>OU026155.1:67710953-68910953 GCA_907269105.1 Volucella inanis
CTGAGTGTGGCTGAATCCTTGACAACGTGTACAAATGCGAATCAGCCTCGAGTTTTTCCGCGAAGGTTTAATTTTGACAACAAGTCCCAAAATTGAATTTATAGAATAAATCCCTTTTAGGCTTACGGTTTTACGAAAGTTAGTCTAAAAAGGGGGAAACCGCGTCTTGTGGTAGTCCTCTCGCCTTTAACACTGCGCTGTTTTAGCGCTAGTATATTAACGGCGTCGATTATTTTTAAGTCTTTATTTTTAAGATCAAATAAAATATTTTCTTTAGGGCAAGAGGCATGCAAGCCTCTAGCTACCACGCGTATGGATCTTTCCGCTTTATATTCGTACTAATGCAGAGCAATTCCCTCTTTTAGGGTCTGGCGCACAGATCAGATTTTGCAACTTATTCGGTGTTATATTTTCGCCCAAAGCTACAGAAAAAAAAAATTGACTGATCTCTTCAATTGAATCTCTCTACCACAAAGGGATGCAAGTTGACGCAGCTAAATTTTTAAGTATTATTTTACAAATATGTAGAAATAAATTTTCTGTTGAGTTTAGGCCAGGCACTTTCGGACTTTTTTTACAACTCAACCTTTTTTTTATAATCCCGCGCGCGTACCAATGGGATATGCATACTCTTTTACTGGGCTTTCTCCAGTGGTGGTGTAGTAGTTTGAAACTCAGGTGTATTAGGTTTCAATATTTTTCCCAGAGGTGGTTGTCAAACTGGAGCCAGTGCATCCTCAACCAGTGCAACTTTTTAAAATGCTATAATTTTTTTATTTATGTAATTTAATTCGTGCGTTTTTTTTTTCAAAATTTGAACGTTTATTTAAGAACTGGGCCGGCTTAGCAGCAAAGAATGAATCAAGCCAATTTTTGATATTCTGCTCTGATGTGAACAGAATAGGGCAGTGAGGGCATCGACCGGAACAAATGGAAGTCAGAAGGGGCAAGGTCTTGGGGTTATCGTAATGGATCCATTTTTCATCACCAGTAACAATCCGATGCAAAAATGACTTCCTTTTGTGGTGTTCCAGCAGCATTTTTTACATGCAAAACCGCCTTTCGACGTCTCTCGGCTTGAGTTCATGTGGAACCCAATTTCCTTGCTTTTGAATATATCCATCTGCTTTTAAACGTTTTGAAATGGCTGCTTGAATGACACCCAAAGATTCTGCGAGCTCTTCTTGTGTTTGGCAACAATCTTCATAGAGTAATGCTTCCAGTTCTTCATCTTCAAACTTTTTTGGCTGCCCAGGACGTTCATCGTCTTCCAAGCCAAAATCACCATTTTTAAATCGTGCAAACCACGATACGATGAATTTCGGCAGCAGTTTTCTTCATATTAAAGTAATGAAGAAGAACTCCCCGCAAAAACACTTTTTCAGGCACAAATTTCGACATATTTGAGTGAAAAATAAAATATTGTTGTTTACGCTTCAAATGAATGACATATACTGAAATGATATACAATGACAGTAACTCTCCAACGCATGTTCCAATGGAATAATAACAATGGAATAATACAAGTTACGCCATCTCTTACCAAACCGCACGAATTAAGTTGATGAATTTGATAAATTTGGAAAATACATCAATTTTCAAATTGTGTCAGTAGTTTTCAATATGTCCGTCTTTGGCGCAAATAATGGCATTGAGACGGCTGAAGAAAACATCGCACGCTGCACGCAAGTGGCTCTATGCTACTTTTTCCCATTCCCGGCGAAGTGCTTGTTTGAGGTGGTCCAAACTTTGGTATTTTTTAGTGCCAAGCCTCGCCTTCAAAATACCCCAGGCAGAGAAATCCAACGGAAGAAATTTCGAAGAAATGAAGAAGAATTAACCAATATTGGTTGACGCGCGCTTTGTGAGACGGTGCCGAGTCTTGTTGAAATGTCCACGGTTTCCGACCGCAATGATTGTTCCCAAGGCAAACAGTTTCACGGCATACGATCGCATTAATTTTGACGCCACGGTCCAAAAATACAAGCGGAGAGCAACCATCGGCGGTTATGGCGGCCTAATCCACCACCATCGGTGCTGCCTGCTTTCTGGTAGCTGTCCGAAGGTGTACATTTTCGAAGGACCTCTCTGGCAAGTAAACTCAGTCATTTTGTTTGTTAACATATTGCTCGATAACAAATGGCTACTCAACGGAAAAAACCAAATTCGGCAACTCACCACTTTCGTGAAAGCGTAGCAACTCCTTCGCTCTTTCGACTCGAACTTTTTTCTGTTGCGGTGTAAGATCGTATGATTTTTGGAACTTCAATGGCTCGAGCCCAAGCTCATTTTTCAGTATGTGTTGCATCCGTTCCAACGATATGTTGAGCTCACGAGCTAATTTTCTTCCACTTCGACGCGGATTTCGCTCAATTCGAGCCTTCACTTTCCGAATCATTTCTGCCGATGTTGCTGTTTTATTATGACCACCTCCATGGCGTTTTGCACCGCTGCCAGTATCACGGTAACAAGCTATGATTCGAGACACAAATGGTTTATTCACGTTGAGGTGCTGGAGGGCTCTAACGATAGCTACTTGTTGATTTCCATACAAATATAAAGCAATCTCACTTTCACGTTTGAATTCCATCTCGGAAAGAACTGAGACGCAAATCGTTTAAAAGGCTTGTAAATAATAAAATTATCTGTCATGTGTCAAAATTTGAGCTCACAGTAATGAACGGTTTGGAAATTATAGCAATCTGAAGTTGGTTGCAGTTCGAGTTAGGGTGTAGTTCGTTACGTTTAACCCAGCCAGCAACCACTCCAACCTCAGTGTTGTGCTTTCATGTCAGAGTTGACGCCGACGGGATTTTCATATAACTACATACAAAATCAAAAGACTTTTTCAGAGAATTGCCTCGCACGGTATTCGAACCCGCGACGCTCTATGCATATACCACTACACCACGGCCACCCCGTAAAATCTAAAAAATCTAAAAAGTGCGCCAGATATAGTGTTTCAAAAAACATTTAATTAAATAGTTTTTAAAAAATTATAAAAAAAAAAACTGCGTTCATCTTTGATTTAACAAATGAACAGGTATATCACACAAAATGAAAAAGAAGGAAATGCTTTACCTAATTTTTACACACTCAAATTAAAAAAAAAAAAATTAACATCAATTTTTAGGTGCCTTAAAAATTATTCAACTTTGATTGGCTCAACAAGCAAACCCATTAATCCAAAAGGAATAATTTTTTTGATTACCAGAGCTTCAAACATTTGTGAATCCAGTAAATTAAAAAAAAAATCATTAGAGACTTAGTGCGCCGGTGATCGTTTTAACCTTTTCAAGGTAATTGATGTGAATGATACCGCGCGTATCCCAAGAAACTTTCACCATGACTTTGTTGGCCAACAGACACACTTTTTCCTCCTTCGGCTTGGATTCACCAGGAGAAATTTTCTGTCTCGAATGTTCTTTTGGCTCTGGAATCCTTTTGAAATTGTCAAACAATTTCGTTTGTTTTCAATTGTGAGGAAATGCGCCACCTATCTGACGGATAGTTTTTTCATATCCAACTATTTTTGCAAAACTGAAATTACTGATCTATGTGATATATATGTGATAAGCCCCTTTAAGTTCGCCTACTTTCACTCGCCGGTCGTCAAGTATCATACTGCGGATTTTGTCGACCATTTCTGGTGTGCTGAACTCCATTCAAATTTCGGCGTCACTTGTGCTAATACGATCGCACCGAAATTGCGATAAATCACTGGGGAATGGTTTGGTCTGCGTGATGGTTTTTTTGCGCAAAAAGTAGTGTTTAATAAGCACTCGAAATACACATTTTTTTTTTTTCATTTTTACGAAAATTCTCGTAGGCGTCTTTTTTAAATGGCTGTCACAACAGAACTATTAGACAGATCTGTCTGAAAATGTGGTTGTGTTCTTTCGAAAGAATCTTCTTGGCAATCTAAGTGTTAGCTTTGAGATAGCAACGCCATCGTTTTAATTTTCAAGGACTTGTTGCCCCACCCTCGTGCCCTACATCACTGCGTCAACGGTAACTAAAGGAGTGCAATGCACTTTTACATTTAACCTGAAAACCCTGAAATACTAGGAGCCTAAACCACATTGAGTTACGAATACTTGATGCAACACAAGTAGTACAAGAAAAAAACCACTAATTGTATTAGTACTTCGTTCAAAATTACATAATATCCTTGTTTTATGACTGTAAAATCCAAACACAAATTTCAATAGGTCAGCGACTATGGCGTCTGTGCCTATGTGTATGTAAGGCCTGGATAAAAGGGGTTTTCTGCAAGTAACATGTTTATTAAAACCATCATACGACAATCCCCACTATTCGCTCGACTGTATGCTCGCAGTTAGTTGGTGAAGTTCATTACGTCAAGTACATAAGCATTCGAAGAATCATACCACCACGAGCTACAGAGGGAATGAAGTCAAACGACATCGGTTGGCATTGGGTGACATTTGAATCCGTTGTATATGTATTGATTGCACTTTGTCCATACGGATTGAATCCCGTCTTAGTCTTTTTGTCAAAGAAGAAATATTGTGTAACAACACCACTAGACATATGAAGCTACAAGTTCTCTGGCCTTGTATACTACTGGCTTGTCAGCAAATATATGTCAATGATCTCATTTGAAAACCTCTCGAAGAGTTATTGTCATACTCATCATCATCATGATGAAACTTTTTCACTTAGGAATCATTCAAGGGTTTGGGTTTGGGCAGCTTAGAGAGATAATTGAGAATTCCAGAAAACGAGTCATGCCATGGGTTTAAATAGATAATATGAGGCGTCAGTTGGAATTCGAAAAAGGGAATTCCATTAATTCTAATACATACGAGCACAATACGTCACCCTTGTCCAAGGGTGAGTGCATGACTCAGCAATGAACTATTGTTTCATTGGTAGAAAAGGAAATTCTTTGAAAAAAGTGTTAAGGGGAAACTACTAAGGCTATTGTATAAGAGATTTGTTGCTGTTTGTGACACATTCAAATTTTCGTATGAACATATTACGAATAGTTTATTTGAAGGATATTAAAGAAAGGGTAAGTTCAAAATAGGAATATGATGTGATTCAGAAAGTTTATTTAGAAGTTGTTAAGGGATTCGCCTGATGATTAATGAAGCAATTTTAACAAGGTGTGTAAAGGGTTTTCCAATAGGGACATAACAATTTTGCGTTTGTAACGCACCCTTCAACTTTTTTTATCATTTGTCAATTTTAAAAGGTATAACATTTTTATCATGGTGAAGTTCACGAACGAAGACGAATTCTGCGTCTGTGCTCGCAACTTTGAGAGCACAGACAGAACGTACGTGCTATAGTGAATAAATTCGAGCCAACATATTCCCTATTGAATGTTTCTGTGGCAGTGAGACAACGCATTGGTAGAAATACCAAAAATATCGCAGCCGTAAGTGCTTCAGTTCAAAATGAGCCAAATCAGTCGATTCCACGCCGTTCAATAGAATCGGGAATCTCTTGCTCCACATTGTGCCGAATTTTGGGTAAAGATCTTAGCTTACACCGTTACAAAATCAAATTAACTGAAGAACTGAAGCCTCGTGACCATTTAAAGCACAAACATTTATATGATGGGGCTCTGCAAAGGTTTGAATAAAATCATCGCTAAGAAGTTAAGTTTTGGCTTAATAGCTTTGTCAAATGTGTGTCAAGGCACTCCATTACATCCCCAAAAAGTGACTGTGTGTTGCGGATTTCATGCCGGGGGTGTAATTGGACCGTATTTTCTCGTCGATCGCCCTTTTACGGTCAACAGAGTTCGCTATCGTGCCATGTTGGAAGACATTTTTGGCCACAATTGGATGGGCTTGATATCAGTGATATGTGGTTCCAACAAGAGAGTGCCACACGGTACACTGTCAAGCAATTGAAAGGGAAGTTCGGTAATCGTGTAATCTCACTCACAGTGGTCATGTGAACGACACCGAATTCCATATTTAAATGTCTACTAAAAATGGAATAAATTTCACCCTGATATTTCTATTACCCTTTGCTTTTTTAAAATACAAAACTGTTATGTCCTTATTATTTTTTACCATCAAGAGAGTTTTGCAAAGACCGAAACAAATGGTAATCAGAGGGTGCAAGGTCCGTGCTATACGGTGGATGCATCAAAACTTCCCAACCAAGCTCCGTCAATTTGTTTCGGGTCATCAAAGATGTGTGTGGCCTATCATTGTCATGATGGAAGACAACTCCCTTTCTGTTTACCAATTCTGGCCGCTCTTTCTTGATAGCTTCATTCAAACGGTCGAGTTGTACACAGTACAAAAACGAATTGACCGTTTCGTCACGTTCTAGCAGCTCATAATAGACAATTCACTTCCAATCCCACCAAACACTCAACGTAACCTTGTTTGCCGTCAATCCAGGCCGTCGTTTGTGGTCGGTCACCGGCCTTTGACCATGATCGCTTGCGTTGGATATTCATTGTAATCCGTAATGAATCGCTTCAAAAATGGTTCCGTTTCGTTACGTTTCAGCAGCGTTTCACGGTTGATTATTCGGTCAGTTAAATTTATTTGCATTAATTCATGTGGCACCCAAACATCGAGCTTCGTTGAGTAGCCTGCTCGTTTTAGATGATTCCAAAATGTCATACGGTTGGCGTTTAGTGCCTCCGCTATCTCTATACAGCTTCCGTGCCGGTCTTGCTCCATCAGTTGCAAAATTTCATCGACTTTTTCAGTGACAGGCCGATCAGTACGAGCTGCATTTTTTACATCGAATCGAACAAACCACTCCAGGGTCCGGCGTTCACTCACAGCATTCTCACCGTGAACTGCACAAACTTTATATTTATAAGTTGCTCATATACTCGTATATTGCCAATGAAAAATGCCAGACTTTTATTAAATCATTTTTTTTTTTTTTATTTGAGTATATGGTATATTGTTTTAAAACGAATTGCGCAAATATATTACTATCTTCGTGGACTACCTCGAAAAAGGGAAAACCATAAACAGGGAGTATTACTGTGCATTATTGGAGCGATTGAAGGCCGTAATCACTGCAAAATGGCCTCACATGAAGCGAAAGAAAAATTTGTTTTTGCAAGACAATGCACCGGCGCACAAGAGCATCGCAACCACAGCTAAATATCAAAACTTGGCTTGATTCATTCTTGGCTGCCAAGCCGGCGCAGTTCTTTTGGGATGGGATCCACAAATTGCCAGAAAGATGGGAAAAAATTATAGCTTCAGATGGGCAATACTTTGAATAATACTATTGTACATGTTTTTCTTAAATAAACGTTCAAATTTTGAAAAAAAAAAACCGCACGAATTAAAATATATACCCAATACTATAAATGGCTAAATAGCAACTTTCGAACATTCCCGAACTTACGAAAATGCAGCGCAGTGCGGTTTGGTTTATAATGTAAAATAAAACACATAAATTTAAAAGTGAACTTATAATTTTTTGAAAATGATAATTAAGTGCTCACCAAAATGATTTCTCAACAAGTCCATTGTTTCACGTGCTGTATGGCTCGTAGCGCCGTCTTGTTGAAACCAGAGCTTACCGAGAACATGTGCTTGAAGCACATAGTCCGTTAACATCACGGAACAAAATTTCACGATAAACACCGGATTTTCATTCAGTTTGTCCAGAGCCCATTCACTGAAAATATGACGCAAATTCAAGTACGCTTTTAGGCCGAGATCCTCACGTAAAATACGCTATGTTGTCGAATACGCCAAGCCAAGCTGCTGAGAACGACGACGAATCGATTTGTCACGGTCTTCGCGTACACTCTCAGCTACAGCTGCTTTAGTCTATTCACTACGTGCTGGATGTGGTCTTACCGGTCGAGTATCATCCACTAATCTAAACTGGGACTCAAATTTGCGAATGGTATTGGCAATAGTGGTTTCAGTAGGTTCCTCGAATCGCACGAAAGACAATTCTCACAGAACGCTAATTTTCGTAACCGAACAATGTGGACACGCGGTTCATGTGTAAGTCTTTCCATGATGACTTGCCAAGCGATACTGAACAAAAATGACAAAGCAGTTTGATAGGAGTCACGCGTGATCTGCCAAAAAAAGCCTACTGAAAATCAAACCTCACAATGAATCACACTATGCAAGTCGTTGCCTGGTGAATATCTGAATGGTGACATACCACCTTGATCAAAAAGTTCCCGAAATTTATTTACAAAATTAAAAAATATAAAATAATATCGTCCCTTTTAAAGTAATCCCCATCGACTGCAACACTTACGCCAGTGCTTGATCCAATCCTTGAAACATTTTTTATATTCGGTTTTCGGTATGTCCATCAGTGCTTCCTGCGATTTTTCCATTACTTCCTCTCGGCTGCTGAAACGCGTTCCCCGTAGTGGTTTTTTAACTCAATTGGACAGAAAGAAGTCCAGGGGGCCAAATCAGGTAAATTCGGTGACTGTTGGATGGTATTTGTTACATTTTTCGTCAAAAAATTACGAATAATGATGGCAATATGGAACGGTGCGTTATCATGGTGCACAATCTACGAGTTTTCTCCAGACAATTCTGTTCTCTTTCGGCGAATTGCTTTACGCAAACTTCCCATAACGCCCATATATTACTCTTTGTTTACTGTCTGGCCTTCTGGCAAAAATTCATGATGCACTACACCGTTGTAATCCATGAAAACCGTGAGCATTGCCTTCTTTGTTGACTAAAGACGACGTGTTTTTTTTTTTTTTTTTTGGTCTTGGCTCATTTGGTGAACGCCATTCACTTGTCTGATGTCTGAATTGCGTGTCGTACTCATAAACCCACGTTTAGTCTCCAGTAATGATCCTTTGGATGAATGTGGAATCGGATTCAGCCTTGCAAATCAATCAAACTGAGGTCTTTTGGTACCAACTTTGCTGCAACACTACGGAAACACAAATCATTAACCAAAATGTCTTGGACGGATCCGGCAATGTTCAAGTCCTCCGCTATATCTCTGACGGGTAATTTGCGGTTATTGACCAACATTTCTTTTACTTCATCAATGTTTTCTTCGGTTTTCGATGTCGCTGGTTTGCCACTGCAATCATCATCTTCGATGGACTCACGACGACTTTAGAACCGCTGGTGCCACTGGTAAACGACTTTAGATTCTTTAGAGAATCGTTGCCGAAACACTTTTTCAACATTTCCAACATTCGCGCACTATTAATTCCGTTTTTTACGCAAAATTTAATACAATACAATATACAATACAATACAATCCATTTCTAAAATTGTAAAAAATCGCCAACACGCACAGAGATAGATGTATTCTTGGCTACGTAAGTTTTACAAATGTCAAGCTATGATGCTAAGATTAAGAGATTTAGAGGATATGTCAACAACATATGTACCAACTTAATAAAAAAAAAAAACAGAACTCAAATCGGAACAATGGGAGCGCTACACGGTGGTTAATTATTTTTTTTTAAGGTATTTTATGGTATTTTATGTATAGTATATGTTGGGTAACTAATGATATGAAATTTTATTGATGCTTTATACACACGACTTTTTTTTTAAAGAAAAAAAATTGGGGTGCATGTAATAAAAGATTCTTTTGGTTAATTGTTTTTTGTTGTTTAATAGGTTGAACTGCACTTTAAAAAAAAAAAAAAAATATTAAGTAAGGTTAGGTTTAAGTGGCTGTTGAAAAAAGAAACTAACCCACTTAGGCCTATTGTGATGACAAGTGGATCTGTGATCCTTCTACTCCAGAAAACATTTGGAGATCTTCATAAAGCGTAGGAGACTTTAGTTGTCTATGTTGCTTAAGTCACTTAAGTCATTGTGTGGAAGAAGGCCCCTAAGTAGATTTCTTCTTTGGGAGAGAGCTTGACATGTACAGAGAAGGTGAGGGATTGTCTCCTCTTCCTCCTCATCCATGCAGCTTTTGCAAAAGTCGTTAGTAAACATGCGAAACCTTCTTGCATGTTTACCTATGAGGCAGTGTCAAATGATGACACCTATAATGGCACTAAGATGATCTCTATTTATAAGAATAAAACTCCTGGAGCAATTCAGATTTAGCTTTGGCCAGATTTATTTGGTCGCTAAGCATGTCGATATAACCGCCCATCTTTGGTTTGTTCTTTTATTAGCATCCAGCTTTATTTCTTGCTTGCACGTAGCGATAGGTATACTTATGTTTTCCATTTCAGGTGTGATAGGTATAGTGGTTCCAATTTTGGCAAGTTCGTCGGCCCTAAAATTCACTGGAATGTCTCTATGTCCCGGCACCTAGGAAAAGTGAACGTTAAACTGCTCCGACATCTCCTTTAGAGATGATCGGCAGTCCATGACTGTCCTTGAATTTAAAAAGCATGAGTCCAGGGATTTGATAGCAGCCTGACTATCGGAAAAGATGCGGATATCCATTGCAGATATTACATTTTTCTTCGGCCAGGATAGGGCTTCCTAAATTGTCAGAATTTCCACCTGGAATACGCTATAGTAATTGGGGAGGCGGAAGGAGATGCTAAGGTTAAGGTTATCGGCAAAAACACCACCACCAACCCCACAGACAGTCTTTGAACCGTCGACGTAAAAGTGGATTTAATTGTTATCCAGGAAGGCATTTACCTCCCACAAGGATCTGGAGTGAATGCTTACTTGGAAGCCCTTGTCAAACCGTTGTTTGGGTATGGTGTTGTCGATGTTTTCTGGTAGGATTCCTAGTGCGGTAAGGATATTTTCGTGGCCAAAATGTTTATTTTCCCACTGTGAAGTCGCTTTAAGACGAATAGCTGCGTAAGCGGCTACTTGTCTACTGTAAATGTCGAAGGGTGTACCATAAGGTGAAACAAAGTGTCCAGAACAGCGGAGTCAGTTTTATGACCGAGATATATAGCCAATGGGTGATGCGAGGATGGAGTCCCCATTTGTTCCCGATGGCTTTTTTGCAAGAGAATAAAGCTACTGAGGCTTTCTTTACTCTTTCTTAAATGTTGGTTTTCCAGCTTAGTTTCCTGTCAAAAATTAGACCCAGATATTTCGCTGTATCGGAGAAGACCAAGCTAGTACCGTTGATTGAGGGAAGGTCTATAGTTGGAATTTTGTAGAGAAGAGGAAGAGACCGCTTTTAAGGGGTTTAACTCCCAGTCCACAGCGATTTGTTCAGCTTGTTAATGTGTTAAAGTTATACTGCTGTACGTCTTTAATCGTGAAAAAAAAAAATTACTTCTTCAATAATTATGTACACTCTTAGGCTAATGATCGCTTTATACTTTATATTTTCCCTACTTTATATAATATAAATAATAATATTTACAATCATAATTTATCGCAATTAATCTCTTAATTTTGTGATACTTTTAAATGTATTATTTAAGAAATCAGCTTTTTAGAACGAAACGTTAAACAGTTCTTGATATTGCAAAGCGCATGGTTCCTTACTATAAATTGCTAAAAGATTTTTTGATATTAAATTTCCTTAATATTCTTTATAAACTCGTATATACATTTATATATTTTTTGTTCGCACAGAACACATGGTATTGAGTTTTTTTTTTTATTCCTTTTTCAAAATATTGCTGCGGCATGTTGTTAAATGTGTGTATGAGTACTTATGTACATATGTGTGTGCCTACCCTTCCTTAGTCGGGAGTGTTTTTTTAAGTACACTTTTTGCTACCGTAAAGTCCATTTTATTTTTGCGTATAGTTGCAATTGTATCTTAGTTACACGGAAGAAAGTGTAATCTATGAACACTCATACATCAAAGGAATAAAAGCTTTGATTTTGAGAGTGAAATACTATATGATGAGATAAAAGGACAATATTTTTTGCATTATATATTGGGGTCAAATACGAAATGCATAATTCTAAATAACCGTTCTGTAAACGAACACATCTTTAATATTTAAAAAAAGCGAGACTGTGTTATAATGCTTGCATTGTTTTCAAGAAAATAAAACTAGCCCTCGTCATGGTTTTAACAATTAATCCTACACTATTTAGAGTCTACACTTGCAGAAAAAACCCGCAATGCAGTAGCACAAAAAGTTGCAAAGTGGTTGTACTTTCTTTGCCTGAATACAAAGCATAAGCAAAGTTGATTTAAGGTACAAAATGTAATGAAAGGTATGCATAAAGGTACAATTAAATCCAAAGATCCTCTACAATAATCAAAAGGTCAAGAATCTTTAGTTACTTTCAGAAAGGTTAACCAATTATCAAAAACCATACAAAGTCTTATGGTTTTTTAATATTTTACTTTTTCTTATATAGTAGAATATCTACACAATAAATCTTCTTTTCACTTGACATAAAATATTAAGCTTCCATAAATGTTTTATTTTATCAAAGGATAAACTGTTGCTATTAAGTTTGTAAAAAACAAAAAACAAACCAATTAACACAGTAAGGATACACGAATAAAAACTGGACCTGACTACCGATTAAACTATAAAAAGGCCCTGTAAGCACAGAGTGTGTCAGAAAAAAACGGTTTAAGATAAGTTTTCATACTCTAGAAAAGCAACTAGCATCAGAATTTAAATAATAAGTAAATTTAAAATTACGTCGCTTAAATACTGTGCATTGTGCAAGGAATAAAAAATCGTATTCCAAGGAAACTAAAAAGCCGAAGTCATGTCACATGTCATGGAGAACAAATTTTTTACGATCAGAATTTCTATAATGATGTTATATAGGGTAATTATTTCGGAGCACCTGATCTACAATAGTACAATAAAAATGACAGGAATTTTCAAATCAACATTTAACAATTCTTGTTAGAAACTCCACTTCGGTGAAATTTTTACCATGGCCATGAGAACTCAAATTTTCAAAATCAGTCCTCTATAATATATGTAAGTAAGACTCTATAATATATGTACGGGTAAGACTTTTCATCCACTGTTTTCCAAATAGTTCTTAACCGGAATAGCAACGTGGGGCCGAGCGTTGTCATGATGGAAAATTATTGCCTCGTGTCTGGTCGCATATTCCGTGTGTTTTTCGGCTACTGCTCTCTTCGAACGGATTAATTGTGTTCGGTAGCGTTGTCCATTGATGGTTTCAACCTCTTTTAGCAGCTCATAATACAGCACACCCATCTGATCCCACCCAATACAGAGCATTACCTTCGCGCCATGGATATTCGGCTTTGCCGTTGATTTGGCTGGTTGGCCGGGATTAACATATGATTTCTAGCACTTGGGGTTGTCGTAATGGATCCATTTTTCATCACCAGTAACAATCCGATGCAAGAATGACTTCCTTTTGTGGCGTTCCAGCAGCATTTCGGACATGCAAAACCGCCTTTCGACGTCTCTCGGTTTGAGTTCATGTGGAACCCAATTTCCTTGCTTTTGAATATATCCAGCTTCTTTTAAACGTTTTGAAATGGCTGCTTGAGTGACACCCAAAGATTCTGCGAGCTCTTCTTGTGTTTGGCAACAATCTTCATAGATTAATGCTTCCAGTTCTTCATCTTCAAACTTTTTTGGCTGCCCAGGACGTTCATCATCTTCCAAGCCAAAATCACGACTTTTAAATCGTGCAAACCACTTTTGGCACGTTCGCTCAGCTAGCGCATGTTCACCATAAACTTCCACCAAAATACGATGACTTTCGGCAGCAGTTTTCTTCATATTAAAGTAATGAAGAAGAACTCCCCCGAAAAACGCTGTTTCAGGCACAAACTTCGACATATTTGAGTGAAAAAAAATTATTGTTGTTTACGCTTCAAACGAATGACATATACTGAAATGACGTACAATGACAGTAGCTTTCCAACGCATGTTCCAATGGAATAATACAAGTTATGCCATCTCTTCGCAAACCGCACGAGTTATAGACCCAATATTTAAGACCGCTTTCCATTGTCAGCCAGAAGCACAACTTAATGCGATTGAAGCTAACAACACGTTCTCCTCTACCTTCTACATCAAACATGTCTGTCTTAGTTTGTTGGTACCAATTTTATTTGTTGTTAATAACTTGCATTTGGCGCAGATCCGAAACTCTGCTCCATAGTTTAATTTATTGGTGTATTCTCTGATTTTAACTGGAAAAACTATGGAGTTATGGCGCAGAATTTGTGCCGTATAGCGCGGAATAATACAACTGCTCCAGAAGAACATACAACAAAAAAGCCTTGGCTATGTACGATGAAAGAGCGTACATAATATAGGCTGATTCATTGTGAGGTTTGATTTATAATGTAAAATAAAACACATAAATTTGAAAGTGAACTTAAAATTTTTATTATCGGTTAAAAGAGGAATTCATGGCATTTACATTTTGAAAATGATATCATGTAAATGTTAGCTACGACTACGTCTAAGTGGCTCCATTTGGAATGTCCAATTTTGATCGACTCGTTCGAGCAAAGCCGCTGGTATCTCGCGGATAACACGAATAATGTTGGCTACCAAAGCGTCAATCGTAGCTGGCTTATTACTAAAGACCTGAGACTTTACATATCCCCAGAGAAAATAGTCCAAAGGTGTGATATCGCACGATCTAGCGGGCCAATTTACCGTAGAAAAACGTGAAATTAAGTGCTCACCAAAATGATTTCTCAACAAGTCCATTGTTTCACGCGCTGTGTGACTCGTAGCGCCGGGCTCACCGAGACTATGTGCTTGAATTTAAGAAAGCACATAGTCTGTTAACATGGCGCGATAATGGTTACCATTACCGGTAACATTCTGATTTGCCTCATTTTTGAAAAAATATGGTCCAATGACTCCACCAGCCCATAAACCACACAATTGCGTTGTTTTTAATGGATGTAATGGTAGCTCTTGGTACTCTTCTTTGTTTATTAACGTATCCATTAAGCCAGAAATGAGCTTCATCACTGAACAAAATTTCACGACAAAACACTGGATTTTCATTGAGTTTTTCCAGAACTCATTCACTGATTATATGACGCAAATTCAAGTCGCCTGGCTTCAATTCAACTTGAATTTTGTACGCTTTTAGGCCAAGATCCTCAAGTAAAATACGCCAAGCCAAGCCAAGAAAACCACGACGAATCGATTCGTCACGGTCTTCGCGTACACTCTCAGCTACAGCTGCTATAGTCTCTTCACTACGTGCTGGATGTGGTCTCACCGGTCGAGTATCATCCACTAATGTAAACTGGGACTCAAATTTGCGAATGGTATTGGCAATAATGGTTTCAGTAAGTCGCGCTTCGTAAGTTCCTCAAATCGCACGAAAAACATTTCTTACAGAACGCTGGTTTTCGTAATACAGCTGAACAATTTGGAGACGCTGTTGTGGTGTGAGTCTTTCCACGATGACTTGTCAGACGATACTGAATAAAAATGACAAAGCAGGTTGATAGGAGTCATGCGTGATCTGTCAAAAAAGCCTATTGAAAATCAAACCTTACGATGAATCCTCCAATATTTTTTTTTTTTTCTGATGAACTGCATCTGCGTTACTATTTTGTTGAAGTTGCGTACGGAGTACAGACACAGGCACTGGAAAAGGTTGTAAGCTGATGTTAAGTATTATAAGGATGTAAACTATGAAGTGTTGCCGCGTTTAGGTTAGTGAAAAAATATTTTTGAAATATTAATTTTGAAATGTGTTTTGAAATACATGTTTGCAAAGTGCTATTTAACGGATCAATATAATCTTGCGCCCGGTGCGGCTGTTCCACTTGCTCCAATGCAAGTTCCTGACTAGACTAATGGACATAATTATATTTTCTCCAAAATTATAAATATTTTTTGATTTCATTTATTCAATAGTTTTTTATTAATTATAAAGTAATTATTTATTATAAAATATTTCGTAAACTATATCTTTAAACATTGAAATAAACTGAATTCGAAAGCGTGGCTGTTTTTTTTTTTTCTTTCTTTCTTTTTTCCAACAAGTGCTTTATATACAAACATATAAAATACTAAGGTTTTCTTTTTACCGAATTATGCAATTGATGCATCCGTTTGATCCATACTCTCAAATAGGTAAATCACAAAACACCATCTGGATCTCAGTGAGCGCATAGATATTGACAGCATTCAGTATGACAATGCTGTGAAATTTTAACACTCGAAGTAGAAACCTATTACCTTATGGTAAAAACAAATTAAGGTACTACTTTCAACATATCTGTTGCAGTTGGTAATATATTTTTTCTCCGTTGAAATCATTTATTCTTAAGTATTGCTTAAGTTGTCGAAGTTGATGTTTCTGTCCGAAGTGATGAATATGACTTGATAATATGACCATGACCTTTTCAGTAATGGTTATTAAATTGACATGGTGTTAATATTAGCGGTGTTACTATTTCAAAAGTCGATTTGGGGAATCGTTTCACGATTATGAATGAAATGAAATTTTTAATCTTTGGTGCTTAGGTTCCTTTTCTTAGATTGACCTTAGAGGACTAAGACATACCTTGTAATAACCTTGATGGACGGCTGCCATAACTTTTTCTACACAGATTAACCGTTTTCAATTGAAATTGTAAATTTTTGTCGACCTTTTTATTGCCAATTTAATATAGACATTACGTTTCATTAAAATTACTTGAATCCATTCATGGTAAGATTATCTTATGTACTTGAAATTAATCATCTAAAAATTACCGTCAGGATGTGCTTACTTCTGTTTTGTCTGCTCTGTTTATGCTATCCCGATTATTATTTTTTCCCCACTTAGATTCGGGATACTTTTTTATGATAAATGTAAAGACACTTCTCATGGGCATCTATAAGTCACGTCTAAGTGCCTGTCGATTGCACTCTTAAGAGTAAGATTCAGTGATTGTTAGACACGTCTCCCATTTAAGTCATCCAATCCTACACCAGGATTCTCAATAAAAAATCACGTCTGATGGCAACATGCCAGACAATCGATTCTAATCAATTTATCAATTCAAATAGATCTTTTACTGTATTGAATGGTTTATATATGATTTATATAGCACGAATACGATTTTCTTTCATCATATATAGCTTCTTGAAAATCTTATTAATAATTTGTTTAATTTTTTTTTTTCATATTGCAGTGTTTTTAAATAGGACAAAAGTTTATAACAAAGACAGACTGATAGAACTGGTGTCAAAACGACCGCCAGGTGTTCCCCTAGTAACAGTTTCAAATCATCATTCATGTTTCGATGACCCAGGACTTTGGGGTAAGTAATTAAACATTTTTCTACAATATTACTTTTTGTAGATTAACATTTGGCATTTTATCACATAGAATTGATCATGGTAATTCATTTTCTTAAAGGCGTTAGTAATTTTCGTGAAAGTATGTGATTTTGGTGCATGTACATTTAACATCATTCGTTTTTGAACGCCCTGAGACATACGATAGGAGTAATACATAACGAAATGATTTCTACAAGATGCCTTCAATGTTTCACTAACTTTTTCTACCATATGTAAGTTCATATTTTTTTGGCGAGGCACACTTCAACTTGGCTGGCTATAGGGGCACTCAAAATCTTCAGTTGATACTCGTACACTTATGACTATTACACCTTCGATGAGGAACTGTGTGCTGCGAAATTTTGGCCGGCTGCACCATTGACAGATGGTCCTCTGAGGACACCAAAGCCAATTGAACAATTTACATAAGCACTCATACAAATAACTAGTCCATTGTACTCTTTGTAAAGTTCCTTTTAATGAAATCTTTCAAATTTACGAAAATGAGTCAGAACTTCAGTGATAAGGCGCCTACAGTACCAGCACCCACCACGTCAGGGCCAAGAGTCTGCAGCCTGATGCGACATTCACAAAGATAGTGCTCCGCAGTGTCGTCATCACTTTCGTAGCAAGCATCGCAGAATGTTGTGTCACTTATACCCAGCACACTTAAGTGCTTTGCAAAAGTGCCTTGTCACGACGCCAGTAAACAACCTGCAGTCTTTCCTGCTGCGGGACAGCAAAAAGGCCACAGACTTCCTAGAGACATTTGGTCTGCCTACATCACGCGGAGTTGTGCCATCTGCAATTGTGCTCGTATGAGACCCATCTGGAAGCCTCAACCGAGGACGCAGGCAGACCAGCGTAGATTCGGGTCCGATAAACTCACCTCTGGACCCTGCTTGGCAAGTTCATCGGTGATTTTATTTCCCGTGATCCCATTGTTACCTGGGACCCAGACAAGTATCACTGAATTTAGCCTTCCGACCACGTTCAGCGATCTCTTACTTTTTCAAACTAACTTGGAAGTCATAAGAGGATTACGCAAGGTTCTTTACCGGTTCTTCGCAATATAGTTCGCTGCCATCAGGATTGCATAAATTTCTGCTTGGAAGACAGATGCAAGCTTTGCTTTAAGCTCCAATGGCTATGAATAAAAAATGATTTTCTATGCTTTTAGATAATTTTTATTTTGTTTAGTGATATAAGCATCACTTATGAGTTTTATCGCACGGTTTCGAATCATATCTGGTAGGTGCAGAGATGTTTTAGGCTTCCTGACAATATAAGGCGGACGAATGCCTTATATTGTATATTGCGGCCAGATCAAAAGGGGAAAAGTATTTCTTATATCGTTTGAGGAAACCTATACATTTAGCACCATTTTTGGCGACATATCATATGTGGTCATTCCAATGTAAGTTGTCATTGGCACACATACCGAGAATGAAAAGGTTTTCGGTTTCAACAATGCAATTGGAATTCATGGATAATGGCTGGGGGTTTGGATTTAGCTTTTTGTTTTGGAAGCATTAAAATCCACTCTGTTGATAGTCCCCCAATTGGTTATGCTTTTAATATCGGCTGACAACTCGTGTCGTATTCTTTTGATTTGAAACTCTTCATCTGATGAGAGATGAAAGATTTATTTTCAAAGAGAAGAGTGTCTTTGATCATATCAGCAGCGGCTTTCAGGTCGTTATCGAGGAAACATAACGAGCAGTATCGCTAAGGTTTCGTCACATTTTGGGTCGACCTGCAATGTCTTAAAAAGAGAAATTTTAAATGTACGTACCATTCTTTTCGCAGTCCCATTTGACTGAAATGATATTTGATATGACGAATTGAATTCTGCTCACAGAAATGTTTAAATTTCTCAGATGTAAACTCGGTGCCATTGTCCGTAACCTATACCTTGGGTAGTTTTTCCAATGCGAAAATGGATCGCAAACCATTAATTGTTGCTTTGAAAATTATAGATGACGTTCGTACCACAAATAGAAACCTTTATTTGGAATCTACTAAGATCAGCCACACCGAATCTCCGGTGATTTGCAAGCTACTGTACTCTTTTGGTGGGCTGCGGGCATTGAGTTGGCATGCCAGGTAACTGTTGACCACCTCAGTAAGTACTTCGTCAATATTTGTTTTATGTTTTTAATAGGTGTACGTCGATAGAACATTGATGTCTATGTTGATGCACACAAAGCCGAAATACTGCTCCCTTCATGATTTCGGTTGCAGAATGAGCAGATTCATAAGCCGTAACGATTTCCTCCATTTATTCTAATGTTGGATTCTTCGACTAAATCTCTTCGGCGCGGACGAATTCATGTGGAGTGTGAAAAGTAACCATATCTCTAATCATGTAATCGGCATACTGGTTACAGCTCTCCCTCGAATACACGAACTCGCAATCCCCCGCCAAAACCCTGGCAACTTGTTTCAAGTGCTCAATATTTACTATAAGAAAGTGCATTTTCGGTATATTTTGCTTTTTTTCTTTAAAAAAGTTGTCACAGCAACAGAAGCGCAACGGGAGATTTGCAGCATATATGGAGATTCGGCTATAAAATGTCGAAAAAGGTGGATGTTTGGGTTTCTCACGAACTCAGTGAAAGAAACATAATGGATTCCATAATGGTCTGTGAGTCTTTGTTGAGATGGAACTCGCTTGAAGCTTTCCTCAGAAGAGTGATTACGGGAGACGAAAAATGTGTGGTTTACAACAAAATTCAGCGTAAGAGGTCTTGGTGCGCTCCTGGTGAAGCACTGCAATCCGTCGGTAAACAAAATTTGCATTGGTGGGACTATCGAGGTATCATTTTGTTAAAGTTACTTCCACGCAATCGGAAAATAAATGCCGTTAAATATTGCTCTCAACTCGATATTTTGAAGCAGGTAGTGGAAAAAAACCGGACGTATGCACACACTTTTCGAAAATTTGCCTCTGGTGTTACCTTGTGAGGTCTCAAGTATATTTATTGATATCCCTGATGTTGAAGTTCACAAACCATAGGCTGAAGAATAATTATCTGTCAGTTAAACCCGAATGCTTATGATCATAAAAAATCGTTCCTACCTAGAAGGTTCTTTTGCATTAGGTATATGTATTGCAAGTATGTTAATTGTTCCTGATAGTATATGTAAATCGTAACTAAAGTAAGGCTGTTCGAATTTATTTTCATTTGATGATATTGTTAACATTTGAATTACAGAAGTAATTGTAAAGTAGACAAAGGAATAAATGAATTACAACATTTATTGTACGGAATTTATTTCTCCACAACAAAACGTTATAAAAATTTAGTGAGTTGATGCACTTTCGCCAACAATTCTCTTGACCTTGAAATCGATAAAGAGGCGCTGAGTATAAATCTATACTTTTGTCGTCTTTCCAGTATTTGCTGCAATGTGAATATTTGATCAATTGTTTAACTACCCTGCCTAAAAGCGCATCGCTCAGATCGTAGTTAAACGGTCTCAGGCGTTCTCAAAATACAGTTTGGGGCAGTGCATTAGGCACCATTTTTAAGTTTTCCTTTCCTTTGCATCAGTGAATTTCAATTCATCCGTTATATGGTAGATTCCTCCGACTAATTTTTTGAAATGAGATATCTCTCTACCAAGTCATCTCCTCCTCTCTTGAATAGCTTGTCAGGTGGGATGTCCGGTTTGGAAGCTTTGAAATCTTAAAAATTAAAATAAAATTAAAAAAAAAAAAAAAAACTTCAACCGTAGTCCCCTTCTTCATTTTATTTTATTTTTTTTTTATTATTTTAAGGGGCTTTTGTACCCTTAAAATGTTCGTACACAGCGCGGGCGAAGAAAATTTAAGGAGGAAGAAAAGACAGGTACCGATGTACATTGTTTTTAAATGTTTGCGAGTTATAACGACCAGGAATCACAGAGGTTGGCAGGGCATTCCATTAGCGAGTTGTACGGCTTAGGAAAGAATTGGGTACGGTTGATAGTTCCCCAATTGGTTATGCTGTTAATATCAGAAATTAATGAGCTCAGCATACGCTGCCGTTCCCCTTCTACAGCCGAAGAGCAGGGGCGTGAGTCTGAGAACAAATATGAGAAGCAGAAAGTGCTGTCATTAGCAAAGGAATAAATTTGATTAGAAGTAGCAGACAAGAGATCATTAATGAAAATTAAAAAGACTGTCTTAGACAGAACGGAGCCCTGGGACACACCAGCATTTATTTTGTGAATATCAGACTTGAAACCGTCCAAGGCAACTTTAATTGAACGTTCCGAAAGGTAATTTCTAATCCATTGAAGAAGAGAGTCATCGATCCCAAAAGCACGCATTTTCGACAAGAGAGCCAGATGCCAAACTCTGTCAAATGCCTTAGAAATATCAAGTGCAACTATCTTGCTTTCGCTAGATTGATGTATGCTTTGGTTCCACTTTTCGGTGAGCCATGCCATCAAATCACCGGTGGACCTGTTGCTACAAAAACCATATAGCCAGTCATTGAGAAGTTTTCGTGTTTCGAGATATTTCATGAGCTGACGGTTCATCAGCGTTTCCATGACCTTGGAAAAAAGGGACGTAAGTGCAATGAGTCTGTAGGAGGATAGAGAAGAAGATTCGCTTTTTAGAGACGGGCTGGACAAATGCTGTTTTCTAACTGCTCGGAAAGAGTCCTAAAGAGTAGGATTGATGAAAAAGCTTACGCAGTGGTTTCGCCAGCGTGGAAGAACAACTCTTCAGAAGAAGAGGAGATATACTATGTGGACCAGCGGATTTATATATGTTGAGATCTTTAAGTACTATTGCTACTACACGAGTGCGAAAGTGGATTCGTCCCATTGTAGATTCGACGCACTCAAGTGTAGACGGGGACAAAGCACAATCTGGGAGTGTTGAGCTAACCGGAAAGTGTGCAGCAAGCAGATTGGCCTTGTCCAAAGAGCTGACAGCTGGAATGTCATTGTAAATGAGCGTGGGGATGAAGGATGAGGCAGAAATTCTAATGCTTTCATTTCTATGAATTCATCATCATCTCAAGACCACTTTAATCCGTACCCTGAAATATCCTGATTTTTCCTTAACCATGCAACTCGCTTTACATTCAAAACCAACGTACATCATTAATTTGTTTTCTTTACTTCCTATTTTTCCTTCGCTCGCCCAGTGAGCAAACATTTTAGGGACATTTATAATCCCTTAAACGTGTTCTCAAAAAAGTGAAAGCGGAAAATGTTTAAACATTGATCCGATTAATAACTGAAACCTATTTTTCTTTCCGCTAGACTCGTAGTTGACATTTACAACAATTTTCATACAAAAAAGTTTAATAGATCATTTTATGTATTAAGTTTATAATTAATGAAAAAAAATGTTTCAACTATTTTGTTTTTTACCTTCTAGGTGTTCTTCCACTTCAACATGTATGCTCTAGAGTAAGAATTCGTTGGTCTTTAGCCGCCCATGATATATGCTTTACGAACAAATATCATTCGTTGTTTTTTATGAGTGGTAAGTTTTAAATATCCTGTTGCATGTATAGGTACTCGTAAATTTTGAAATAATTCTAATTAATTCTGTTTTAGGAAAATGCATTCCAGTTGTAAGAGGCGCTGGTGTCTATCAAAATGCAGTTGACGTTTGCATACAAAAACTATCACTGGGTGATTGGGTGCATGTCTTTCCTGAGGGTAAGGTTAACATGACCAAAGAGTTTATGCGTCTGAAATGGGGAGTTGGACGAATGATCTACGAGTCACCTAAAATACCCATAATTTTACCCGTCTGGCACGAGGGTATGGATGAAGTGCTTCCGAATGTTGAACCATATATTTTGAAAATGCGCAAAAAGGTGACAATGAATGTGGGCCGACCGATTGATATGAATGATTTCATTCAAGATATGAAAGATAGAAATGTACCCGAACCAGAGGCTAGAAAATTAATAACAGATCGGATACAAGATGAATTGCAGGTTAGTTAAATACTGATATTGTGTAATAATTAACTGCGAGTACTTTCCTTATTTTGCAGATACTACGTGAAGAGACCGAAAAACTACACAAACAATAGTCCAATTTTAGACCTCTGCATTTAATTTAGCTTTAGTCTACTTAAACACAGTAAACAATAATTCTGCTCACAAGTGTGTACACCGGAAAGAAGACACCTACCAACACAAATGTTAATAAATAATCGGTTTGAACGAAAACGTTTTAGTCACTGATCGATCCACCTGATAAATTGTTTAATTTTTTTTTTATGTTTAATAACTATACGAGTAGTTCTTCCGTTTTAATATTAACTTATATACAAAAAAATAAAACAAACAATATTAAAAGATTTAAGCTCGCAATACCCCTCCTTACATGGGTACTGGTTTCTAACTAAAACAAACATAATGCAATATTACTGTAAAATACATTTGCCTCATTTAGATATAAAGAAGAAAGTAAGAACTATTACCTATAATATTATTTAAAGCTACTGTCCAGAAAGCTTTGCTTTTATTCTTAATGCATTTTATGTTTTGTTAACACATATTTGTTGTACGAGTATTTCCCTGTGTCATACTTCAAACGAAAGTATTATTATCTCCTTGAGCTTGGAACACTAGAACTTAAGTCAATAATAATGAAATGTGACTTTGAGATTAATAGGACAATTATATTGTATAAAGTATATAAAGAGTGAAGTAGAATATTTATTTTCCATCTATCATTTGATTTTTTTTCAAATGATATGAAAATAAAAACAAAATTTATTGTTAAAAAAAATTTAAGACCTTGTTTTCATTGAATATTATGCCAATACGGTGTCTGATAAACTTAACTAAATATAACACTCCGTGAGAATCATAATATTTAATTCTTTTTCAGGAGAAGGCCTTAATAGGTTTTACACTAAGTGCCGAAAAGAATCTCTCGAGCTTATTGTCAAGAAATGCTAAAATATAACATACGCTCGAGAAAATGTTAAAGTTTTACCTCTGAAGTCATATTGGCTTCACATAAAAGATCTTATCGCTACTAAGATGTTATATGTGATAAAATTATTAAAAAAAAGCATTTCCACTTAGAGTAAACTGTTGGTTTTTAAGTTTAATATTTGCGTTTTTGCTTGAATCAAGCATAATAAAGCAGCCCGAGCCGATTCAAGCGTCTTTAACATCACTTTCGAAGTCATCTTCGCTGTCGTGATGCTCCACTTCACAGTCTGTTTCTAGACCTTCATTCTCATCATCATTTTCTAAGAGAGCGAATAATAAAATATTTTGTTATCGGTTAAAAGAACAATTCATGGCATTTACTCTTTAAAAATGATATCATGTAAATGTTGACCACGACTACGTCTGAGGTGGTCCATTCGGAACACCCAATGTTCGTTCGAGCATAGCGGCTGGTATCTCGCGGATAACACGAGTAATGTTGGCTTCCAAAGCGTCAATCGTAGCTGACTTATTCCTGAAGACCTGAGACTTTACATATCTCCAGAGAAAATAGTCCAAAGGTGTGATATCGCACGATCTAGGCGGCCAATTTACCATAACAAAACGTAAAAAAGTGTTCACCAAAATGATTTCTCAACAAGTCCATTGTTTTACGCGCTGTATAGCTCGTAGCGCCGTCTTGTTGAAACCAGAGGACACCGAGACCATGTGCTTGAATTTCAGAAAGCACAGAGTCCGTTAACACAACGCGATAACGGTTACCACTGACCATTGACATTCTGATTTGCCTCATTTTTGACGAAATATGGACCAATGACTCCACCAGCCCATAAACCACACCACTGCGTTGTTTTTAATAAATGTAATGGTAGCTCTCGGTACTCTTCGGGTTGCTTATCAACCCAAAAACGGCAATTTTGTTTATTAACGTATTCAATGGGCTTCATCACTGAACAAAATTTTACAATGAAACATCGGATTTTCATTGAGTTTTTCCAGAGCCCATTCATTGAAAATATGACGCAAATTCAAGTCGCCTGGCTTCAATTCTTGCACAAGTTGAATTTTGTACGCCTTTAGGCCGAGATCCTCACTTAAAACACGCCAAGCCAAGCTGCTGAGAACAACGACGAATTGATTCGTCACGTCTTAGCGTACACTCTCAGCTTTAGCTGCTGGATGTAGTCTAACCGGTCGAGTATCATCCACTAATGTAAACTGGGACTCAAATTTGCGAATGGTATGGGCAATAGTAAGTTAATCGAATCGCACGAAAAAACATTTCTCACAGAACGCTGATTTTCGTAATACAGCTGAACAATTTGGAGACGCTGTTGTGGTATAAGTCTTTTTATGATGACTTGCCAAGCAATACTGAACAAAAATAACAAAGCAGTTTAATAAGAATCACACGTGATCTATCAAAAAAAGCCTATTGAAAATCAAACCTCGCGATGAACCACCCCTTACTTTCATGTTTTGCCTCTCCATTACAATTTGGTTTGATTAAAATGGAAGCTTATAGCATATACCATATGTCGATACAAGAGTACTAACCTTATTATTGACGCGGATTATCTTTTCAAGGGTAAAGTATAACTTAGAGGTGCAATTCCTTGCTGGGAAATGTATGCATATTGCCGACTTGTTATTGCTTGATAGCAATCATTGCACACTCGCATTCTGCATACATTTTCGTCCGGATTTTTTTCTATCCTCAATCGCAAAACAAACACGGTGCTCTGAATTTGTTCGATTTCTATCTCAAAGAATTTTCGAGGGGGCTCGGAAATGGAATCGTCAAGTTGTAATTCTTCGGATTTACGTTTCTGCACTTCCATTTCGAGCCTTATTTTAAGTATAGCGTCTCGCATCCGCTTTTGGTTGGCTTCCGTTTCGCATCTGCCTGTCGTTTACGCGGTTCCCGTAAACAATGTTTTCTGTCATAGGTCTTTTGCCATTGTGTAATAGCTCTTTCTTTCGCTTACGAGATTCCCACATTAATTCAGCCTTAGATTTCGGAGGCATTTTGCTAACACAATGAACACGAGTAATGAAAAGCTACGTTATGAGCAACCCTGCAATGAAAAAAAGACAGTACCGAAAAATAATGCACAGAAAAATAAGTTGACCTCCAGCGCAAAGACATATCCATGTTAAAAGTCGACTAGAGCCGAGTTTGCGATTCAGCGTCACTGTTTCAGTGTATGATGGGCCTAGTAAAGTCTTCACTTCAAAAGTCTTTTCAATCTTTTCACTGAAGATTTCGCACCAGCATTATTTTTGAAAAAAAAATATGGGCCAGCTCAAAAACTGTTGCTCGTTGTGGAAGAAGAGATTGTGTCACTATTTCTCTTAAGTTTTTGAAGCATCTGGGAGAGTTTTGTTTGCTTACGTACTCAGGCAAATGGAAATGAATCTCATCAACTCATCCGAATAATTTTGTGTAAAAAATCATGATCTTGTTCATTCATATCCAGTATCCAATCAGCGAAAGTACGGCGTTGTGCATGGTCTGTTAGCTTCAATTCTTATGTTAGCTGATCCTAAGAAGTATGTAGGCCAAGATCTTCATGCAAAATGCTGTGCAAAGTGATTGCAGAAAAGCCCAATTCCAGTTTTCGTCTCGAAATGGACACATCTGGCTTTTCAGTCTCTCTCTCAGCTACGGCGGCGATATTTTCAGCTGACCTTGCCTGAGGAACACGAACTATAGCCTTAACATCACTTCTCTCTTCAAAACGTTCAAATTTTTCAATTATCCACTATATGTAGCTGTGGGAGAAGGGGCTTAGTGTTGACCACAAACAGTATGCACTTTACGAAACCTTTCTGCGATATTTTCGCCGTTTTTTAGTGGTTTTCAATAATTCAACACATTGTGTAATAGATCCATAGATAGATAGATAGATCCATATTTAATAATCTCCTAGTTTATGCTTATCAAACCTTCGTCCAGTAGTTGGTAAAATTGAGATCTGGTAGAACAAAATTTTCGTCATTGGGGCTTGGAGTTTTGACTCAGTTGCTTTGAAAGCCCGAAGTAGCAAAGCGCTCCTCAGAACAATTCTCGGTCGATTTTCTTTCAGGGTGCTGTTTATGGAACTGCTAACTAACTACACAAACTAACTACACAAATGTGTAGCCATAGAGAGTAGTTATTACTTTACCTTAAACGGTGTAAGAAAAATTTATTTCAAATCGACTTATATGTTTTGTCTTATTCCCATGTGCATAAAGTATCAACAACGGTGCGTTGCGAAAAATGGGTGATATGTTTATCGACTATGTAGCCCAAGAATTCAGTAGTTTTAGAACAAGAATTCTAGTTTCTGTTTCTGAGGTTCTGCTTCTAAACTTCACGGACCATTGAGTTTTTTTGAAAGTTACCTCAACGACGTTCCTATGTTCGTGATAGCTGATTGTCGGTTTGTCGGACTGAAAACCAAACATTTTTTGCCAATGTTTAGTAAAGAAATGTCTATGTACATATTATAATTATTGAAAGGCATATGAACATGAATCTGTTTTCCCCTCTATTAATCCCACACTGGATTATATTCCTATATGCCCTGTAAGTTGGCTTTTGTTCCCTGCGCTCTCTTTAGTCATACTATGGATTCTGGATGATCGAGAGTGGTAACCTAGGATATATTTATGCTTCCTTTATGCTCAAATAAAGGTTAAACTTAGAATAAAGATTTAAATTTCACTCTTATTCAGGCAATCGCAGCGTAAAGTGGATGGCCATGGCTCAAGTGATAGTGGACTGGCTTCCAAATCGGAAGGTTCGGTGTTCGAATCACATTAATTTTTTCAGTTAACGAAAATCAAGGAAGATGAGTAGTTGACTAGAAATCCGCAATAAGTCATCTTCCACTAAGAATTTAATATTCTCATTAAATGTTGGATACCATCCACGGGGTAGCCGTGGTGTAGTGGTATATGCATAGACTCCTCAAGCAGAGGGTTGTAGGTTCGAATCGCGTGCGAGGCAATTCTCTGAAAAAGTCTTTTCATAGAATTTGTATGTAGTTATATGAAAATCCCTTCGGCGTCAACTCTGACATGAAGGCATAACACTGATGTTGGAGTGGTTGCTGGCTGGGCTAAATGTAACGAACTAACAACTAGCACGTACTTAAGACCCGCTGGTTGAGGAGGATGTACTAGCTCGTCCCGTCCAGTTTAACAACCACGTCTGGGAAAAATATCGAAACCTAATACACCTGAGTTTCAAACTACTACACCATCCGCCCGCTCCCTGAAGAAAAATCCAGTAAAAGGGTATTCATATCCCCTTGGTGCGCGCGCGGTATTATAAAAAAAAAAATGGAGCGAAATTAACCACTGTGCCCAAACGTCTTTCTTTCTCTCTCTGTCCCATTTTCTTTTTTAACATTTTTCTTAACACATACTGAGGCATTATAAGTGTATTTATATCCACTTAGATGTTAAGTTCTTTAAAAAAAAAAAAAAAAAAAGGTATTTTGTTTGCACTTTACTCCTCGTTTCAAAGTCTACGTGTTTTATACAAATTCTTAGTTTTTATCAGTGAATTCAGGAACCTTTGCAGCATCGCACGCTGAACGCAAGTAGCTCTGAGGTATTTTGGCCCATTCCCGGCGAAGTGCTTGTTTGAGGCAGTGCAAACTTTAGTATTTTTTAGTGCCAACCTTCTCCTTCAAAATACCCCAGACAGAGAAATCCAACGGATTTGCATCCGGAGAATTTGCAATCCATTGTGTCGAAGAAATGAAGCGTGGAACATTGTTTTTTAACCAATCTTGGTTGACGCGCGCTTTGTGAGACAGTGCCAAGTCTTGTTGAAATGTCCGGTCATTTTGTTTGTTGACATATTGCTCGTTAACAAATTTCGACTCATCGGAAAAAAAAAATTCGGCAACTCACCACTTTCGTTGCACAAATGATTTATTCACGTTGAGGTGATGGATTGCTCTAACGATAGTTATTTGTGGTTTTCCAGCCAAATATAAAGCAATCACACTAACACGTTTGAATTCCATCTCGGATAAAAATGTTTCAATACAACTGAGATGCAAATCGTTTAAAAGGATTGTAAATAATAAAAGTACCTGTCATGAACGGTCATGAACGGTTTAGAAATTATAGCAGTCTGAAGTTGGCTGCAGTTCGAGACATGCATCCATGAATGCCCTACCGAGCTCTCCTAGTCATTGTAACATTCAGACATTTAAAACCAACGTGCATCAGTACCTATCTTTCTTTCTTCCCCAATTTTTCTTCGCCCGCGCTGTTTGTTAATATTTTAATGGTTCCTTAACCCCTTGAGCGCACACTTACAAAAATAGTGTTAGTTAGCACACAGACAAAATTGTTAGTAACAACGATCCCTGTATTATATGAAGTACACAATGGTCGCGTGCCTGGACAATGTCAAAACATCCACAATCACGGCTGCGCTATCAATTCTGAAAGTGGATGACTTACATGGGGAGTTGATCAGTCTTATGCTAAATAGCAGGATTATCAACTCCAAAGTGGGTGGTCCTTTTGCTAAAGGACAGGTTAGCAGAGGTACGTTCCAATGCAGTGTCCTCTCATTCCTTCTCTGAAACTTAGTGGTCAATGAACTTCTGATATACCTGGAAGTTGGGATAGTAGAATGGTTGCACATGCAGATGACTTTGCTATAGCCGTCTCAAAATTTACAACCAGATTAACCCGTTGGGCGAATCGCGGTGGATTGACCCATAATACTGATCTTGTTGTTTTTTTTCCAAGAAACATAAAATTCAAATCGTAGACCCTCCCTCAATCAACGTTACCAGGTTAGTCTTTTCCGATACAGCGAAATATGGGGGTACTATTTTTGACAGGAAATTATATTAGAATTCTAGTATTTAAGAAAGTGTGAAGAAAGCTGCAGTAGCTTTATTCTTTTGCAAAAGCCATTTCGAACAAGTTGGACCTTCAACTTCTTGGTTATAAGACCAATACCCACTTACGGAATGGTTGCCTGATGGGCGGTCTTAGACAATGTGATCAACCTTAGTAAACTAAGCAAATTCCGAAGGACAGCATGCGTGTGTATACTAACGTACTACTCCTTTTTCACATTTTCTATTTCACTTGACACCCCTCCATATTTTCAGCAGGCAAGTGGCCCTCATACTAGGAATCCTTCCAGAGATCATCGACTACACTATGCCCCAACATTGGTTTGACAATGACTTTTATGCCGTCTAGATCTTTCTGGGAGGAGGATGCTTCCGTTGATGACAAGTCCATCTATGTATGGTAAGCTTAACATAAGCCTTTCCTTCCTAAATCATTGTAGCGTGTTCTAGGCGAAATTTTGGCTATTAAAAGTCCTGTCCTGGTTGAAGAAAAACGTGACACCTGCAAGGCATATCCGCATCTTTTTGGCGATATTACAAACGACTTATATAAAAGCTGCATAAACGAGGAACAGGAGACAATCATCCACCTACTCTGTACATGACTGGGTCCACTTAGAAGCTTTCTTCTAAAATAACTTGAGTGACCCAAGCAATATGGACATTAACAGACTCATACGTCTTGTCAGCTGCTCAAATTGATTCCAAGAGTAGGAGGTACCTCAATGGACCAACAGGCCTTGGGTTACTTTAACCCATAGAGCAAAAATATTTAACGTTTTCGCAGCAACAGGAGTTCCAAAGTCAAAAGAAAGTCGGTGCGCAATGTCATCAAAACGTGGCATTACATAGGATCAAAATAATAGTAAAGAATTAAAGTGTGTGTTTCCATTTTCTTAGAGTCAATTACCAAGACATTAGCTTATTTATTACTGCTTCTTCATGTAGGTTGCTGTTAATTCGAAATAAAGGAAGGCTTCCTCTTTCATTAGTTCATAGGAGCACCAACTTGTTTATCTGGTTTTCTGAATCCAAAGCATAAGAGGAGAATAAAGAACAAAATGTTTTTATTTACAGGAGATATATATGTTATAATTACTTACTGCCTTATATCAACATTAGAAGTACTTAGCATAAAATGCATCTGTGAAACTACAGGCGTATCACATCACATTTCTTATACTACACATTCAATATCTGTTATAATTGTATTTACAAACATTTCTTACTTTTTAAACAAGAACAAACTTAAAAGCACTCCTTTTATATCAACAGTTTGCAACCTTGACTCAGTATTACTATGCCAACAGGATATAAAAAGCTCTTCGTACTTATTTTCTGCATCGAAAGTTAGCAGATTCAATTGCTTCTCAAATAGTAGTTCGAGTTGAAATTCTACATTCAATTTGTCTTCTATTATATCACAGGATGTATCATCTAACAGTAGATTCTCCTTTAGTTCGACAAAGGTACTCCGAAACTTTCCAATCAAGCTTCGCGATATTTGGTTCTTCAGTTTTTCGGGACGCTGGACAGCATTTTTTGGTTGAAAGGGAGAAAGTGTTTTTGTTTTGCCCAATATTGCCCGAATGTGGTCAAGCGATCTATGGGAAATTTCTGAAGAAAAATGCTTACACAGACAATTATTGTGAGCCAAGCTAGCAATGTATTCAGCATTTGAAATATAGGGTTTCGTGGGTTCAAAATTTGGACGTAGACTTGTCTTGACCACTTGATAAGCGACACTATCATTGCATTCGATCCACGAATATGGTAGTTGACGATACTTCAGTTGCCACATTGTAACACCCAACGAGAATACGTCTGAAGCAGGCGTAAGGATGTCTTCTTTCAGAGCTTCTGGTGACATATAGCGCACGGTCCCCTATATAAACATACTTATATAGAAAAACCAAATACTACAGAGCCAAAAGAAAGTAAGAATGTTACCTGAGCACGCCTACCTGGATTCCCTTGATCAGTACTCGACAGTATCATTGATGAACCAAAATCGCATAGCTTACAGATGTAGCGCCGCTCTGTGTGAGCAGCGGAGCTACGAATATGTTTTCTCACTTTAGACGATTCATTTCTAATAAAGGCCACTAAAACATTTTGTGGTTTTACATCTAAATGTAAAATGTTTCGTTTGTGACAATAGATCAGGGCGTTCGTTAAATCCAATGTTACACTAAAAATCAAAAACTAAACAGATCAACAGAGATATGTAAAAGTAAATGATTTTTTTTTTAATTACTAAATCCGGTGCTCCAGAGGAAGACTAATTGAATCTAAAATGAGTTGCAAACACTGTCCAGGAAATCGTTCCATTATGACTATACCATAGTTTATTGTTGATTCAATCTGAAAAAACATAATTTTTTTTTTCTAGCAAATATTATACAAACTTACCTTAAGCAAATGCACAATATTACGATGTCGCAGTCCCGAAATGTTTGCCTCATTTGCGATCGCCTCCAAATTTCCACCGAACGTTTTCATAATTTTCACAGCAACTTGCTTACCTAGCAAATGATCATTAACAATGAAAAAAAATTTGTTGTCCTCTTTACTTGCCTCTGTAGATAGCTTTGAATACAACTCCATAGGATCCTCTTCCAAGAATATTTAAATTGGAACTTTCAGGTGGGCCATCTTTCAGAATTTCATTGCGATTGGGTGTGTCGAGCATAAGCTCGTTACTATCGTGCTTAATTTTTAATGAATTCATTCCATAAATTGACAATTTGACTTTGTTTTTCTTCAGTTTGCTTTCATTTGTTTATAGAAATCAACAAATGACGTTTAAAAAACGGCTAAAACTGTAAATTATATATTTTATTTCGCTCCTTAATACAGTGTTGTCTGCAAATTTGGGTCCGCACAAATAATACATACTGTATACCAATTTATGCGAACATTAACTATATGGCTAGGTGTTGAATGATGAGCTATAAATAAATAAGTATGATGTTGGGAACCACACACAATAAAATACAAGTAAATCATAATCAAAGGATCGTGTGTTGGGTTTTTGTAGTTCACAATATATATACTTTATTAACCTTAAGGACCAGATGGACTCTTTAACGATGCGTCTTTTAACTTTCAGTTTAGGTTCAGCCATCAGCTGGTATTCAATGAAAAGTGAAAACATGAGTTGATGCTTGCATCGAATATGCCCGGCAACAACACTAATGATAAATTTAGGGGTCAAATAACATATCGAAGAAGCCTTTGTCAGTCGGTGTTGCTCCCGTACTATGATCCTCTTGAGATTATATTTTTTAAGGTGTTGCACTGTATTCATCCAGTTTGTTCTTACTCATTCCATTCTTCTTAGATGCCTTTTTTTTTTACTTTGGGCAGGAAAAGCCTCGCCCCGAGTTTCGGGATTCTTCTGATATTTTGCCCTTAAATTCTTCTCTTTAAACTTTAACAATCTTTGAGATATGTAACACGTATAATTGCTTTTAATGGTACATATTTCTCCCACGTATCTCCATTACTACTGCGTCGCTGGTAGGGTTGGCTGAATTTGCGGAATCCAAAACCTTTCTAAAGGCTGCTCTACTTCGGATCAATTCGTTAGGCCCATAGAGCCCCCTGGCGTCGACGTACTCGACTAAAAGCTGGATAGAATGTACACTTTGTTATGGAAGCAGGTCCATAATCACCGGATATGGCGGGAAGGATGGATGAAGAGTTTTAATTTCTACCTTTTCAATCCGTTGATCCGTTGGCACTTCATACATTCAAACATTGATGACCATACATTCACATATTGAAGTTCACGCATTCACAAATTGACAGTAAGCATTTTCATTGATGGAGACATTCAGAGAATGAAGAGAAATTGTCAGAGCTGGTGAAGAAAACATTGACATTAATTGAAATTTCAATTATTTTGTTTCGTTTGCCACGGATTCTATGGGACTGTCATTTTTGTCTAAAAAGTCAACGTCAACCTATCCGGCATCGTAATGGATACAACGGATTCTATTGGCCGGGGCCTTAAGACCAGGAGTTTGCAGAGATACGATGTTTTTGCAATCAAGTGACCCAATTATTTTTCTTTCGTCTTCTTCTTCGAACCACGCCTAGAACTTGAGTCTTTATGGCGAAAACAGGCCAATTTTCTCAGACCGAAATTTTTCTACATCCGGTTCCTTAACGTGGAGACTTATAAATGCGCGTATGTTCTTTATATAATTTTTAGATCATGTTTTGTTACGCCCGATCTCCTAAGTAACATTTTTATCTAAGTAACATTTTTATTTCATTTCATTGTTTTTTTTTTTCAGCTGCCATTTAACCTTCAAATTTCTTTTACGTCATTCAACAATGCCATTTTGTTAAAGCTGGATGAATGTAGCGTCTATCGTATACATATAACAAATTTTTAAGTTTAAGCGGGATTGTCTAGAATTGTGCTATGATAAAAGTAAGAAGAACAATTTGTTTTTGCGGATTAAAAATTTATTTCTGTTTATTTTATTGCAATTGAAAGCATGTTTTTATCTAAATTTATTCAGTTCAAATATTCAAACCTACTCCTACAACTTTTCCTTTTGTTTCGACAGCTGTTTATTGTCAAAAGTTCAGCATGTGTCAAACTGGACGGGACGAACCAGTGCATCCTCAACTAGTGGGTCTCAGTACGTGCTAGTTGTTAGTTTGTTACATTTAGCCCAGCCAGCAATCACTCACTTATCACTTATCACAATCACTTATGCCTTCATGTCAGAGTTGACGCCGACGGGATTTACATATAACTACATACAAATTCTATGAAAAGACTTTTTCAAAGAATTGCCTCGCACGGGATTTGAACCCGTGACCCTCTGCTTGAGGAGTCTGTGCATGCACCACTACACCACGGCCACCCTCGTGGTTGCATCAACATTTTTGGTGACGATGGAGCGAAGATAATTTGGCGACATTGATTGCGTATCGCAGGGCAAGGTCGGTGACATCGGCATCTTACGGCAAGAAATTTTAATATCCACTTACTGGCGATTGATTCAAGTAATTGACGGGATTGTACGGAATGTCATCCTCAAAACAGCAAATGGATTGTGTACATGAGCAGTGAAGAAGTTATGGCTACTTATCATTATCGCGGACATCATTTTTACTCACTCATTTTCTATAGTAATGGCAGTGCCTATTAAAAAGTAGCATTAACCAAAAATAAAAACAACAAGCAATGGTATTTAAAAATTCTTATTATTAGGATAAAATATATTATTTTCTTATAACACATACATTATAGGTATCTATTATACTCCTAATTTAATTAAATTAAACCTAAATAATTTATTTTCCAGAAGGCGAGCAAAAAAATAGCGGTGCTATTTCTTTTCCCAGTTAATGGATAAAAAAAAAAAAATACGAAATTGTATTGGAATTCACTAATTTATAATATGTTATACACAAAAATAATATTATGGCATGTCATTTATTGGTTATTACAGATGGGCAATGCCATTTAATGTAGTCAGTAAGACGTTGGCACCGTTCGGTCGGTATTGTACTTCAAGATTGCTTAATTGTCGCTCACAACTCGTTGTTATTTGTTGGTTTTTTAACGGAGACATCTATCTTTACATTGGCCAATAGATTCTCAATGGGATTGAGATCAGGAGATTGAGCAGGTCACTCCATGACCTCAACCCTATTTCCCCGAAACCTTTGCTAGGGATCGTTCTTCTGTTGATAGACCCATTTTAGTGGCATTTCATCTTCGGTATATGGCAGCATGATGTTCTAAAGAATGTCAAAGTATGAGTGCTGATCCATTATACCTTTAATAAAATATATTGGACCAACACCATAGTACGAAAAGCATCCCAAAATCATAATACTTGACCCACCATGTTTAGTGGTTTTTGTGGTTAACCTAAGATTATATTCTGTATTGGGTGGACGACTGATATACTGCCGACATCTTTTGCCACCATAAAGAACAATTTTGCTCTCATCAGTCAACTTTATATTTCTCCACTTCTCAGGCGACCACGAAAAATGCTCTTTCGCAAACTTCAACCTATTTAATGAGTTTTTTTTTGATAAGTGGGATTATGGAGATTATTTTCCCTCAGACGTCTTCTAAAAGTCAGGCTTAGCTCATCGACAATTTGGGTATCTTACGATACGTTTTATTGGTTAAATTCTCCACTTAAGTATTTTTGCCCGTTATCTGTTCTTAATATTTTAATTTTCGTTGAAATTTGAGTTTTAGCTTGTTTTAAATTTTTAGAATGCACTGAGAATATCACTTATACATATATTTTACCTAATAACCACCGTGTGGCGCTCCCATTATTCCGATTTGATTTCTGTTCTTTTAGCATCATAGGTTGACATTTGCAAAAGTTACGTAGCCAAGAGCACATCTATCTCTGTGTGTGTTGCCGATTTTTTTTTTACAATTTTAGAAATGGATTTAAATTTGCAACAACGAACTTGTATTAAATTTTGCATAAAAAACGGATTTAAGGGTGCGCGAACGTTGGAAATGTTGGAAAAGTGTTTCGGCAACGATTCTCTAAAGAAAACGGTCGTTTACCAGTGGCACGAGCTGTTCAAAAGTGGTCGTGAATCAATCGAAGATGATGAACGCAGTGGCAGACCATCGACATCGAAAACTGACGAAAACATTGATGAAGTAAAAGAAATGTTGGTCAATAACCGCAAATTAACCATCAAAGATATAGCGGAGGACTTAAACATTGCCTATGGATCCGTCCAAGATATTTTGATTAATAATTTGGGTTTCCGTTGTGTAGCAGCAAAGTTGGTTCCAAAAGACCTCAATTCCATGCAAAAAAGAGACCGTGTTGACGTCGCAAAAGAGATTATTTGTAAGGCTTACTGGAGACGAGACGTTTATGAGTACGACACGCAATGGAGACATCAGGCAAGTGAATGGCGTTTACCAAATGAGCCGAGACCAAAAAAACACGTCATTTTCAGTCAAAAAAGAAGACAATGCTCACGGTTTTCATGGATTACAACGGTGAAGTGCATCATGAATTTTTGCCAGAAGGCCAGATAGTAAACAAAAAGTATTATTTAGGCGTTATGAGACGTTTGCGTGAAGCAATTCGCCAAAAGAGACCAGAATTGTGAGCAGAAAACTCGTGGATTTTGCACCATGATAACGCACCGTCGCACAGTGCCATCATTATTCGTAATTTTTTTTTTGACGAAAAATGCAACAAATACCATCCAGCAGCCACCGAATTTACCTGATTTGGCTCACTATTACTTCTTTCTGTTCAACCGAGTTAAAAAACCACTACAGGGAACGCGTTTCGGCAGCCGAGAGGAAGTAATGGAAGAATTCAATTCAATTTATTACAATAATTAATTTGTACATTAAGACATTGTCTCTTATAGTACTAAGTAATAATATTTAGTAACAAAATGTTAATTTTTAGCAGGAAAGAGAAAAAGTATAACAAACAAATTAAAAAATGATAAATTTTAATAGCAATTATAATGATAATAATACTGTAAAATACCAAAAAAAAGGGAGAGGAAATGAAATAGTTGAGAAATTGGAGAAAGACTGAGATAGAGTTGATAACAAAGAGATAAGTTAAGAAGAAAAGTACACATATAACGCAGTTTTGAAGCTAGCAGTATTTGACAAGCACTTTATAAGAGACGGTAAGATATTCCATAGTCTAATATTTGCAACGCTGAGTGCTAATGTTGAAAGTTCTTCTGGAAAGGGAAAATTCCAGTTTGAAGGTAAGGGGGTTGCTTTGTATTTATAATTTGATGTAGAAATATGCAATTTCTGAAATCAAGATATTTTCTCAATGTACAGCCAAGAAACTGACATGAGAATTCCAAGATTCTATCGTATCGTTGCCTTGCATAAACATACCGAACAGCATCATTATAAGCAACATAGAGCTTGCGAAAAGATAGTAAGTCAAGGATACTGTAGACAACTGCGGCATATGAAATAATGGGAATTATGAGAGTGAGCACTAGTCTCCGGCGAGTATTCCAGGGGGTATACCTGGCTGAAATCCAAATTTTACGCAAGCATCCGTACACGCGACGAACAACGATATAAACATGGTTATACCCAGAAAGCTTTCGGTGATAATAAGACTTGTAGCCGCCTCAACTAACCTAATTTTACTACCGGCTAAGCAAACATCAGGAACTAGGCTTATCTGAAAAGACTTGTTTGATAAAGGAAGTACTTGGCATTTTATTGGATTCAAAGCTAGTCCATTTTTAGTTGCCCATTCAACAATAGAAGCGAGATCCTCATTTAGTAGTGACACTAGTTCACCCATTTTTTTAATCGGATGAGATAGGTAAAGTTGAAGATCGTCAGCATGGAAATGAATAAGCGTGTGCTTACAAATCGATGCTAAGTCATGTACATGCAGAACAAAATTGGGCCCAATATTGGTTCCTGCGGAACCCCTTGAGAAATTGACCGGAGACTTAAGCGGTTGTTACCAACAACGACTATTTGTGACCGTCCACATAAAAAGCTTCGAATGAGCCTTACAGCTCTTTCACTAAAACTATAGTAATGGTACAGTTTCCAACAAAGAATGGAATGATTCATTCTGTCAAAAGCCTTAGAGAAATCAAGCAGGCAAAGTAGCGTCACAAATCCTTTGTCAAATGGATTTATGCTATGGTTCTTCCTAAAGCCTAAAGATTGGAATTGGCTCAATAGAGAATTTTCAGCCAAGTGTTTCTGAATTTGTGACTCTATTACCTTTTCAAAGACCTTAGAAAGGAAAGGTAAGATACTAACAGGTCTGTAATCAGAAGCATCGGAAGCAGTGGTCTTTTTCGGAACAGGTACAACCTTAGCACATTTCCATGCCAGAGGAGTAGTAGATGTTGCTATACAAGAATTGACTATATGTGTAAGATGGCCTCTGACGTGTGGTAAAATAAGTTTTATGAAGCGTAGTGGCAAGCCGTCTTCACCAATAGCGTTTGATTTTAAACCTTTAATAATACAAAGGACATCAACCTCCGTTACTACTTCAAAATCAATTTCCTGTTCAAAGCCTCTGCTGGAGGCAACGTCATACTCGAAGCAATAGGCAACAACATCATTTGAAACAAAATAGTCATTCATTTCATCTAAATCAATAGTGCAGCTTGGCGTAGATTTCTCCACAGTATCTTGGGGGGTAAGGAAGTGCTCAGTTTAGATGAATAGTAGTGTCGCTTAGATGCACGAACAGCATCGGTTGCAGCGTTACGAGCAGCTTTGTACCTGTTCCAGTTAATCGAGCTTTGGCTCCACTTACTGTACAGTTTGTTTCGCTTCTTTAGAACACCAACTACCCCTTCCGTGAACCAGGGACAGGCTCTGTTTCGGATCGCGACGGTTTTTGTTGGTACATGATCATTAAATAATTGCATTACAAGCGTCTGAAAAATGATTAGCTTTTCATTTGGATCGGCAGCCATTCTGCAACTCAACCATGGGACCGAGTTTGCTGCGGTCGTTAGTGCTTCATGATTTATTGATGAGTAATCCCTATAAACAAAGGAGCTTGAGGAAGACTTGTGGTTAAAGACAACATTATAAGTGCAGAATAGGAGATCATGTTCGCTGACACCTTCGAGAGAAATCTGATCAAACAGTAAGACAGAATATCTTTAACTTGGTAGGATCGCGAATCATTTTTAAGCATGTTGACATTAAAATCACCACTAACGACAATGTTATTATATAAAGGGGAGAATTCGGATAGAGAAGAGAAAAAAGGTTCAGTTGAAAAGGCACGATTTGGATTGAAGCAGCAAGCAACCAAACACTTAACAGACCCATCAGAAATTTCTGCAATCAAATACTCAACATCGGTTACTAGCGACTTTTTTATAACTTCACACTTTAAGGTTTGCTTGCAATATATCGCAACACCACCTACGAGTTCATATCCAGCTATTTTATAAAAACGAAAAAATATCAATTCCAGGTTCAAACCATGTTTCATCAATGTTTCATCAACACAAATAACATCAACAGAAGAGCTATTAAACAGATAATTAAGATAATCAAGTTTAATTTGGTTAAGACTCCGTGCATTATTGTGACATACCTTAAACTCGCTTCTTTGACACGAAAGAACGTTCAACATTGTGCGAGTCTGAACTTCATTCATGCTGCGACTATGAAGAACATTTGTGCTATCGAAATTCGTATGCAAATAAAGTGCAAATCATATCACAGGCTTCAAAACAAATCCGCGTACAAGTAAAGAAAAAGAAAGTGAAAAAAATAAGGAAAAAAACATACTAGAACTAGAAATATCAGTTTTTAGATAGCATAAAATACCTAAGTGCATAATTTATAAGATGCATAAAATCATGTCATCACTCTTCAGCCACAGTCACAGCGGCACAGCAGCAGCAGCAGTAGCAGCAGGAGCAGAAGCAGCAGCAGCATGAACAGAAGCAGCAGCAGCAGCAGCAGCACCTTCATCAGAGAAACCTCGGTCGATGCTTACTTCTCGATTTAGACCAGTAGGAGTAGCGGCGGCGGTTTGTAGATCGGCGAAGCTTTCAATGAGGAAGCTTTTGCCATTTACGTCTTTTCTCACATAAACAGAGCCATACTTAGTGTGTGCCGATGAAATTAACTTTTTAAGTCTGAGTTCAATAGCACTGCGGAGGAGACGTCAAGTGTGCATTGTTAAGCTCTCATTTAAGAAACATTTATCGTTGTCGGACGACTCGATCCCCAAGTCAGCTGGTATAAGCTCTCTGCGATGCACATTGCGGAAATGGGCGGCATACTTGAGAACTTCATTTCTTCCAGCGCAACTGGAATATTTGATGACAATAGGTTGTTGTTGCTGTTCTCAGTCAATCGACTTTTTGTGCGAAAAATATTCTTAAGAACTGGTGGTTTGCACTCAATTGTGTGACAAAATCGGTTAAAAATAGTTCTTAAATTTTCGTCTTGGTGTTACGGTATACCAAAGAGAACAGCGTCAGCAGCAATCTCTTTCCTCTAATGCTGTTTAGCTGGCGCTGAAGATCGATTATTTCCCGATTTGTTGCTTTCGTGGCGTCATTATTTGCTTCAAGTTGGTTAATACGAGTGTTTAAAGATGAAATTGAGGTCTCAATTGTGGTAAAACGTTGCTCCCAATTTATGACTGTTTCCTCATTTTTTTTGATCATTTCATCACGTAGTTTAGAAATTTCATTAACAAACTGAAGTTGAAGTGTTGCAGTTTGTTTTGCTAGGCTTTTCTCCATCTGTTTTTCGGTGAGAACGGTGGTGAGGAAAGAGAGCCTTTTTAAAGAGCTGTCTTGGAGCGGAGGTTGATATAGGTATTTTGCGGCATTGTTAGGAAGAGCACAAAGGAATATTTTGAAGTTTACTTATGGTGGTAGAAATTATGTACATTGACAGCTCAAGAGTTCTGCATAGAATGGATTACGACGATCAGGGATTTCGAACTTACTCCTTACTATTTCACTTGACACATTTTATGGGCGTTAGGAAAAAGTTAATTTGGTTGGACAACTCATACTCAACTCACAACTCACAACAACGACTCATACTCACAGAATCGCAGGAAGCACTTATGGACATACCGAAAACTGAATATAAACAATGTTTCGAGGATTGGATCAAGCGCTAGCATAAGGGGACAATATAAATTTGTATTTTTAATTTTCTGAATAAACTTTTTGATCAAGGTGGTACATATTCGAATATTTTACGAGAGAAGTCATCTATAAACAGTGCAAAATATTTGGCACCGCAATTTCAATCAAGTATAGGGTTTTCTAATAACGACTTGATAACTTTTTTTTTTTTTTAAATAAAAGGCAAACCATTTGGGATATTTCAAAAACTTTATTATTGACTTGAAGTACAATTAAAACATTTATAAATGGAACTCGACTTCGTTCATATGGCCACTGCGGGCAGGTTTGCAGCAGTCGATTTGTTGGACCCAATTTTCAACGACTCGGTTACACATTTCGGCCGAAACGGCCGCTATTTCGGTTTCAATGTTGGCTCTGAGCTCTTCCAACGTCGTCGGCGTGTTGGCATAAACCAATGACTTAACGTAGCCTCACAGAAAATAGTCAAGCGGCGTTAAATCGCAGGAACGAGGCGGATAATCGACTGGCCAATGTCTTGAGATAACGCGCTCACCATACTTGCTCTTCCATCCTGTTGAAACAACATGTTGTCCAAGTCCATATCTTCCAAATTTGGGCCAAAAATAATCGGTGATCATGGCGCGATAACGCTGACCATTCACAGTAACGTGACGATCGTTATCGTCGATGGCTCAATAACGCCGCCGGCATGCAAACCGCACCAGTTATTTTTTGTGGATGAAGTCGCTTCAAATGGTCCATCGGCTTCAATTCTTGAGTCAGCTTGATCTTGTATGGGTGTTACGCAAAATACGCCATAATGTGGTCCGAGCGATGCCCAATTCTTGAGAACGCTGTGGAATTGACTGATTTGGATCGTTTGCTACGGACGTCTGAACGGCAGCAATATTTTCGACACTTCGATCAACCCGTTGTCTCACTGACACGGCAACATCACACAACGAGTATGTAGACTCAAATTTTTGCACTAAACTTGTTATTGCCTGTCTACTAGGGCGAGAATTACGACCGAAAATTGGAGTTAACGCTCTTAAAGTTGCAGTCACCTACTCCGAATATCTGTAGAAAATTTTTATAATTTGCAGACGTTGCTCGTTAGTGTACTTTATCATGATTATAAATAATAAATATTGAGTTTACTGAATAAATTGACAGTGACAGTTTGATGATTAGTGAAAGAGTGCATTCACAAATTAAATTCAAAGTTGTCAAGTCCCTATTGGAAAACCCTATACATATTGGCCATTATTATCTATGACCTTTTGCCATTTTTCGGGTAGCTTCATAATTCCGTCGGTGTAGAACTTCTGTGGTTTATCAGCGAAAAACTTGTTTAAGTGATTTTCAGCGGCTCTTCGGTCGGCTAATTTTTACCATCAAAAGAGTTTTGCAAAGACCGAAACAAATAGTAATCAGAGGGTGCAAGGTTCGGACTATACGGTGGATGCATCAAAACTTTCCAAGCAAGCTCCGTCAATTTGTTCCGACTCATAAAGTATGTGTGTGGCCTGATTGAAGACAACTCACTTTCGCCTTCGAATTAGACTAAATACACAACATAACCTTGTTTGCCATCAATCCAGGCTTTGAAGTCGTTTGTGGTCGGTCACCGGCCTTTTACCATCAACCGTAATGAATTGCTTCAAAAATGGTTTCATTTCGTTACATTTCAGCAGCGTTTCAATATGGTTATTCGGTCAATTAAATTTGTTTGTTAGTTGATGTGACACCCAAACATCGAGCTTCTTTAAGTAGCCCGCTCGTTCTAGATTATTTCATGCCATCATACGGTTGATGTTTTGTGCCTCCGCTATCTCCAGACATCTTGCTCCATCAGTTGCAAAATTTCGTCGACTTTTTCAGTGAAAGTCGAAATTTCTGGACCGGAATCAAACAAATCAATCCTGGGTCCGGCGTTCGCTCACAGCATTCTCACCGTAAGCTGCACAAATTTTTCGGCTTGTTTTGCAGCATTTTTCCCTTTTTTATAGTAAGAAAGCATCACATAGCGTGTTTCTTCAGATATTTCACTCATATTCAAATCAGTATAACTTTTAACACGAGCAACGAATTACACAGCTGTCTTCACAAAAAATTTAGCCTGACATGTCACTTTTCAAACACGTATTCATTTGACACAATCAGATTAGTGTTTATAGATAAATGGACACCAACACCATCTAGTGACAAAAAACCCCGGTGACATTTTATATGACCCTTTAGCAAAATAATTTTAACTTTAAACTCCGTTCTTAATGTTTTCTGGGTAAATAACCATTTGTTAAAAAAGAAACACTCTTCAAGCAATTGCTTAGCATAACAATGCCGGAAAACTCTTTCATGGGAGATCACGTTAGAAAGTTTTGTGCGATTGTCGATAAGTTAACCGGGAACGGATTTACATTATGCGCAGTGAGCAATTGTTTTTTTGCATAAATATAATATTTGTCTGAGAAAATAAGAAAATTAAAACAAAAAAAATCATCACAGACATACACAACCTTTTAAGAGGTTCGTGAAAGGGATCTAATTTTTGTTTGTGTATTTCACTCGTTCATTGGTATTCAACTACCCAATATGCAAAATTGTGGATATAATTGACGTTAAAGAATTCCCTTTTAACGACACGCCACTGGGATTCTATCTGTTGGGTATGAGTAGGTACCATCAAGGAAAACAAAAAGGTTGTCAGGATCACTGTGGTTTACCTAGTGATGGGCAAATACCGCTTGAATTAGATAGTAAACTTATCAAATGTTCATCAATATACATGCATTCTACTGATTCAGTAGATTTTGATGTGCTGGGTATGTCAGGATTGGATAAATAACTGGAACTTGGTTTATTAACTATTGATGTGCTGGGTGTGTGGATATTTATGGAACTGGTTCGGGTTTTTGTTCTGCTACAGCTTGGTGTGTTGTTTGTGCCTGGAATTCAATGTTCCAATTATGAGATATGCACGTCAACTTGCCTGCCCGTTCGGTGGTAAGGTGATTTCGTTTCTTATTGTGTATCCAACTAAATGTACTAGAGGAACGTTCTGAAGCTGCCGAAGTTACAGGTGCTGATAAAATGCTTGCTGCAACTTTGCTTAAATTTTTATTAGCACAAAGGCCTTTCCACTAAATCAATGGTTCCATAGAGGAAACATTTGACCAAATGAATTCTTTACCCCAACTTCTTTGGAGCGATAAAGGGCCAAATCAGTCAAGACTTCAATTCCCATACTTTTGGAAACTTCATAATTAAATTCCATTGCTGTAATTTGGTCATAATCACTTAGATGGCATCCTTGATTTGATGGGTCAAGAAGAGCAGCGGCGAGATATATCGTTGATTCTGCGAATTCTATTCGGTCCTTAAATTTTTCGTTAGGATGTTTCTTCTCTAAATCGCCTAGAATTCGAACTTTATTGGATCCTAATAAAGTAGACATTGAATTTTCCAGTTCTTTTAGCACTTGATGGACTTCGTGTATTAATCAATTATTGGATTCAAATTTCGTTATCCACACAACTATTGGTTTAATAATCTGAATTACAACAAAAATATCATTCCAAAAACAATCTTTATCCAGTAATTCAGTCTTAATGTTTCTATCGAGGGAGGAAGCCTCATTGACGGCCAATGTCTGTAAGCTGACTCTATTACTCACTAGGCTTTCTAAGGAGAATAAGTAGCTCCCCCACCGAGTTTTGCTTGGAAGTTTTAAGGAAATTTGTATGCCCTTGTCTTTATTTATTTTATTTATTTTTACAGGAGAACACTTGATAATATCATTGTAACATAAATGCAATGTATGCGCTATGCAGCCCAGTGAAACAATATGGTCTTTCAGAAAACGAAAATCTTTCTGCATATTTGCGGCATTATCTCCGATTACAACAAAAAATTTGTCCGCTTGATATTTTTCGATTATAATTTGCATTTGCTCCTGTAGGTATTTTCCCGTGTGCTTTTTATCTTCAGTTATTAAAAAATCAACAAAAAAAAACTGGGTCTGGCTTAGATATAATAATGTTTATAATGCCTTCGTTGCGGATATTGCTCCAACCATCACATTGAAAATGTAAATGTTGTGCATTTACAGCGTTGTATTCTTCCTCCAGGTAATTTGTGGCTAACTGCTTTCTTGATAGCAGTTTGAATGATGGTTGTAATTGTCCGAAAAATGAAATCCACAAAGGATGTTCAACCAGTGATAAAGGAGAGCCACTAACATATATGGCTCTTCCTAACGTTTTATTTAACGATTCCCGAAATACATATTAAATTTATCAAATTAGAAAACCTACTTACAAAACAAAAGTAAATATTTTTATTATTGAAATGCTTACGTTTTCACTTTTTGATATTGGCTGGGATAGATTTGATAATTTAGCATTTGATTGCTCACTGTCTAGGCTGGGAATTGTATTGTTATCGCAGGAAGTTTCCACATCTTTTTTACAGTATTTAGTAGTGACGTTTGGTGATTTCACTATTTCACTATTTACAATATTTTTTTATGTCAGCCGGGCATTTAAAGTGGCTTATCAAATGTTTTGTTATTTTATTTATGTTTGGATAATAAGTCTTTCCGCAAAACTTGCATTTAGCCAATTTATATTAATTAATATTAAACAAAAAATTGACTTTAATCACTAGAGAGAACACTGCACTTATTGCAATAATAAATTTATGTTTACTAACGTTTCTAAAACCAAAACACTTACATATATGTACACGGTTAGTGTACATCATTTGCAAAAAACAAGTGAACGAAAAACAGAAACAACGAAAGATTTCCGTAAGGTAGTTGTAAAATTGCACAATGAAAACACAAATCTACCATACAGTACATCGTAGAAAAATACAAAAAAAATAGGAAGCGTCGAGTACCTGCAAAGATCAAGCCGTCCACGCAAATTGAATGAAAGGGGTGAAAGGTTCGTTCTCAACACTGTGCGGAAAAACCCAAAAACCAATGGCCCTGCAATTAAAAAAATTGTCTCGGATACATGTCGACCTGTGTATATACTCTCTGCAAAAAGGGTTATTTCTTTTCCTACCTACTTAAGCACATCACTAATTACCAAATGTAATAAAAAAATCATTCAGGGTTATCGGCAGTTCCGAGGGAATTTTTTCCCTCGAATTCTACATGTTCTTTGCTTTTGGTTAGGAGCAAATTTTTTTCAACTTTCCAAAAATTTCGGGGAAATTTTTATTCACGACAGGGCTGATTGGCATTATCACTAATTACCAAATATGTATAATAGGAACCCATATTTGGGTGGGTAAATATAGTTTTGGGTAAATACCCGGTATTTACCCTTTGATAAATATCTACCAGGTGGGTATAAAAAATCTGCCCATCACTAGGTTTACCTACTTTTTTGTGAATGAATCCATCATCTTTCAATCAGTCGTATGCCTTTCAGTAATCTGTGTGGATGATTGTTCCTGGTTTCACGTGCTTTTTAGAGACACTAGAAATTCAGCACTGCGTTCATTATTTGGACACACTTCTAGCCTTAAGTCTTCGGACCTATCCTTTATTAGCTCTAAGACCTAGCGCCCGTCCATACGCTTTTCTTTGTTGTATTTCCTTCTGCCGTGTTTGCTCTCGTCGATTTGAACAATCTTGGCTGGTCGGCCTATCTGATCCTTGATTTCAAACGTTTCCAAAATCTTGACTACTATTGTTTCGGGACTACAACTATACCAGTCGGCAATGGTACGTTAGGACAAACATTGATCAAAGGGGAGATCTTCAACCTTTACTGTTTCGGAGGAATATTTCCTTGCAAAGCATTACATTAAATAAAAAATCCTTGGCAAAGGCATTCGGGATTGTTCAAAACAACAGCCTACAGCACGGCTTGCACTGACTTCACAACTAGGCTTTGTGCATTGGATTTCCTCTCACAAAAATTTTCATAGGAATCCTATACACCTGGCAAAATTTAGAATTCAGTAATAAGTTGCGTGTTGCAGCAAATTCAATTCAGCCTGCTCGTCGTCACCTACAATTATTTTTTACTTAATGTAAAAGAATAATTGAATGAATGTAAATTAATTACGAAGTTTTTTTATCAACCGAGTAATACTAACATATATTCCATTGCATTTTTACTTCTTCAGAGTATAACCGACGTTTCACGTACGGATTCTCACCCAAAGTACTATCTTGCACTCTAGCATACTTGTGTTTTCGGTTTCTTAATCGGACATTACGCACTGATATTAAATTGATTGCAAAATGCAGTAAAATTTAGCTCTGTCAATCATGATAATTAACCGCTACAACAGTACGAATAGTCCTTTACAAAAATGCTTCTTTATATAGTATTTTCGCAAATTTTTCATTTATTAATATTTGGAAACAGTGCTGCTGGGTTTAAATTAAAGTTTTAAGTGAAAATCACCAGATTTGTTTAGAAAAAGTATGAATATGAAGCGCGGGGGGGCATGCTGCCTACGTAAAGCCCACTGCTTGGGATCACTGTTGGATTTGGGGTGTGTGACAGGTTGACTGTATGCAACGTTTGGGGTATGAAGTAGTGTATTTTCGAAAAATCATTCATAAAAAAAAAAATTCAAAGAACAGATAACTTACAATTTACTTATGAAGCTTCATTATATTCAAAACAAAATATATTATGCAAAAAACAGAACGTATTAAACATTTTTGTGAAAAACAGTTTAATTTGGAAGATTTAAAAAACAAGGTTTTTTAAAAAGTGTTGGTAAAATTGCCCTTGGCAGCCATATTAAATACTAATTCAGAATTGATTCAAAATAGATCCTTTTCAGCACCGGCGCAATCGTATTGTGACCATTTTCTGCATACTTGACGCATGATCCAAGTTTCACCGAACTGGTCTTCTGAGAACTTCATATCGCAAAATATGCAAGTTGCATCTTTTCCATTACAAGTTTCATTGCCTTGGAAACTAAATTTTGAATCTGAATCTTGAGCTGGATTAAAAACCGAACTTTCATCAGTTTAATCACTTTCTATTTCAGCCGTTAAAAAGTCACGCCCACGTCCTGCTCTATTGCCACGTCCACGTCCACGAATACGATCTGCGGACTCCCTTGGTCTCAATCACTTCTACGCCCATGTCCTTGTATTTTTTGGATCGACTTCAATAGAGCATTTTTATAAGGAGAACCTGTTAGAAGAGTTGATTTTGATGGTTTTCTACATCTGTTTGATGTCTTTACTCTAGGTGTAAGGACTGAAGAGATGTTGAAGGACCTGGTCTTAAGAGTGTCGATGTGCATGATTGTGTTGTTCCTTCATATTCCATGTCACCAGTGATATGAGGCATAAATGTAGGTAAAAGACTGCTCAGCAAAGCCTGCTTGCGCTTCAATTAAAAACACGTGGTCAGAAAAAATGTTTCGCTTGAAGGGATAAATTCTAGTCGCCTTAAATCCATTTACAGCTAACTAACCCGTGTGTAGCGCAAGTATGCCTTGCCAAAAAGCTCAGAAATATCTGTAGGCTTTAGAATTTCCGTGGAATGAAGCATAAATTGTCTGAACTCTTCACTGTAATATGTCTTCAGAGCTCCCATAAAAGTTTTTTTCCAAGGGTTGTAACTTATGCGTGGTGTGAGGAGGCAAACTTATAATGGCAAAATTATTTTCGCGAGCCAGCTCCAAAACCTTAATATTCCTCGTGTGAGAAAAGTGCGCATCAAGAATAAGAAGAACAGGCGATTCTTCAGTTGGCTTCGTTCTTTCCAGAAAGTGCTTAAACCAATCTGTGAACAGATCTGATTTTATCCATACCAATGGATGGACTTTTCCCACAGCACCAGGTAGGGCACCTTTCAGTAAAACTTGAATAATTTTTTCTTGGAAAAATCATTAATGGTGGGATGAAAGTCATCAAAGAACCCCTCACTGCTGCAGTTAAAGCCCCTATCTGCTTTTTAACCTTTCGACGGATAATTTTAGGAATTTTCGTTTGGACGACGGTTAGCCCTGTTTCATCGACGTTAAAAATTCAATCTGGTTCATATGTTTTTTCGTAGGTACTTTGCAGTACATCAAAGAACTCATTTACTGATGTGCGACTGAAAGCAAGAGCACGGGCATACGAGGTTCCAATCGGTTTTCTTAAAGACAAATTGTCCTTATTTCTTTCAACGAAACTATTAAGCCACACCCTATCAGTTACTTTGTCTCTTAAAGGGTTTTCAAGCCCATTTTTTCTGCTAGTTGGTACGCCATTCTTCTGACATCTAAACGAGTAAGCCCGTAATACTTCTTTTCCATTGCCAACAAATATTCTACAAGCTTAGTATCCAAAAGATTGGCAATATGGGATTTCTCTCCATAACCTTCTTAACGTCGTTCTTGGTACAGAAAAAGTTTTGGCAGTTTTTGTGTACCCAATTGCTTTGTTTCGGACTGCCTCAATAACTTTTTTTCATTTGATCTCGGTCCCAGCCCTTTCTTTTTGGAATAATGTTGCTTCGTGGCATTTTAAATTAAAAAATTAACATTTTCTTACTTTTAATTAACGCATACGAATTATATTTGGCCATAATACTTACATGAACAGGGGGCTAAATTGGCTTCATGACAATAGTTTTTAAAAATTGATCCTAGTATCTATGCTTGTGTTTTATATTTTTGTACTTACTTTACAATAACTTTATCAAAAAATAAATATTTTAATGCTTCTAGTTATCACACTCAAAATTCACAACGAAAAAAGTTTTTGTTTGACGTTTAATTTCAAATAGAAAGTTTAAAGCTATTTAGGCGCTCAGATTTTCCAAATAAACTATTAGGGTAGGGATTTTGGGTAAAATTAAGCCCCCAACCATAGACCTACATAGGCCATATTACCGTCACTTCCTCTATACTATATATAGGGTTTTCTAATAACGACTTGACAAAGGCAAACCATTTGAGATATTTCAAAAACTTTATTATTGGCTTGAAGTACAATCAAAACATTTATGAATGGAACTCGACTTTGTTCATATGGCTACCGCGGGCACGTTTTGGCCGAAACGGCCGCTATTTCGCGTTCAATGTTGGCTCTGAGCTCTTCCAACGTTGTCGGCGTGTTGGCATAAACCAAAGACTTAACGTAGCCCCACAGAAAATAGTCAAGCGGCGTTAAATCGCACGAACGAGGCGGCCAATCGACTGGCCCATGTCTTGAGATAACACGCTCACCATACTTACTCTTCAATAAATCGATTGTAGCGTGTGCTATGTGGCTTGTGGCTCCATCCTGTTGAAACCACATGTCGTCCAAATCCATATCTTCCAATTCGCGCCAAAAATAATCGGTGATCATGGCGTGATAACGCTGATCATTCACAGTAACTTGACGATCGTTATCGTCGACGAAAAAATATGGCCCAATAACGCCGCCGGCATGCAAACCGCACCAAACAGCTATTTGTTGTGGATGAAGTGGTGATTGCTTATTGACGAACCCATTGAGCCAAAAATGAGCTTCGTCAATGCGAACGATGAAATTCATCATCTTGGCTCGTTAGTGTACTTTACCATGATGAAAATTTTGAGTTTACTGAATAAATTGGCAGTGACAGTTTGATGATTAGTAAAAGAGTGCGTTCACAAATTAAATTCAAATTCAAAGCTTTCAAGTCCCTATTGGAAAACCCTATAGAAAGTGTAAAGCTACTTAGGCGCTCAGATTTTCCAAATAAACAATTGGGGTAGGGATGTTGGGTAAAATTAAGCCCCCAACCATAGACCTACATAGGCCATATTACCATCACTTCCTCTATACTATATAAATATTTGAAAATATATATAATTATGACTGGTTGTCATATTGGATTTTTGCGGCAAGCAGTTTTTGAAATAAACGTTTTGAACGTTTGGATACTCGTTTCTGTTAATTTTTCTCCATGCGAATGGTGTACGTGAGTTCAGAAAACCTGAATATGGCGACGATATATAAAACTATGAAGTTTTATTATCGCAAAGTAAAGAAATAAAACAAAAATTGAATATTGTTTTTTTTTTTTTTGTTATTTAAAAAAGATCATCATTTTATTTGTATCTCTGTTTCTTAACCGAAAGAAAGACAATAAAATTGATATTATACGCATGCGATCTACCTACATAAGTATGTTTGAACAAACTTTGCATTTCGATTATTCACAAACTTTATACAATGTTATAACTGCTTCAACTTTTAATTAATTTTCCTTTTTTCGCTTTGTTTTTATATTATGTTTTTTTTTTCTTTATATTTTACTCTTTGTACTGGCTACTATAAAAATACAGATACTTTTCATATATTCAATATCTAAATTGATAATTATAGTACAATTAATTAATATCCTTTCTGTTTTTTTATTTGTTTGTAGGCTTTGAAATTGTTTTTTCTTGTATTAGTTTCATAAATCATTTCTAAATATTTACTCAAATATATATTTGTTTTTATTTGTTTACGTTTTTATTTCTCATTTAATAAATACTAGATACTAATTGTTGTTAATTTAATTTTTCTTTTTAACAATGTGTTATCGTTTTAATGTATTTTAGACAGTGTTGTTGCTTGTTTTTCCTTGTAGTTTGTGTTTGTGTCTTTTTCTCTTGGGAAGAAACCACTTTAGCTTGTTTAAAAGAAAACAAACGGAAAAACATGTGTTTTTAACGGTTTTTTATTTGATTTGATTTTGTAGGAAAATGTTTATTGTTGCTAAAAGGAATTCAACACCTAAATATAATTTGTTTACATGTGTTTGATTTTTTTTTTATGTTTAGTTCTACAAGTCTTTGTTTTTTTTTGTTTTTGTTTTCTTTTTAATTTCATATATAACATTATAATAATATGTCTCACTATTACCTAAGGTGTTGGAGTTTTTGTTTATACAGTTTTCTTTTAAATTTACAGAGAGATGATTTAGTTTTGCTTTGTTTAGTTGATTGGAAGAGCATATTGTCGTCTTCATTTAAGTATAATATTTACTTTTCTATAAGCTATAAGTTCGTGTTTATTACTATACGATAATTGAAATGTCCTGCATTTCGTTTAAACCATTTTCATTTTCTTATTTAATTTATTTGAAAAAATGTACATGCAACTGACAGGATGGAAACAACTTATTCACATTTCACTTTTATTTTTTTTTAAATAACTTTCAAATGATTTGCAGGTCTTTTCAAAAACTCAGTAACATAATAGAGTCCCTAAAAATGTCAGACAGAATAACTGATTATCATTTTTTTGTTGAAATACAAAATACAATATTTAAAAAGGGAAAAGAAAGAAATACTTAAAAGAAAAATTAAATTCAAAGTTCAATGGTTACCATTCAACGTTTAGTATACGGGGACAGAAAAATACATAATAAAGTAGTATTATACTTGTATTAGATACAAAAAAAATGTTCACATTGTTTTCTTACGAACTAGTTTTGAGGGAAATAGTTATTAAATATTTCGTATGTACATGGTGTATCTTAATTTTAATTTTAACAACAATTTCAATGAAATTTGAAGCGAATCGAACACGATTTAGACTGACTCAGTACGGACAGGAACCGTTGGAAGTTAGAAATAAGTTCACCATACGTGCTAGATGGTATAAAATGGTGATGTTCTGCGCTAAATCGTCATGTCTTTTGTTGGTTGTCTATGCTTCTGCTTTGCGCACTGTGGGTTTGTTAGATTTCACAATTTGTCTTTGCGTTGGCAGTGTTATTTTGTTGTTAATTTGTGTTGTTTTATTTTATTTTTTTTGTTTTAAAGATACGTGTAACTATTTTGTTTTTTGTTTTGTTTTCTTCATGTTTACATATCACAATTAAGTCTTTTGCTTTATACAAAAAAAAAAAAGTCCGAAGGCCGAATATTCTTTCGTATGAAGTAGTTATTAATGCTTATGGAGGAGAATGGTGATTTGCAAATTGCTTGCTTTCAAAAAAAAAAAACCCATTAACTTGCATAGGAACGTCTGATGGGAACAGGAGGAGGTATTTTTGATTTTCGAATTGGCGATGATTGCTTACACGTTGGAATTCTACTTATTGGCGGTGTTGACGGCGATGATGAGGACGTTGGTGATGCTTTTTCGGATTTATTTTCCTGAAAATGAATAAGAAAAACAATTTCAGTTTACTAAAATAAACATATATACCCAACATTATTTAAAAGAAGGATTTCAATAATTGTAATTTGTCATACGAAATAAAATGAATTTACGTTCAAATAAATAATCAATTATGATCAAGCTTCAAAGGCGAGTTGGTTGAGGTCGCGCAAGAATTTTCTTTAATGCTAGGTCTTTCTGGGGCTGGAGGACTGGTGCATATGCTTATAAATCGAGTCGCTGTAAACGCCGCCTTCTGAAAAGACCCATGTCGTTACTGTTCTTCTACATATTTTTCGTCGTACGTTTTCCTCTACGCTCTTCATACGCAGGCAGAACTGAAGATCACATGGAGGATCAAAGCAATCGAAGCAATTTTCATTCACTTACTTTTCTAAGCTGGCTTTAAAGTTTGGGGTGAACTTGGGCCTCAACCAATAGTTGCGCACACCAAGAGCGGTGAGGTCTTTTTCCATTTGAGCGCGCCAGCTTGGGCAAATTCTTCCTTTAGGATACTGTCCCACCGGAACGGAATTGAAGAGAATCCGAACAAGGGCGGTGATATTCATTCGCTCAACATGCCCAGACATCAGATTTGGTGAGTTCCTGACCAGGTCAATTTCGCTTCTAACTTGTACCTTGTTGTTATAATCTCTTCTCTGAATTGCGTTAATGCAGACGAGATCAAAAATCAGTCGAGTAATTTTCAAGTTGAAGTTACCAATATAAAATCCGTTCCTTAACGCGAGGGATTTATCTCAATAGTCCTTTTAGTCCAAATAAACAGCGATCGTTAAAGGTGATTCTCCGTTTGATCTCTACGGTGGCGTTATTTTTTTAAATTACAGCGGAGTCCAGGTAGATATAGTCTTTTACTATCTAAAGGTAACAGTTTGCTGTTGTGGCATGCTATCCGGCTAACTCATATTGGGTGTAGTTTCTTGTTTTCCCTCATTTACCAATAAATATATCTTCGTCGTTTCTGCTTTAATGCCGCAATCAGTCCAGTGACAGCTCGCTGATTCTTTCCTGTGATGCCAATGTCGTCATTTAAACATTTGAACAAACTTTTGGGATATTGCGACTATGTTATTGGCTTGTGCCTTTCGCACAATTCCTTCAAGTATGCATCATATGCGTATAGTTCAGTAGCTAGTTCGTCTGCTTTGTAGTTTTATTAGTATTTAATTTCTTTATCCAGATCTCTTCTTGTTGGGGTGAGCGAAATTTGGTGATCATAATCCAATCGGAATGTTCGCCGTCTTCGTCGAATAACAGTTATCTCTCCGTGCTTCTGTTCGGTGTTTGTGTCCTGGTCAAATCCAAGTTACATTTTGGTAGAACTTTCGAACATCATTTCTGCAGAAGCACCTCTTTATTTTATTTCTGGAATGCCTATGTTACTAGATAGAGTTCGTGTGCAGCTCTCGTCATTGTTTGACTAATTGAACTTGGAATTTCATTGTTGGTTCCCTGAGACGTTCGAACATTCAGAATACTACAGCTGTATCTTGCGTCGATTCAATTTTATCAATGTGGTTGACGGTGGGAGACGTACTAAGTCATTTTATTCAACCGCGAAATCGATAAGCCCTGAGTCCACTTTAGAAGCTGTCCTCGTGAAAACTATGTTTTGCAACTCTGCATCAAAATATGTTCCTCTTTTCTTAAGTCATCAAGAACGATAGTAAGGTCAAGCTTAGAGAATTGTAGTCTGGTCGAAGAGCACGTAGAAGCAATCTTTAGCATAGCTGTGCTTTTCTTCTGCAATTGAGCGAGCGGACATCAGGCTTATGATGGCGAATTCAGCCTTGATGTGTTTACTTAGTTGCTTGAAGCCTAAGATTTGTTGCCTTAGACTTCCTGTGACGACAAATTCACATTCAACAAGGAAATTAGCAGATAATCAGTATGTCTTCGGGAAACCTATACGTAAATATACTTATAATACTTGCATATTACAGTCAATATATGTTTTCTAAAATGAAGGGAAAACTCTGCTTTTTTGTGACAGAAAATTGCTATTGCGTCACAGTACCAATGCAGATACATGAGATAAATGTCCGTACATATCACTAGATATCCATATCTGTGTGACAGAGATTTGAGCTCAATGCATTGCTCAATGCATTGCTGCCATTAACGACAATTCAGAATTTCTCAATTGAATGTGATTGAATTTAAAATATCTAATCTTTGCCGAAGATCGATTAGCACACATACTATTTGGGCAGCGGTAAGACTATCGGTAGAACCGCCTGGTTGATTTGGAGGTCGGCAGTCTAGGTAGTCGAATATTTCTTAGAAGACATTGTCTGATGTCGCAATATAAGGATATGTTTGTTGTTTTGCTTCCTTTGTCTTTCTTACCAATTCTGGCATTTAAGTCCCTTAGTGCAATTTTGTCATCGTAATTCAGACTTAATAACTTTCATTTGGCGTTCCATAGTGTCCCTGGGTCTAAATCAAAAGCCGTTTTCATTTGGCGCTAACTTAATGCCCCTTGATGCGAGATACTGCATCAGGTTGGATACTTTCCAATTGATCGCGCAAACTAAGCTAAGATTCTCCATCCACCACAAGTACGTTAGTGTCAACATCATGTGTAGCTAGTTCTTTTACTTTGTCCGTTGATTCCAATTTATGATATCAGCCTCACTAATGTACGGGTATGCAAGCAGTTGTATATACTTTTCTTTTGTACTGCGCTTATACTGCGCTTTTTGAAACCAGCGGCTCGTTGTGTGGTTAGTTTAGATGTGGTGTATCTATTAGACGTCTGCCCTTAATGCTGGCAGTTTACAACAAATACGTCGAAAGTATAATACGAGTAGATACGATCGGTAAAGGCAACAGCAGATTCTTCCTATTAACAATCAGAACAAGCTTCAGCCGTTCTGAACGTTCGATCACAATGTGATTTATCCGATTGACTGTATGTTGATCAGAGTACAGTCGGACATTCTTGTGAAGATTTAGAAAAATGTTGATATTATGACCCCTCGATAAGATTTGTTTTGCTTAACTTGGCGGAGAACGATCTTAACTGAGTGCTTAAAACATTCGTTGTTTTTTGCTTTTGCCTGAAGAGCTCGTGGAAATAAGCTTTAGCAAAGTATTCCTTTTCCAGGGGCAAATCTGGCATTCGTAAATTTGGCCTTAACGCAATGCCTGAATTTCATGAATTTTAACCTTAGTCTTTCTCTGAAGTCAAATCGGTATAATATGGGTTGCCTCTGATGTCTTTTAATTGAGTCTTCACTATTAGTAGGATATGGATTGAGGGAAATAGTTCCAGATGGAGCCCAAGAATATGACTTGGAGGAATTATAACTTAGCTTAAAGAGATCTCTAAAGTATGTAGACAAAAGAAAACTACTTTCTAAAAGCAACAACTTCAACAACGTGATGTTTTTTAATTCATAAAATAAATTACAATTTACCTTCTTGGGAGATTCAATTGAAGGCAATCGCTTCCAGCCATTGCTTCGTCGCCACGATGGCCCATTTAGTGTTGCTGTTACTGGCGTCGTCAATGTCGTCGTTGTTGTCACAGCCACCACAGACACCGGCAGTGCATTTGTCGGTGTTGTTTCTTCACTTTCCACACCATTAGATATCTCTATATCAGCGCTTTGATTATTTCTTAAAATACATGTTGGCTCCTCATAACTACAACTGCTAACTAATTCCGGTAACTCCATTATACACTTCGTATGCTCTTCCGATTCACTGGAGGAGCAACTGGTGACTTGTGCACGTCCTGCTTCGCTTGGCGTTGGACTTGGACCTCTTGTTTGGCAATTTTCCGACGTCGTATCATCTTCATCGTCTGTTTCCGCATCAAGGTATGAATACAAACTTCGTGTACTCCCCGATGGGATATTGACCAATTTATAGAAGTCCTTAGTAAAATCGACACACGCTACTTCCTCATCTTCTGAATAGACAATCTGTAATGAAAATGCCATCAATAAAAAATAAAAAGAAATATGCCGCAAGGATCATAAGTGCTGCTGTACAGAAACGAATACTTACCTTTTGTTGAAGTAGCTTTGATATACCCTCTGATTGTGATGCAATCATCGTGGAATTAAGGAAATCACTCGTATTCCATATCCAGTCGTGTTCATGCTCACGTTCGTGCTCCTGATCATTAACCTCATCGTCTAGGGTTATAACGCCCAGCTCATCTTGCGACATACTCCAGTCTTCCATTTCCGTGGGACACGGTTCAGCGGGTAGTAGCCATTGTTCAGGTTCCTCGGGCAAATCTTCCAGATGTCCATTAGACGGTTGCGGTTGACCACTGCTCATTGTACAGTAGCCTTCGTCCTTTCCTTTTGCTGGACTCGCAGATAAGGCAGCATTTTGTGCTTCCAACTCGTAGACACGACTTTTTAACACAGAAACTTCCTGCCGCAAGCTATCCTCCAATACGATGGCGTCAACAACTTTTCGCATAACATCGTCCAAACAGTGTTCGTATTGACGGATGCGGAGTGTGAGAGCTTTATTCTCTTGTTGCATGTTATGAAGGAGTGCCTCTTGGCGGGCGAATCGTGCCTGCAATAATCAACGACAGTAAAATTGTAATTTTTTTATTTTATCACATTTATTGAGAAGAGAGTGTAGAATGGAATGTAGCCAAAGAAAAAGAAAAAAGTAATGGTATCCAGTTTTTTTGTTTTTTTTTTTTATTTAAGTATGCATGCTACTCGTACATACTCGTGTACTTATGTGTTTAAATTAGAATCACATTAAGAGGTACGAGACGACTATAGCGAAAATTGGAAATCGTGGAAGAAGTACGAGGTCTACAAATCGTACCTAATCATCGAAGCAGATTTCAATTATGATGACGCATCCAAACAGAAACCATAGGCAGGTCAGAATTGGTCGCAAGAAAGAACAAAAAGTTTCTTGGCTAATCGTTCTAATTGCGTCACCTTTACATTTCAACGAGGGAAGCTCTATCGTCTTCATGGTGAGGTCATTGTGTCATAGTGATCACTAATCAACGTCCACGATTTCGGTTTTTAGTGCTACTCGTACAGCAAATCGGGTAAAGGTAAGTCACATTTAAACCATCAAAGTAGAGATAGGTCTATTTGAAGAGATAGCTGCACGATACTGAGTTCTGCAGCATGTATTTACTATTTTATATTATTTTAGAATAAACATCGAATTAAACTCTAGTATCTAAGGCCCGACACCAATACACCCAGATTGATACAGGAGGACTCAGTGTTGCTCTTTCCGTCACTTTAAGTAAAACGTCTCGATATTTTAAATTTTTTACCTGTTTAGACGGAACTTTACCAATGCAGAGTGGTTAAAGGTGGTTTGGGAACAATTAACACTTTTTATTTGTCTACGCTTATCCTCCAAATGGCCAGGAACTCTTCCAGTGCCTTTTTGCAATTATTTTTGGCTAGGTCATCGTGTAGGTTGACATCTGTTTCGTAACTAGTTAGCGACTATTTTCTCTGCAATTCAGAGTACTCTGTGTTGGAATTAATTAGCCCGGAAAAGTGCTCGTATCATCTGTACAATGATATCAGAAAGTTTGCAGTCTGAACGTATGAAGATGATGATACACGACGATACCACGAAGGTGTACATTAGCGATTTCCCATGTGGTTACAATTTCATCTCCACAATCAATTATCTACTATTGTTTATTTACAGAAATTTTAAACTGGACAAAAATTCAACCTTTAAAAAGTTCGATGCGCTGTCTGACTCTATATCACTGTATCCTCATATAGAAATCGTTATCACAGATCTGGGTGGCTTCGACACAGCCGAAAGAAGGCACTTCCAAATCACAATGCTGTCGCTTTAAAGTGAAATTTAAATAGATGGCCATTATCCATGAATAGCACTTGAATCGTTTAAATTGAAAAACTTTCCATTCTCTGTACGTGTGTCAAGGAAAACAGAATGGTTCAAACCGTGCGATAAAACTAGTAAGTGACGCACCTGACTCAATATTGCATCGTGAATTGACACGCTTGAGGACCGGTGTAATATCTCTTGCCTTGCCTTGTTCCATCGCAACCTTCACCAAAAGTGCTCCAACGAAATTGTCAGTAGCATTCCACCCCTTCAAAAACTTTTAAGCGTAATACCGATATCGCTAGGAATGCTCATCAGTATACCTTAAAGTCCACTATCGGACGTACTCTTAAATATCATGATTAAAAAGAACAACTCGCTTATGGAATGCTCTGTCGAGCTCTTTATTTCCTAGTCATTGTAACTTTCAAACATTTAAGACCAAAGTTTATCGGTACCTCTCTCTTCCCACTAAATAACCCCTTAAGCGTGCGGTAATAGGGAAAAAAGGTCTTAAAAAGACAAATTTTGTACCTTTTCCTGTTATAGCGGTACCGCATTTAGTGATAGCGTAATTCGTACCGCGTACCACCAGCCTAAGCATCCCATAGAGCAGAGAATCTAGTGTACTACCTAAAACTTATAGTCCCATAAGTTTTTTCTGAAAGCCATTTAGAGACTAATCGATGTACACCAGTAAAGTTATACTTGTTTCCTTACTCGTAAGAGCAATCTGATAAAAAAATCAATTAGCAAAACGGTCGGACTACTGCATATAGGAGGGATTAATCAACCAGATGACATGAATCAAATGAACCTTCTCAATAAAATCCCTGAGCTTCACATGACCTGCGTGGCAAATGACCGCCTAACTAAGACTCCTCTGCTTCAGCAGAAGATTCAATATAGTGATCTCAAGCCGAAAAGCACGGAACTACAAAAACCAAACCTTAAAAGTGGTATACAAATGGATCTCAGATGGACATCGGGGATGGTGCTGGAGTATTTGGTCCAGATAATCGACCATAGAAACCAACAGGACTTTGATCACAAAAATATTGTGGAAAATGCAATAGCCGACTGATTTTTTCATCGGTCCTGAAGCGTTCTGTACTATTCCGAATTCAGCAATTAATTCAGTAATAAGGAGTTGAGAGAAGAAAATGTGTATATCACACTGAAAAAACATAACAGGGCTTCGCCAGGCTAAAAAAGCCATCAAATTCTTCCACAACAGAAGTTGATATCGGAATATTGATTGGATTTCTAAACGGGCTTTGCCACCTTCGATATCACCTGCACAAAATAGGCCTTATCAGAAAATTGAATTTCGTCTTTGCATGGAAGACTACAGAACACATTTTATGTGAATACCATACATAGCTCTAAGTAAGGCACTCTCTTAGAGAAATTTTTATACCTGAGAAATTCTCAAAATTTCCACCAGGGAGATTCTTAATTTCATCAATAGAGTTCAACCTCTCTTCGCTTTTCAATACTGATTTCATGACATAAAAGATCTTTTGGTTCGCAGTGTCCTCGCTATTGGCGGATCAGATATTCGATACTCTACCATATACAGCTATATGAGAAACTGTCCTGAGCCGTCATTCGTCTCGCTAAATATAACAACATCTTTGGTATCTGAAAACATTACCAAATTTAAAGATGATTTTTCGTCCAGGCCTAATGACCTTCCGGCTATTGTAATAAAATAGGACCCTTCTCGGTTCTCCAGTCGCTGCACTATTTAACTTGTCTGTTTCAACAGGTACTTCCCCTTTCCTATGGAAGGAATCTTATATCATTCCTCTTCATAAAAAAGGAAGTAAGGCCAAAGTTGATAATTATAGGCCCATAGCAATACTGTATTGCATACCCAAACTTTTCGAAAGCATAGTCTATAAACAACTGCCTCCGTACTGTAGGCCAACTATCTGCACAAATCAGCACGGTTTCCTGAAAGGTCGATTCAATTTCCACAGATTTCAGAAAGGAATTCGATAAAGTTTCTTACCAACTTATCATTTTTAAACTAAAAGAACTCGTTTTTCCCATGATTTTGCGGCATGGACCAAATCCTATTTAGAAGACCGAGAATACGGAGTCATCTTACGATCTCTAACATTCCGACCCCATTAAAGCAACACCTGGAGTCCCTCAGGGTAGCCACTTTGGACCAATCATCTTTATTCTTGCGATTAACGATATAAATCTAATATTAACGAATTCTAATCTTTATATTTTCGCTGATGACATGAGAATTTCCAAAGTCATTTCACTGCCTTCTGATTCCCATTGCCTGCAAGATGACTTAAATAAGTTTTCGGTATGGTGCAAGCAAAACTTCTTTAGAACTTAATGTCAACAAATGCCAAGCGATAACTTATTCCTGCAAACGTCTGGCCACTCCAAAAAACTACTTCATCTGTGATGAGCCTATTGGAACGCACACGCCATATTTTGGGCAATATTCTGCATATTAAAAAGTTATCCTGCCGCTGGGTGCCGCGCATACTCACTACTGACCAAAAACACGAAAGCGAGAGCACTTCGAAAGAGTGTTTGGACTTGCTGATGCGGAATCGGGCGGACTTTTGGCGTCGATTGGTAACTGTTGAACACCAGAGAACAGAATGAGTGCCCGGCAATGGACTGAAGCCGGCATGAGTGCTCCGAAGCGGCCGAAGGAGACTCGATGGGTCGGAAAGGTTATGGCGTCAGTTTTCTGGGATTGTCATGGCATTCGTGGACTACCTCGAAAAAGGAAAAATCATTACTATGCGTTATTGGAGCGATTTAAGGCTGCATAACGACACAATCCTTTGGCCAAACATTAGAAGGGATTAATCACAAAAACTTCGGGATTCAAGTTCCAGAGAGACTAGAGATAAGTATGGCTCAATCAAAAGTTTACCACATTCATCGTTTCAACTGGAAGAATTTCCAGCTGTGGCGACAACAAATGGAAATTTACATGACGGAAAATAAACTCAAATCATAAATTTCAGGAACAATAGAAAGACCAAGTACCAACACTCAAGTTTGAGATGATGAAGATGCTGAAGCACAAGCATTCATTATGAGGGGTATAGAGTAAGAGCAACTAAAACACCTTACAGACTGCACTAACCGCTGCACAAATGTGGTCCAGATTGAAAACTGTTCATTCCGAAAGAAACAAGCAGTCAGCTCAAGTACTTCTTGAGAAGTTTATTAATTTGAAAATTAGAAGAGGAAGAAGGCATGCCTGATTACATAGCGAAAGTTACATTACACACACAGCGTTTAAAAGACATGAATTTAAAGCAAAAAGAACCAGTGGTAATTGTGAAGATTCTCAGTAGCCTACCAAGTAAGTTTGATCATGTCAGAACCGCGTGACATTTGACCGATCACTTAGTCAATGAGGAGTCACTTATTAATCTTCGAACGAGAACAGCTTATGTAGCAACAAATTCAGACGTAAGAATACAAAGGCATCCAATAATAATAACAGACAGCTGCAATCAGGTAAAGGTAATTATTGCCAAAAACAAGGGCATTGGGCAAGAGAGTGTTTTAAACGTCAGCGAGATCGAAAAAAACTAAGTTGATGGCCACCAAAATGAGAATGATCGTCATTACCTTAGTCGGAAAGAATCAAACAAAACTCATCCAAGTTGTCAGGCATCCGTTTCTGATAGTATGTCTCAATTATTCACTTTGCAATCAGCAACAGCTCAATCTAATATAAGACAAGGAATCTGTGGTATGCGAACTCTGGAGCTACAGACCACATGTCATTCCAGAGGGAGTGGTTCAAGAGTTTCATGCCATTTGAGGAAGGAAAATGTGAAGTGCGAGTTGAAGACGGTCGAAAGTTGAGAGAACTGGTGACGTTGACGTCTATTCTATAAATTCTGAAGATTCTAATGTTCTTCATACTGCTAAGGATGTTCTTCATACTACTAAGAATGTTATTTTTGTTCCAGATCTTGGGCGTAATTTTAACATATACCTGTTTCAAGGTCTACAAAAAAAGATATGAGAGTTATTTTCGAAGAACGTGTCATCTTTGTGAAAAATTAAACCGTCATTGCGGATGGTGTGCGAGAAAACAGGCTTGGTGCCAACAAAGACAGCTCAACTAAACGCTGCAACGTCAAGCACATTAATGCTGTGGCATGAGCGTTTAGGTCATGTCAATTTTCAGACACTTCGAGAGTAGTGAGTAACAAAGCAATTGCAGACGATCTCAAAATCAACCACGTGTCAAGTGAAGACCCATTTTGTGCAGGCTGTGCATATGGCAAGCAACATCGTCAGACTTTTCCAAAGTCAGGAGCTAAGCGGTCTACATAGTATTGCTGGTGAAGTTTTTCACTTTGATCTCTGCGGTAAGACGAGCATTTCATCAATTGATGGTGCCAATTGGTGGAATTTTACAACGAGTCTGTTCGAGATTTTCGTTTGAAGAATGGAATTAAACATAAAGTTTCGAACCCGAGAGCTTCAGAGCAGAATGGTTTCATCGAGAGACAGAACAGAACGATAATCGAGAGTGCAAAATCAATTCTACATGAAAAACAACTTCCCTTTTACCTTTGGGCAGAGGCAACACATACAGCAGTTTACTTGCGAAATCGGACAGAATCATATAAAATTGGAGGAGTAACGCCTTATGAAAGGTGGCTTGGCTCAAAACCTTCGGTGAAAAACCTTAGAATTTTTGGCAGCGAGGATTATATTCATATTCCAAAAGAGCAGCGAACTAAATGGGAGAAAAATTTAATGAAATGTCTGATGATTGGCTATAACGGGGAGGGCAAAGCGTATAGAATTTTCGATCCTGCTGGCAGAAGAATATTAATTAGAAGAGATGTGATATTCAATGAAGGACAACCGACACTCCACGAAATAGTTGAAAGCTGTGATTCAACTAAGCCAAATTGTCAAAATGACTCATCTGATTTGCAAGATGATGGTTGTTCTCAAAAGACTAAGAGAATTTACAAGAATCCAAGGCTTCCAACTCCAAGAAGCGCGTACAACACAAGGCCGAATTACGAAGAATTGTCCGAGAAAGAGCTGATTGTTGCCGAAGTTTGTGCATGTGAGGAGGAGCCGAAGAGTCTGGAGGAAGCCATGAAAGCCGAAGATTCGCAAAAGTTGTTAGATGCTATAAATGAAGAGATCTACTCATTGGAAAGCAATAAAACCTGGATGCTAGTCCCAAGAACAGAGGAAGAGCATGTCATTACTTAAAAGTGGGTGTTTAAAATTAAGTATAAAGCAAAGGGTGCGATAGATAAATATAAAGCGAGATTGGTCGCAAGGGGTTGCTCACAGAAATATGGAATCGACTACGAACAGACTTTTGCACCGGTTGTTAAGTACGATTCTGTCAGAATATTGTTGGCAATAGCAGCGGCACAAAATTTTGAAGTTTACCAGTTCGAAGTAAAAACGGCAATCTAAATTGCATGACAATTAAGGAGAACGTATTTATATGGAACAACCATATGGATTCGAAGATGGTGATAAAATCTGTCTTTTAAATAAAAGCTTATGTGGCAATTGAACAAAAGAATTATTGAATTTATGAAGCAATATGGACAGAAACAATCAAGAGCTGATTGAGATTATGTTACTTTCAGAGAAGCCGAATTTTTCGTTGGCATGCAAATTAAAAGAGATGGAGAAAAAAGAACTCTCAAAATCTATCAAAGCATCTACACAAAAAAAATTTTAAATTGTGCTAATCTTGCTAATTGTTCACTTGTTTCTATACCCAACCCACAGAGCCTGGAATCAAATTTTCAAAGGATGAAAAAGCTCAAAAAGCTGGAATTTTCTTGTATAGAGAAGCGATTGGTTCGCTGATGTATTTGATCGTGTGTACAAGACCAGACATCTCGTATATTGTTGGTGTTCTTAGCAGATTTATGGAGCGTCCTTCCTTAACACATTGGCAAGGAATTAAAAGAATTTTAAGATTCTTCATTCATTAGAGATTCCATCAGCACCGAAATGACAGTCTACTGTGATGCAGACTGGGCTGGAGATGTTGATACGCTGCGAAGTAAAACAGGATGGATTGTGCTTCTAAATGGAGGCATAATTGCTTTGAGCTCTAAGAAACAGTCCGTGACTGCGACATCAACAACTGAAGCCGAATTCGTAGCTCTATGTTCTACAACAAAAGCTGTTATACACATAAGAAGATTACTGTCAGATCTGGACCAACAACAAACTAAATCTGAGATTATAAAATGCGACAATCAATGGGCAATTACTTTGGTTAAGTATCCCGAAACATCGAAAAGGACAAAACACATCGACACTCAGTATTTTCACACATGTGATATGCAGAATAAGTTGATGTGCAGTATGTAAAACATGGGCTGAAAAGTCCGAGCCGTTTTATAGTAAAACACAAAATTTTTGCGAAATTCAACTTTATTTATCAATATAGTTGCTTTCGAGGGCGATACACTGATTGAAACGATTTTTTAATCTTTTGATACCAGTTTAGTCTCAAAATAGGCCTCTGTTGCGGCGATTACTTCTTCATCGGTCCTAAATCTCTTTCCGGCGAGCTTTCTTTTGAGGTCTGCGGACAGGAAATATCCGCTGGGGGCCAAATCTGGAGAATACGGTGGGTGGGGAAGCAATTCGTAGCCAAATTCATTCAATTTTGCCATCGTTTTCATCAACTTGTGATACGGTGCATTGTCTTGTTGAAACAGCACTTCCTTTTTCTTCAAATGCGGCCGTTTTTCTGCGATTTCGTCCCTCAAACGCTCCAACAACGCAATTTAATAGTCGCTGTTGATAGTCTGCCCCTTTTGAAGATAGTCGATGAAAACTATTCCATGTGTATCCCAAAATACGGATGCCATAACCTTGCCAGCCGACTGTTGAGTTTTTGGTCGTTTTGGAAGAGGTTCGTCGTCTGCTCGCCACTCAGCTGACTACTGACTTGACTCTGGTGTGAAGTGATGGAGCCAAATTTCATCCATTGTCACACACCGAAGCAAAAATTCGGCTTTATTGCATTTGAATAGCTTTAAACACTCCTCTGAATCATCAACACGTTGTTGTTTTTGGTCGAGTCGAGTCGAGCAAACGCGGCACCCACTTTGAACAGAGCTTTCGCATGTCCAAATATTCGTGTATGATATACACAACACGCTCTTTTGATATCTTCAGAGCCTCAGCTATCTCGATCAACTTCTCTTTACGGTCATTCGTAATCATTTTGGGGACTTTTTTAATGTTTTCATCTGAAACAACCTCTTTTGGACGTCCACTGCGTGCATCATATTCGGTGCTTTAAATTTTTCAATCCACTTGCGAATGGTTCGTTCGGCTGGTGCAGAGTCCACTTATCAAGCCATTTCTTTGCATCGGCTGCATTTTTTCCCATCAAAAATCAATGATAAATCAACACACGAAATTGCTTTGAATTCATTTTTTTCACAATAACAAAAGTTGCTTCACTCACAACGCTATATCTCGAGAAGTAATCGTCCGACAGCTGTCAAATTTATACACGTATCTTTTGAAGGTTGGTACTAACTGAAAATAGTATGGATTTAATTTAAGTGGTGCCCTCTCTTAGAAACGGCACTGACTTTTTAACCCATATATTACCGACAGATGATCAATTGGCTGATCCTTTAACAAAAGCATTACCAAAAGAAAAATTTCAAAGGTTGGTTGAAGAGTATGGAACGATTGTATGGACGATTGACGAGAGGGAGTGTTGAAAATATCGCTTTCAACATAAGGCAACATCACCATAAGCATATATCATGTTTGAGCTGAATGATTTCAAATCATAAATGTCAATTTTTTTTGTTGGCTTTTAAGCTTGTCATTTCCTTTTCTCCCTTGAGCTCTTGAAAAGATAAGTTACATTTTTTGTAATCTGAATAATACTTTGAAATCTTTAAAAAATTTCTAAGCCATCAAAAAACTACACTTTTCATGCACTTTATTGCTGGCCATTCATTCATTGTTCATTGTTCAGTTCTCGCCACAGATACTTGTACGTAACCACCAGAAACACTTCACAACGATTCGCTTTTGTTGTTTTTGATTTCCGACCACAGCACTTGCTCTATCAATCAGGATGAAGTGTCAGATTTTTGTCACATTTCAAATGTGTTAAATTTTTCCAATCATGTGTGACCAATCCAAATTAATTTTTGGTAATTTAATTCAACTCAATGCTGTTTATGATTGAGATTGAGACCAAGTGCCATGGAATTCGAATAGTAAACCCAAAGTTGTATCAAAACTATAGAAACAGATCCCTTGCAGAGCTCACCTCCTCCTTAGGATCGTACTAATGCTGGCCATCATGTATCTGTTTTATAGCCAGTGCTCGTGGTTTTCGCTACTCATAAATGGCATGCTTTGTCAAATTTACTCTAATCTCTATGAAGAACTTTCGCAACGAACATAGCGCACGGTGGTTGTGGAGGTGCAGTCTATTAGTACTTGGTACCATATGGGTGGTTCCATGCGGCTTAAAGAATTTTCTTTATTTATTTTGGCGGCAATAGTAACTCAATAGGTCTGTTCCAAATCGATACAAACCACAATGCCATGGGGTAATGTATTTTACTACTTTTTTTTTGTATCCAAATTCATGCCGTGCGAAGTTACGAGGTGCGATTTCAGAATTAGATCTGAAGGCGGCAAAGTAGGTGTGTAGATTTTATTGCTCTAATTACTTGCTGACTGCCTGTGTAGAATAGATACGAGATATTTGAATGGTTTACGGGAAATCTTTTGTACTTGTAGCTTAGAACACCTTAAGTGTACAACATTATTAATTATTTAGGCGATTATGGTTGTTTGGCAGCCTGTGCTGTGGAGGTGTGGATTAATCTTTCATACAATGAATGTAACAATTTTGACTTATGCATAGATAAATGGATTTAATTTTACACTTTGGCAGTAGAGAGACAATTTAATTCGTCGGTTTATAACGAGCGTAATTCTCTAAACATGAAGTGCGGCCCCCATAATGTTGTATTGTAGAATTGTATAGTCGTATTGTATGTATTATCATCAGGTAGTTATTTGAAAAATTCCATCAGTAGGGGTTGATATTAACTTAACAAAATATGTTATCAGCCTCGCGTTGAGTAATCAACCCCTAATTTCTCATGCAAAAAAAAACTCATGCAGCAGTGTAGCAGCAACTCCCTGATATCTTTGCTGATTATGAGAGGTAAACCAATAGTGATCAAAGTGCGTTCGATAAACAAAGTAGTAAAGTTTTATCGTTGATTTTAGATATCTTTCGGCAAATAATGACGACGCTTATCACTTCATTTTGATGTATTAAAAATCATATTAAAAATAGAGAATGGTATTGCCAGAGCTAACTTAATTATTCATGTCCAAAAGCCGCGAAAATCTTGACTAAACCACGGATGTCGATTAGATGTGTAAGAAACATGTAGATCTGTATAAAATTGGTTGCATTTACTTTCCTTATAAGATAAGCATTGTAGTTTTTGTTGCTATACTTAATAAAGGAAAACTCAAACAAATTCTAAGTTTTATCAAGCTTCATAAATTTGTCAAGAAGAATCTTTATAACATATAAGACGATGGATGCTATAATTTAGCGTGTTTGGAAGACCACTGTAGCTTTTTTACGTTTGCTATTTCATATAATATAGAAGATGGTGCAATGATTTTCTACTGCAGAGGTTTTGCTTTGCAGGACTCTTCCATTTCGATTAAGTTAGTGAGCAATACCATTTATTTTCACTTATAATCCCCTTTTCCTCCCTCCGGCCATAGTCGTTTTGCCTTGCTATACTCATGTATCTGAGTGCCATCTGTTTGTGATTGCCTGGTAGAATTTCTGATCGCCGCTATTAACATGGCACAGTATGCCCATGGAAGGTACAAATTGTACACACAATGAACTGCATTAGGAAACATTCCCACGCAATACGTGGTCATGACAAGATTTTAGGAAATGTTTCAGGATTAAGTGGTATGAAATATCCACTAAGCTGTTATGAAAAGTTGGAAATTCTAACGAATATCATGTGTGTACACTCGCCCACCTAAGACGCTTAAGACTTGACCAAAGAGGATATTTACAGTGTCTTGGACATAGCCTGTGGAGCTTGGGTGTAGTGCGATGTGTTTTAAATCAAGTTAATGTCATAAGCGGTATGGAAAGCATTTTCGGCTTTCAGCCAAACTTGTACTTTCAGTTGCCAATAATATGGTGACATATGAACAAAAGATCAACAAAGTAACATGTTTATATCCGGATGGTCGATCTGGAATTAGTTTAATGCAGTTTTTTGCAAGAGACGGAGATGAGCCAATATAGATATTTTCTAGTTTCATCTCGATTTACAGCTCGATTATTTGATGAGAAAAAGATGCATTAGTCCTTTATTGGGTCTTTAACTTAATTCGTGCTTAGGTTTGCTAAGAGATGGCGTAACTGTATTATTCCATTGGAACATGCTTTGGAAAGCTACTGTCATTGTACGTCATTTCAGTATATGTCATTCATATGATTGTAAACAACAATAATTTTTTTTTTCACTCAAATGTGTCGAACTTTGTGCCTGAAAAAGTGTTTTTGCGGAGAGTTCTTCTTCATTACTTTAATATGAAGAAAACTGCTGCCGAAAGTCGTCGTATTTTGGTGAAAGTTTATGGTGAACATGCTCTAGCTGAGCGAACGTGCCAAAAGTGGTTTGCACGATTTAAAAGTGGTGATTTTGGCTTGAAAGACGATGAACGTCCTGGGCAGCCAAAAAAGTTTGAAGATGAATAACTGGAAGCATTACTCTATGAAGATTGTTGCCAAACACAAGAAGATCTCGCAGAATCTTTGAGTGTCACTCAAGCAGCCCTTTCAAAACGTTCAAAAACAGCTGGATATATTCAAAAGCAAGGAAATTGGGTTCCACATGAACTCAAGCCGAGAGACGTCGAAAGGCGGTTTTGCATGTCCGAAATGTTGCTGAAACGCCACAAAAGGAAGTCATTTTTGCATCGGATTGTTACTGGTGATGAAAAATGGATCCATTACGACAACCCCAAGCGCAAAAAATTATATGTGAAACCCGGCCAACCAGCCAAATCAACGGCAAGCGGAATATCTATGGCGCGAAGGTAATGCTCTGTATTTGGTGGGATCAGATGGGTGTGCTGTATTATGAGCTGCTAAAACCGGGTAAAACCATCAATGGACAACGCTACCGAACACAATTAATCCGTTTGAAGAGAGCAGTAGCCGAAAAACGCCCGGAATATGCGACCTGACACAAGGCAATAATTTTCCATCATGACAACGCTCGGCCCCACGTTGCTTTTCCGGTTAAGAACTATTTGGAAAGCAGTGGATGGGAAGTCTTACCCCTACCGCCTTATAGCACAGACCTTGCCCCTTCTGACTACCATTTGTTCCGGCCAATGCAGAACGCCCTCACTGAAATACGGTTCACATCAGAGCAGAATATCAAAAATTGGCTTGATTCATTCTTGGCTGCCAAGCCGGCGCAGTTCTTTTGGGATGGGATCCACAAATTGCCAGAAAGATGGGAAAAAGTCATAGCTTCAGATGGGCAATACTTTGAATAATACTATTGTACATGTTTTTCTTAAATAAACGTTCAAATTTTGAAAAAAAAAAAACCAAATTAAGTTATATACCTTATAAAAGGATGTATAATATTGCAATCTTCTGCATACCGCAAGCGAGCAAAGACTGCAAAGAGCATTTGAGTGAAAGATGATTGTGTGTTTGGCATCCGCACATGGCAGAATATTGTGGTCGCATTGCGTCATCATAATTAACAAATTATTTACAATTACCCTAAGCTACAATATATACCGAGATTTACGCAGAGAAGAAGAAATTTATGGGATGAGTATAGAAGACAAAACTGTTTTGTAAAAAGAAAATTGCGGTTTTCCAGCTCCAAAATATTGAGGAGTCCAGAGACAGAATTGAAACAAGAAGTTTTAAAGCTCGGTCTCTTTGTACTTCGCTCTTTGTGGATAAACCTAGAATTCTATTCAGCGAACAAGGCGATCATTAAAAGTCCTTTTGCGTGACACAACTAAGCTAATATCAGTGTGACAGTTCCTCAAAATAGCGAATCTTCGACTTTTTCCTATAACAGACCAATTGCACGTTAATCCAAGTTCATTGAAGCACTGATAAACCGTCATGAGATATCTCGAGACACGAAAATTTTCTAATTGCCACAGAATGATTTTCATTGTAGCAATTGTCCCCTGGTGATTTGATAGCGTACCTCACCAAAACGTGGAAGCAATTCCTACATCCATCTGAGGAAAGCAACTTGTAATAGTTGCCATTGATGTTTTAAAGGCTTTTAAAAGAGTTTGACATCAGACCCTTATGTTAAAAATACATGCATTTGGTAATAACAGAAATTAACTTTCGGAACGTTCAAATCAAGTCGCCTCAAATCTAATATCCCCAAAGCAAATGCTGGTGTGGCCCAAGGCTGAGTTTTGTTCCCGAAAAGTTTTTAAATTTTCATTGATTATACCGTGTTTGCTACTTGTAATACAGTATATTCCTTTGCTGACGACAGTACTCTTTGCTCTTATAATGAAAGACATTTTCATTGTCGAAACTGAAAAACTTTCCATTCTCGGTATGTGTGTCAATAACCTACGTTGTAATGAGCTTATAATGGATGCTGCCGAAAATGCTGCAAAATATCTAGGTTTCCGGGAGTATTGAAAAGAATATTTTACTCCTCCAAAAGTTTTATTCTATTCGCTCAAACATTTGAACTAATTAAATTGTCGCAAAAAAGTGATATACTGCATGTTAGCCTTACAAGAGGAATGAACATATCTGGTCGGGTTCCTCTAAAACCTCACTGCATTTCCCAGATAGGATATAAATTAATTGAGTGTTAATGAACATGAATAAAGTATATAGCTGAAACGAAATTTTGCATTTTTGCCCTATTATTCTTATCCAAAAATAGATGTATTTATCGGATAATTTATCCACCAATCAAGTTTCGGAAACTAAATAGAAATTGCCAGTTAACACAAAAGGATTTTACAATAACAAAAACTTTTTTGTTTTATTTAAAATATTTTACACAATCACCACTTGAACACAATTTCCAACTGTCGCGGCACACTCCTATTCGAACCCATTTACAGGATCATTTTTGCGAATCCAACTTCCCACTTCAAGGGAAAAAATCCATTTTCAATTTCGTCTCGTAGTCGCACGACCACCGATAGTACACAATAGCACCCTCCTTCCCTCGAATACACATAAATATAAACTCCCGTAGCAAAATAGAAACACCAGACATAAACTACATTTACGATATCATTGTTCCCAGTTGAATTTATAATCGACTTGCACGGCAAACGAATTCGATTATTTACCCTGTTTTACCATTGTTCAGGCACTTATCGCCCGATATATGGGATTTTGTAGCTTTGCCTCGTTATGTTAGTGATTTTATTGCCAAAATATACATATCTACATTTATATATGTATATATGAGTATAAATAAAATCAACCTCTGATACTAACCGACTCAACCGCTGGAGCGGATTGAAAAGGACTCTCTTGGATACGTCATAGTAACTAGGCTATAAAAATTCATAATACTAATAAACATGCGATTGCATTCGCGCGTTAAAATCATAAAATATAAATTTAAAGATATATTACAACAAAAGCAAAAAACCACCAGTGCATGTAGTCGCCACAAAGCATAAATTTATTTTTAACATTCGATCTAGGACATAAGCCCAATTAAAATCGCCCGGACATACGGCACACTATGGGACTAAAGTTGTAGGACCAATACACGAAAAACTCACAGTCCATTTCTAGCCTGTCTGTTTCAATCAAGGAACTTAAATGTGGTCATGTAGAAAATCGTAGAAGATGTGGAAAAATAAGTGTTTTTAAGAACCGGTGGTGAAAATAGATGAAAACAAGAAATCGTGCCTCTGTGTAGCATCTATTCTTGTTCGCGACACCTGAACTTGGGCCTTGAAATCCGACCTTCGAGAGTTCGAACAAGGGACTTAATATCAATCGACCGATCGAATTCACAGCCTCGGATCCGAATTATAATTGCGAGCAGTTTGTGAGCTATTCCAAAAAAAAAAAAAAAAAAGTTGTCTTACAATAACATGATGGCACTGAAGACCTCGTAGCAGATATTGGAATTGTTTATTAAACTCATAGTTAAGCAAGATTAAAATGAACCTATCGAGTTGCTACATCGGAAGTAGTTGTTCATAAAAGTGTGAATGTACATAAATTGGCTATGTATAAGGACACTGAAATTGACGGGAAACCGGAGCAGATTACTCGAAATTTGGAGTTTATTCAGTGTGCGGATGACATCCACTCAAAAGAATTACCGAATTTGAAGTCCAATATTGTACAATAGTTAGGATTAAATTTCAAATAAGATAAGAGAGAATTACAAATTATGGTACAAATTCAAACAAATTACAAATTTAGTTACAAAGAACCAGGGTTTCTCTGGCCAGCAAATCACCGTCTTAACGATTCAAAATTTGAACAATATACAGGGTCATTTGGTTGTGAAAATTGTGGTTCTGAAAATAAATTTAAATACTAGGTGGGGTGAAAAGTATACATGAAAAGTATATATATAGTCCCCTTTTAGTTTGATACACTTATTCTAGCGATTTTCCAACTTCTTGATCCCGTCCGAAAAGTAATTTTCCGGAAGGTCTGCAAAATACTTCTCCGTGGCGTCGATGATTTCCTCGCGTGAGCTGAATTTTTTATTGATGAGCCATCTTTTGAGGTTTGGGAAGAGATAATAATCTGAGGGAGCCAAACCGGGCGAATACGGTGGATGCGACAGCAATTGGAGCCGTAAGTCATTGATTTTAGCCGTGGTTGCGATGCTCTTGTGCGCCGGGGTATTGTTTTGCAAAAATAAATTTTTTTTCGCCTCATGTGCAGGGTTTTTGGCCTTCAATCGCTCCAATAATGCATAGTAATACTCGCTGGTGATGGTTTTTCCTTTTTCGAGGTAGTCCACGAATACACCTTTTCATGTATTTTTTTTGACATTGTCCTCTGCAACCGCATCGGAGGGCCTGCCGCTGCGGACTTGATCGGTAGTGGAGCTGCGGCCACCACGAAACTCTCAAAACCAATATTTGATGGTGTAATCTGACAGAGTATTAGCCCCATAATATTTCTCCAACTTATCTTTTGTTTCCTTCGCCATTTTGACTTTCAAAAAATAATGTTTTATGAGAGAACGAAAATCGTTCTTGTCCATACTCAACATGATGCCAAAAACGTCAACAACAATCAGCTGTCAAAACAAAACTAAAGACAGTATCGAAATTTGGCATGTCTATATATGAACGGACTTCAAGGCTCAATAAGCTTTTTTGCAGTAGCAGCGCATTCTGGCGGTCAAGGAAGTTTATTTTTAACTCTACCTAGTAAAACACATTTTTGATTGAGATTTCGATCAAATTTTTATATCAATAATACTGTTTGGATCTTGCCTTTATGATCCATCATAATCATTCAAATATCCTCCGTGCGAGTTCTTACAGGATTTAGTTCTGACAATGTAATTTTCGATGGCTTTCCGACACATATCGGGCAATAGCTCGGCCATACCTTTGCGAATATTCGTTTTGAAGGTGTTAGGAGTTTGCAGATTGTGTGCATAAACACGATCTTTTGCATATCGCCACAAAAAGAAATCCAACGGTAACAAATCACAAGAATCTTGATGGTCAACTCACAGCACTAAAACAAGAAATAGCTCATCAAAGGAATTTTTTTTGCAATAAACCTAAAACGGGTCGTATTGTGTGAGATGTGGAACCGTCTTTTTGAAACCACAAGTCTTTCACATCCATATCTTCATTTTGAGGCCAATCAAACGAAGTAGCCTTTCTCATTTTCGAATAAGTATGAACCAATGACGCCACAGGACTAAATTGCATACCATACCTTTTGACTATTACAAAGTGTGTTCAAAAAGTAAGGTGATTTTATTTTTTTGCTATGTTGGTACACATGTCCCAAATAAGTATATACACAGTTTCAAGTATACATCATACTTTTGACAGATAGAAACAGGAGCAAGGAATTTGGCTATGAAGAAAATTGTTTTAGAAAATCGTCGAATTAACATAAGAAAAGTTACTGAGGTTGTTGGCATATCGGTCGGCTCGTGTCATGCAATTCTTTTGGATGTTTTGGGTATGACAGGTGTGTCAGCAAAGTTTTTTTCGAAACTTTTTAATTTTGATCAGAAGAACAATCTCATGAGCATCGCTCGGGAGCTCTTGAATGACGTTAATGATGATCCTGTCTTGCTCAAAAGGGTCATAACTGGTTTCAGGTCACCAGACTGAACTAAAGAGACCTATGAAAGGACAGAGATTTACAACGCTTGAGGAAATAAGAACGGATTCGCTGGAAGAGCTCAAGGCTATACCAAAAACTGCTTCGAGGATTGGAAAACCATTGGCACAAGTGTATTATATTGGTGTGACAGTTCGGTTTGACTTGGTTTGAATTGGATGATCCTATATTTTCAGCAGTTGCGCCTTAATGGACAAATTTTAAGCCGTGTAGAAAATATTTTCTGCAATCGACGCGAAGGTTTAAAAAACAACATGTGTTGGGTTGCAGAGGATAGTGGTGATTTTTTTTTATCGGTTTAAACTTGCTTATGGGAATAAAGAAGGTTCCAAGTTACATTTGGTCATTTGCACCAGATTTGAATGATTCCTATACGCAAAATTAATCACCCTACCGGAAGATGGTATATTTTTTGCAAATGGCATCGTACGTCAATCATATTTGACATTTGTAAACAGACAAGCAATAAAGCGCTATACACCGCAAGAGCGTGGAATAATAGTGTCGATGTTTTCGACCAATAATCGGTTAAACGCCAACTAAGCAAATCTTCCGTCACTTAGATACTCGACTCGAACAGAGTGGAACCGCAGGAGACCTTACAGGGAGTGACCGCCACCGGACTGGTCGTTCGAACTGTCGCTGAGAACAAAGAAACATCAACCAGACGACGGGCCACGCAATTGGGCATCACCAAACACCTACAGCGAATTTTAGTGAAATACTTACACGTGTTCCCGTACAAAATGCAAACAGTGCATCAGTTAATGCCTTCTTATTGCCAGGGGCTTGGTAAACATGTGATTTTAACAAGACGGTGCAACCGCACACACAGCACGAGGCACAATGGATATTGTGAAGGAAGCGTTTCCTGTTCGCGTAATCTCCCGTTTTGGGGATTTGGCATAACTAGCAAGATCGCCCGATTTAACCATCCCAGACTTCTTTCTTTAGGGCTATTTGAAGTCTCGGGTTTATATCAAGAAGCTTCAGAAAATCGCAGCCCTTAAGGAGAATATTTGACAGGAATTTGAGCAGTTATCACCGGAAATCTTGCGAAAATGCAAAAAAACGGCACAAATGTGTATAAACACTGGTGGCAACCACTTGGTGGATATCATCTTTTCCACTTAACAGAAACAATTGTACAGGTCCAAGTAAAGATTTCAATCACTCAAAATCATATATTTTTATTTAGTAAAAATTATTCAATAACAAAATTGGATGATTAATTTTGCGTCACCTTGTATATATTCGTTTTCTTATGACAGAAGGACGGTTTAGTTGATTCCTATGAAATAAACACGCAAATACAAGTCTCGAACCTGTGCTCCAAAGCAACTACATGAAGTAAATGCTATAGAAACCGGCAAAAAGGGGGCTATAAGGAGTGGATGTGAAACTGGGTAAAACACGTATAACTGGGTACTGTAACGAATTCGAAATTTATACTAGCAGGTCAGCATCTGGAACTGCAGAAATAAATCTTGGAGCTAGAGTTATCAAGAAATTGCTATTTTAGCAAATATTCCACTACCGTTGAGCTGATGGAAAAATTAAAGCATGATGGAATACAAACCTGTGGAACAGTTAATGCAGCACGAAAATATCCTACACAATTTCCGCCAGATAATCAAATGAAGAGGGGAGAGGTTAATTTTTTTCTTATTAACACGAACCTGACCTCAATTTAATGGAGAGACAAGCGGTGTGTACATACCTTTTCTTTTCAGAACAAATTAGTTAAGTGACATGCAAAAGTAAGGATGGGACTGTTTCGAAAATATCGTGTTCAACTGTAGTTTTTGATTAGAACAAACACATGAATACGTGGACAATTTTGACCAAAATCTATCAGTATTTAATTATCAGAAATGGTGGTATTGTATATCTTTGTTTTGCTTTTTTTGTACAAAATGCTCGACCTTCCACAAATGAATATGACGTTCAATAATAAATGGTTTATTAGCGCAAGATTTAGTTAGAAGTTATAGTTATAAATATAGCTATAAGCGCTTCTAAGCTTTTCGTGCCTTTGAGAGTCCGCACTTTCAGCCGGAACGCAGTATAATTAACAATGCCAAGTTCCATTGTACTAAAGCAAAACTAAATCTTGTTTCCAAGTTTATTATAACAAATAAGTGGCGCACTGGTTCAAAATTTTATCCACTTGTATTTGTACTGTATTAAAAAAAATAAAAATGCAAAAAAATATAGAAATGTTATATAATAATATATATATTTTTTTCAAATTTAAATTTGGCGACGCGAAGAGACATAAAAATCAGTTTAGTTAAGTTTATTATAAAAAATTAAAATTTATTTTATGCAGTATTGTTGTACAGCCCTTCAATATAGCTGTTCTCCTTAATCACTGATAACCAACGACGTTGAAGGTTGTTTATGTCAGTCAGTTCACCTCAGTTCAAGCTCAGTTTTTTTTCTGTAAATCACAGGATATTTCCACACACGTTGCTCGAAATTTCGACATACCTCATTAATCGATGTTTTCGGTTTTCTTGGGTGTGGGTCTTCCTTTAGGCTTTTACGACCTTCACAAAAGCAGCTACCTCAAGAGGACACTAAACTACGGTCTTTACTCACCTAAATTCTCACTTAGAGCCCTATGAAATTCAGTAGAATTTTTGCCACGTAAACTTTCAACTTCATTCCCATTCCTTTCTCAGCTTCTTCCGAATGTCCTTCATATTCAATTACATCCGTGAATTTTTTGGATACTCATTTTAATTCGATCGATACTACAATCTTTAGGGTCATTAGCACCCTGTTTTTTTTCCACAATTTTGCCTCAACTAAGGCCTAATACAATACATTAGGTGGGTTTATGCTTTTTAGGATAAAATCTATCTTTTTAGTCAGTAGCCAGTTTAACGTCGCTTAAGCACAGTGAACTGAACTCAAATCTGGCCAAAATAATGTTGAACCCTTGAGTTTGTCTATAAATGGAATTAACCATTTTTTTTAGGCCTCTCATCGATGTACACTTCCGCGGAAATCATTCCAGTTCTAACAAATGTTCTCTTCTATTTCCACAGTGTGGCAAACACGAGATATTTCGATCTAAACTTTTCCACTTTAATCGATGTTTCTGATTGCGGAAGAATTTCTTCTTCAAAAGAACTGCAAAACTCATCTGGAAGAGTATCAAAGTCAGCTTTAACCAGCCCATTTTTTACATTTTTGTTTGGTACTACATTGCCGAGGTACATCACTGGATGACATAGCCTGGTATATAACGATGAAACCCGTTATAAACCAATTTTCTGTCTCTGCTTGATTGTAAACGTCCCCAAATCGGTTTTTATACCAAAATCAATTGTAATGCGTGCTACGTTCAAATTTTTCCAAAAAAATGGTTGGGTCGCGAAGGGTTTTTGAGATATTTGTCGATTTTATGGCATTCATCTTGACTCGACTTTTATAAATATTTACATATGCGCCTAACCAAAATCAAGTTTGAAGGACATTTAGGAAAGAAAACGGTGTTTAATTATTTAAACATCGTACGTATAGCCTTTATTAAAATTTAAAGATTTTATTCGGTTCAGTCCTTATATCACCCAACCATATTTGTTGTGATTACCTTTAAATATTGTATTCAACTGCAATTGAAGCAATTTGTATTAAGCACATATCAGTGCTGCCAATATGTACATTATTTTCGACATCATTTTCAGAGCTTGAAAAGAGTTGTTATCTGGTTAGGCTAGCGTAGGAGAGGAACTTTTTCTTTCTTACTTGCGCTACGTTCCAGGGTTGCCTTGATCCTAAACCAATAGGTTTCTTTAATTAGCGTGGTCATAGACTTAAGTGGGAGACCGACTGCCATGGATGCCATGGTATAGCAATACTATGTTCTATATCACATGTCTGTCAGTACAATACCACTTTAAAAGCTAGTATGACACCAAAAATACCTGATACTGAGAGATTCGTAGTTTTTTGGTGGTACACCACCTTCTTACTGATTGCCGCGCAATTTTTATATGATATTTTAGCTTTATATCACTCAGGGATTATTTCCTTAAACCTAAAAAAAGGTCTTTATTTTTCCCATACGTAGAAAAGGTCGAAACGACGTTATTTTCAACTATCGACCAATTGCTAAGCTGTCCTGCATACCTAAGGTTCTTAGAGCATTATCTATGACATAATGGTTTTCCTTTGTAAATCTGTTGTTTCCCAAAACCAACACAAATTTCTAATATACACTAGAATTTGGAATTGAAGTTGACGCTTTTGGTAGAATTTCTCACTTCTTAAATTAAAGTCTCTTAGTTTCTAAATAAGCTATATAACGTGGGTGCAATCCTATTTAAATAATCGACAATTCTATGTTCTATTTAGGTCCAGGTTTCTGACCTTCTCTTCCTGTGTCCCTCAAGGCAGCCACCTCGGTCCCTTATTAATTATTCTGACCATAAATGATGTTCATTGCATCATATTGATAATACAAAAAATTAAAAAAAAAAAAACGATGCCCTTCATCAAGAGCTGGTGTAAGGATTTTCAAATCCCAAATCTGGGATTTGCCTCTTCTTGAATTTTCAAGCCAAGTTTGGTCAACCTACTACAGAGCCCACATCCTCCGGATAGAAGCAGTTTAACGCAGGTTCTTACGATTTGCTTAAGGTGAGATGATAGCCACAACTTGCCACCATACACTGATCGGCTGAAACTTATAAAATTACAACTTTCTATACGCCGAAATTGCCGGTATTCTCTTTATTTATCAAATTTTAGTTTATAATACTGTTTACCCTTCTTTACTTCAACTTATTTCTTTCAGTCTGTGCCATTTTTTCGGCTCAACCTCCCCATAACGAATTACGAACATCTGGAGCCAATATCTGGAATGCTTCGTGAAGTTAACGATATTCTGCTTCTCTTCGAACACCACCTCAGCAAACTCTCCCTTAAGAACATTCTTATTTCCACCTATGCCTCACGTCCTAACTTTCTTTGATCGCTCCCACACTTTAGCTTTAGGTAAAACTGATAGTTTTAAGAATATGCTTACAATAATCTGTCCGGGGTTTACCCGGGACTTAAATCAAATCAAATCAATAGCAGCAGTCAGTCTCCCACTTAATTACATCCAGTTGCAATCCAAGTTGATTGAAGACCCTTTGTAGGTGTGTGCATTTCCTAAAACTAGGTCTTTCCGTTTCTTATGTCCTTAGCTAAGGCCTATGACAAGGTTGATGTTGTTGAAATTGTTTTCTTTGATTTTGGCTTGTGAGTTTCGCACAGTTTTCTCAAGTATGATACTAAAGAAGTTACATGACAGCGCATCAAACTGCATAACCCTTTTTCTATCATCAAAAATTTTAGGTAAGATTGTTTCCGGTTTTATGGAAGAACATGTTCTCTATTCTTTACAATCTGATGTATTTCTGCAAAGTTCTTCTAAATGGATGCTGGTTATCGGTTTAGTTTTGTTAGGTTTGTTAGGTTTACTTCATGATCTACCGTACTGTAATCGTAGATGTTTGGTCGAATGTGAATTTGAATGGCCTAAGGCATTCATAGTAAGGCAAACGAACTTTTGTACACCACGTTAAATCGTTAAATCACGCTTGAATCTCTAGAGTTTAAGCAAAAAAGAAAGTCTCCTTATTTTGGGTCAGCCAAACGTTGCACAGGTACTACTCATCAGGCGAGCTTTTATTCGACCACAGGTTGGAGTACACATACGAGTATATACTCTTTAAAATATAATAGCTTGCCAGTCACGCTGCCTGCTACACCAGCCTTGTTGTACTTAAGCATACCATATGTATCGCTATGTCTACTTCATTTTGCAGGGGCAAAGGAAGTCGTATCATTTTTTAATTTAACAGGCCCTGGTCCACCCCAGACGACTTTGTTGAGTTAAGTATAAATTGCTCAAACTAAAATTAAAACTAAAGGACAAGGGAGATCAGGGTCGGAAGAGTTGATAACTTAACGTGTTTTTGAGGGTACTTCTGCTGCAATGGTAAGCGAACACATAGCTTCAATTAGCATTCCAGACAACAGTAGTTCCCTTAAACCATGTGCCGTTCGATGGTTATTTGGATGAAAAAAAGGAACAGACCTTAAATTGTGGAGGTTGGCAGGGTGAGGGACAGTCGATGGTGCCGGTTAAGAGTTGGTGTATAAAGAGAGTATCGGTATATTCGCGACGATTTTCTAGAGATAGTGGACTCAGCAATTTGAGTTAGCAATCATTAGGCGAAAGGATGTAGTGGTCAGCCCATGAGAGCCTCCGCAGAGCGAAATGTAGGAATTTGCGCTGGACAGTTTCGATATGTAAAATATGGTTTTCATGGTCAGGAGACCATACCTGGATAGCATATTCGAGAAGTGGCCTAACAAAGGTGATGTACAGTAATTTAGTGACATAAGGGTATCAGAGCATCGTTTAACAAAGCTAAGCGCGGAGTTAGCTTTGCTAAGTATGGAATCAATGTGAGAACGGAAATTGAGTTCATTATCACAGATAACGCCCAAGTCCCGCATTGAAGTGACCGAAACTACAGTTTGGGTTGATACAATACAGTAAGTTCGAAGAGGATGTGTTGAACGCTTCCAGGAGTATAATATGTCTTGGCACTTCTTTATGTTGAGCTCAAGAAAGTTTTCTGGTTCAGACAAATTAGAATGAAAATGGACTAGGTAATAGCCGTCTTCAAAGTGGGAACAAGTTAGGTGGAAAACCAAGTGTATTGAATTTAAGAAAAGCACCTGTGTGCGATTTCATCAAAGGCCTTGCTAAAGTCAGTGGTAATCACATCCAGTTCTAGAAACGAAGTCAATAAGTTTGGTACTAGTTGACCTGCCTTTAAGAAATCCATATAGGTTCGGTACCAGGATAGATTCTGGTCTTAGTACTGTTGCTTGCACTCGGTCACTGAAGTTACTGTATTTATCATATGGTACGGGCAGTGACTGAGTGTATCTAACAACCGATGGATAGCGGGTTGTGTGTAAAAATTTTGTTGGTGCACTGAATTATATTGCTGTAAGGGCATAACACCTACCGCAATTTGATTCGGTAAACCATCGCCAGAATTTTCACTTCGCAGCCTTGCTTAGTATCGTCGGTGTTTGTTTTTGTTGTGTTTGTTTGTAATTATGACTAGCGAATTCAGGGTGGACGTAGCCAATATACGCGGGCTAAAAAGTAATCACTTTTCTGCGTACGTCCTCGTTTGTAAGAACCGACCAGCTGTTTTGGCACTTAGTGAAACACAGGTAGATCCGCGCCCACACCTTTCAGATCACTCTGATCTGAAGCTACCTGACTACGAACTAGTGCCACTATTTTTTTCTCATCGCAGTCTCGCCATTTATGTGCGCAGTTTACCAAATTCCATCACAAACTAGTCCCTGTTCCATTCCGGAATTCAATTTCATATGGTTAAAATTCCATCTCCGTAAGCAAATTATCCACTACTGCTTTATTTACAGAAGCTAAAAACTGGACAGAAACTCGACCTTTCAGGAGTTTGATGCGCTGCAGAATTGTATCCCTGTATCTTCATATCGAAATTGTGATTACGGGCGATTGCAGTTTACCAAATTCCATTACAAAGTAGTCCCTATTCCAATCCGGAATTCAATTTCATATGTTTAAATTCCATCTCCGTAATCAAATTATCCACTACTGCTTTATTTACAGAAGCCAAAAACTGTACAGCAACTCGACCTTTCAGGAGTTTGATGCGCTGCAGAATTGTATACCTGTATCTTCATATCGAATTTGTGATTATGGGCGATTTCAATATGTACAATTCTGGTTGGCTTCGACATTCTGGACAGACAACACCTTGTTGGACTTGTTTTTAACTTCTCACCCTGACAAGTACTGTGTTGATGTGCTCTCCCATCTAGGCTCGTCGGACTATTGTGTTATACCTACTAAATTCTCGTACACCCTAAAATTCCTAAAAGAACCGTATGGCAATACGAGAAAGCCAATTGGAGTGGACTTAATAACCTTTTTAGGAATTTTAACTGGTCGTTATGTTTCCTCGATAATGACGTGGATGCCACTGCTGATATGATCACAGAAATAATTCTCTTTGGAATGAGATGCTTTATCCCCCATTGGTTGAAGAGTATCAAACCAAAAGAAAAGGCATGGTATGATTTGAGCTGTAAGAAGGCTGTCAGGGTTAGAGAATTGTTTTTTCGGTCCTACAAGACCAACCCGACAGAGGAAAACCGAAAAAAGTTCAATGAAATGAACGAACAGAAATGACTGCAACGTCTTTCTCAAGCGTGTGAAATTCCAATACGACCAAAAACTTTCTCAAAGGCAGTAAAAATTTGTAGTCATTCGTCAAAAACATTAGAAATTCTGCCTCATCCTCTATCCCAACGCTCATTCACAATGAGATTCCAGCTGTCAGCTCTTTGGACAAGGTCAATCTGCTTGCAGCATACTTTTCGGCTAGTTCAACGCTTTCAGATTGTGCTTTGTCCCCGCCTACACTTGAGTGCGTCACATTTACAATGGGACGAATCCACTTTCGCACTCATGTAGTAGCAAGAGTACTTAAAGATCTCAACATGTATAAATCCGTTGGTCCACATGGTATATCTCCCCTTCTCCTGAAGAGGTATTCTTCCACGCTGGCGAAACCACTGAGTAAGCTTTTTCATCAATCCTACTCTTTAGAGCTCTTTCTGAGCAGATGGAAAACAACATTTGTCCAGCCCGTTCTTTAAAAAGGCGAATCCATTGCACTTACGACCCTTCTTTCCAAGGTCATGGAAACGCTGATAAACCGTCAGTTCGTGAAATATCTCGAAACACGAAAACTTCTCAATGACCGGTAATATGGTTTTGGTAGCAATATGTCCACTGGTGATTTGATGGCATGTCTCATCGAAAAGTGGAACTAAAGCATGCATCCATCTGGCGAAAGCAAAATAGTTGCACTTGATATTTCTAAGGCATTTGATAGAGTTTGGCATCAGGCTGTTTTGTCGAAAATGCGTGCTTTTGGGATCAATGACTCTCTTCTTCAATGGATTAGAAATTACCTTTCGGAACGTTCAATTAAAGTTGTCTTGGACGGTTTCAAGTCTGATATTCACAAAATAAATGCTGGTGTTCCGCAGGGCTCCGTTCTGTCTCCGACACTCTTTTTAATTTTCATTAATGATCTCTTGTCTGCTACTTCTAATCCAATATATTCCTTTGCTCTTCGGTTGTAGAACGGGAACGACAGCGTATGTTAAGCTCATTAAATTCCGATATTAACAGCATAACCAATTGGGGAGCCATCAACCGATTGGAATTTAATGCTTCCAAAATTCAATGCTGTCGGCGAAATTCAAATACCCAGCCATTATCCATGAATGGCAATTGCATAGTCGAAACCGGTAATCTTTCCATTCTCGGTATGTGTGTAAATGACAATTGGAGTACAATGCCCACATCTGGTCAGGTGCTACTAAAACATCTCTGCACCTGCTAGATAGGATTCAAAAGTGATAAAACTCATTGGTGATACTAATATCAGTCATTCAATTGACCCCATCGAACATCAACGTAATGTCTCCTGTCTCACTTTGTTTTATCGCTATTTTTACCACCAATGCTCCATTGAAATCGCCAGTAGCATTCCGCCCATTCAAACTTTCAACCGTAACACCCGTCTCGCTATCAATGCTCATCAGTATACCCTCAAACCCATTTTCGGACGTACTTCAAAATATCGTTATTGTTTCCTAAGCCGTACAACTCGCTTATGGAATGCCCTACCGACCTCCGTGTTTCCTGGTCATTATAACTTACAAACATTTAAAAACAATGCACATCGGTACCTGTCTTTTCTACCTCCCTAAATTTCTTTCGCCCGTGCTGTGTTCAAACATTTTAAGGGTACAAAAACCCCATGAGCGCGCGCTAATTAAAAAAAAATAAAAAATCTGATAGATAAAAGAACATTGCATCATAAATGATGTTTTCAAAGATCATGGGAATACGGGATAGTTTAGCAATGGGTCGGTAGTTGGTAATATGATATTTGAGGCGAGGAAAAACCTCTGAGATATCGAAGGTCTTAAGATTCTTACGAGGGATTAAAAACGATAAGTGGCTCATTTTTTCCAGAACAATGACATATAAACCATGGGGACTAGGAGAAAAAATCATTTTTAAGTTTGTTAATCTTGCCAACTAACATAGCTGTGTTGGTTTTATTTCAATAGACATTAAGGGTGCCTGAGTGCAGTTACTCAAATAACAGATGTACCATATTTGGGATACGGGTCTTCGAATTGGGTGAAGGAGGATTCATAAAGTAATTGGCGAAATAATTGCTGATGGTTGTAGATAGGACGATGACATGTTGGAGAATTTAAGACAAGAGGGATAGCTATCCCTTTGTTTTTAAATATTAATAAGGTAGATCGTATTCGGCCGGGGTATCTGTTAAAGCGATTTTCATAAACTTAGGAGAAGTGGTAGTGGTAGTCAAATTCAGAACCAGTTTTAATGTACTCGAGTACCAGTTATATGGTTTATTTCTCTTGTTGCGAAGTGCACGTAGTTCTTTGTTATGCCACGGAGGAGATGATAAAGGATTTCTCTTTCGTTGGTAAGATACCGCTCATGTAATACAGTGTAAGAAATTTTCGTAGAAGATTATACAACGGAATCAGCAGAGGTGTTTTCATCGAGTTTACAACTATTGTCAACACCATTAAGAAGATTGTTGAGTTATGCGTAATTTATTTCACGGAAGTTGAAGTGGAAGGAAGTTTCTGAGGGGGTAATAGAGTTGTTGATGTCAAAGGAGAAAAAACACAAAAAGGGGAGGATGTAGACGCTCTTAGTTGGAGAGAAAAGGTTCACACTCACGGGCAATATACTTTATAGCATCAGATTTAATTGTCTACCCATGTTGGTAGAAATACCATTTATTTAATAAAGGCAGTCAGTAAAGAGGATTTCCTTACCTGAAACAACATTTGAGGCAACGAGATAAGATTCAACATCTGACTGTGTCCATAGGAGAAGAAGGAGATTAAAGTCGTCGAGAATTATGATATCGTCATGGAGCCAAAAGGAGTCAAACGCATTAGTCGCAAGCTAATTGGAGACAGTAACTCTAACATCAATAAATCCGAATTCATCTGTTACTGACCTTTTAACAAGTTCAGGATAAAAACGATCGTGAATTTCCAGGAGAACCCCTCGACGAATAGAAGAATAATCATTCTCACGGCCGTCATCACAAAACACTCTCAATTCTTGAGCAAATAATTCTGAATCTTTAATATCAGATAGTAGATTCGTTTCGGTCATATGGAAGCTTTTGGTAGTAAAGATACCAATACAGAAGTTGCCTTTCTGCGCATTTTGGTAATAAAGTGATAAGCTTTTGGATGCAAAAGTTTTAGAAGCAATAGACTTGTTGACGTTATCAACCGACGATGAAGGCGAAGGATTGCGGATATGGGACGGACAAGTTTCTAATAAGAGACGAAATTGGAAGCGGTTTGGCTTTAAGTAGGGCCGGGGTTGGGCGTGTGATTAGAAGATATTAGACTTCGTGGAAAGATATAATTTCTGAGAGTTTATTGAGTGAGATTTAGAGAGAGAAATATTCCCGGTTAGAGTCTCGATGATAAGCCAAGGATTGTCTACTGGGCTCAGGATTGTGATTGGAATTGGGTTAAGCATTGCATTTCTGATTATGATTATTTTTAGGTTTAATACTAGACACAGGATAAAGGCTAACACTTGGCTCGTGGTGATCTCCAGTTATCTCTTAGTATGCTTTTCTTAGCCCTAAGTCGTGGTTGAGCCACTTGTATTTCGTTGGAATATTAAATTTGAAGCGACAAGTCTTTGATGATTTGGCCGAGGTGATTTTTGGCAATTGAAAATAGTGACTTTAAATGTAGGCTTAAAAAAGTCCTGAAGACAGTTTATGTCGATGTGATTTGATGCACTATCGATGGCGAAGGTGATACAGTCAGGTTTGTTACAGGTATTATTCCATTCCGAAGAAGTCCAGGAAGACCCAAATCAAGAGATTGTCGGACTAGGAATTGGTGTTACAACTTCGGCTAATCGTGTTGTTAATAGAGAGCGAGATGACACTAAATGAGTCTCTTGAGGTAGGATTACAGCATTCTCAAGCATTTCAACGAGCAGAGATGTATTGTACCGACGCAAAGAGCATGATACGATTTACCGCCGAGCCCAATGCAAATAGCGGGGTCAGCAGTCATTTCGCTGGTAATTGCATAATCGAGGTTACCGCAGTATTAAGACATAATCAGTCAAAATGAAAACGGAAAATATAAAATAATTTGCTGGCGGAGAGCAAATATGTCGGGAAAAATATTAGCGAGTGACCGGAGTGCAATTTGTTCGGTAAGCACAATTAATGAATTCAATAAATTATTAAACACAATAAGCAGAGAGGGATTGAAATTGGGACACGTCCAATTGGTTGAAAAGACAGGTTTCGCGAAGGTAGTCAGGTAGAACCTAGCACATCTGTTGTGGAGTTTCCGATGGGATCTTGGTTTAATGCTGGACTTCAGTATTTAATGTTGGTTTCTTAGGAATTGTAGAAAGATCCTAAGGAAAACGTGCTTGACAAACGTTTTAGGGGTTTGTTGCAATTGGATCCATCCATCACTAAGTTTCTTCATAGGATTTCTCCGTTGTTTGATCATCTGAGATAAATGTAGAAGTACCTTGGCTGCAATTAGCTTTCGAACATTTGTAACCCTAAGGAAGTGTTGTGTTTTGATAGTAAAATATACATTTTGTTAATAATCAGGTGACATTGTGAATATTCTTATATTGAATATTAAACGATGTGCTGGCTAAAGTGATACTCTGCTTTGCAGTAAGGTCAATTAGTCTAAGGCCGTTTGAATACGACTTTCTAAATAAGTTGTTAAGTTTTTAGTCCGAAAACTTTGTTAATCTTACAGAACGGGGCACATCTGACATAAAGGAAGGTCGATTAGTCAACACCAAGAACTCTACTTGTGATTTGTTGAAGAGAGTTGCTATTTGCAGTTCCAACGTTTTATATTCCCATCATTGAGTTTTTTTTCTTTTTCAGCTTAAACAACGAGTTCAAATAAAAAAAAAAAATAACGAATGCAAAGCTAGTTGCATGATGACACTGGATAAGTTTGACAGCCATTAAAACTTTGGTAAGCCTGCCCCCCACTCAAGATCACTCAACTGTTGTGCTTGCTTAATATCGTTCACCATCAACTTCCTACGATTTTAAATGTCGTTTAGATCTAGATAATTTTTCTAAATTCATTTTTATTCATTAGGTCTTATGTATTTGTTCTATATTTATCTGGTCGTTATGTTTCTTATTACTTAATGTAACACACCTGTCACAAAAGTTATTTATAAGCGCCGACCTTAACTTTTAGTCAACAGTGTAATTATGCTATTTGAAATTGTTAAAACAAAAATAATAGAAAAAATCAGAAACAGCTGCAGTTGTTGAAATTGGTGGCAGTTTCTGCAATTGTGTTCGTAGCCTTGTTTACGGCTCTCGCGGGAACGTATAAATATGCAAATCGCAAATGTGCAATAAAAATTAGATTTATGCGATAGCAGAGCATATATTATAGAAACGGAAAAATAGCTCCGTGTAATCATATGGTCTGCGTTACGATTACGAATATGTGAGAAGTCGACAGCTAACATAAAAGGTGCGAACAAGCAACGTTTCACCAAGTGGTGAGCTAGTCTAGTCCACGAATACTTCATTCGGAGAGGACAAGGACACAAATTACTGGCTGGTGCTGGATTGCGATTTTGAACAATTGTTTCTTGTTTCGGTTTGCGGCATTGCAGCTCTATGGCAGGGTAGGGTATTCCATTTAATAAAAGTAGCGTAATTGACATTTTATTAGGTTTTCAACAGCCTCAATGGCTTGAGGCTTGCATGTCTATTCGAATGGAATTGTAAGCGCCATAAATTTTGGGCGATTACGGAAAAGTGTGGTTTTGTTTCAAAGGAATACCTTTGCCAAATTGGGGAGTCATTAAAGTTCCATTAGATGGTATTTGATTTCATGTAGTCGTTACGTAGTTGGCGGCATATACATTATGTTAGCCGTAAATGGCGGCGGATTCTTGTTTATCATTCGTGATGATTCCCATTAGCATTCCTGAGGAAGTATGCTCTAGGCCACCAACTGCAGAATAATGTGTGACCAAAAATTGATACTACAGCTAAGTTAAAGAGCAGATAAGTCGGAGAATAGAACGAACGTACTGTGGACAAAGAGCTTCCCGATAAGTTGGTTGTTGTTGGTTGTTTGATTAAATTATAAGAATCTGCATCTACAGCGAAGTACAATGACCAGAAGCAATCTTTAAGACTAAGAATTTTGTAGAAAATTTATCAAAACATTTTAGCACCATGATGATCTGGGTCATTGAAATCAATTTGCAGTTTGAGGCTGTAGGTGCCACCTAAAATGACGAGCGAGAATAACAGAATTAAAAAAATACCTCACTCTAGTATATTATGACATATACGAGCATATTTCCAAGTCAGACAACAATGGTTCATATATGCTGAATACCAAATTACCAAGGTACTCATTTACATTAAGAGGCGTTTGGTTTCAGACTAGACTTAAACTTCAGCCAACAAATCCCTCAATTTAGAGTGAACTTATGCTAACTGATTGAAATTGTACATAGCAAGTTGGTAGAGTGCACAGCCTAAAAAGTGTTATATATCTATATAAGTCTTTGCTTATTTTGATGAACTCGTCAGAGCTACAGTGCGACAGAATATGCGTACAGGTTAATCGTTGCTTCAACCGGAATTTTTTGAACTGGATTTTGTTAAAAGAAGGGACAAACGATGATTTAATCAAACACCCGAAGCAACAAAGAAAACACAAAAATTTTGGAAAAACATTTTTGTTTTCAACATGAACGTCTTTCAACTCTATACACTTTTCCCAGCTATGTTCAGAAAGTTCGATACCCTTTTTATAATAAGAACTGTCTTGCTCCTCATATAGCATCAATAGCATTAACTGCCGATATCTTTGAACACGGAGCCATTTTTTCAAATTTGGGAACAGAAAATAATCCGAGGGAGCTAAGTCTGGCATAAGGTAGCAATTCAAACTTTAATTCATTAATTTTGGCCATTGCAATAACGGATTTGTTAGCTGGTGCATTGTCTTGATGAAACAACACTTTCTTCTTAGCCAAATGCGGCAGTTTTTCCTTGATTTCTTCGCTCAAACATTGCAATAAGTTCGCGTAATACTGGCCGTTGATAGTTTATCCTTTTTCAAGATAGTCAATGAAAATTATCGCACGCGCATCCCAAAAAATCGACGCCATGACCTTGCCTGCAGATGAAACGGTCATCGCCTTCTTTGGAGCCGGTTCTCCTTTTTGAATCCATTGTTTTGATTGTTCTTTTGTCTTGGGTGTAAAGTGATGGACCCATGTTTTATCAATTGTTATGAAACGGCACAAAAATTCCGCTTTGATGCTGTGAAACTTCGCTAAACACTCAATTGAAACAGCTTCACGACACTGTTTTTGCTCGATTGTGAATAAACGCGGCACCCATCTTGCACAAAGCTTTCTCATGTCCAAATTTTCAAGTAATATATGATGTACCGCACTTTTTGAAATGCCTACAATGTCTGCTAGCTCGCGCACTTTCAGTCGACGACCATCCAGTACCGCTTTATGGACTTCATTTCTGGAGTCGTCACCTCATATGGCCGACCACTTCGATGCTCGTCTTAGCAGCTCGTACGGCCTCGTTTAAACTCAGCAACCCAAAATTTTACTGTTGTAAAAGAAGCGATGACCAATTTTCTCCATTTTCACAAATTCACTGACAACGTTTACTATTAATGGCTGCCAAACAAATACTAAACAACGTGGTGCTTTCAAACTTGAAATAAGTGCTTTATAGACTGCATACATTCCAATACAGTGATACAAACAACTACCGCCATGTCTTGGTCAGGCCGGGTATTTCTGGGACCGTCATCGTAAAGTACGAAAATATTTACTTATTCATCAATATTAATCCCCCATCAATAGTAATCCCCCTCACAGAAAATATACTTTTGCCAACGTTTTTTCTAAGCTTCGAAATACTTCTCTAAAGCATATTTTTGGTACAGCCTTAAGATCTTTCAACGATGCCGTTTTTTCTCCGTATTTTTATAGGTTTCTTCAGTTTTGGAAACAGGAAAAAGTCACATAGGACCAAATCCGGTAAATATCGTGGCTGAGGCATAATTGTTGTTTTGGTTTTGGCCAGAAAATCTATCTCTCATAAGCAACGATGAATAAGCCTTGTATTGTTTTTCTACAATTCCGGACATGTTTTTTGAACTGCTTCTCGCAAACGGCGCACAAATTGAACTGGCGAATCGAGAACTCGGGTTTCACCCAGTTCAGTGACGAGAATATGGCAAATAATGTCATCGCCAATGAAAGGCAACTTCCCCCCTTCATTTCGAAGGAAGAACTCCAAATGATCTTCGACACAATCAGAAGTAAGAAATCTGTGCGAATCGATAATATACCGAACATTGTGCTTCGACATCTCCCTCTAGAAGCGGTGGACATTTATACCACCCTGTTTAACAATGCAATGAATAATGCACATTATCCGACGCATTGGAAAACTGCGGTAGTACATCCCATCCCCAAAAGGGATAAAGACACCTCCAATCCGGCGAATCTCCGGTCGATCAGTCTCCTTCCAAACATCAGCAAGGTTTTCGAGAAGGTTATCAATAGGGTTCTGATTAGATTCTAGTCATGGCCGACTTACATAATTTTAGATAGGATTAAGTTGATTTAAGAAAAAAAAAATAAAAATAAAAAAATATATAAAAAAAACAAAAACAAAAAAAATATATATACATATATTTATATATTAAGTATATATATATTTTGTATATATATATATATATATAAAATATTTAACTTAATTGTTTATTAGATGTAAGTAGGTTAAGTATATTAAGATTTATTTTAGGTAGTTGGTAAGCTTTAGTTTTAAGTTTTATATTTCAACAAAAAAAAAAGTCCATTTACTAAGTTTTTTTTAAAATCTGTTTTCTTAGTTTTAGGCTTAATTAATGCAAATATTAAAATAAGAATAGACTGTAAGATACATCGAAAGACATAGATTAAGTGTTAGGCTTATCTTAGAGTGCCCGCATGCGGCCAGTAAGTTAGATTAAGATAATTTTAAGTTAATTAAGCTAATTTTTAAGCATTTTTTTATATTTAGCCTATAAGAATTAATATATAAGAAACTAAAAAATGCATTTAAACTGAAAAAAAAACTGACGGCGCACACATTCAAGGTAATACTCCTTATTGACCGTACGGCCTTGAGGCCTTATTTGATTCGTACTAAATGCTCAAATATTATATCCGAAGTCGTCGAACTCAATTTTTAAGATCACTATGGTATATACTACTCTACAATATCATCCAACGAAGAGCCGGAGGTAAATATGCCTAGAATGTGCAACTACGTCAACAGTATTGAACTTTCACGGCAAATTGGACATTTTAATTGGCACAAACTAAGCAATCTAAAAGATGCAGATGAGTTTTACAATAAATTTAGACACCACTTCAATAGACTGGTTCAATCTGTAACACACATCAGAGAATACAAGATAAGGTCAAATGAGCATAATTGGATGACTGCTGATCAAAAGAGAGCATGTTTGGAAAGAGTTCGTCTGTACAGAAGATATGAAAGTAATAGAAGAAATCAGAACTACGAAAAAGAATACAAAATATTTCAAAACCACCTAAAAAAAAAAAAAAAAATAAATAAATAAATAAACTGGTTCTCAAAAACAAAAAATAATCCAAAGGAAACATGAAAGACTGTCAACAAAATACTTGGAAAGAAGTCCACAAACTTGGATAATATTCTGGTTAAAAGCTTTGCTACCGCGCAGCTTGGTCATCTGGCGAATCAGTTTGCACAACAATTTTTTTTTTTGATATTTTAAGCTCGGTGCATATATGCGAACATAAATCTTATTCAGGTCCATGTAGTGTAAGCTGATCAATGTTCTTGGATGATATTATTGTTGAGGAAGTGCGAAATATTCTCCAATCACTAAATGTCAATAAATCAGCAGAGGAAGATGAAATACGATTCAAAAACTTTAAGGATAACTCTGAAGTTCTAGCTACAGTTTAAGAAAAGTTTATAAATAAAAAAATAATAAATAATCAAAGATTCCAGAAAGGCTGAAGATATACATTATCCGACCTATACACAAATGAGACACAAAAAATATTTTACAATGCTATCCGTAATAGATAAAATTTACTATATATTTAGAAAAGTATGATAATCTAGCTTAAAACCAGTTCGGTTTTAGAAAAAGCAAAAGCATTGTGGAGTCTCACTAAAGGTATGGTATTCTGGCATTTGGAAGCACGCCACAGCTCTAAAAGTTAAACGGTCTTCACGCAAGCATCCAGAAAATAATACTCAAATTTAGTCGAATAAATGGTGATGTGAACAAGCAGTTTCTAACAACACAGCAATTGTACAAAATGGAGATACTGTCAATCTTCAAAAATGCCAACACAACAAGCAGTAAACACGCGTAGACGACAGCAAAATAAATTACAGGTCCCTTAATATTGGAATGAATATAGTCGAAGAAAATATGTAGTAGCTGTTCCGGCAACATTCAATGAGGTTTCAACGAATTTAGATAACCTTTCGAAAAAAATGTTAAAAAAATGTTTTTAAACCAATCTCTTGAATGAAATACTGTTAAATTTCAAAATGAAAAAATTTTATATTCTTGTTTCTGTTAAACTTATTTACTCGTGAAAAAAATTGATTGTATTTTGAACTTAAATAACGCAGCTAGTGTAAATGATCAGTCTTCTGCAGACAAGCCACTTGACTTTGCAGATAATACATATAAAAGTAACTATCTGTGAAAAATAATATTCATTCATTCAGATAAAAACTCCTGATCGAAAAAAACATTGATCAAAACCTTGACATTGATTCCGACGTCATAACCATATACTCATGATTCGTCACCAGTTCTAAGCCTCTTGTGCAAGTCAGGAACATCAATCAAGAGCTCCTGAGCGATGCTCATGCGACGAAATGCTCATGTGATCAAAATTAAGAAGTTTTGGAACAAACTTCGCTGACACTCGTCTCGTGTTCAAAACATCCGAAAAAATTGCATGACACGATATGCCAACATACCCAACAAATTCTCTTATGGTAGTTCGACGATTTTTCAAAACAATTTCCTTCACAGCTTCGACGTAATCATCTTTTGTTGATGTGCTGGGACATCCGAGGTTCGTCATTGACATCTTGTCGGCCATCTTGAAAGAGCTTGTACCACTTGTAAACATTTTTTTTTATTTAGAGCAGACTGTGAGTATGCCACTTTCAGCATTTCAAGTGTTTCAGATCACTTGATTCCATATTTTACACAAAATTTGAAGCAAATTCTTTGCTCCATTTTTTATAATAATGTAAAATCGCCGAGCACACCAAAACAGATCTAACCTTTCTATCTGTCAAAAACAAACTAAGTATGCTATGCATACACTTGAAACTGTGAACATATCTTCGGGTTATTTGTACCATCACAGCAAAAATTGATAATCGAATGTACACCTTACTTTTTAAAAACACTTTGTATGCTCCCGAAATGTTAATGTCTTGTTTTAATACCATATAATCGTATGTCAAGATATTTGACAGAATTATCCCGCAACTGTTATCACCAAATGGAAGAGCACAAACCAACTTTGAAATAATCGACAATAATGTCTAGGGCATGCTGCAAATCATTTTCGATTTCATTGCCAATAAAATTTGAACTATAAATGGTAGTATCTGCAATCATTGTTAATTTACTATTTCAAATTTGTAGAAAGCCGACTACATACAAAAAATTATGCATAGTATATAACAAAGGGGTTAACACTGATCCTTGGGGAACTCCATGATATCTTCTTATATAAGATACATTATTCGCATTTTAAATTAAACAATAAAAATTAATTAAATACAAATAAAGCCAAAAATATATAATACACTAGGTGGAGTGAAAAGTAACCTCCTTGCCCGCCAGAATGCTCTGCCACTGCAAAAAAGGTTATGGCGCCTGGAAGTCCGTTTATATATAAGCTGACATGCCAAATTTCAATGCGATACTGTCTTTAGTTTTATTTTGACAGCTAATTGTTGTTGACGTGTTTATCATTATGTTTAGTATGGACAAAAAAGATTTTCGTTCTCTCATAAAACATTATTCTTTGAGAGGCAAAACGGCGAAGGAAACAAAAGTAAAGTTGGATAAATATTATGGGGCTAATGCTCCGTCAGATTACACCGTCAAATATTGGTTTCGAGAGTTTCGTGGTGGCCGCAACTCCACTACCGATCAAGTCCGCAGCGGCAGGCCCTCCGATGCGGTTACAGAGGACAATCTCAAAAAAATACATGAAAGGGTGTTGGCTGACCGGAAAGTGAAGGTGCGCGAGCTAGCAGATACCACAAAGATTAGTACTGAGCGCACACGCCATATTTTGGGCGCTCCATATTCGCCCGATTTGGCTCCCTCGAACTATTATCTGTTCCCAAATCCCAAAAGATGGCTCATCAATAAAAAATTCAGCTCACGAGAGGAAATCATCGCCGCTACAAAGGAGTATTTTGCAGACTTTCCGGAAAATTACTTTTCGGACGGGATCAAGAAGTTGGAAAATCGCTGGAATAAGTTTATCAAACTAAAAGAAGACTATATTGAATAAAATAAAAAAACATTTAAAAAAAAATTTCTTTTTCATTCCCAAGGAGGTTACGTTTCACCCCACCTAGTAATATAGGGTTTTCCAGTAGGGACTTCACAACTTTGAATTTAATTTGTGAACGCACTCTTTCACTAATCATCAAACTGTCACTGTCAATTTATTCAGTAAACTCAACATTTTTATCATGGTAAAATACACTAACGAGCAACGTCTGCTAATTATAAAAATTATCTACAGATTTTCGAAGTCGCAAAATCATCTTCAGTGACAAAGCTCATTTTTTACTTAATGGGTTTGTCAATAAGCAAAATATGCGTTATTGGTCGGGTGAAAACCCACATGTGCTTCATGAATCACCACTTCATCCACAAAAAATAACTGTTTGGTGCGGTTTGCATGCCGGTGGCGTTATTGGGCCATATTTTTTCGTCGACGATAAGGATCGTCACGTTACTGTGAATGGTCAGCGTTATCGCGCCATGATCACCGATTATTTTTGGCCCGAATTGGAAGATATGGACCAGGACGACATGTGGTTTCAACAGGATGATGCCACAAGCCACATAGCACTCAAGACATGGGTCAGTCGATTGGCCGCCTCGTTCGTGCGATTTACCGACGCTTGACTATTTTCTGTGGGACTACGTTAAGTCATTGGTTTATGCCGACACGCCGACGACGTTGGAAGAGCTCAGAGCCAACATTGAACGTGAAATAGCGGCTGTTTCGGCCGAAATGTGTGGCCGAGTCGCTGAAAATTGGGTCCAACGAATCGACCGCTGCAAACGTGCCCGCGGGGGGCATATGAACGAAGGCGAGTTCCATTCATAAATGTTTTGATTGTACTTCAAGGCAATAATAAAGTTTTTGAAATATCTCAAATGGTTTGCCTTTTATTTAAAAAAAAGTTGTCAAGTCGTTATTAGAAAACCCTATACAAACCAGAATAATGAATGGTGAAACAAAAGGGAGAGTAGGGGTAAAAGATATTAAAGGGGAATAGAGTGGAAGTAGAAAAAAAAGTAGAAAAGAAGAAAAGGTAGAGGAGTAGAAAAGTAGTTATTGATATTACTTAAGGTGTTCCAGTGCTGAATTTTTGAATAATGTAGTTACCATTGCTCACTTAGCTGCTAGAGGAAGTGTGTTCCAAAGCCTGGTAACGTAGATTAAAAAGAGGCGCGAGGAGTTCAAATAATTATGTACAGGGATTATGAGATTATTTGTTTTGATAGATTGAGAAAATCGTACCTTATCAAATAAATAAGCAGAGGATTTATTTTTAATAATGTTATGCATGAACAAACAACATTTTCGGTCGAGAAATTGTTTGAGGGAACAACCAAGAACAGAGTTATGGTGGTGTGAGGTGTGGTTGTATCGAGGAAGTCCGTAGACATACCTTATCATATTATTAAAGGCTACAAGTAACTTATGCTGTGAGAGGGAATCTAGCATGCAGTAGATAACAGCAGAATAGTCAATTATAGGCAAAAATAATCTTTTCACAAGTTCGAGCTTTGTGTCTATAGTCGTGAGGTTAGAAGAGAACCAGTGTTTAGGAAGCCTAGCATATATTCGCTCAATAACATATTTTATGTAGTAAACAGTGGAAAATGATCTATTTAATTTTTAGCCCAGATTAGTAACCACGTCAACAAAATTGAGTTGTCTGTCATTTAGGAATACTGGTGGAAAATGTTGTTTAGATATTAAAATCACTTGTGATTTCATTAAGCTGAGATAAAGTCCTTTACAAATCGACCAGTCATCAATTTTGGACTGGACAGGACATTTATCCTGACCACTTGTTAAGGACCTAACAAGTACAATTGGTCGCGAAATATGGATCTGTGTATCGTCAGCATATAAGTGGATATCAACATTAGAAAAAACTTTTGATTAATCATTGACAAAAAGAGAGAATAGGATCGGACCAAGTATATACCGCTGAGGAACTCCTGCAGCTAAGAGGACGAATTCTAATAAGACGTTGTTGTGTACGACGACTCTTTGATAGCGGTTTTCGAGAAAATTATATATCAGGCGCACCGAACTCTCACTTAAACCGAAATATAATATAATTTTTTGAAATAGTACTTATGACTAACACTATCAAAAATTAATCTCTATCAAAGTTAATCCTTTTATCGTCGAGAATTTTGGACTGCAAAGGGAATTGCAACAGACTGTGTTGCTTGATGAAGTTTACAATTTAGTAAACCAGAGCCTTCTCGAAAACTTTTGATAAGCATGATAAGATGCTTATAGGTCGACAGTCAGTTAAGGAAGTGGGTTTGGGCTTTTTTGGAACGGGTCTGATGGTGGCTAACTTCCAACACTCAGGAAAAGTGGAAGCAGTTGTGCAAAAGTTAATTCTGTGTTTAAGGCAACAAAAAATGTAGGGTAAAATAACCTTCACGAATCGGATAGGTTTCTTCACCTTCTCCTACAGTTTTCGATAGTTACGTATAATATGCACTACGTCAAGCTCTGCACAACATCAAAATTGAAGTCAAAACCGGTATTAAGTCATAATTTGGAGTGAAAGGTGGTTCGGTTATAGCATTGGAAATTAATACATATTATTTAGATAGTCAATATCAGTGATACTATCAACAATTAATTTCTTTGCAACGACAATTGAGCGCAAATTGTTCAATAGTCTTTTTAAGCTTTGTTTGAATTTCAATTGGGATAGATAGTAACTTTTCTTTGCTTTTCTAATAAAGTAGAGGTGGAGTAATTACGCGCATGACAAAAAAAAAAAAAATCCCAAATAAAGAGTAGTGAGCTTGGATCTCCATTTAGAATAAAACTTGTTTCGTATTTTGATAGCTTGGTGGACCTCATGCATGAACAAGGGGCATTTATTTTTTAGTTTTGAGACGGTTTTCAGGGAGACATTGAAGAGGTCTAATGTTTTGTAGGGAATTTACTTTATCATTTATATTTAACGTGTAATAACAATCGTGCCATGGTAGGTGCCCATCATGATCTGTGATTGAATAGTCTCGAAATTCAATTGATGTCGTGGAAAGGGGACCATATAATTCAAAATTGTACGTGCAGAAGATTAAGTCATGGTAGGACATAACAACTAATGATAATTGGTCTAGAAACAAAACATTGGATCGATTAAAACGATAACAACCTCAAGAAGGCTTGGAGGATTATTAGGTGAAAAGCGGGTGGCAAATCTACAGCCATCTTTCTGACGTGGCGTCAATTCAGGTCTGACCAGAACAAATGAAATATAGGGTTTTCCAATAGGGACTTGACAACTTTGAATTTCACTAATCATCAAACTGTCACTGTCAATTTTTTCCGTAAACTCTACATTATCATCATGGTAAAGTACACTAACATTATGGCGTATTTTGCGTAAGGATTTTGGTTTACACCCATACAAGATCAAGCTGACTCAAGAATTGAAGCCGATGAACCATTTGAAGCGACGTTAATTCTCCGATTGGGTTCTGGAGAAGATGCGCCAAGATGATGAATTTTATCGCAAAATCATCTTTAGTTCGTCAATAAGCAAAATATGCGTTATTGGTCGGGTGAAAACCCACATGTTCTTCATGAATCACCACTTCATCCACAAAAAAATAACTGTTTGGTGCTGTTTGCATGCCGGCGGCGTAATGGGCCATATTTTTTCGTCGACGATAACGATCGTCATGTTACTGTGAATGATCAGAGTTATCGCGCCATGATCACCGATTATTTTTGGCCCGAATTGGAAGATATGGACTTGGACGACATGTGGTTTCAACAGGATGGTGCCACAAGTCACACAGCACACGCTACAATCGATTTATTGAAGAGTAAGTATGGTGAACGTGTTATCTCAAGACATGGGCCAGTCGATTGGCCGCATCGTTCGTTTGATTTAACGCCGCTTGACTATTTTCTGTGGGACTACGTTAAGTTATTGGTTTGTGCCGACACGCCGACGACGTTGGAAGAGCTCAGAGCCAACATTGAACGTGAAATAGCGGCTGTTTCGGCCGAAATGTGTGGCCGAGTCGTTGAAAATTGGGTCCAACGAATTGACCGCTGCAAACGTGCCCGCGATGGGCATATGAAAGAAGTCGAGTTCCATTCATAAATGTTTTGATAGTACTTTAAGCCAATAATAAAGTTTTTGAAATATCTCAAATGGTTTGCCTTTTATTTAAAAAAAAGTTGTCAAATCGTTATTAGAAAACCCTTTATAAACGCGTTTTTTTCGAGTTGGCGTGCACGATATCTCAAATTTTATTGAACCGAGTGAGCCTTAAGCACGCTCACATTAAAATTTTTAATTCTACTATTTTTAAAAAATTCGGAATTTTTTTATACTTATTAAGAATCCGTTCGCCTTTTTTTGTTTCAGATGACCAGAAGGGTGGAAATCATGCAAGCCATTACTCCCTTTTTTTGGACCCCCCACTTTGCCAGCTTATAACTTGGTGAGTTTTGAGTTAAAAATATTTCCACAGAGCTTCTAAAACAGCCCGAAATTCATGCCTCTAGACTAAAATACCCCCTTTATGCTGTAACGCTTCTTGCAACTAATAAAAGTGCTCATGACACCCCCATATATTGTACATAATTATTTATACACTAAATCAGTCTTGTAAATTATTATTTTTACAGTATATCTTCATCCCAGGCTGCTGCTGTTGCTTTTGTGTTGTTGTACACGTTTCTCAACACATTTCAAAACACGATACAACACGTTCCAAAATAACATAATTTTTAAAATTTGTTCAATTGAATGCCACAAAATTGATAAAAAAGTGTATAACTTCTGTTTCTTCATTTATAAAATTTGGCTGGAATTTTTTCGTATTCGGGAGCTTTATCATTCTAACCTTGAGAATTGAACTTATTGTATACAACATAAGCAATACACTACTTTGTTTTTGTATTTGTTGTGTATTAACTTTAAGTTTAACTCCATTTAATTTTTTCGAAACAATTGTTGAATTTTTTCAAATTCTTAGTATGCGACTTCAAATTTTGCTATTTTTTTGCGAACTTGCGATCCGGATTCTTTTACTAAGCTTTAGTATAATTGTAAAGTGCTTTCAATAACGAGTCGTTAAATTTTCTAACGCTGGAAGAAAGGAAAAAGTGCGGATTCTGCTTTCTCTAAAAAAATTGTGTTTAAAGACAATCGGATTGTGGTATACGTTCCTGAGCTTTATTTGTTTGCAAAGGGTGATTCATCGTGAGGTTTGATTTATAAATTAAAATAAGATACATAAATTTGAAAGTGAGCTTAAAATTTTTATTATCGGTTAAAATAACGACTCATGGCATTTACTTTTTAAAAATGATATCATGTAAATGTTGGCCACGACTACGTCTGAGGTGGTACATGCAGAAGGTCCAATTTTGGGCGACTTCCAAAGCGTTAATCGTAGCTAGCTTATTCTTGAAGACCTGAAACTTAACATATCCCCAGAGAAAATAGTCCAAAGGTGTGATATCGCACGATCTAGTCGGACAATTTAACGTAGCAAAACGTGAAATTCAATGCTCACCAAAATGATTTCTCAACAAGTCCATTGCTTCACCTGCTGTAAGGCTCGTAGCGCTGTCTTGTTGAAACCAGAGCTCACCGAGACCATGTGCTTGAATTTCAGGAAACACATAGTCCGTTAAAATGGCGCGATAACGGTAACCATTGACGGTAACATTCTGATTTGCCTTATCCGTATTTTTGAAGAAATACGGACCAATGATTCCACCAGCCAATTAACCACACCATACCGTTACTTTTAATGGTTGTAATAGTAGCTCTTGGTACTCTTCGGGTTGCTCATCAGCCCAAATACGGCAATTTTGTTTATTAATGTATCCATTGAGCCAGAAATGGGCTTCATCACTGAACAAAGTTTCACGAAAAAACACCGGATTTTCATTGAGTTTTTTCAGAGCCCATTCACCAAAAATATTACTCAAATTTAAGTCGATTTTGCGCACCATAAGTTCCCCGAATCGCACGAAAAGCATTTCTCACAAAACGCTGATTTTCGTAATACAGCTTAACAATTTGAAGACGCTGTTCTGGTGTAGGTCTTTCCACGATGATTTGTCAAACGATACTGAACAAAAATGACACACACCCCTTATTTGCCTTCAAGCAATGGGGATGGGATGTCTCTTACAACAAATCCACATCTAAATGAATCTTAGGTTTTATTTTCTGTAGAAGTTTCCTTTAGCTCCTGCTTTGCCGTTGTAATTTCAGTTTTGACCAATTTCAACGTCGAAATATCCTAGTTCCCCTAAGCAAACATATTACGATCTATTTCGTTTTTTTTCTTTAGAAAATCCAGCTGTCATTGTAGCAGGTTCTGTGGAAAGTTACTTATTTGTGTTGGGTTTAATATAACATACAAAGCTTTCCAAAAGCATTACTTTTAAATCAATTTTTTGCGCAAATAATATCTGAAGATACTTTTCCTATCTCTTCGGGCGCGTCTAAAAGAAAGTCTTCCCACAGCACAAATAAACAAATAAACATAAACAATCTACTTCCTCTGCCATTCGACGTATTTGATCATCAATCCAACGGAACCTTGTGTATTGAGAATTGGACATACTTGACTAAAGTTTCCGTAGATAAATGTCAAATATTTACTCAGTCCAGCTTAACTCTAAACACATGTCTAACGGGGAACGTACATTAGTACACTTCATGTGTACATCCGTGAAGTAAGGTGGAAGTATCACTATATATACTCGTTCATGTATGCAGTAGATGCTATGACTGATGAAGTCTTTTCGATGAATGAAGTTATGCGAACGTATTACCCAAAGTTTAACAAATTGTGCAATGAATCATCGCAACTTGGAAAGAACTTGAATACGAATGCATATAGACGTAGCCGTGCAACAGCACCCTCTTACCTCGGTACACTTTGGAGTTTCTATTTATCCAGAGATCCCGGTGCGTTGTGTGTTTGGCTCAGTAGACATGTTTAGATAGACTATCTAAACAAACCATCGCTTCTAGCTGACATAAATATGACAAAACACAAGAAATCGCTTTTGATTATTTATGCATTGCTGCACTATTTTTTTTTTTAGCTCCGTGATTTTTTCTTTTCTACACAACTGTGCCAAGATGGTTGACTTGACAGTAGATATTCCATTCACTTGGTGAAAAAAAAAAAAAAAAATATGTAACGAAACTAAAAAGCTTAGGAGAGGCAAATTGTTTGTGGTTGAGAATAAAACTGTCTGCACTATTTTGGGTCAAGATTAAATCTAAGAGACGGCAACAAAGAAAGTGGACTAAGGACGTTGCAAATTGTCTCCTTCTTTAAATTCTATGTTCGTAGACCTGTTTAGCTCCCTCTGTCTGCAGAGTAACGGTTACCATGCTCCGATTTGTCAAACTGCTTTAGATGGTACAATAGATTGAATGCAAATTCCACTTTAAAGTCAGAAAAAAGGTCACGACTAAAGAAGCGAATTCAAATTTATGGGATCCATCATGTCTAGACCATTGACTTGGGGGCTTATCATGATAAGAAAGACTATAAAGTTGCATTGACTTTAAGTAAGGACGTATTATGATGACGAAAATCAGGACATGGTACACTTTTAGAAACGGAGAAACCCTCTGCATTTTTTGTATTACCTACTGCCAAGTTTACTGTATCAAATTTAACCACTTAATTAACCCCCCAAAAAAAGCACTTAGATAGACGCCACTTACGAATCAATTGTCAAACATTCTCTGGATTTTATATTTTTGATTATTTTTCCATACATCACTTCCCAATTGACTTGGTATTTTTTTGTTTTTAATTTTCAAGTTTCAGCATCCGGAAATTATTTTGTGGACACTCAAAATTCTTACAAGTGTCACCTCAATCCATGTCAAGTTTAATCCCAGTTGTCACGCTGTGAATGACAGTTTTATTTGATGTCCAAAAATAGGGTGAATTTTATTTGTGTAGATACTGACAATTGTAAAAAAAAACGACACGGATCAAAGAAATTAGAGAAATTAAAAGTAGTAGAAGTGATATAAAGGGCTCTGTGGCAAACATAGTAATGAGAAAAATGCAAAAGCCGATACAGGAAAAGAGATTTGGATTGCGTTCTTATTTTCATCAAATCCGTGTCTGGAAACATGTGTGATTTAATTGAGCGTTGGCAAGGAAATTCGTTAAATAATCGCTAAATATGGAGCCTTATGTTAAATGTTGGTTTCAAACTTTCAAATTTTCCTAAAAGTTCGTACCTCAAAGTACACGCTCCTAAGGATTAAATCACTTCTTCCCGTAGGCGTTAATTACAAGCGGTATTTGGTTTTGTATTAAATCTCTTAGATATATTTTTTCTTTATCATTTTCGCCCGCAACCCAGGATAGTTACTTTGAATCAACGACTTACTTAGTTTAGCTGATTAAAATATTATTCTGGCAGCTTTGGCTAAGACTAAGTCATGCTTTGAGGTCGGTGGAGAGAGTTGGGTAAATTTTAAAAGCGATGAAAGTGACGAAAAACTAAGAAGTTTCTAAAAATAACAGAAAATGACTAACATTGTTCTCAACTACATAAACGACGATGAAACTAAATCTGACTAAAGATCTGTAAGGCATACGGCTATTAAAAGGCTCAGAAAGACATTTAATTTTGTGATACAATACAATAGGCGGAAAAAGATTGGATTTTGGTAGACAGGAACTCGTTTCTCTGGCCCACAACCTGCAATGCTGTTCCAAAAACCTAAGACCAAACTGTGTGAAACCCATAAATGCTTCTTAGCAAGTGGACTTAAGGAAAACGAGAAAGAGAGTATATCAGTAGCCATAGCTAGCTACGGCTCGAAATATCAACAAGCTGTCTAAGGAACAGAAATAAATAAATAAATAAACAAATAAAAAAAAAAAATAAAAAAAAAGTGAGGATGATTAAAATTTCATCCAAATTGTTTGCTGAGGCGGTGAAGGGTAGTCTCATCGTTGAAGGTCTCGACATGTCCAAACTTGACGGGAAAATCACATACGACTAATGACACATTTGAGCACCTATACGAACGTACCACAAAATGCTTCCTATCATCACCGCTGACATTGGGGTTCACGAAGTAAGTGACCTGTCAAGATCAGAACTCCGTGAGCTTTATTAATATGTTACTCAGATCGGGGGTCTTGGTGAGGATTGGCCAGGAGATAAGCTGTATGTAGGTCTATAAAAGATTTGAAAAACACGTCTCATACACCTAGGCTAAATTTAATGCACCGACAGCGCACTTTGATGCTGATACGATTCTGAAGATCGTTTTCCTTTCAATAGCCGACTACAAAATTCGATAATGCAATTTCCCAATCAATTTTGGTGTTGAATGTAAAGTGGTTGACACATTAGATACACTCTTTCAGGTTACCGTTTTAGAAAAATTAATCTCATTCCAAAACAGTACACCAACCGAGGCTACTATGAAGAAAATTTAGATGATATCACCATTAAGGTATCTCTACCACCTAGTCATGGAGCTTAAGATGTTGCTAGATAGTAAGAGGATAGGATACACCCAGATACATGAACCTGGACGCCTAGTCGTCAGATATACCATGTTACGAATTTCAAAAGCTTGTTTAGATATCGATTCAGTACTTAGTTGCTGAATTGAGGTGACCGTACTTTTTAAGCACAAAGAAGGCAAAACTTCCCATATTCTCCCGAAGGATATCAGATGCATCAGTGAGAATCCTTGATTTTAACATCATACACAGTCTAAATCATAAAAAACTGTCGTAATATCAACATGTCTACTGCACTACATAGATACCACCATGGCGGTGGACATGTGTATTTATGTCTGTACCAATTCTCAGTAGAAGAGTCATAAACGCAACTTTTTTTGGTACTCAATATTTAAAGGAGTTAAATGTAGGACATGCCAGTCTATTTACACTGTATTGCAGCTTCCCTTAATTAACCGGCTTTCGTCAATTAGCGACTGACTCCTACAATAATTTCTGCAGAAACGAAGAAGAATCGGAATCTAGAGCCAACATTCTCTGCGACTGCCCTGCAGTTTATTTTTAATAATTTCTGCATTATCAAAAAATCACAATGGACTTATATTCCAAGTGAACATAAAAGTAAATCTGTGTAGTTATCACCTTTAAGCAAATGGGTTCCCTTACTTAGGCCAAGACAACTAATGCCCCCAAGACAACTAATAAAAAGATAATTTAAAAATTTCTTTTCGCAGCGTCTAACAACGTTCACAGCATCCTAGTTAATAAATCTACTGCAAAGCTTAACCCATGTCATGTATACATAATTTCAATGACAGTGGTTTTGTTTATTCTTCCGCAAGCTAAAGAGTCTTCTTTGAAACGATCCAATCTTCAACTAAATATTTATGAGAAAACTTCAATAACCGCGAATGACATAACACGCCCCCAAACACCACCTATTCTATTAAACAAAAGACACCTAGAATCCAGCCTTAGGCCAAACAATTTTCAGACGACAAGCACACTCATGAAGCTCCACTAACAAAATCCATTATAAAATTGTCAGCTGGTAATGTTTCTCCATAGCTCATATGGCCCATTCGAGCAGCACCACCATCAACAAAAACAACAGCAGCAGTAAGTTGAAACAGCCAGAGTACCAACAGCTCCCGAGGGTCAAATTGAATTAAGGACATGCATGTTTATGGCTTTCTACCAAACCCTTTACCTTCACCAACCCAGTACTGAAACGTCATCATCGGAATCACCTTCAAACCCATTCCCGAGTCATTAATTCATGTTTATGGAACCTCCTCCATCCTGGATTCCGCCTTCAACTATTTCCTGTACCTCTTCGAGTTGAACTGTCATTGAAGTGAACAACAAAAATAAAAAACATAACGACAGTCTTTTTCACATTCTCATAGCCACAAGGGGTAAAAGTAGTTAACCCAAAGATTACTTGTACACATCCCGTCATGGAGTATTGCAGGAGCAGTCTAGCAATTTACAGAGCATATGTGGTGGTACGTAGTTCGATGGTGTCACCATTCACCCTGTCCAATTAAATTTCGAAAAGGCTATAACTCCGAAATGCAACTTCAATAGCATTTAATAAAAAGAAAAGAAAGAAGTGGAATACGATTATGCTTACCTGAAGGGCTTTATTGTCTCTGCATGCTTGTACTGTTTTGCGGTCCTTGGACTTCATGGCGCGGTTCATGCTGAAATGGCAAAACGAGAAGCAATTACAAGAAATTAATAATTTACCCAATATCATTGTAAAAAGAAAAGATTTTATACTTTTTTAAATTGCTATACTCATGCAGTCATAACAATTTGGGTACTAGGATTTGAAGAAACGTTCTAAATGTTTTAGTCATTGACTAACACCGAATCACATCCAATTCATAGATGGCCTGAAGACAGTTTGCAAACCATTTTTATGTGGCTGTTCATAAAAGTTTATCAAGATTTGCTTTATTTGAACTCTATCATCAAAAAAAAAAAAAACTCTCCCAGCTCTTTTCAAAATAAACACCTTTGGTTTCCAAATTCAATAAACCATTCTTACATAAAACAATTGATTTCGCCTACAGATATGTGTACAGACGCGTGGATTTGAGTTTTTTAGGAATGGGTTTAAAGTTTAGTTTTTTAAGCATATAGGATGGCGGTCCCAGAAGTACCCGACTCAACAAAGAAAACACAAAAATTTTGGAAAGAAATTTATTTATTTTTCAAAATAATTGCCTTTCAGCTCTTTGCCATTTTTCCAGCGATGTTCAAAAAGTTCGATACCCTTTTGATAATAAGAAATGTCTTGCTCCTCAAAATAGCCATTAACTGGCGACATCACTTCTTCATTGTTGGAAAATCTTTCACAATGTTTGGGAACAGAGAATAATTCGAGGGGGCTAAGTCTGGTGAATAGGGTGCATGAGGTAGCAATTCAAACTTTAATTCATTAATTTTGGCCATTGCAATAACGGATTTGTTAATTGGTGCATTGTCTTGATGAAACAACACTTTTTTCTTAGCCAAATGCGGCCGTTTTTGCTTGATTTCTTAGCTCAAACGTTGCAATAAGTTCGCATATTACTCGCCGCTGATAGTTTTTCCTTTTTCAAGATAGTCAATGAAAATTATGCCACGCGCATCCTAAAAAATCGACGCCATGACCTTGCCTGCAGATGAAACGGTCTTCGCCTTCTTTGGAGCCGGTTTTCTCTTTTGAATCCATTATTTTGATTGTTCTTTTGTTTCAGGTGTAAAGTGATGGACCCATGTTTCATCCATTGTTATGAAACGGCGCAAAAATTCTGCCATGCTGCTGTGAAACTTCGCTAAGCACTCAATTGAAACATCTTTACGACACTGTTTTTGCTCGAGTGTTTTTTACTGTTGTAAACGAAGCGATGACCAATTTTCTCCATTTTCACAAATTCACTGACAACGTTCACTATTGATTGCTGCCAAACAAATACTAAACAACGTGGTGCTTTTAAAACATATGCTTTATAGACTGCGTACTTTCCAATACAGTGATATTTTCAAACAACTGCCGCCATGTCTTGGTCAGGCCGGGTACTTCTGGGACTGACTTTTTCGAAGAATTTGTCTCTAGAAACGACTGAGACGTCTTCATCCGCTTTCTATAAAGCCCATGCTTCTCCGCAATAAAATAGGATGATCAATACTCAATTGCCTTCTTAGCCCAAACAAACATTGATTGGAAAGAGTGATTCTTCGTTTTATTTTTGGTGAGGTGTTGTTGGCAGAATTTGTCCTGTCCTTTACTGCCATGAAATTATATGGTAGCTGTCGACAGTGATGTTCTGTCCTATTCGCTAGTATTGTGGGACACACAGATGTCTCTAGTGTTTAACGTGAACTCCTGCCTGGAAGGCCTAATGGGAGCAAGGATACGCCTTGCCATCGCTCACCGTCATTCCTTTGATACCAAAGCGGAACTCGTGTTGGAGGCAAAAAGTTCCACCCTTGGTAAGGTTCGAGGCCGACCTAAAACCTCTTACTGCTTTCACGGTCGCAGTACCCAGTATCTTGCACCTCTACATTGGGTCAACACCATTCCCGCGAATTTGGGTTTAAACCACAGCCACCATGACGCTCCCACAAGGGGGCCTACCTCAACAAGTCAGGCTCGGATCGAAATCCAGGGGTCTCCTGACTCCCATGGTACCGTGTTTTAAGTCCTGGTATGGACTACCGGTGGTCCTGCCACCCAACAGAATCTCTGACCGGCTGCTTGTAATTGGTCAAATCGTAGCAGCATTTGAAGACGTAAGTATCAAAAACCTTAACGATAAGACAAGTACATTTGCTCTGCCAGCGCTTTTTATTAGACAACGTCATTGATAGGCGAAGCCTTGATAATTGGGCAGGGGCCCTGTGGGACACATAGTATATATTTGATTTTGTCCTCATTTACCGCTAAACCTATTTTGGCAGCTTCTGTTGCAATATTAACGAATATTAACGCATCGGCGACAACCGCTGAGTTCTCCTAATAATGTTGATATCATCGACATCATCATCACCTTATTTAAAATATTTTTTTGACATCATTTAGCTCGTCTCTATAAATGCTGTCATATTGATTGTAAGCTTTTTTGGTCCTCAGCGCAAACGGTGCTGAGACTCCATTCATCAGGCGTACATCATAATCTCCTCTGAAAAGATCTCAGAAACGATTTAGTCTATTTTCTTCACAAAGCTATTTCCATCCCTCAAATCCAGCTGCTTCGTTGGTTAATAGCTTAGATATTCTGTCAGGTGGACGGATGTTTTGGATTTTATCGCCTAAGTTGAATGATCTTCTCTTATACGGTCTACGCTTCTTCGCCGTTATACAGCCTTCAGGAAAAAAGTTTTTCCATATTCCATACTCCAGCAGTGACTATGACTCTGATACAAGTTTGTTTTCTTCATCTCTACAGGTTTCTGTATGGGTCTTCTTTCCTTGGCACGTTATTTTTACCTGTTGGTAAAACTCCCGTACGTGATGCATGAATCAAAACCTCACAATATCTTCAACAGCGCGCTTCTCGTACTCGTTTTCTTCTCTTGGAGAAGCCTATATTCTTCATGTCTCGTAGAGCTCACAAGCACCTCGCGTTTTACGTTGCAGGGCCGCTTTGTATTCTTTTTGTTTCGCAGAATGAACTTGGCGGCATTCTTGATAAAACCATGGGTTTTCTTGGTGGTGCCACATCAGTTGCGGCGTCTCTGATGGCATGTCGCCGCAAAGGTAATTAGCCAAAGTCCTTTGCCAGACGTAGTGTCGTGTAGACTATGCTTACCAACTGTTCCAAAGAGGAAACACTTTGGTATAATGTCTGAAATGTGGTAAAAAGTGCGTGCTACTTCACGCTTCATTAAGGAATTTTAAGCTTACAGGCCTACTTTTTCCTTGTAGATGGAAAAAAAGGGAATCATCATATCTCTCTCGTCCGATTCCACTTACGTCCCTTCCTACTAAGGCGATGGATTAACTGGGTAATTATTAGCTCGTGGCAACAGGTCCACTGATGGTTTGATGGCATGTCTCACCGAAAAGTTGAACCAAAGCCAACATAAATTCGACGAAAATAAAATACAATTCGTTTCATATTTATAAGGCACTTTCAATTTCGCCATGTTAACGGACTATGTGCTTCCTGAAATTCAAGCACATGGTCTCGGTGAGCTCTGGATTCAACAAGACGGCGCTACGAACCATACATCGCGTGAAACAACGGACTTGTTGAGAAATCATTTTGGTGAGCATTTAATTTCAAGTTTTGCTTCGGTAAATTGGCTTCCTAAATCGTGCGATATCACACCTTTGGACTATTTTCTCCTGGGATATATAAAGTCTCAGGTCTTCAGGAATAAGCCAGCTACTATTCACGCTTTAGAAGCCAACATTACTCGTGTTATTCTCGAGATACCAGTCGATATGCTCGAACCAGTCGTCCGAAATTGGACTTTCCGAATGGACCACCTCAGACGTAGTCGTGGCCAATATTTACATGATATCATTTTCAAAAAGTAAATGTCATGAATTATTCTTTTAATCGATAATAAAAATTTAAAGTTCACTTTCAAATTTATGTGTTTTATTTTACATTATAAATCAAAACTCACGATGAATTACCCTATATTATGTAAAAAAATAATTCACTTGTCGCATATTTTTTGCTGTCTTTCTAGTAATTTATTACAATTCTCATGCTTTACAGCGCATATGTATAATAGGCACGTGGTATTGGACTGTATTTTACGGCCACTGAATATTTCCCTTCTACTCAGGGTAGGTAGTAATGACCGAAACGCTATACAAAATCTCAAACAGCTATATTAGCATCATAACTCTGTGCATTGTTACTAAACTATCATTATTACTTCAGCATCCGGCCGATTAAACATTCTGGATAACTTCTAAAGAGTGACAGTGACATCTGAAAAATAAGTCTTAGAATTTCGCTGCATTGTCAAGTCATACACGAGTATGTCCCCTAGTATCTATTAATGTTCAGTGCTATTGGTAAGAAGAGCCAAAGGTGGGTAAATAGATATACTCGTATGTACTACAATTCGATTCGGATCAGTTCTAGGCTGATCTATAAATAAAATCTTAGGTGATGAGCTGCGTATTCGATGACATCAATGGGCACCATCTGAAGGCTAACATTGTAAGGGGAACAAAATATCTATCGAGTCTTTCTAATTTATGTGGTCTTATTATAGGAACACAATCTACGATTTATTTCCATTGATGAGCTCGGAAAACTGCATTTCCCAATATTTAAAATGCAGCCTTAGATTCAAAACAAGTTCCGGTTGGTTCAATTGGTCTTTAAGTAGCCACAAAATACTACAGTTTGAAGCTTTAATAAACAAGATTTTCCAGTTAACTCGAATTCTACGGGGGATTGCATGATCGGTCATAGACTAGTTTTATATCGGGGGATTGCTGCTCTTAATATATATCAACGAATTGAAAGTAGGATTGAGAAAGTTTTTTGACCACATGAACTGTCGTCTAAGGCTCAGTATGATACAATACAAACGTAACGAATACAAATTCACTGAGATTTCTGCCCAAACTAGGATGAAAGAACGAATTTCAGAACCTATATAAAGTTAAACTGCATGTTGAGCTCCTAAATTTGAATCAAGCTGATGGACCCCTGCAAATTGAAGCCCTTACAATGGTAAAAAGGAAAGCCACCACATTTAATACACTAACTAGTCTTACATGTAACATAAGAGTTACATAAGAGAGTTTGATTGTCAAATATTTTTTTATTATGTTGGTATACATGCCTCTGAAGTATGATACAATTTTCAGCTGTATCCATTGTTTACTTTGTGCGTGGCAGCCGCTAAAGTTAGATATGTTTTTATAAGCTCGGCGATTTTCGTTTGTTAAAAGAATTTGTATCAAATTTTGTGTAAAAAAATGGAATCAAATTGTATAAAACACATGAAATGTCGACAGTGGCATACTGTGAGTCTGCTCTAAGTAAAAAAAAAAAATGTTTACAAGCTCTTCCCAGATGGCCGAGAAAATGCCAATGATGAACCTCGCTCTTTACCCCACAGCACATCAACAAAAAATTAAAACGTCGAAGCTTTGAAGAAAATACCATAAGACAAGTAATTGACGATGATGGCGGAGCGATTGGCTCGTATCATGCAATTTTTTCGGATGTTTAGGGCATGAGACGGGTGTCAGCGAAGTTTGTTTCAAAACTTCTTAATTTTGATCAGAAGAACCGTCGCATGAGCATTGCTCAGAAGCTCTTGAATGACGTCAATGATGATTCTAATTGCTCAAAAGGGTCATTACTGATGACGAATAACTAGTTCTGTTCCCAAAACTGACGAATCCTATAAAAGGACTCGGATTTGCAACGATTGAGCAAATAAAAACGGCATCGGTGAAAGAGCTTAAGGCTATCCCAAAGATCGAGTGTTTCGAGGATTGAAAGAAGCCCTGGCACAACATTAATAAATATTTTTTTCAAAAAAACATAAAATTCCCGTTATTTTGTGAGCACACCTCGTATACGAAATATCGTTTGATTCTCTGTAAATTAATAAAAACTTGAAAAAAAATTTGAAATGTAAAAAAAATTAACCATTTAGCAGAATACTCCAATACTAAAGAGATCAAGGACATGCTAAAGCTGAAAAGAGGAAGAGAAATGTGATCGCATCATGCTCATAAGCAAAGTAATTAAAAGACCATTTTGAAACATTTATTTATTTAAAATGATTCCAAGACTTTTTACCGTTTCAGAGAAAGAAATCTTCTCTTTAGATAAGTACACATTAAGGGATTCGTTGAGAATCCCTATGCTCTTAACATTAACCTCTTAACCTTTTGGAATTACGAGTAAGTAGAAGACCATTCGAGTATGCCCAGAGTATCATTGTTCTTAAGACCTCATTCAATTTAGTGACAAATTTCCAGATTTGGACATTATCCGTATTTATGTAGTTGTATCGTGGAGGAGTTCATTAACCTATAAACCGAAGGGCAGAGATCGAAAGATTAAGACCTGCGAAAATCTCTTGCAAATCCTAGTATGGTAGAAACATCTTCGTGGAAACTTGTTGAAATCTTTCGCTGAGGTAGTTTCGGATCAGTTCAATGGCTTTCTTGTCTAATACGGACCAAGAGTTTGCTGTGATTAAATCAAAATTAAAAGCTTTTGAAAAGTCTAAGAGACTAAGGAGGGTCGTTTTAGTCTCATGAAACCTTAATCGGATGTCGTCAACTATTTTTATGAGTCCAGTGGTGCAGATATGGCCTGATGCAGATTGATGTAGACTTACTAAATTTGGTACTTACTCAGGGGTACAACTGAATGAACGTTTTAAAAAATCGACAATGTTGCTATATAGGGGAATTCCACTGTGACGTTCGCGACATTTGAACATTTTTTTTTTCAATATTTAAATCGTTCCAACATAGCACCGGCAATACTTGTGGATTATTGAAACATATTATTTATAAGCTTAATATCATCAATTCACTTAAAAACAAAAATATCATATGTTTCCCTGCAAAAGAAAAAGAATAAAAAGAAGTTCTGTATGTTGTGACGCATGCGACATCGATTTTACCAATATTTTTCTTCAAATCTTTTATTTGACTAATTTAGTTAAACTAGTGTCTAATGAATTGAACCAAAAAATGGCTTTAAATGCTTCGATTTCAAGGAAAATAAAATTTAAGAAAATTCAAATAACAAGTAACAATTCACTTTGGTAGGAACAAAAATTGGTGTGTGACGCATGCGACATATGATGTGACGCACGCGACACATACGATTTTAAAAACTGTAGTTTATATTTTTTTAATTTAAACACTTCCGTTTTTGGATCCATAGAATGTTTCTTAGCATAAATTTCATCCCCAATGGGTTGCACTTCATTCCATGGCGATATTTCATCAATCTTGCATTTGATTTCATCCTCTGAAATGTAGACTATTTTGGTGTTTGGCACTAAAGATGAGGCAGCGGAAGCAAAACCTTTGGCAGACTGCACAATTAAACCGTTGCCTTGAGACATAGACTTTGGTTTTACTAAACGTTTAATATTTCCACCTATTCCATCGACGATATCCTTTCCATGCGAAGTCGCAAAATACTTCCACATAAATGAAGAGTTAAATTTTTTACTTACATAATGGAGGAGTTTAGCCAAATACTTGTTTTTGAATTCGAAAGACGGACATTACATTGGTTATATCTTTATTTCTCCTTTCAGACATAATAGGGTCTAATATATAATTAACAAATACATATATTGCGTTTTTATTTATGGCATTGTACAAAAATCAGTTTTTTCTAATAATTCTCCAACGCTAGTTTCCTTTAAAATTAATTTCAATTTGTTGTTTTCAGTTTTAAACCACTCTTTCCAATTTACGTCTTTAGAAAGGTAATTTGGTTTTTTAATTGTTCTCAGGTTTATACATTTTTCACATATATTTTGCCAGCAGTTTGAATTGGGAGTTGTATCACGTAGCACATCTTTGAAAAAACTTTGGGAATAACGGATGTTTAGTCCTTTGCCCTTCATTATAAAATTTTCATAGATAAGGCATTTACAACATTCATTTGGAGTATCTTTTAGAAGTAAGGTGTTTTTCGGACGTAAACTACAAAATTTGGAAAATCCAATTCTTATATCTACAAACTCTACTTTGAAAATGAAAAAAGCTTCCTTGAGAAACATTGTCATATGTTTTTGAAGGATCCTTTTTTGACCATTTTCTCAAAGAGCTACACTGTCTTTTAGGTCAGGACAAGTATACACAATATCAGAGCGGTAAAAATTCTGTCACAATTTTTCCTCCTCTGTATGACCTTTTTCAGTTTTTGAACGGTTTTATACGGTCCATCACACCATTGACTACACATTTTTTCTTTTCCAGACAAGTGGGAAGACTTCTTAAGCATTTAAGAACAGCTTTGCTATATGTTTGACGACACCTATAGGGATAATAATTCGTAGTTATGGAGACGTCTGCATTTTGGGAAGTAGTTGGTAACGATTCCGTTTTTTGTATTCTTTGCCTTTCCCTCTCCCGGCGTTTCTGATCTCTTGTTCGCTTCTTTGATTCTTCTAAATCTATTCTAGACATACCTTCCTTTAGTGATTTTCTATAATTTTTTGCTCTCTCGATTTCTTTTTTTCTATATTCTGGATCCGTCAGTTTCTTCTTATTCCTATATTTCATTGCTCTAGCAGCATCTGTACTCCTTTTCGTGTTTTCCATCGTAGATTAAAAAGGCTAAATCAAAAATTCGACTATAAGATCTTTCAACCTAGTACAAATGAAAATTTACCTAAAAACGTAACGCACGCTACAAAACAATTACAAAAAAAACAGATTCTGTCACAATGGAAAACAATGTCTTTTTAGCGTGATGCACGCGACAAAGATCAGTCAATCTGAAAATACTGTTTTCTTATCAAATGAGAAAAATAAATGCAGTATTAACTGTTCCTGTTCCAAAAATTTTTTGCAAAATTCAACTTTATTTATCAATATAGTTGCCTTCGAGGGCGATACACTGATTGGAACGATTTTTCAATCTTTCGATACCAGTTTTGTAGTACGATTTCGGTTTAGCCTCAAAAAAGGCCTCTGTTGCGGCGATTACTTCTTCATCGGTCCTAAGTCTCTTTCCGGCGAGCTTTCTTTTGAGGTCTGCGGACAGGAAATATCCGCTGGGGGCCAAATCTGGAGAATACGGTAGGTGGGGAAGCAATTCGTAGCCGAATTCATTCAATTTTGCCATCGTTTTCATCGACTTGTGACACGGTGCATTGTCTTGATGAAACAGCACTTTCTTTTTCTTCAAATGCGGCCGTTTTTCTGCGATTTCGTCCTTCAAACGCTCCAACAACGCAATGTAATAGTCGTTGTTGATAGTCTGCCTTTTTTGGAGATAGTCGATGAAAATTATTCCATGTGTATCCCAAAATACGGATGCCATAACCTTGCCAGCCGACTGTTGAGTTTGGACGAGGTTCGTCGCTTTCTCGCTACTCAGCTGACTGCCGACTTGACTCTGGTGTGAAGTGATGAAGCCAAGTTTCATAAATTGTCAGATACCGACGCAAAAATTCGGCTTTATTGCGGTTGAACAGCTTTAAACACTCCTTTGAATCATCAACACGTTTTTGTTTTTGGTCGACTGTGAGCAAACGCGGCACCCACTTTGAACAGAGCTTTCGCATGTCCAAATATTCGTGTATGATATATCCAATACGCTCTTTTGATATCTTCAGAGCCTCAGCTATCTCGATCAACTTCACTTTACGGTCATTTGTAATCATTTTGTGGACTTTTTTGATGTTTTCATCTGAAACAGCCTCTTTTGGACGTCCACTGCGTGCATCATCTTTGGTGCTTGTACGACCACTTTTAAATTTTTTAATCCACTTGCGAATGGTTTGTTCGGCTGGTGCAGAGCCCGGGTAACACTTATCATGCCATTTCTTTGCATCGGCCTCATTTTTTCCCATCAAAAATCAATGATAAATCAACACACGAAATTGCTTTGAATCCATTTTTTTCACAATAAAAATAGTTGCTTCACTCACAACTCTATATCTCGAGAAGTAATCGTCCGACAGCTGTCAAATTTATACACGTATCTTTTGAAGGTTGGTACTAACTGAAAATGGTATGAATTTAATTAAAGTGGTGCCCTGTCTTAGAAACGGCATGAACTTTTCAGCCCATGTGTTACGTCAAGGGATTTAAAAAAACAGTTATTAACGATTTCAATCAGAAAAAAAGAATATTAATTTGGGAAAATACATGATTTTTAAGTAAGACCACTCAATGTCAAGGTGATAGGGTATTACATCTCGTTAAACTTGGGTATTTCGTTTTTTTTTTTTTAACGTAAAAGAAAATAAGAATTTAAGTATGCAGAGATTGATTCGGCATCTTAAAATATTATCAATTATATTTTTATTATCGATTTGTGTGGAATAAGGAATAAGGAATAAAAAAAGGGACTACATGTAAAGCTCTCTTTAACAACCTTATGGCTTGGCGGCATGAAGAAAAAAAAAAATTATATCAATTCAAATTTAAACAAAAAACGATGAAACAAAGAACGACGCTATAAAAATTTTCTGTTCTCCTTTTAGCGTCCCCAAGAAAATGCCAAAAGGTAACGACCGCCTAACCGTCGGACATCTAAAGGCCGTTCTAGTGTGAACTCCATTTGAAGTTTTGATGACTACACTTCTAATCTCTTCCAGGGATGAATGTTACGATTCTTGCCTTCGGGCAAATCTGGGTTGATTTTTGTCCTCTAGGATCACCACATCAGTTTATGCAAGACTTTTCGTAGAAATAAACCATTTCATACGCCCGGTTAGTTAAGGCAAGTAGCCTTGTATGCATTTCTTCCACAAGTCATGGCAAAACTGTTCGGCGATCATATTGGGTATGTAATTTAATTCGTCCGATTTTTTTTTTTTCAAAATTTGAGCGTTTATTTAAGAAAAACACGTACAAAAGTATTATTCAAAGTATTACCCATGTGAAGCTCCAAGAATGAATCAAGACAATTTTTGATATTCTGCTCTGATGTGAACCGTATTTCAGTGAGGGCGTTTTGCATCGACTGGAACAATGCAGTCAGAAGGGGCAAGGTCTGGGCTTTAAAGGGGGTAGGGTAAGACTTTCCAAATAGTTCTTAACCGGAATAGCAACTTGGGGCTGAGCGTTGTCATGATGGAAAATGATTGCCTCGTGTCTGGTCGCACATTCCGGGCGTTTTTCGGCTACTGCTCTCTTCAAACGGATTAATTGTGTTCGGTAGCGTTGTCTATTGATCATTTCACCCGGTTTTAGAAGCTCATAATACAGCACACCCATCTGATCCTACCAAAAACAGAGCATTACCTTCGCGCCATGGATATTCGGCTTTGCCGTTGATGTGATGGTTGGCCGGGTTTCACATATGATTTTTTGCGCTTGGGGTTATCGTAATGGATCTATCCGATGCAAAAATGACTTCTTTTTGTGGAGTTCCAGCAGCATTTCGGACAAGCAAAACCTTGAGTTGATGTGGAACCCAATTTCCTTGCTTTTGAATATATCCAGCTGCTCTAAAACGTTTTGAAATGGCTGCTTGAGTGACACCCAAAGATTCTGTGAGCTCTTTTTGTATTTGGCAACAATCTTCATAGAGTAATGCTTCCAGTTCTTCATCTTCAAACTTTTTTGGCTGCCCAGGACGTTCATCGTCTTCCAAGCCAAAATCATCACTTTTAAAACATGCAAACCACTTTTGGCACGTTCGCTCAGCTAGCGCATGTTCACCATAAACTTCCACCAAAACACGATGACTTTCGGCAACAGTTTTCTTCATATTAAAGTAATGAAGAAGAACTCTCCGCAAAAACACTTTTCAGGCACAAAGTTCGACATATTTGAGTGAAAAAAAAAAAAAATGTTGTTTGCGCTTTAAATGAATGACATATACTGAAATGACGTACAATGACAGTAGCTTTCCAACGCATGTTCCAATGGAATAATAACAATGGAATAATACAAGTTACGTCATCTCTTAGCAAACCGCACGAATTAAGTTATAGACCTAATACATGTGCTTTTAAATGGAGCGTATGATTTTCTATCATTCAACGAACCATTTGAGTTTTTAATCTATTAGCTGCTTTGTCAACTCTTCGTCATCGATTTTGTCGACTACTTTCCGTAGTTCTTCTGAGGCTCTCCTAAAATTTATCCCACACCTGCGATAAATCAAAGCCATTATGCACGAGTCGGAACTAAGACTGTGAGTGATTTCGATGTGAAATGCACGTATAGTCATATGTTACATGTTATTAGTACGCCCAACGTTTTTTGGTATGACGACCAACAATAACGTCCATATGACCAAAGTAGTCCATACCAATATTTGAAAACGTTCTTGTAAATGACTTCAGTCTTGTATCGGGGAGCTCGCCCATCATCTGCCTTTTATTTTCGTTAGGAAAATTCTTGGTGGAGGAATATAATATTTTTGACGTAATTCATTAACCATTGTTTCATTGTAATGGTGCCGATATTGTATGTGATACTCTTTTATGATTAACTTGGTAACTACATAATGTTTTGGTAGAATTATGGACTTCGTTGAATCAATGGCGACACCTACGGTTGTATACTAGGTGGGGTGAAAAGTAACCTCCTTGGAAATGGAAAAAAATTTGTTTTTTAAATGTTTTTTTATTTTATTCAATATAGTCCCAGTAAACTTATTTATAAAAATAAGGTTTAAAAAAATATTTTTTGTGAGACACAAGTCTCTTTATTGTCAACTCACTTAATTCTGAATACAAATTATTCTTACACTATTACTTATAGTCTATAAATGCTGACACCGCATGAGAAAATATTCCAGACGGGAATATTGAACCTGTGTCCGGTGCAGCGAAACATTACCTACAACAATACCTTATTCAGCAATAAAGTTCTTTTGCCCATGCAGCGCGTGTGCTGATAGTGCAAACAATAAAGTTGCAGTGCGTGTGTTGATGATGCAAAAATTGGTGTGTTAACATTTCCCTCCTCAAAATCTACGTCTCGTAGATTAAAATCGTAATTGAATGGGTTGGGGGGTGAAGTCATTGATCATTGGTTTTATTGGAGGTACTTGTATTTTAACAGAATCATAATTAAAATGTAAAGTATAAAATCTGAAATGAATGACATATTTTTTCCGAATGAAAATTTCTTTATTTTCTTTATATTTTCTTTGTGCAAAAAGTGAAGATATTCTAAACCTAATTTTACATCTTTAATTGTTAAATTAGCTTGGATTAGAGGTGGGATGACGTGGAAGGTTTTTATTCCTTTGTTGGTAAAAGTCTTGTTATCAATTGTTAAGGTTTCATTATTAAATTCTATAAGGAAGGTTCCATTAAGAGTTCGGGTTTCATTTCCTTGTCCTAATTTTCCCTTGAAATTTGTCAAAAAAAGAGTGTTGCTTGTGAGAAGTTCGATTATTGGTTTACTGTGGAACTGATGATCGCATCCAGCATTTTTTACTCTTAATAGCTGGGTGATGCAATGGTCAGACGTAAGCTTTTCAAGTTGGTTTTCTTCGCAGATTGTCGTGTCTCGGATTTTTGAACAAATATCTGTTATGCCATAGAGCTCGTTATGGGTTGAAAGTAGTTCATGAAAATAGGGATGGATTCTATTGTTATTTTTAACTATGGTTCTGATTATAAGATTATTGTATTCTTTAGCGGAAGTTTTTGGTATAGATATAGTGTATAGCATAATCGATTTCTTTTGTAGAATGATTGGTTTGGCATACTCGATTGCCTCGATTTCGTTGTCGAATGGAAGTGTGTCTATTTCTGCAATTATTTCTTGAATTTCTTTTTTGTCTAAAAGATTAGTGTTCACGATTCCTCTTTTTGCCAATTGAGTTGCTGATACTATTTCACTGAGTTCTTCTTTAATTATTAATAATTTATTATACATCATTTGTATTATCTATTCTCTGAATTATTTTGTTATAATTTTCTATTATTCCTTGTGTAACTGCTGTTATATGTTCGTTTATTTTGTATTGGTTATTGTTATTTTCTATTACCATATTCTGAGTTTTCAGTAAATTATCCCAATCCGTCGCATCTTCCATGCGGATCCTATCCAGTTTATCGCTCTAGTTCTTCGAGCCTAACTCCCATTTAGCTTTTCAAATAAGTTTTCTATTTGCTTCAATTGATGGATGAGTTGTGGTCGCAGTATACTATTTTTAGTTATATGGTTTTCTATGGTTGGTGTAAGTCCGATTATAATGTCTTCATACCTTGTCAAATTGATAACATGCACGATTCTAAAATTTCCGTTAATGATTTTTCCATTTCCCTGTTTCAGTATTACGATTGGGGTGTTATGAGTATAGTCGTATAAATTTATTGATCCAAGTACCAAACTAAGGATTGGCCTAAAATGAAAAGAAAAATATTTATTTTTTATTCAGTTATTTTTTTTTTTCTGATTTGTGGATTTTTTCCTAGTTTTCTGTAACAATCGTGACGCGATTATCTTTTGGCACTATTTCTTTTGTGAAAAGAGGTTTCTGCTTTCCATCTCTTCGTTTGACGGCCGTATAGACTATTTCTGCGGGTTTATACGTTTTTGGCTTTTTTCTACTGGTATTTTCTCGGCTGATCTTATTTCTTTGATTTTTCTTGATGAGGTTTGTTAAATCCTCGTTTACCTTATTTTGGAGATCAATCAAATTCTGGTAATTTATTCTTTGGATTCGACCAAGGAAAATATCATAGAGTTATCAAAATATAGATAGAGTTATTATATCTGTTAGTAGCTATGTTAATTATTTCTTTGGTTCAGTTCAGTTCAGTTTATATGCATTTTTATTGTATCACTTAATTTACTCTTACTTGCTAGACAAAAAAATGCTTAAAAATTAGCTTAATTAACTTAAAATTATCTTATTCTAACTTACTGGCCCCATGCGAGCACTCTAAGTTAAACCTAACACTTAAATTATGTCTTTCGACGTATCTTACTACTATAGTATACTATTTGTATTCATTATAATTAAAACTAAGAAAACATTTTTTACAAAAAAAAAAAAAAAAACTTAGTGACCTGACTTTTTTTTATTTTATTATAAAACATAAAACTAAAATCCTACAAACTACTTAAAATTAAATCTTAATCTACTTAACCAACTTACATCTAATACGCACATACACATATGTATCTATATATATATATATATACAAAATATATATATACTTAATATACAAATATATGTATTTATGTTCTTTTTTTTCATTTTCTATTTTTTTTTAATTTTTTTTTTGGTTTTTATTTATTTATTTTTTTTCTTAAATCTACCTTAATCCTACTTAAAACTATGTAAGCCGGCCATGGCTAAAAAAAATTAGGCGACCCACTTTGCTTCACATGACGCTACCAAGTATTGGAGGAATTCGACGACGAAGCATCGTCTCCCTCAAAAAGCCACTAAAATTGTTGGTGCTGCTGAGAAACATCCCTCAGGTCGCGACTCCCTACCGCCCTACTGAACCGGAGACGCTCCGCACTGCCGTGTGCGACGTCTCTGTCGTAGTTGAGCCGCCTGTCCGCAGCTGTTCGAGCGACGTGGAAGATTAGCGGCACCGCCAATCTGTCCTGGATCAGACCTTTACTATCTAGGTAGAGAAACGCTTCTGGAGGAATAAAGCCGTTAAAGCGAACACTCTCGTGAAACATATAATTAGGGTAATAAGCTCCGGAGATCAGGTTGTTCGATGAGGTCATTTCTCTTGCAATATGCCTTCGAGTCAACTTAATGACGAAACTGTCCACTCTTATTAGGTTCGCCCTATTGTACAAGACCTCATTACGATAGAATTTTATGTACTCAGATTCTGGTGTTCTGTATAAGCGAAGACAAGTCCTAAGACAAGCCCTCTCAAACACCCGAATCTTTTCCAATAAACTTGCTCTCGCGTTGAACCACACAGGACATCCAAATACGTGCATGGGCCGGATAAGGGCCATGTAGCAGATCACCTTCACCCTCGCATCGAGTTGGCTGTTATAAAACAGTCTCTTTGTAAGGGCAAAAGCACCTTTGGCTCTGGCTAGAGCAACATCCATATGTTTGTTAAAATATAGATATTGGTCTAGCCAGATCCCAAGGTATCTGACTACATTTCGACAAGCAAGTGGCTGTCCAAGTTGTCCTACGATAGAGAATTTTCGCCAATTCTTTCTGGTATCCCTAGAGGCCCCAGACAAAGGTGTCCTAAACAGAATGTTTTCCGACTTCTGAAAGTTAATTTTTAACTTGCAGTCGTCGCAATATCGCTTAATTTTGTCGAAGTCACGTCGTAAAAGTGTATTAATGACCTCAATCTTTGGACCCGATCTGTACGCGATTAAGTCGTCTGCGTACGCTATGGCATGGTGAAGTGAACCTATTAGATCACTTGTGTAAATGTTAAACAGGATCGGCGAATTTACCGCACCTTGTTGCAGACCGTTTTTAATGTTAAATGTTCCAGCAGAAGTCACATCGCCATTCTTCACAATGAACTGTCTACTGGAGAGCATATCAAAAAGAATACACAGCAGTGGTTTACTAATGCCCAACCTGTCAAGCTTGAAGAAGAGTCCCTCTAACCATACGGTATCGAAGGCCCTTTCCAAGTCAATCAGACAGGCACCAGTGCACTGTTTCTTGCCTTTGTTCCATTGGATATCAGAAACCAGTTTAGACGCAGCATGAATGATATCATGCCCCGCCTTGAAACCGAATTGATTATCCGGAACTATATGTTTGTCCTCAACCCACTTAGTCAGGACTCTATTGATCACCTTCTCGAAAACCTTACTGATGTTTGGGAGAAGACTGATCGAGCGGAGATTCGCCGGATTGGAAGTATCTTTATTCCTTTTGGGAATGGGATGTACCACCGCAGTTTTCCAATGCGCTGGATAATATGCATTACTCATTGCATTATTAAACAGGGTGGTATAAATGTCCACCGCTTGTAGTGGGAGATGTCGAAGCACAATGTTCGGTATTTCATCGGTTCCCACTGATTTCTTACTTCTAAGTGATTCGAAGATCGTTTGGAGCTCTTCCTTCGAAATGAACGGTGGTAACACCCTTTCGTTGGTGATGACATTATTTGCCATGTTCTCGTCATTGAACTGGGTGAAACCCGAGCTCTCGAATCGCCAACTCACAATTTCATTTCGAAGGCAGAAATTGTGCACAAGGACTCGACTCTCCAGGTCGTGGTTCGGGCCAATGATGTCATTCGCCTTGTACACTTCCTGGAAAGTCGCTCCTATAGCCTCTACCTTCTCCTGTGGATCCTCGATCACAAAGAAGTTGTCATTATCAACTGCCTCATTTGGATCGATACCCGCTGCTACAAGTATTTGTTCGTTGTTCGTCGTTCGGGCGATTTTGAGACATGGAAGGTCGTTTTGATTATTTCTCCGGAATATTTTATTTATTTGCGGGAACATATTCGGGTTGCTGGTGTTTACAGCCCGAATTTTATTGCTCCAATACAAACTTACAGAATTTCTGTAATTTTCCTTTATTAATATCTGGAGGTTTTTAATCGACGACTTCAATGTCATGATCTCCGGGTTATGTCTGTCAGTAAACTGTCTGTACAAGGTTTTTAGTCTTGACAGTCGTCTACTTTTATGTCGGTGCAGTGCGTCTATAGTTGCGTTGCGGAATATGTCTTCGTTGTCTGTGTGTTGATACCGAGGTATCGTTTTGTCCATAGTTCGTTTAATTGTCTTGTCCATTAGTTTTAGATATCCGTCAATCTCCTCATTTGACAGATTTCTGTTGGACGGCGGGTAGAGCGAATTCGAGGAGAGTGCCCTTGTCAGTATTCTGGAGAAGTATGTCCAACGCACCCTACTATAATTGTAGGAATGCCTTTGAACAAACTCTTCCAATTCCGCAGTTTCTTTGGGAATAGTTATTTCAGTGCTGAAACCGCAATGGTCACTGTCATACACGAAAGTGCGTAAACAGTTTGTAGTTTGTTGGTTAGTGCACGTCAGTTGTATTCGTGAGTCGAACAGCAGAAGATCCAAATATGACCCATGTCTGGGAAACGACGGACTATCTGTCGCCTTAAGCCCGAGTCGATACGTTATACTGTGCTGACCCCACCAATTGAATAGTAGGTTCCCTCTAGTATTTGATGTATTATTTCCCCAATCTCTATGTTTGGCGTTGAAATCTCCGCCGATAATAAAATAGTTGTCTTCCAAGTCCAGCCTCAGGAATCGAAAAATTGTCTCGAGCTCTGATATGAATAAGGAGGATTGAGTAGACTTAGGTGCATAGACAGACACCATGTACCGCCGCTTTCCACTACGGAAAGGGATGTACATGACGCATGCTTCCAGCACCTGAAACCCACGTACTACACGACTGTATACTCTTTTGGAATGCAGTTCTTTTCTTACAAAGATTGCAACACCTCCTCCTTGAATGGAGTTGGGTCGGTTTCTTCGTAATATTTCATATCTTCTGTGCCTCATTTTGTGTCTTTTAGTAAGCTTAGTTTCGCTTACCAAAAGTACATCAGGGGCTTGGTCTTTAAGCAACTTAAATAGTGTGGCTCTTCGTTCTAACCTAATCAGTGAATTAACATTCACTGCAAGGACCTTCAGGGTTTGTTCCGCCATGTACGAACCCATTACCACTGGAAGTGCGTTAGGCCCGGCAGCAGCGTGTATATTTGATCTACCCGCGTAGCCTGTTCCTGAATAGAGAGCAAGATAGTCAGCATGTCGGGTACAGGTTCTGGTGCTCTAGGCGCTGGGGCCTGAGAAGCTACCTTTGCTTGTTGTACCGTAGTTCCCCTACCTCCCGCCATTTGGGCGTAGGTAACTTGGGGAGTGACGGCTGGTGTTTGTATTTGCATGTTTGGACGTTTAACTTCCACCTTCTGCTGTCGAGCCAGATTTACTCTTTTTATGTATTGGAATTTAGGACAACCCCGATAATTTGCGGTATGCCCCTTGTTCCTACATAAGGCACAAGAGAGTTGGCTTTTTTCTGACGCTCCATCCATACCCCAGAGCGCATTCCTCTGACTTGTGGTTCTCTCCACACTTCACGCATCGAGGCTGCATTTTGCAGTTTGACGCGGCGTGCCCGAACCTTTGGCAGCGAACACATTGTAAAATGTTTTCACTCCTCTTTAATTTTTCCCAGTGTACAACCTGGTAGTCTAGGACTTTTATACTCCTTAGACCATCCAGTTTGCTGTTGGGACTTAGCTGAACCAGGAAAAACGGTAGTTTCCGCTTCTCCCTTTTGGCTCTAGCCGTGACGAAAGGCTTAACCCCCACGAATTTGAGCTCTTCGCACTCCTTCTCTTTCAGCAGTGCAAGGAGCTCCTCCGGATCAGTCGACGGTTCTAACCCCTTCAGCAGCATTGTTTGCAGCTTCTCCCCCTTCGGGGTATAGGAAAAGAACTCAGTCGTTGTATCCTTCAGTAAACTTTTAATTTTTTGGTAGCGCTCCACTGTATTGCAGTGGATCGCATGCCTATCTAAACTTAGTCTTTTAATGTAGAAATTGTTGCCTATGGCCGACTTACACAATTCTAATGTATCCTTTAATTCAATCTTAAATGTGTTGATTGGTGGTACCCGTAGCTTTTTTAATTTCTGATGTTGTTGCTGTTGTTGATGTTGTTGATGTTGTTGTTGTTGATGTTGATTTTGCTGCTGCTTTTTCTGTTGCGATTTTTGTCGCTGTTGTTGTTTTTGCTGTGATAGCGCATTTTTTTTAAATTCTTGTATCGGTTTCTGTACTTTTTGTTGATTTAGTGACTGTTTCTGTTTTTGTTGTTTTGGTAGATCCACAATTACATTTTGTTGTTGATGAGGGTTCTGGAGCTGTTGCTGTTTCTCCATCTCCCTCCTAGCCACCTGTTTTGCTTTTATAGACAGCACCTTTTGTTGTAGCTGCTTGATATGGTTATTGAGCGTTTCGACCTCGTCGTCTTCGTCATCTGACTCAGTGGCAGCTAGAGATGCGAAGTTATTTTCTGCTCCTATGTAGCGACCTGCTGCAGCTGATGACGTTGATTTCGCCACTTCCTCCACTCCACCGGGTAGCTTCACAGTGGCAGTTGGAATGGAGGAACGTTGTACCAGTTTGAGAATTGGTCTTAGTTTCCTCCTTCTCTTCGTCTTTGGTTCGTCAACAGCTACTGTTTGGCTTGAACCACTTGACGCCTCTTCCGGTTTTTCAGCTGATGCCGCTATTTGCATAGCGGACCGCTCACCACAATCCATCGCGTGATGTTGTGGTGAAAAAAACTTTTTTTTACCGTTTTCCCTTGTGAAGAGAAAAAAAAAAAACAACGGTTCGTTCGACTCAGAGTCGAACCACGAACCTCTGTACCCTCAGGCGAACGTACTACCTCCGCGCTTATCGGACTGTATATAAAATATTTTCAAATGTCTTATTTTTTTATTATTTTCACTATCTATTAACTCTAAAGCCGAAACACGTCTAAACTCAACGGAGATCTATGAACTACTGATTATTTCTTTGGTGTTCAGGTCAGGATATTCTTTTTTAAGACATTTTGTTAGTTCTAAAATCGTTGAATGGACTCTTTCCACAGTTCCATTCACCTCGCTCTTCTGGGGTGGTGTTAAGTACAACTTCATTCCAAGAGTTTTTATGTAGTTTGAAATTATTGGACTAATGAAACTTCGCGCATTATCTGTCACTAGAATTCTGGGGGCTTTGAAGAAGTGTAATACTTTAATAATTTTGCCTCGTAAATATAAAGCTGATTTTTCTTTTATATGGGAGAATTTAGTATATTTAGAAAATTTATCTATGCACGTAATAAACTTTTCGTGGTCTATTTCAAAGATATCGAGATGCATTATTTCTGATGGGTATGTAGGGATTGGTGTTTCCTGTAGTTCAAGTTTGTGGGGATGTCTATCATACCTACTGGTATTACAAATTTCACAATTTTTAACAAATTTCTTAATCCTGTTAGTCATTCCTGGAAAATAACATCTTTCCAGAAACTGTTCCTTATTTTCTTTGTGGTTTCGGTGAGCTCTACTGTGTTCTTTCATGATTACTCGTAACTTATTGTCTGGGTTTGCAATATCTTCCACTATTCTTTGGGTTATTCGGATTTTAAACTTACAAAAATTTTCTTTATAGATTTCCTAAAGTAGTTGGATTTCGGGTTAAGTTTTACTTTAAGGGCTTGAACTAAATTTTCCTTATTGAATTCCCGTAATCCTATGTAATGTCGGTGGTAGTTCGGATGCGGTTGTTCAAAAATACTTATCTCGCTATTACTAAATATAAGCTGATTTCTGAATACATTTAGGGGGGCCTCGCAATGTGGGATCAGATCGTGACTATCCTCTTCGGCTATGCTATGCATGGTGTCTGAACTAGGCGATGTTTAGCTATTGGCTTCCAGTTTAAGTCTCAACAAGGCATCAGCTACTTTATTTGCTTTACCTGGCTTGTATACCAGCTTGTAATTATATTATTCTATTCGTACCTTCCAGCGAATGTCAGTGGTTGGTGGTCGGTTAGGATCTTGATTGTTTTTTGTTCCATACAAGTAATTTCTGAGGTTATCTAGTACCCAAACTATTGCCAACATCTCCTTCTCACTTGTGGCATAGTTTTCTTCGGTTTGGTTAAGCGATAATGAGATAAAAGTAATGGGCTTATCTTTTCCGATTTCCCCTTGGGAAAACACTGTACCTATTGCTTGATTTGAAGCATCTGTCGTCAGCAAAAATGGTTTTTCAAAATCTAGGAAAATTAGTAAATCCTTAAGATCCTTAAAAGCCGGTAGTTCGTTTCCAGATATGTGAATTTTGATGTTCTTGGATTGATTTGCTCTTGCTTGCGTATTTTCCCCTCTCGTGTGATTCGCAACTTTAGCGAAATCTCTTATGAATCTTCTATAATAAGAGGTCAGTCCTAGAAAACCTTTAAGTTCTCTTAGGTGCTCTGGGGGTTTCATGTTTTGGATCTCCTGAACTTTTTTTGGATCCGGCTTAATACCATTTTTTGCAATCAAATATCCCAGGAATTTCGTCTCTTTCTTTAGAAACTCTGTTTAGTCCAAATTGATCCGTAAGTTAGCATCTTTTAGTTTTGAGAATATTAAATCGATGTTCTTTAGGTGTTCTGCTTCGGTTTTGCCGAAAATGACTATGTCATCAATATAGGCATAACAGGCTTTACCGATATGCTCCTTTTCATTGCTGAAAAGGCCGTTTTTGGAATATCTGATTCCTTCATCCTGATCTGATGGAACCCGGATGTAAGGTCGAACGTGGTAAAATACTTTGAGTTGCCTAGGTTCGCAATGGTATTGGAGATATCCGGAATCAGGTAAGTGTCTGATACAGTTACTGCATTTAATTTCTGAAAATCGATGACAATCCCATACTTTTTTCTTAGGAACGATCCATATTGGGGAGTTATAAGGACTTTTGGAAGGTCTTATCACTCCGTCATCTAGCAGTTTCCTCAACTGTTTTTCCACTTCTCCTCTCATATTTACGGGATATGGAGAGGAATTTAAATAGATGAGTTCATCGGTTGTTGTTTTGATTTCTGCTCTAACATTTGTAACAATGGTTTCTTTATCGGTTATGGGGCCAAAAAGAGATTTATGTTTCATTATTAGAATTTTAAGTTTTCTTCTTGTTTCTGATTTCTATGTTATTGACTTGTTTAGATTCTTTTTCCTTGAGTTTAATTTGTATGTTGGGCTTTGTGGTCAAAAGGTTATTTTTCCGGTCAATTACAGCTTCGAGTTGTTTGAGGGTGTCATTTCCGATAATTCAATTAAATGTTGCTAGTCCAGGTAAGATGAAAAAATCTAAACTGGTATTATTTCCAAGGATATTGAAGAATTTTACGCTGATTTTTTGGCTTATAATGACTTCTCCTCCGGCAGACTGTATTTTAAATTTGGTTCTGGTTGGCTTCGTATTTATGGCTAGGTTGGGATTCACAAAATTCTTGTTTGCTCCCTTTTCGATGAGGAATTTTAACATCTTACCTTCCCTAGTTGCACATTCTATGTAAGGTATGCTTAAGAGGCTCCCGTTGTAAAATTTATTTCCAATGACTCATCCTCAGGCTCTCTGATTTCATATTCCTGGTTCATATTATCTTCATATTTATCTGCATACTCCTGAGGATTTTCCTCTTCTTTCTGTGTTTCAATGTTAAATAACCTCTGTCGCTTAAGTGGTTGATTTATTGATTTCTGATTTTGTATGTTGTAACTTGTCTGGTTGGAATTTGGTTGATCATATTATCTTGGGTTGTTATTCGGACGATTCGTGTAGTTTACTTGTTTGCTTTGAATGCTTTGATCAGTTTCCAGTGGCAATGCATATACAGAATATTGTCCAAAATATAGCGTGTATGCTCAGTACTAATATTTGTGGTATCTGCCATTTCATGTATTTTTTTGAAATTGTCCTCTGTAACCGCATCGGAGGGCCTGCCGCTGCGGACTTGATCGGTAGTGAAGTTGCGGCCACCACGAAACTCTCAAATATTTGACGGTGTAATCTGACGGAACATTAGCCCCATAATATTTATCCAACTTTACTTTTGTTTCCTTTACCGTTTTGCGTCTCAAAAAATAATGTTTTATGAGAAAACGAAAATCGTTTTTGTCCATACTCAACATGATGCCAAACACGTCAACAACAATCAGCTGTCAAAACAAAACTAAAGACAGTATCGCACTGAAATTTGGCATGTCTGCCTAAATATGAACGGACTTCAAGGCACCTCAAGCTTTTTTGCAGTAGCAGCGCATTCTGGCGGTCAAAGAGGTTACTTTTCACTTCACCTAGTATTTACGACCCTGTATGCGCATGAGGTTATCTTCGTCTTTGGTCCGATTAACTCCATATTAGTTTTGCACAATAGGTTTTTTTGAAAGTGTTTATCGATCTTACATCTAAGAGCGCTGCCTCAAGTTCCATTCGTGGGATTGAAATTTGGTGCAGTCGTTAGTAAATACGTAAGAAGATCTTCACCAGTATCCACAAATGTGTGTAGTTGAATATCGCCATTTAATCTTAATATTAACCATTTTCGCCAATTAACCCAGTCCACATCGTTTACTTTTTGATCCTATTCAAATTTATACTTCTTAAAGAAGTATTCGCAAGAGAATATCGAAACATAATACTAAACCTAAAGGATTAGGAATTGACATAAGTATTTTAAGTAGTTCTCGTTTCGTTGGATCACCATCGCCTTTTAAAAGAACTGTCTTAAAGATTTTGCCTTCGAGTGAAAACGAGAAACTGTCATATCATATGCCGCTGACGACAACATTCCTAAGATTTTTTCAACAAACAATAAATTCCCGCTGTTGTTAAACTCCTTGTTGCACGCATCTGGCTCCACTTGCAGTGACTTCATTATCCTGTTGCTATTGCTTAGGAATTTGCCGATCTGAAAGCCTCCTTTGGTGTGTATGAATTGCATCTGCTCCGTCATTTCCATTGCTTCTATTGTACATCTGTATCTATGCTATACAAAAAATTAAATAATTCCTCAAGTGAGTTTTTGATTACAGAATATTTCTCCCAACTAAATGTTCTACCTGGAGAATAGAGCTCCTATATTGCTGGATATCCTTAAATTCTAGTTTCAATATGTAATAAGAGTCATGAAATTGAAACTAGAAAGGATACAAGAAAGTCTGGGAAAACTTATCATCGCAACAGAAAAATGGTTGCGTCTGCTCAAGCATAGACTCCACAAACTGCTGGAGAATTTAGGTGATAAAATCTAGATACTCACTGTCGAAAATCTAACGATCAAGGTTGGAAACGACCGCAGAACTGTACACTTAATACACGAACTGATAGAAAAACATAAGAACTCTTAAATTGGAGATTGAAACAACCCAAGTTGAGAAAACGGGCAAGATCATAAAAAATGTTTTCTGGCATATGGCCACAGGCATCCTGAAGTTCTATTTTCGACCACTTTTCGAGTATTTAAGGTCATATCTTATGAATAGTGCACTCATTTTGGCTTCTTAGACTAAAATCATTGTTGGATTTTCCGCATAGACCAGACTTCAACTGCCTTCACAAAAAATAGCCTAGCGTCGTCAAACCACACGATCTTGGAGGCCAGGCTACAGGCTCATTTCTGGAGATAATTTTGTCATCGAATACTTCCTTCAATAACTCGATGGTTTCGTCGGCAGTATGGCGTTCACACTTTTGAAAACAAAAAACTGGAACGGTCTCGATTTTCTTAAATTTCAAAGAAGTACGGCCCGATAATGCCGCGAGTACACTAAATGCACCAAACTGTACTTTGTTATGAATACATCAGTAGCTGGTGAATCGATCAAATCTTGATTTTCCTCACTCCAATTATGTTTATTAAGAATCTTGCTTGTACGATTAACATTGTGCATTAACATTGTTTTAAAATATACAATTGAGTATTCCACAATAATCACTGACCTCAACAAATGAGCTCGCCTTCATTCAAATTGTCTTGTCTGTTACAGTACAATCAACACTTTACAACTTAGCTCATTAAAAATCTATTAAGCCCTTGCCTTTATTCGTAACTTACTTTTCAACACAAAAAGCCGAAAAACGAACAAGAAGTTGTTGGCTTCAAAAACAACCATCCAAACGCATAAACTTTTATATTTGTTTATTCTTTATTAACTTGCAATTAAACACAGCCAACCCGGCTCATTGATTTCCGGCGGTGATGTAGAGTGAAATATAGGAAAAGCGAAAAACTCCGGGAAATTCACTACGAATTCTCAAAATAATTGTTGTGCACTGTAATCCAGTGGAATAATTGAGAAAGTCTGTGTCTTAGTTATGGCCAAGCTGCATCATCAACACCACCAGTTCCAGTCCCAACACCAGTTTGAACTTCATGCAATATATTGTGGCCAAACCACGTCAGCCGACCAGGTCCATAATCCAATTCTCGTAAATGGATTGAATGGTATACCATCTTACCATCAACACCGTACTAACCCACTGGAGTGCTAGAAGTTAACCAAAAGGTGAATCAATGTGGTATCGTCGACTGAATTGGTGGTGGATAGTATTGTTAGCGGGAAATATAGGAAAAAAAAGGCCAGTACAACTCCTTGAATAAGCAGAACTTTCCTAGTCACGACCAGGAAAGGGGAACATATTCGAGCCAAATTAACATCCACACCAACATCTGGATAGACCCCCTTTTGCCTTATTTGGGGTGTCGAGCTTATTTGTGGCTGTGTGTTTTATTTGCCGGATGAAATATCCTGGAGCTAAAAATCAGTAAGTGGCCCATTGACTGCTTGAAAGGCTATTGCCATTACTTGGATGTGGATCCTTAAGGCATCTTTTTTAGGGTCGGTTAAGTTAGTCGAATTTGGTTTGAATGAAAACTGCCACAGAGAAGACGACGACGGAGACGACGTCGATGTAAAGGAGTAGGTTGAACTTTGATGTGTGGAAAAATTGAAAATGGCTCCAAAGAAATTTTACATGCCAACCAGCTGAGAGCAAAAGCAGCAACTATACTATATTTGGCCTGGTGTAAGGTCGGGTTCTAGGCCAGGCAATTAGGAATGGAAAAATACCAAGAACTGGTGGACTTAACAATTATGGCAATTACACTACAGACACCAAGTGATTGATGTGGAAGAATTTGCTTTGGTACAAACAAGGCGGACAGCGCTAAATTGTTGGTTTGGGGAGAGCACTTTAGGTTAAATATCCACCATTGTTGGCAACTTGCCCTTTGCAGGAGTAGACTTCAGATGTACTGAGTCGTACGTAGTCTTGTGCTGTACTGGGTGTGCGGTATATGTAAATTGGAATTATATTTCGAGGATGTCATTGGCTGATGGCGACCTTAAACTGGCTCATAAAAATGAGCTTAAACGGCATTACCATAAATCGTTGGTAAGCAGATTAACGCATTTGCTGCTTAAGAAAGTGAGTTTTATAAAAAGGATAAACAGAGATATAGGAATGTCTATAATTTGTTCCATGGGAACTAAAAAAGATGCCTGCATTTAAAATATGATTTGTTTGGATTTGTCGATATTTTATTGCAGGGCGAAAAAAGTAAAACATACGAGTACACTCAAACTGTGGAAAAACTATATTTTACTGCCATTAAAACCGACTTGAGATCTGTTGAACAACAAAGCCAGAAAAGTAAGCACAATAAGTTCGGATATGTACATTTCATGCGAATTTTTGCTTTCACTGATGCTCAAAGGATTTCTTGATTCCACTTATGTTGCTTCCATTTGTTTATGCCTAGCTGCGTACGAGAAGCATATGCAATTCGACCTATCATTTTTGTAGTTAAGGACATAACTACAAAGTCGAACTTGTTTGGCATATCTTTTAAATTTGACACACCATACTTGCATTAGAAGTAGATCCCTCTCAAATATGCACTCGATTATTGCAGAAAACAGTGAGACGTCAGGATGTGTAATAAAAAAATTTAACTGTATTGTATAATAACAAATTGTAGGTTTTGACATATCCTTTAATATATGTGTAGTACCCAAGTGACAAATGTTTGGTTCATCCATTCTGACAAGGCACTAGATATATGCAACACATCAAGAATTGGTAGATATAGGGGTACATACATAGATATTACTGGAATATAAGAATAATTCTAATACATAACATAGATACTCAATTTTATTTATGGTATATGAAGATATATGCAAAGGCCTGGGCTGATAAGTGATCTTTTATTTGTTATTCGCTTCTTCTGTAAAACATAAGTCCAGCTTGTGCAGAAATCGTGCTTGCATATTTCAACGCTAAAATTGCTGAAGAAAACAATTTCGGTGAATAAGTCGGAGTGCATAAAATTCACGGAACTAAAACGGGTATCAGCTTTCGACTAACCAATTTCGGTGTATCTTACAATATTCTGACAAGTAACACTGTATCCACTTTAGGTATCCGTAGAGCAGCCTAGCTATCTCAAGATGATAGAACCGTCAATCAGTTAACGAAATGCTTAAATATGAGAGAAACATCAAGAGTTCGCAGAAGCTTAGAGATGAAAATTTGGGATTATATTCAGAGGTTGACTGTCCAACGAGAAGAAGATTAAGAAATGGATTTTGAGCTGGACGCCTTAGTACTTTTCAGGCCTGAATCTACATCGAGTGCCAGACTCAAAAATTATTCACTTTAAATTCGTTTTTTACAGACGTAAACAAATAGTGTATCCAGAATCCTTATAATAAAGAAAAAGCCAAAAAAGTGAATTTATTATGCGTCAGCTTCAAAAAGTGACAACAAACAGGGGACCACTGCTAGTACGGTTTACAAATACACAGACGAAGTTTTGATAAGGTGAATAGATCAAATCATCAATCAGGAATGAGTAGACGGTAATTCGAATACCAACAGTATATGGTATGTTTCATCTACAAAAACAACTGTGAAAACTACATACGCTTTCCTTGGTAAATATTGCTGGCAAGATCTGTTTTGCCAGTCTATTGTGTGGGCGTCCGTATCCCTTCTTATGCACCACACTGAGACAATTCATGGAAAAAGCCAATTAGTGTAGTGTCTATAAAGCATATGTTTCAAGTTTGAAAGCGCCACGTTGTTTAGTATTTGTTTGGCAGTCATCAATAGTGAACGTTGTCAGTGAATTTGTGAAAATGGAGAAAATTGGTCATCGCTTCGTTCACAACAGTAAAATTTTGGGTTACTGAGTTTAAACGAGGCCGTACGAGCTGTAAAGACGAGCATCGCGGTGGTCGGCCAAATAAGGTGACGACTCCAGAAATGGTGAAGAAAATCCACAAGGCGGTACTGGACGATCGTCGACTGAAAGTGCGCGAGCTAGCAGAAATTGTAGGCATTTCAAAAAGTGCGGTACATCGCACCACCCCACGGGGGGTGGCCGTGGTGTAGTGGTATATGCATAGACTCCTCAAGCAGAGGGTCGCGGGTTCGAATCCCGTGCCAGGCAATTCTGTGAAAAAGTCTTTTCATAGAATTTGTATGTAGTTACATGAAAATCCCGTCGGAGTCAACTCTGATATGAAGGCATAACGCTGATGTTAGAGTGGTTGCTAACTGGGCTAAATGTAACGAACTAACAACTAGCACGTACTTAAGACCCACTGGTTGAGGAGGATGTACTAGCTCGTCCCGTCCAGTTTGACATTCACCTCTGGAAAAAATATCGAAACCTAATACATCTGAGTTTCAAATTACTACACCACCCGCTAGCGCCCTGGAGAAAAAGCCAGTAAAAGGGTATTTATATCCCCTTGGTGCGCGCGCGGTATTATATAAAAAAAAAAAAAAAAAAAAAAAAAAAAAAAAAAAAAAAAAAAAAAAATGAAAAAGCTGTGTGCAAGATGGGTACCGCGTTTGTTCACACTCGAGCAAAAACAGTGTCGTGAAGATGTTTCAGAGTGTTTAGCGAAGTTTCACAGCAACAAAGCCGAATTTTTGCGCCTTTTCATAACAATGGATGAAACATGGGTCCATTACTTTACACTCGAGACAAAAGAACAATCAAAACAATGCATTCAAAAGGGAGAACCGGCTCAAAAGAAGGCGAAGACCGTTTCATCTGCACGCAAGGTCATGGCGTCGATTTTTTTGGGATGCGAGTGGGATGATTTTCATTGACTATCTTGAAAAAGGAAAAACTATCAACGGCCAGTAATATGCGAACTTATTGCAATGTTTGAGCGAAGAAATCAAGCAAAAATGGCCGCATTTGGCTAAGAAGAAAGTGTTGTTTGATCAAGACAATGAACCAGCTCACAAATTCATTATTGCAATGGCCAAAATTAATGAATTAAAGTTTGAATTGCTACCTCATGCACCCTATTCGCCAGATTTAGCCCCCTCGAATTTTTTGAACATCGTTGGAAAAATTGCATAAGCAATTATGTTGAAAAATAAATAAATAATATCGGCAAATTGCATATCACGTTTGTGAATTTGTTGGATTACGCAAACAACAACGAGCTTTTGTTTGAGAACCACAGCTTCAATCAACATCTTAGTTCGAGTGAATACTACCTTGATCAAAAAAAAAAAAGTATAACCACCGTTTTGCGCTCCCATTGTACCGATTTGAGTTATGTTTTTTTTTTTTGTTAAGTTGGTACGTCATAGCTTGACATTTGAAAAAGTTACGTAGCCAAGAGTACATCTATCTCCTTGTGTGTTGCCGATTTTTTACAATTTTAGAAATGGATTTAAATTTGCAACAACAAGTTCCATTAAATTTTGCATAAAAAACAGATTTAATGGTGCGCGAACGTTAGAAATGTTGGAAAAGTGTTTCGTTAACGGTTCTCTAAAGAAAAGGGTCGTTTACCAGTGGCACGAGCGGTTCAAAAGTGGTCGTAAGTCAATCGAAGATGATGAACGCAATGGCAGACAATCGACATCGAAAACCGGCGAAAACATTGATGAAGTAAAAGAAATGTTGGTCAATAACAGCAAATTAACCATCAGAGAGACAGCGGAGGACTTGAATATTGCCTATGGTTCCATCCAAGTCATTTTGGTTAATTATTTGGGTTTCCGTCGTGTAGCAGCAAAGTTGGTGCCAAAAGACCTCAATTTACATGCAAAAAAGAGACCGTGTTAACGTCGCAAAAGGGATGATTTGCGAGGCTGAGTCCGATCCCACAATCATCAAAAGGATCAGTTCTGAAGACGAGACGTGTGCTTACGAGTACGACACGCAATCCAGACATCAGAAAAGTGAATGGCGTTCACCAAATGAGCCGAGAACAAAAAACCATGTCGTTTTCATTAAAAAAAGAAGATAATGCTCACAGTTTTCATGGATTACAACTGTGTCGTGCATCACTAATTTTTGCCAGAAGGCCGGACAGTTAACAAAAAGTATTGTTTGGGCGTTATGAGACGTTTGCGTGAAGCAATTTGCCGAAAGAGACCCGAATTTTGGGCAGAAAACTCGTGGATTTTGCACTATGATAAGGCACCGTCGCACAGAACATCATTATTCGTAATTTTTTGAGGAAAAATGCAACAAATACCATCCAACTGCCACTGAATTCACCTAATTTGGCTCCCTGCGACTTCTTTCTGTTCAAACGAGTTAGAAAACCACTACTGGGAACACATTTCAGCAACCGAGAGGGAGTAATGGAAAAATCGCAGGAAGCACTAATGGACATAACGAAAACCGAATATAAAAAATGTTTCGAGGATTGGATCAAGCGCTGGCATAACTGTGTTGCAGTCGATGGGGATTACTTTGAAGGGGAAAATATAGATTAAGATGAATAAACTTGTATTTTTAATTTTCTTAATAAATTCAGGAATTTTTTTGATCAGGGGGTATTCTACGAATACTTAGCCACTTCTGCTACCTCGGTTGAGTTAAAACATGTCGTCGATCGTGCTGTGTGCTGAATGATAAGCAAGCAAGCAGAGCTGATCCTCACCTCTTTTAAGAGAAAAATTCTTCGCCAAGTACTCGGTGCATGTCCAATTCGTAAGTCCAAAAAGCAAAAACACATCGGGTGAATAGAAGGTAACTCTCCGGTTCATGACGACTAGGAAGACTGAGGTTTCGATTCAAAGATCACTACACATTGCAACTACCAGAAGGCCTAGATTTATAGTGTCCGAAACTATCTATTATGGTAGACTACAGTGTCTAAGACCTTTCACGAGTCAGAAGTGTCTAAGAGGTAGCAACTAGTAGGCTCATACTTGTGTATTTAAATTATCATACATCCTATACGTTTCGGCTAGATACGGCATTCAAATGACCAGAGAGCCCTGGTGAAATGTGCATTAAGCTTACATAGTGATGTACTGCAGGTGAGTGTTCATATCTTAAGAATGATTTGTGATAGAAAAAGTTCGATAATATGCCTTTTATTCATATGGTAATCTCAAAGTAGAAGTGTTTTATAAGCATGTGTGTAGTCTCTAAATTATATACAGACAAAATGTTCCCATGTAGAGCTAGGAGTTCGTGACTACCAAGGTTTTGTTATGTCAATTTAGTGGTTTTCCCCACTCAGAACAGTGATGGGAACTTTTGTTTCAAAAAATTGAAACCAGGTTGGTCTTTCTTCATCACCTTTACAAAGTTTTTTATAAGACCAAATTTGATATGTAATGGCGGTAGAATAACACGCTGTGGTTCGATCAATGAAGGATTCCTCATATTTTTTTCTCCACAAATAAAGTTTGTTCTTATAGGCCAATCTACTCTCACAAAGTGCTACGATCGTGATTTACTATCTCACTCACATTAAAAACAATAACATTTGGTGTAACCTAGTTGTAGTCCAAGATGTAGAGCAACAATTTTTAAATCCGAACATATCGACCAGTTATACTTTTTATATTCAATCACACATCGTAGGTTTCTTTTCAATCTACACCATGTGCTAGAGGTATTGAAGGAAACTTATTACCATTATGAAGCAATACAGTTTTCAAACTAGCCTTTGATGCATCGATGAATAGCCGCCATTCTTCGGTTTTGTGCTCAAAACCCAGTGACAGCATTAAACCATTAATATCATTACAATACACTAAGTTATCGGCTTTCGAAAAATAAGGAACAAATTCACCTTGTTGCGTACGGTTCTCTGTAGTTTTTACCTCAGACTTGAGCAGATTCCACTGCTTTAATCTTGAGCTCAGTATTTCAGACTTTTGTTTTGACAAATCCAAGTCTCTGACGAGGTCATTAAGTTCAATCTGACTGATGAGATGTGGTGCATCAGAAGATGTAGGGAGCTCAAATTCGGGATCATCCATGATTTCTTCTGAACAATTTGACGAACTTATTTCTGTGTCCGAAAGGCGTCCGGAAGGTGGCTTTGGAACTGGCAGAATTTCTGTATGAGGTGCTGGCCTTGTTACAGAAGAGACATCTGCATATTTTATGGAATGCTTTGATCTTCGAGAAAATTCCTTCACATTGGTGCAACAAAAGTAACAATCTGTGTGACTCTGAGGCTCTCTCCATATCATAGGCATTCCAAAAGGCATTGCACAAAATGACCAGTTAAGCCAACCAGTTAGCTGTCGGTGTCACCCAAGGCAGGAAATGTGTGGTGCCCAGAGTTTATCCTGATGGTTTATTTTAAATTTAAAATACGAAAAGTACCACTTTTCAATAAATGGTGTTATTTTCTTTTTTCGGAAACTTGGTGTAAATTCTCCACAAATATAGCAGAATAAATCTGGACAATTAACACAAGATCGTGGCATTTTAGCACTTGAATGCACTTCTTATATTCTTTTTACGCAAATTAGTTTATTTTTTTAAATTACTAACAGAAAAACCGATTTAAACGATGTGCGATTCTATCAGAACTGACCTCGTTCGATAAAGATGTAAAAGTGTGTGCCGTTAGGTTGTTGTACGTGACCTGAGCAAAATATTATTTTTCCCGATATTTACAGGTCGAGTACTATAAGAAACACTATTCAGTATGTCCGAATATTTTTCATTGTTGCTCATATGACTTTTGTTTCAAATCTTTGTTCATATATTCAGATGATTTCACTTTCCACAAACAATCATTTTCGCGATATATTAAAAATTCTCTTGAACATGGTCCAAAAATCAGACATTTTGCCGCTGCGATACTATTTCCCATTGACACATAATATTGATTTAGCCTAAAAATGATGAATGTAATGTCAATGAAATTTGACGAAAATCAAATCAGTTTTGGTTACTTGACAAGAACATTTAATAGCACACAAACGATCAATATTACTTGAATGACGACTCATTCAATTAATATTGAAAAGTAACATTGATTGTGTGTAGGGCGCTTTAGGCAATTTGTTAATACATGCTTATCTCTGGTGCATCTCAGGATGGATTTTAATTAACTTCCCAACGGATTGGGTTATCAAAACTCAAATTTGTATTCACTGGACGAATAAACACTCAGGTAATACTAAATTCAATGATTCGTCTGAAAAGTATTTATTAAAACATGTGGCTAGTGTTATTTTTCATTAAAAATTATGAAACATACTTGAGATGCTTATGAGAATTCGTAAATAATCACTTAAAAAAAAAAAAAATGCAAAGTGTATTCAATTAGTAGAGTTTGAGTTGATTGACTGGATTTCTCATCTGCCAATCGGTTATCTGCTTTAATCAGAAAACATGAAAAAGTTGTGAAGATTTTTATTTTAATATTTTGTAACTTCTACGAGTACTTATTTGCTTAAAGCAGGCGGCTCAGGATGGCAGAAAATATTTTGAACAAATCGGTTTATTCATTTTGGCAATTTTTTGAGAAACTTGATTTTTTTTTTTATTCGCAGTTGAATACAGTTTATCCAGAAATTTTAGATTTGTTTGAATTTTGGTTTTAGATACAACTGTTTAGGGTCTATAACTTAATTCGTGTTTGCTAAGAGATGGCGTAACTTGTATTATTCCATTGGAACATGCGTTGGAAAGCTACTACTACTACATTTCAGTATATGTCATTCATTTGAAGCGTAAACAACAATAATTTTTTTTCACTCAAATGGCTTGGAAGACGATGAACATCCTGGGCAGCCAAAAAAGTTTGAAGATGAAGAACTGGAAGCATTACTCTATGAAGATTTTTGCCAAACACAAGAAGAGCTCGCAGAATCTTTGGGTGTCACTCAAGCAGCCATTTCAAAACGTTTGAAAGCAACTGGGTATATTCAAAAGCAAGGAAATTGGGTTCCACATGAACTCAAGCCGAAAGACGTCGAAAGGCGGTTTTGCATGTCCGAAATGCTGCTGGAACGCCACAAAAGGAAGTCATTTTTGCATCGGATTGTTACTGGTGATGAAAAATGTGAAACCCGGCTAACCAGCCAAATCAACGGCAAAGCCGAATATCCATGGCGCGAAGGTAATGCTCTGCATTTGGTGAGATCAGATGGGTGTGCTACCGAACACAATTAATCCGTTTGAAGAGAGCAGTAGCCGAAAAACGCCCGGAATATGCGACCAGACATGAATCAATAATTTTTCATCATGACAACGCTCGGCCCCACGTTGCTATTCCAGTTAAGAACTATTTGGAAAACAATGGATGGGAAGTCTTACCTCAAATGCCTTATAGCCCAGACCTTGCCCCTTCTGACTACCATTTGTTCCGGTCGATGCAGAACGCCCTCACTGAAATACGGTTCACATCAGAGCAGAATATCAAAAATTGGCTTGATTCATACGGCTGCCAAGCCGGCGCAGTTCTTTTGGGATGGAATCCACAAATTACCAGAAAGATGGGAAAAAGTCATAGATTCAGATGGGCAATACTTTGAATAATACTATTGTACATGTTTTTCTTAAATAAACGTTCAAATTTTGAAAAAAAAACCGCACGAATTAAATTACATACCCAATATTTATACTCGAATTACGGGGTAATGTCCAGTATAAATTTTCATGCAAAAATATATAACATACATACATATATTGTGAGACATCATAAAGAATGCCCAATAGAACGTTGATTTTATAGCCACTGGTTCAGGAAGAATTGACTTGCAATACTTTCGTAGATGATTTAGATTGCCGTTACATACATCTACCTCTGGCTTAGTTGGAGGAGTTCCTGGACGGATTTTGTTACTTGCAAATACTATGAATGCAATAAATTTCAACACAAACAAATATAGATGGTCTTTGATGCAATCACGTTGTCAGATGATCGAACGTCATCCTGATGCACGAAACTATTGCGATGGATTTGCTGATTTCATAAATAAACGAAATGGGATTTTATGACAATGATATATTTGTAAAAGCGTTCTAAAATTTTATCACATGATAATAAGAACACGAAGGTGATCCTGTGCCCTCAACCAACAAGTTTCTCCAGCTAACACGATTTCTTGTCAGATACTTGTAGGGAAGTACTCCACTTCAGATTAGATTGCGGTCGTCCTCTGCCGTGCCTTTTCTCGGGGTAAGAATCAACGATTTTTGGCTCGGAACTGTAGTGTCCACTCGCTTAACTTACCCCAGTCATTTCAGACATTAATTAGACCGATGTCGTGTATGTATGTACAGTTCGTGATTGAATCTCCTTCTCTATGATATTTCCTGCAAATACTCGGACAAACGGTACGGAAAATCACATGCACTACTTCTTCATCCGCAGGAACGTGATAAAGTCAGTTCGATCTTACGGTAGAGGGCCTTGCTCTTGTCTGCTGAGCCCAAAGAAACAGAGGGAATTCCCCATAGTCACAATCTGATAAGTTTCTCAGCGATGTCTAGACATGGCGTTGTATATTTCATCCCTATGTACGCTGTCAAATGCTGTCATATGAAGTCGACCAATTGATCTGGAGTGTTGATTTGAAATTTCCGAAATTGATTTTCCTGGCTTGAAACCAGATTGCTCGTGAATGATTTAGACGCTCACAAAACACGGCTAAAAAGAACTTATAGACGATGTTAAGGAGACATATTCGTCTATAGTTGACGCAATCAAAATTGCCTCTTTTCTTGTGGTTCGGACAAATGGTGCTGAGATTGCATGCTTTGGGCAAGCGTTCCTTTAAATATATCTAACAGCTAAACTGGGACATGTTGTTAACCAGGTTATCTCCATCTTCTCTAAATAATTTCTCGGCTAGTCCGTCTGCACTAGCAACTTTATAAGGTTTTAGTTTCGATATTGCTACCGTTACTTCGTTTAGGTCAGGGGAACAGAGTTCTCTGTTGTCTTTTGTCATTTGGCTAAGCAGCAGTATTTTGACAATCATCTCGTTATACAGTCTACAGAAGAAGTCTTTACATATTCTCAGCAGCACTGATTGCGGCTCTATTACTAGTTGTCCATTTTCATCTTTGCAGGGTTCCATTTGGAGTTTGAAGCCCTGTGAATACTGAGAATTTTCATTGACATTGAAAGTACTTTTTCAATTATTAGTTTTGTAGATAAAAGTAATGCTTATGATGTAGCTGCACTGTCTTTCGAATCGCTCTAGAGCTTTGGCAGCCATAAAAACCATTGGTGCACTAAAAATGGGCTTTCAGTCAATCCACTCAGAACTGAGATTGTTCCCCTTCCCCGAGAAGGAGGATGCTGTCCGGTTTGACTTATCTAAATGCTTTAAGGCATCAACGGCCAATTCTTCAAAGAAGCTAAATATTTGGGTTTTATCCGGATAACAAATTTCTATGGACATCTTACTTATGAAAGCCTATAAGGCGCTAGTCAGCCTTCCGGCAGTTAAAACGACTTGTTGAATAGACGTGGGGCCTGTCACCGAGAAAAGTCCTCTGAAGTTATATGGCTATGATAAGATCAGTTATAACCTATACGTTGGTTGGCTCGAGTAACACGGCTTAAGAACGAATCACGATGTTTCAGAGTACGTCTGAAAGTGGGTTTGAGGGTACACTGATGAGCATTCATAGCGAGACGGATATTACGGTTGAAGGTTTGAAGGGGCGGAATGATACTGGCGATTTCTATGGCACACTGGTGGTGAAAATAGCGATAGAAAAAACCCTCGTCGGCGTTCGAGGGTGTTCATTGACCGAGTGATGTGCATTGTACTCCAATTTTGGAGTTTTATATTATGGAGTCAGATTATTTCTTACATCGCCTGAGGAAACTTAGACATTTCGCAGCATTTTTGGCGATATCTTATAACTGGTCAATCTAAAGTGGCTGCGTATTTGAATTTTCATTTAATGACAGCATACATCATTGTGTTTTGGAAGCATTAAATTCCATTCTGTTGCTAGTTTCGCAATTGGTTATGCTGTTCATATCAGAATGTTCAGAAATGTGCTTAACATACGCACATACGTTACCGTTCTATTTATTGGATTAGCAGTAGTAGACAGGAGATCATTAAAGAAAATTAAAAAGAGTATTGGAGACATGGCACATCAGCATTTATTTTGTGAATATTAGACTTGAAACCATGCAACATAACTTGAATTGAACGTTGCGAAAGGTAGTATCTAATCCATTGAAGATGAGAGTCGTCGATGCCAAAAGCACGCATTTTCGACAAAAAAAGCCTTATGCTCAACTCTGTCAAATGCCTTAGTGCAACTATCCTGTTTTCATCAGTTTATGTACGTTTTGGTTTCACTTTTCTGTGATACATGTCTTCAAATCACGTGTTGCTACGAAAACCATACTGCCATTCATTGGGAAGTTTTCGCTTTTCGTGATATTTTATAAGTTGACGGTTTATCAGCGTTGCTATGACTTTAGAAATAAGGGACATAAATGTAATGAGTACATAGGAAGGGAGAGAAGAAGATTCGCCTTCTTTTGGACGGGCTGGAGAAATGCTGTTTTCCATCTGCTCGGAGCGAGTCCTAAAGGGTAGGATTAATGAAAAAGCTTACGCTGTGGTTTTGCCAGAGTGGAAGAACACCTGTTTAAAAGAAGGGGAGATATATCATCTAGACTAGCAGATTTGTGTATGGTAAGATTTTTAAGTACTCTTGCTACTATACGGATGCAAAATTGGATTCGTCCCATTAAAGATTCGACGCACTCATGTGTAGGCGAGGACAAAGCAGAATCTGGATGTGTTGAGCTGGCCGCAAAATGTGCAGAGAGCAGATTGACCTTGTACAAAGAGCTGACACCCTGAATGTTGGGATGGAGGATGTTTTTTGACGAATGCAAGACATCACTGAACAGTCGGATGGTTAAATCACTAAGCCTTGCCTGGCTCACAGGTTACAATGGGATCACGAGAAATGAAATCGCCGATGAACTTGCCAAGCAAGCGTCAAAGGAAAAAAAAGTGAGGACTCTATCTGTATGGACAGTTTGACTGCGTTTAAGACCTCACTCCAAACTGGTATGACTTTGAAGCTAGTTTGAGAATGTAAGACTTCACTGGAAATAAAACCACCGATGAACTTCCTATGTAAGGCTCAGAAGAGTTTTCAAAACTAGAACTTAGAACTTCTTTGAAAGACTGAAAAATTCTAATAAACAGAACTTGTAAGGAGTACTATGGATTAGTTCTTTGTCTGAGCGCTCTGTTCCGACAGAAAAAATAGACCTATTACCTGCAAAAAGGCTTCCAATAAGTTGCGTCATAAGCAGTCTATTCCATGAATCTCTGAGTTAAAATATGATTTTGGCCACGCACAACTTGAATACTTTTTGTCTAGATTTTTTAAATGTTCATAGAATCCATATTTTGAATTTTTGTGTTGAATTTGTGCTGTTTATTTCACTTAAGAATCCATTCTATTTTGAGTTATCCAATCATAAGTTTGTGAAAACTAAAATTTTGATAATCCAATTGTGTCTCACCTAACTTTCATCCACAGCACCTACTGTTTCGAATAATCAGAAATAAATGGCGATTGGAATTTCAAAAGTTGAATACAACTTTTGATATTCAAAAATATGGTAAGCTTTAAAAATAATGGTTGAGTTATTGTATTTCATTGTATTTCAAATCTTAGCCAACATATATATTATGTTCGAGATCACACACCATTACTACTTGACATTGCTTAAGTATCTGGCCCTGACATGATATTACACTTTGACCAGCTATTCGCACCCGGGTTTTTTTACCATGATATGGTCTTCCTGACAGTAGATGTATTTCCTTCGGTAGTAATTTGAATTCGTTGGCGAATTACAGTACAAATGATTTTTGTTTTTAAACTGAACAACGTGGACCTTTCAGAACTCAAGGCGAATTTTGTTTTTGCTTGCGATGCATCTCTTCCATCAACCTCTTTGGATTTGGTTATTACTATTTGAATTCCGAATTCAAATTTTTCTCTTTCGCGTGTTTTCCAAATTGATTAGGAATTTTGCTTCCAGTTATCCTACATAAAACTACTCACTTTTGAGTAAAGTTTTTCAAACAATAGTCAGCTAACAAATAAAAAACCATATCAACGCCAGTAAAATGATAACTGATTACCAGTCCGGTTTTCGTGCAAAGTTCAGTTGAAGATTTGTGACGACCTATGTTCGTTCTGGTATGGATAGTAACAAGTTGTAATTAATTGTTTTGCTGGATTTTTAAAAAGCTTTCGGATGCGTCATATATCCCCTTATAGATCTAAGTAAAAGATCGCAGTATGTTTTTAATAAAAATGAAAAATCATTTCGTCTTCTAGTTTCTGCTGGCATTCCTCAAAGTTCTGTCTTCGGACACTTTTTGTTCACGTACCTTATAAATGATATTTCTCAATGCCTTATGAATTGCAATCACCATTCATACGCTGACGATGTCCAGATATAAGAGTATACACTATTTTTAAAAACCTGTAAAAACCAAGAAATTGATAACCTAAATCAGGAGCTGAAACACATTTACGAGTGCGATTTATCTTAAATTAAATGATTTTCCATTGAGGCTACATTCTACATCATTCTCATATAGAATATGTTGATAATATAAAGAATCTTGGGGTTTATCTTAGTTCATATATACCTTAATTGGAACGTTCATAAAAGCAAAACGGTATCCAAAATTTGTTAAGTCCTCGGTGGACTAAGTTCAACGTCAAAATATCTTCCAACTTAAACAAGACTAAAGCTTGTCAAGTCCTTTATTCTTCCTATTAATCTCTACGATCGTGAAATTCTTGCAAATGTGGATCATGAGTCTCGCAGAAAGATAATTTCAGTGCGAGATATATTGTCAATTTTAAAAGACTTGTACACATATCCACCCATACTAAGCATATAACCGGCTGCTCCTTAACTAGTCATAAGAATTATCGTACTATATACAAGTAAATTGTAAAACAAAAACCAGCATATCTCTATAAGAACATCGGATTTGGAAAATTTCAGATTACCTTTAAATTAACTGCTCCTAGGTTGAAACATCTAAATATACCTCGTCAATATTTTGTTTATGCGATTCACCTCTAGAATAACTTCTCCTTAGATATCAAGTGCACGAGCAACACAGGTACTTTCAATTAAAAAAGTTTTTAAATATTTTGCTGAATAATCTTAATGAAATTCTCCAGATGTATTTATAAATCTTTCTATCTATCTTTTCTGTTGTATCTCTCACAATTTAAATTTATGTAAGTTATTTAAACTATTTGAACAAAAGATTATAAATATATTATATGTATTGTGCGAACAAAGAATACGAATAAAAAGGTAATTAAATGGAAAATATGTAGATGGGTTGAAGGTAGATACTGGCGTTGGCCCGGGATTGTACTTCTATTTCACAATAAAAGAGATTTCTGCAATAGAAAAAAATTTGAAGTTTGTGAGTCGCTATTTGTTGGGTCCGCAAAGTGTGCACCAGAAAATAAAAGATCTTACGGACCGTCAGCTGACACTATATTAAAGCTCCCCCCTGCAACTCTAAGCAAGAAAAAAATCTGGTCACTGCATTGCAAAAAAAAAAATCGATAGAATCTTGCAAATGAAAGCCTCTCTGCCCTGTATTGTACGGTCATAAAATATAGACTGATTCATCGTGAGGTTTGATTTATAATGTAAAATAAAACACATAAATTTGAAAGTGAACTTAAAATTTTTATTATCTCGTTCGAGCATAGCGACTGGTATCTCGCGGATAACACGTGTAATGTTGGGTTTTAAAGCGTCAATCGTAGCTGGCTTATTCCTGAAGACCTGAGACTTTACATATCCCTAAAGAAAATAGTCCAAAGGTGTGATATCGCACGATCCAGGCGGCCAATTTACCATAGGAAAAATTGAAATTAAGTGCTCACCAAAATAAGTTCTCAACAAGTTCATTGTTTCACGCGCTATATGGCTCGTAGCGCTGTCTTGTTGAAACCAGAGTTCACCGAGATCATGTACTTGAATTTCAGGAGGCACATAGTCCATAATCATGGCGCGATAACGGTTACCATTGATGGTAACATTCTGATTTGCCTCATTTTTGAAGAATAATGGACCAATGATTCCATCAGCCCATAAACCATACCATACCGTTGTTTTAAATGGATGTAATATTAGCTCTTGGTACTTTTTGGGATGCTCATCAGCCCAAGAATGGCAATTTTGTTTATTAAAGTATCCATTGAGCCAGAAATGGGCTTCATCACTAAACAAAATTTCACGATACCGAAGACCGGATCTTCATTGAATTTTTCCAGAGTCCATTCACTGAAAATATGACGCAAATTCAAGTCGCCTGGCTTCAATTCTTGCATAAGTTGAATTTTGGACGCTTTTAGGCCGAGGTCCTCACGTAAAATACGCCAAGTTGTCGAATACTTCAACGACGACGAATCGATCCATCACGGTCTTCGCGTACACTCTAAGCTATAGCTGCTAAAATCTCTTCACTACGTGCTGGTCTAACCGGTCGATTATCATCCACTAATGTAAATTGGCAATAGTGGTTTCAGTAGGTCGATTATGCGCACCGTAAGTTTCACGAATCGAACAAAAAACATTTCTTACAGAACGCTGATTTTCGAAATATGTTACAGCTGAACAATTTGGAGAATCTGTTGTAGTGTGAGTCTTTCCATGATGACTTGCCAAACGATACTGAGCAAAAATGACAAAGCAGTTCGATAGGAGTCGCGCGTGATCTGTCGAAAAAAGCCTATTGAAAATCAAACCTCACGATGAATCACCCTATACCCTATACAAGATAAATCCCATCATTCCGCATGTTTTACAAGTCGGGAAAATTTTTTTTATAATAATATGGCTCCTCTACCAATGCAAAAGAACCTTTGGAGGAATTTATTAATTGCTACAGCGTTCTTTGGGACACATCAAAAAAATATTATTTTTAAAATTAGTGTTACGTATGAGGAGTTGCTAAAAGTTGGGGAAGATGGGGAAGATGCGTGTTTAGCTGAAGCGAAAAGAAAAATTAATACACTTCGGTGTATTTTTGGAAAGGAGTTTAAAAAAATCAGGCAATCTAAGTCCTGTGGTGGTGAATTAGACGACCTGTATGTTCCTTCCGGAGAAACCAGTGCCATTTTTTTCGACAATATCCGATTCTTTTAAAAATGAGGATGGAAGTGTAAGTAAGACAATAATATATTTTTAAATACCTATTAATGTACCAAATATTATTTTGTAAATATTTTATTAGTGTAATGAAACAGTGCACAGCCCTATCCATAAAAAAAAAGAAAAGAAAACAGGAAAAATTATTATCCATGGCGTGCGAGTATTAAGCTAAGAAAAAAACCTCGAAAAAAGACAAGGGAGAAGATAAGCTCCTCAACACTATATAATTAATAAATAACGTAAACTTCAACTGATTGTGGAAAAGAAGATAAACGATATTTTCTTTAAAGCACAAATGGCAGAAGTAGTGCCAGAAGAACAATCAATAAGACATGGAGGAGTGCTCGCAGAAAACTCGGACAAGTGCATCTTGTCCATCAACGTCCATCTACTTTATCAGCAGCGTTTTCGGAAATGCCGAGCTCATACAAATCACAAAATACATCATTTCCCGCAGTATTAGTAGACTTGAAAAACTATTAAGAAGGCCAAAATTTTCGTTTAAGTGAATAATTTTTATAATTTTTAAGAAAATCAAAAATCGAATTTTATTTTGTCAATGGTTTTACATAAAATTCTGTTGCCAGAACTTTACTGGCCAGACTTGTACTGTTGTATTGAAATAATAGCAATATATTAATCGCGAACTTCTTTTGCAGTTTGATAATTGTTGTGACTTTGTACATTTTTTAACCGAGGAAGATCTAGCCTATTTTTTCCTTTTATATTTGGTTCTTTCTGGGATATTTTCATACAACATAATAGATTTCGAAGGATATTGCTTTTTTATTATGCTTCATCAAAAAATTATGAAGGAAACAACAGCTCATTGCCACTAATGGATTTTTTTGAGGATTTAAACGCACAAGTTTTTTCAATATTTGGAACCGAGAAGACAGTATTCCAAAAGCATTTTCAACTACTCGCCGAGCACGACTTAAGCGATAGTTAAAGTCGGCTTTAAAACGTTTTCAGTCATACTGAATGCGTCGTCACTGACAAAATTTAGATTCTGACTCTGGCAAAAAATCTTCTTCAGGAATGTTAAAGGAATCATTGATAAATAACTGCCAGAAGTTTGTGTAAAAAATTACTTCAACCATTTTTCAACCATGACGAACTCGTAATTAGCATTGACCACAGTCATAAGTACAATGCTGAAAAAATTATTATACCATGTAGCATAAGGATCCTGAATGTGGAAGTCGTCGAATAGCAATGTGCTTTCCATCGATGGCTCCAAGACAGTTAAAGAACTATTGTCAACACTTACAGCAATAAAATGTTTCAATACAATATTTATAGCTTGACATGTTTCAATAACAGTTTTCCCGACTGTAGATTCGCCCATGACTCTGCTTAATTTCAGATCCGCAAAGTTCCTTTCTGCATCGACATACCGGAGCGTTATTGCTAGTCTCTCATTAGGCGTTATTGTACTTCTTAAATGCGTACATTTATTTTTGGTTAAGGGCGCAACTATACAAGCAATTTCTTTGTGTGATAAGCTTTTGAAGATAAACTCAACAATAAACAAGAAAAATTGAGAAAATTTTCGAAAAAATGTCATTCCTGGAACGGCATTTCAAAAAATATAGTGTGTAGCCTACTTTATTCACAGTCCAGCACACACATTAGAAATAAAATACTTCCAAAACATTTTTTCTAGAACTTTGTAGAATTGTTTTTTTTTTTTTTTTATATAATTGATGCACATTGATCTAAACAGGATTCTCCATTTGTAGGCAAAGCGTTCATCTCTTGCATTAGAATACTTGTATGAAACAAAATTTTTAAACAAGACGTCGGTAATAGGTTTATATGAAATAGGAATGTCAATCGCCCTTCTCAAAGTATTCAAAAGAAAAATGCGTTCTTGTTAGATAGGTCTGTACTTACTTTTCCAGTTGATCCCTGAGATCTTTCTCGAATGTGGGAGATCCACACTGACTCTGTAAAGAAAAAAGGAAATAAATAAATGAGCGTCAGCTGTTTGGCACGAAATGTATAAAAAAGATAAAATATGGATTCATAGGTGTTCTTTTACATGGGGGTAGGTGTGACTATACAATTTTCTGAAAAGGATAATTCCTTCAAAATCAGATACTGTAGCATGAAGCTATAAAATTTTTTCGACGAAAAACAATTGATATAATTCTACTATGACTTCACTTCATCATGCCTTGGTTTAAGTTCAGATGTTGTAAGCTGCTTCAGATGCGAAAAAGAGAAAATTGTAGATTCGAATTGCAATCCTGGTGGGACTAATTTATTTCAGACACTCGAAATGGGGAGTAAACAAATCGAGGGTATGTGATATGTCTGCATTTTTTTCAGAAACCAAATGGGAATTATTACACCACCAAAGTGTTCTTATACTCGAGTACGTTCTCATTCTTCTTTTATTTTGGTTACTGGGAAGGTTCTAAAGTGGATGCGCCCCTATGTATTGTCTTAGAACTGCCATAAGAAAGGAATAATCTTTTTTGCTTGCGTCATACAAGTGTGATGTAATAAATGAAACAATTTGCTATATAACACTGTGACAATAAATCACACGTCAACACATCACCAAGGAAGACATATTTTTCTCCTTACTTTTAAATAGGGCATCAGAGAGAAAAGAAATCAAAAGCAGATCCCAGACAATAGTTTGCCACAATCTGAAGAAATGAGAACCAATAAATCTGTTGGAAGTTTAATCGGGGAAAAAATAGTTGTTTGGCACATGGAATTAGTTAAAATAAAACAATTTGACAGATATTTAAACAATAAGATGCAATCAAATCTGAACATATGAAATAGAACAATACACTGGTTTCAATAATTTATATAGCCTTCGTAACTTCTCGAAACAAGTTTTAAACAATTTTTTTGACAGCACAAAGTTGGGAAAATCGGCAATATAAATCGATACGTTATAGAAAGCACATTGCGTCGTCGGCTAGAATGAACTATTTACAATGGATCAAGACGACAGAGAATTCCCTCTCCTTGACCTAAACGAAGTTAAAGTAGCAACATTGAAGCTAAAACTTAATAAAGCTTAACCTTACTCATAATCTTAAAAAAACTTTATCTGCTGGACCCAATAATCGTCCCCCTATATGTTTAAGGAAATGTGAAATACATCTACCCTAAACGCTTACAGCTCTTTTCCAACTTTTTATCAACCAGGGATTATTTCCCTCAACCTGGAAAAGGTCTTTTATTATTCCCATAAAAAATATCGCAAAGATGATATTTCCAACTATCGACCAATTGCTAAGATGTCCTGCATACCTACGCTTTCTGAGAGCATTATTTATGACATAATTGTTTTCCATTGTAAATCTGTTGTTTCCCAAAACCAACACAGATTTCTTATGTATAATAGAATCTGGAATTAAAGTTTACGTGACCGCCACCTATTTCAGCAAAGTCTTTAATAAATTTTCTTCTAAAATTAAAGGCTCTTAGTTTCCAAATAAGCTTTATAATGAAAGTTCAATCCTATCTATATGAAGGACATTACTGTGTTCTATTTAGGTTCATGGTTTCTTATCCAATTAAATCCTCCCCTGGTTGACCTCAACGTATCAACCTTGGCCGCTTATTATTTGTTCTATGACTATTAATGATGCTGATTGTATAATTAAGAATTCATACATATCTGTTTACGCAGATGATAAGAAAATATTTAGGCATAATATCGTATATATCATCTTCCTCAGACTGTCTACCCCTGCCGGAAGATCTAGACAGATTTATTACTTGGAGCCTGAAGAATTTCCTTGAGCCTCACGTAAATATTTTAAGTGTCAGGCTATAACTTATACCTATAAGCGCCCTTCTGCTTCACCTCGTTACTATCTGATATTTCATCTGCCCGTTCTTTTTTTATAATCAGCGCGCGCTTAAGGGGTTTTTGTACCCTTAAAATGTTCGTACACAGCACGGGCGAAGGAAATTTAGGGAGGTAGAAAAGACAGGTACCGATGTACATTGTTTTTAAGTGTTTGTAAGTTATAACGACCAGGAAACACGGAGGTCGGTAGGGCATTCCATAAGCGAGTTGTACGGCTTAGGAAAGAATCACGATATTTTGAAGTACGTCCGAAAATGGGTTTGAGGGTAAACCGATGAACATTCATAGCGAGACGGGTGTTACGGTTGAAAGTTTGAATGGGCGGAATGCTACTGGCGATTTCAATGGAGCACTGGTGGTGAAAATAGCGATAAAACAAAGTGAGACAGGAGACATAACGTCGATGTTCGAGGGTGTCAATTGAATGACTGATAATGGTATCACCAATGAGTTTTATCGCACGGTTTTGAATCCTATCTAGCAGGTGCAGATATGTTTTAGTAGCACCTGACCAGATGTGGGCATCGTACTCCAGTTTTGAGCGGATGAATGCCTGATCAGAATGTGGCCAGATCAGAGGGGGTAAAACATTTCTTACATCGCTTGAGGAATTCTAGATATTTTGCAGCATTTTTGACGACATCGAATATGTGGTCATTCCAACGTAAGTTGTCACTTACACACATACCGAGAATGAAAAGTTTATCGGTTTCGACTATGCAAGTGCCATTCATGGATAATGGCTGGGTATTTGAATTTCGCTTTAATGACAGCAGACAGCATTGAGTTTTGGAAGCATTAAATTCCACTCGGTTGATAGTTCCCCAATTGGTTATGCTGTTAATGTCGGAAATTAATGAGCTTAACATACGCTGCCGTTCCTGTTCTACAACCGAAGAGCAGGGGCGTGAGTCCGGGAACGAACATGAGAAGCAGAGAGAACTGTCATAAGCAAAGGAATATATTGGATTAGAAGTAGCAGACAAGAGATCATTAATGAAAATTAAAAAGAGTGTCGGAGACAGAACGGAGCCCTGTTGAACACTAGCATATCAGACTTGAAACCGTCCAAGACAACTTGAATTGAACGTTACGAAAGGTAACTTCTAATCCATTGAAGAAGAGAGTCATCAATCCCAAAATCACGCATTTTTGATAATAGATCCTGATGCCAAACTCTATCAATTGCCTTATAAATATCAAAGCCAGATTGATGTATGCTTTGGTTCCATTTTTCGGTGAGCCATGCCATCAAACCACCGGTGGACCTGTTGCTACGAAAACCATATTGCCAGTCATTGAGAAGTTTTCGTGTTTCGAGATATTTCACGAACTGACAGTTTATCAGCATTTCCATGACCTTGGAAAGAAGGGACGTAAGTGCAATGGTTCTGTAAGAGGAGAGAGAAGAAGATTCGCCTTCTTCAGGGACGTGCTGGACAAATGCTGTTTTCCATCAGCTCGGAAAGAGTCCTAAAGAGTAGGATTTATGAAAAAGCTTACGCAGTGGTTTTGCCAGCGTGGAAGAACAGCTCTTCAGAAGAAGGGCGATATACCATCTGGAGCAGCGGATTTATGCATGTTAAGATGTTTGAGTACTCTTGCTACTACACGAGTGCGAAAGTAGATTCGTCCCATTGTAGATTCGACGCACTCAAGTGTAGGCGCGGACAAAGCACAATCTGGGAGTTTTGAGCTAGCTGCAAAGTGTGCTGCAAGCAGATTGGTCTTGTCCAAAGAGCTGACTGCTGGAATGTCATTGTGAATGAGCGTTGGGATGGAAGATGAGGTAGAATTTCTAATATTTTTGACAAATGACCAAAAGTTTTTACTGCCTTTGGGACATTGCAGTATTTTTTGCCTCAGTTTTTGGCCGTATTGGAATTTCACACGCTTGAGAAAGACGTTCCAGTCATTTCTGGCTCGTTTAAACTTTTTTCGGTTTTCCTCTGTTGGGTTGGTCTTGTAGGACAGAAAAAAACAATTCTCTAACCCTGACAGTCTTACAGCTCTAGTCATACCATGCCTTTACTTTTTGTTTGATACTCTTCAACCTATGGGGGATAAAGCATCTCATTCCAAAGAGAATAGTTTCTATGATCATATCAGCAGCGGCATCCACTTCATTATCGAGAAAACATAACGAGCAGTCAAAATTCTTAAAGCAGTTATTAAGTCCGCTCCAATTGGCTTTCTCGTATTTCCATACGGTTCTTTTAGGAATCTTTACTCTAACTGCGTGGTGGGTGTATGAGAATTTAGTAGATATAACACAATGGTCCGATGAGCCTAGATGGGAGAGCACATTAATAAAATACTTGTCAGGGTGAGAAGTTAAAAACAATTCCATGGTGTTAGCGGTATGACTATCAACGTCTGGTATTCGTGTGGGCTCATTCACAAGCTGGGATAAATCATTTTCCGCAGCGAAGATCTCAACACACCGTCCTTCGGGTGTTGTCTGTCCAGAGTGTCAAAGCCAACCAGAATTGTACATATTGAAATCGCCCGTACTCACAATTTTAGTATGAAGATACAGGGATACAATTCTGCAGCGCATCAAACTCCTGAAAGGTCGAGTTACTGTCCAGTTTTTGGCTTCTGTAAATAAAGCAGTAGGGGATAATTTGCTTACGGAGATGGAATTTTAACCACATGAAATTGAATTCCGGATTGGAACAGGGACCACTTTGTGGTGGAATTTGGTAAACTACGCATATAAATGGCGAGACTGCGATGAGGGAAAAATAGTGGCACTAGTTCGTAGTCATTTAGCTTCAAATCAGAGTGATCTTAGAGATGTGGGCGCGGATCTACCTGTGTTTCACTAAGTGCCAAAACAGCTGGTCGGTACTTACAAACGTGGACGTACGCAGCAAAGTGATTACTTATTACCCCCCTATATTGGCTACGTCCACCCTGAATTCGCTGGTCATAATTACAAACAAAAACAAACACCGACGATACTAAGCAAGGCTGCGAAGTGAAAATTGTGTCGATGGTTTACCGAATCAAATTGCGGTTGGTGTTATGCCCTTACAACAATATGAATCAGTGCACCAAGAAAATTTTTACATACAACCCGCTATCCATCGGTTGTTACCTACACTCAGTCACTGCCCGTACCGTATGATAAATATAGTAACGGCAGCGACCGAGTGCAAGCAACAGTACTAAGACCAGGAGCGGGAGAGGTGGGATATCCGCACTGTGTGATATTTTTGTTTTATTTTTTTAAATTGCACTGCACTGTTTAATTTTGACATGATATAAAAGAAGCCAACTATACCTTTGCTTCCATCAAACGCTGGTCTTAGCAGTTTTTCAATACTTTTGTTACCAAATCTCTCTATATAATATTTGTAAGGCCACTTCTTGAATATGCAAGCCAAGTTTGGTCTTCCTACTGTATAATTCCTGCTGTTCAACGCAGGTTATACGATTTGCTTTACCTGGGTAAATATTGTAATATTGCAAATGGTAATATTGATTGTCCTTCTTTACTCCAATTTATCTCTTTTATTACCAACCCACGTAATCTTAGGCCTGTGCTACTTTTGCGGCTCAACCGTCACAGAACGAATTACGGACACTTTGAGCTAATGTCTACAAAACTTCGTGAAGTTAACTATATTCTGCCCCCTTACGACTGCCACCTCAGCAAACTGTCTCTCAAGTACATTCTCCTTTCCACCGCTCGCACCCTTTAGTTGTTATCTTTAGTTTTAAGTGAAATAGCTAATTTGTTTGTCATAAACTTTAAAGACACACACAGTATTAACTTCGATGTAATTAACAACTTCGTTTGCATTAGCTCTGCAGTTGCAAACAGCAACGTCCAGAAATCAGAAGCAGAACCTGTTTCTTGGGGCCCAGGAAGACAACTCAACATGAGCCTTATCATCCACAGCATAGTGGTTTGTACTTTTTCGAAAGCAAATCAAGACGCACTTGGCCGTTTCAAGGTACAGATACCACAAGTTGTACCACACAAGTTGGCCTGTATAGCGACATCGGTCTAGCGCCCGCACTGAGTGGAAACATTTTAGGAGTACTAAGAACCCCTAGTGCGCGTGCCAATTATAAAAAAGAGCAGTCGTCTACGGATCCACCGTCTGAATTTTGGCTGTGTATCTGTAGGCGAGAGAGCTGTCGAATTTGGGTTGCGAGTAAGCTGCTGGTTGGCATGATAGTAAAAAAAAAATAACGCTATGATAAAACCTTACTAGCTTAACTCGCATTTGTAAGCCTTAAGTTAATCATTTACGGAATAATTTGGGTGTTAAGTGCTTAAAAAAAGTAGATTAATGTGATCGTTAAATAAAATGATGAGATGTGATCGGGTATCCTACCAAGAGAAGGCTAGATTTTGAAGTGAAACCTGTTATCGCTCGTTGGGCAGCAATTTAAAATTCTGATGAAACGAAAAAGTGACAGTAAGTCATTTCGAACTCCGATAAAATGAAAAAGCGAAATATAGTGGTTCCAAACTCCGATGAAACGAATCCGAATCTCACTAGATGGCATTCAACACCGAGCCATCTACCATATAAATGATACTGATATTATCCAACAAGGATGAAGCGTTCGTTGCTTCATGATGTCGTATCACTATTTCCACCAGTAGTGCTCATACGTAGCCAATAAAGTTATTCTACTTCAAACTTTCCTTAACACCCATTTCGTTGTGAATGTTTAAACTTCGATAAAACGAAAAGGGTAACTCGGGTAGAATGAGTCATGGGAAAGTAACGAAAAGGCGACGGACTGGAAGAAGCGAATAAAATTAGGGAGGTACCGCACGTGGTGGGGCACTTACTCGGACCGAATGAGCCATAAGCGGTAAAGGGGGCGTCGTGGGTGCAATGCAAGAGTTACGTTTATAGCAACAAAATCAGCATCGTCATCATCATTGTTACCATCGTCAAAGTACAGTACAGTTGTTACTTGGTAACAACACCAAAATCATCATCAACACCAAAAGAAAAGTTTCATTTTTTAACTTTGCTTGACTTTTGTTTGCCAACGCTGAGAAGATAAGTATCATTGAACAACCCAGCAACAGAATGGCTCCAGCGACATCGGTTGACCTAGTTTGGGAATAGCGGTAGAAGCAATGCAAGAAAACCAACATGATTGTTGACTATTACTATAACTACCAGTTTATTATTGTATAATGTTTTGTTTTATTCTATGTATCTTGCTAAGTTAGATTAAGATAAGAAGTCAGTCGTTTAGTTCAGTTTATTCATGCTTCAGTGATTATTTGAAATCAACAGTTCATGTTCACAAATTATAGCAATTCCAAAAGAGTCGATTAAATATATTTAAATTCATTCATTCATTCATCATAAGATTGAAGTCGTTCATATCGCAAAATATATTTGCTTCAGTTAAACGCCTTGGCAAAGACTAATTGCCAGCACAATTTGTACTCTAGAAGGGAATATAAATATACACTCGCTTTCTAAGCATTCTTGCAGGGACATCGAATCCTATTAAGAATAATATTTGAGGATAATTAATATGATCTGATAATAAATCGCAAATAAACATAACAGAAGAATACAGTCGTGTGAAAGGCCTTAAAGTAAAAAGACATTATTCATACAAGTTGTGTTTTTTTGTAAGGGCTGGACAAAATACATACCTCCGCGTGGGATACCGACGCTCCATCTCGTGTCCGTACTATAGACCCGAGCATAGGCACATGGACTCATGGCTGGCTTTGTATAAGTATAGAGAGTTCTCATGAGAATTTATATGCGAATGAGCTATGTTGTAGAGTATCCCTAGCACGTGCAGCATCTGTTATTTATCGAATTTATATAGTGTGTCGAAGCTACTGAGGTTACAAAGAAGTGAAATATATTCTGCAAAACGTTCCTCAATAATGAAAAATGTCTTCTCTTATCAAAGAAAGGTTTTATTTTTAAAATACTTGTAATCTAGGGAGAGCCCTTCATTCTAACTACTAATATTTATCGAGTTCCGTGAAGTTTTACTTCTATCATTCACATTAGCGATAGGTGGAGTTAACGTCGGTTACACAGAAGGTATAAGAGCATATTTTAGGCAGCCGACAGGGCGATATAATCAAACTCAGTGACAATTAATGTGGCTTTCTGAAAAGCTGATTGATTTCCGGCGATATTTGCTATACTAAAGAGTGATTCATCGTGAGGTTTGATTTAGAATGTAAAATAAAACACATAAATTTAAAGAACAATTCATGGCATTTACTTTTTGAAAATGATATCATGTAAATGTTTGCCACGACTACGTCTGAGGTGGTCCATTCGGAAGGTCCAATTTCGGGCGACTCGTTCGAGCATAGCGACTGGTATCTCGCGAATAACACGTGTAATATTGGGTTTCAAAGCGTCAATCGGAGCTGGCTTATTCCTGAAGACCTGAGACTTTACATATTTCCAGAGAAAATAGTTCAAAGGTGTGATATCGCATGATCTAGGCGGCCAATTTACCATAGGAAAACGTGAAATTAAGTGCTCACCAAAATGAGTTCTCAACAAGTTCAATGTTTCACGCGCTATATAGCTCATAGCGCCGTCTTGTTGAAACCAGAGATCACTGAGACTATGTGCTTGAATTTCAGGAAGAACACAGTCCGTTAACAGGGCGCGATTTGAGTCATTTTTGAAGAAATATGGACCAATGATCCCACCAGCCCATAAACCACATTATACCGTTGTTTGTAATGGATGTATTGTTAGCTCTTGGAACTCTTCGAGTTGCTCATCAGCCGAAATATGGCAATTTTGTTTATTAACGTATCCATTGAGCCTGAAATTGGCTTCATCACTGAACAAAATTTCACGATAAAACACCGGATCTTCATTGAGTTTTTTCAGAGCCCATTCACTGAAAATATGACGTAAATTCAAGTCACCTGGCTTTAATTCTTGCACAAGTTGTACGCTTTTAGGCCGAGATCCTCACGTAAAATACGCCTAGTTTTCGAATACGCCAAGCCAAGCTGCTGAGAACGACGACGAATCGATTCGTTAGGGTCTTCGCGTACAAACTCAACTTTAGCTGTACAACTACAGCTGCTATAGTCTCTTCCTTACAAGCTAGATGTGGTCTAACCCGTCGAGTATCATCCACTAATGTAAACTGGGACTCAAATTTGCGAATGGTATTGGCAGTAGTGGTTTCAGTAGGTCTATTATGCGCACCGTAAGTTCCTCGAATCGCACGAAAAACATTTCTCTCAGTACGCTGGTTTTCGTAATACAGCTGAACAATTGGGAGACGCTTTTGTCATGTGAGTCTTTCCATGATGACTTGCCAAACGATACTGAACAAAAATGACAAAACAGTTTGATAAGAGTCACGCGTGATATGTCAAAAAAGCCTATTGAAAAGCAAACCTCACGATAAATCACCCTTACCTACTTTAAGGGTAACGATAGAGAAATATTGCGTCACATCGAAAGATCTTTATATCGTCTTCATCTTTTTGTAAAAAAACATTCAATGCAGTTCTCATATGTTAGAGTGTTTTTTTTTCAATGTTGTGATTTGTAATTGAAGAAGAACATTGGTGAATCAGTCTTTTTTTTTTTGGCTACAGATGCATCATAACCAACAGGAACACAAAACCCTCTAAGAAATTAGTCGTACGAAAACCGAAGATCTGCAAATACAATGCAACAAAATAATTCGATAGCTTACGGCTATGTCAGCAAATGTGTGACCTCACTGATGAGGTGATCCAAATGAAAAAGGCTTGTAGAATAGTTCTTAGGGGTAAGGCCATCCTAGAGTTTTCAAAAATTTCATTTTCTTTTTATTGTTTTCAATGGTCCCTCAGTACCTTAAAAATTATATCCGAAAAGATTATGGGTTTTAAAAAATCTAGTGTTTACGAGTACATCGTAAATTGAATTTCAAAAATGTTAGATAGAGAAACCAACAATGAATAAGGAGCAGATATCCCGAATTGTCATAACATAGTTTGCTTGCTTTTACATGTACTTAAACGTGTTTGTCTTGACTTTCCGGAGTGAGAGAAATGGGGTAGTTCGGTTTCGAATTATTGTTTCTATGTAATAACGATGCGGCCTCTACTCAGGAAATGACGTTGCAAGCAGAATTAAGTGTATCTTTCACTGATACTGTTCTAATCGGTGAACTTGTAATGATGACAGTAATTACAGAGTGTTGATTGGCTCTTACACTCAGTTATTTCAACTGAACTGTTCTGACTAAATTTGGTGACTACTTATGGAATAGCGGCCTCTACCAAATAAGAGCTGATGTAAGAACAAGGAGAAAACAGGTTGAGTTGAATAAAAACTCAGTCAAGTCTAAAGCATGCAGCCTTATTCCTACGAGTTATCGGTGTAAGTCTAGAGCTAATATAATACAAATAACTTGAGAATGGTCAATCGTCGCTCGTCCATTGGCTGTACCGGATTCCCGTTGATTGAAATCACCTTATTCCCGAGCAGGATGATTCTAAAATAAAAACTAGGCCTAGCCTAATGTTCGATCGGTGTGATTGTTTTTGTTCCTGATGACGGACTATAAAAATTTAGGGACGAGTATATAACAATTTTCTCGTTAGATTCGCGGTTTAGGTACGGGTAGTTTAGAACGGTTTCGTGTGTTCTTTGGAATCATTACCACAAACTGATAAGATAAAAGCCCTTTCAGCTGACTTATAGTGCACAAGGGCGGTCAAAGAATTATAATCCCTGAATGTAAGACATAGCTTTCGCGACTCGATCATTCTCCTGCTTCTTCGCCATATATGTCTCTTTAATTTTATATTTTGGCATTTGAAAGTGCACTAGTTTTCGATAGACTTATGTATGGATGATCTAGATGCTAGATGACTTAGACTAGAGTCAATGACGACTCTCCGATATTTTGTAATTTGTTGAAGCTTTGGATTCTGACTCCAAACGAAATGCTTCTTGAAAAACCATGCCCTATACGTAGGAAGTAGTGCTTCTATTTCGTCCCATAGCTACATTTACATGCATTTAAGAATAATTTGTAGAGTCTGATTCGTAGTTGCAAGGTTTATATTTGTTTTTTAAATTAGGTAAAAACCAACGCTTGAAGATTAAGGGGGTAACGACCCCAGAATTGTTCCCATAATCTACTTTTTTTTATTTCACTTTATTTCACATGCAACAAAAGGCACCTTTTTACGACTTTTAGAAGTGGTTGAAAATTTGAGTCAAAGTGGATTTACGAAGGAGACAACAACGCGCTGCACTTTGCTACCTCGCAGATTACGGATTCCATTGCCTCTGCTGAAAAGTATGCTGTTTTTGCACATTTGCCCTATTATCTTCAAGACTAAGCAACAATTCTGATTTTTGTCTTATTATGTTGGTAGTATCACTGGGAAACTAACCTGAAAAGAGAATTATAAAATTCAAAGGGCTTTGTACTTCATGGAGAAAAATCTTGAAAAAAAAAAAAAATGAAAACTTAAAACGTTCTATACAACTTCCTTAAAATCTTCCACCATAAATTTGTAAAATGGGCTAACATATTTTTATGCCAAGTTTGAGTAAGATTGGTCCAGCTGATTCTGAACTAACAGGTCATTTGTCTTTGATAAAAAATACATGTAAACGTGTTCCAGGTCCTTAACGCCTTAATGTGTCTACTAAAAACCTGGTTTTACTTATTTAAGAAATGTTTGCAGAAATTACCAGAGCTGCGATAGAACTATCTTATTGTCTAAAGTTGAGTTGCCTGTATTATTTATATTTTTATTTTTGTCATAGGTACCCAATCCATTGAACAGAAGCACTAAGTGGAAGCTGTATCCCAACCCGGATTGAATAAACTGTTAAGCAATGATCTCAATTTGTGCCACCTTAGGTCATGTAACTTCAGGAAATTGCTTCGAATAAACACAAAGGTCGAGAAGTGAAAACTGACCTAAGCTGCTCCAGGTCATTCGCATTCAACCAAGAAAGACTTGTGTCAATCCATTAAGAAACGCTTAGAAATATGTGACTGCATCAAATCTGTTATATGTATGTAGTATGTTTCTGATTGATTTCTATCTTGAATGAGAAATGGAGGGTCAATAAACGAGGGTGAGAGATGTATAAAGCAAATATTCTTTCTTTTTGATGAGTCATTTTACACCCATTGATCAGAGTTTGTGTATTCAATTTCATTTTACAGAGAAACACCATCTCCGATTTCATTAATTTAACAGTTCAACTTAAACACTCGAACATTTAAATCGACAAACAAAATTCAATTTAATCAAATAAAACACTCCACCCTTCACACAAGACCTCGCGTACCAAATGCATTCTTATTTTCCTCTCTCTTTTGCAATTCAAACACTCACACCCTCAGATGTCATCAACATTGCAATTCGAATCGTTTAACGATTTCAACAACCCTTTGATGTTTCGAAAACTCAATGAATCCTTAAATTCAATCCATTTTTATGAGGAGCAGGGATTCGGCGAGGATATGCCAACTAAAATTGCGACGATAAAGACGAAAATAACAGGAGCGAGAACCAGGACGAGGACGAATGCGTTCCTCTTCATACAAGCAAAAATAATTAACAGAAAACGGAAAACCACCCTTTCATCCCAAACCGAGAAATTGAGAAAAAAAAAAGAAACATAAGTGAACTCAAACGAACACATATTCAAAGAGAAGAGGCAAATCCATTATACACTCCGTTTCAAAATGCATTTATGCATAAATAAATTAGCTAACGTACGGATACTTGAAATATTCCACCCTCAACCACCTCCGAACAGTTACACTACCAACCTCCCACTACTGCGTATAAAAAGAAATCATACTCGGATTTTTGAGCGATTAACCCTCAATATGACTGCCTGACTGACTCATGCAATGAGGGTGCTACATACAATTGAAATGAATGATTCGAATCTTCAAAAAGATGATTATGAAGATGATTATTAGTGTTGCAGGGTTATTTAATTATTTATTCATCTAGGACGGTGTTTTCTGGACGAGGGCTTTCCAGGAGCTGAAACAGATGAATCTACGTTCGAATCCGAATCCACATGGGACAAACGAATCCTAAGCTGCAATAGAAACATCTGCGAAAAGCATTAAAACAACCCTCTAGCTGTTCCATTGTTACAAATTTGTGTATTGAATTTGAGTACCGGTGTGGAATTGAAAAAATATTTTTTGACTGTTTCGGAGGTAGAATCACCACCAACTACAGGATGACGAAAACGAATAAATTCGAATAAGTATCTTCATATGATTACCAAAACAAAAAGAATTGGAAAGTGAACCACAAGCGTGAGTCCTTAATGCTCATTTAAAAATCCCATTTGTTGGCAACGCGTTTTCGTCACATAAGCAGAGTTAGTTGCCAAAATACGCAACAAGGAAACCTACATACTACAAGGACACTCTTTTCTATGCCTAAAATTAACACTGAATTATTATTCATTAATTTTTTCTTCCGGCTCAGTGTTTCCGACACCGACTCGTGTTGAATGACGTGTGTTAAATTGTTGTGCCGGCTTGACATTTGAATAATGACAGGATGTCGTCAGAAGTAAAATGCGCAAGAAGAACAACAGCACCAACACCCCATTACTTCGTGGCTTTCATACAAGAACTATATGGTAGAGTAACTTGAGGTAGTGTAGATAGGTCCTTGAGTGATGCATTATTCCCAAGTGATATAAAACTATATCCCTCTCAACATTATTTCTTTTCTTGGTCTCTACCCATCTCTACGACGGGGTGACTTTAGCCATTTTATTCAATTTCCTACAGCAACTAACCACAAGATAAAATTGGGGATGAAATTGCCATTTTTCTTGCTGTCTGCAGTTTTTTCTTTATATTCGCCTGGAATCTTTTATCCGTAGATTCGGATGCGGAAACTTTGATTAAGTAAGGTCCCTTCTTAGTCAGAAAGATGATGAAGGAAAAGAAGAAGCAAGAAGGCCAGTAGATAAGTGTTTGCTTTCTGTTTGGATAGACGTAATAATTGGGAATAGTGGCTTGGTGGAGCAGAAGCAGGAGAAAGAAAAATAGAATCATTCTTAGATTTACGATGAGATAAACAATTTTTCCTTTACTCCTATTTTGTACGTCTGTTTCGCTTCATCGAAAGTATTTGACCAGTGCTGAAGTTTTTAGAATTTAAGGATAATTTAAAGCCACAAGGTGACATGGTACTATATGCTAGACTGCTGGAAAGTTGCTTTGGTCACCATACAATATCTTGTGTAGAACGATTTTCAGCTACAACTATCAGTGCAAGAATACTTTAAATGCCTCCTGATCAGCCCAGAAAATTATTATAGCTATGAAGTTGAACACTTTAATTATTAGAATTACTGTTAGTTAGACCAATGATAGAAAAGTTCTCCGACAAGTACTATAGGTGAAAAACAATAACTTGCTTTACGAACTTTAATATTAGCAAATGGGTCTTTATTTATTCTTGAACCAATGAAAGATCATTAATCGGTATCTTTTCAAAGAGAGACAAATGTGGAAACCATGAGCCGAGGAATAGAGCAGTATGTGCCCGTTAAATGGTTCCATCAAAAAGAGAAAGTTCATGCAAGTCTCCCAATCGAAGCATGAACTTACCAACGTAAGTTCTCGGAGTTACAAAGGCAGGTGATAATAGTAATAATGCGACAAAAAGGCAATTTTTGTCTAAATATATTTATGAGATCTAAAATAGTGCCGAACTACTACGCAGATCTTGAAGTTCTTATGGAGCGTGGAATACAGAACTTTGCTGAATCTCTATTCACAGGTTCATACAATACACTGAAATATGGAGTTGATAGAAGGTCTCGGTTCACAATCTGAATCAGAATCTTCAGACCGTTAGAGAGATCCGAATGAAAGTCATCAGCAGATGGAAAGCACTTATGACTTGTGGAATATAAGGTGCTACATTTTCATGGTAACAAAGCATGAATAAGTCGTCGCTTAGCAGTTTCCTGTCCCAAGATGGTTTACAAGACTCAAATACTAACTAATCGTCTAATCTTCTTAGAGCTCTAACAGTAGATGACTGGTGACTTTATTATAACTTATCTAGTCGGATGAATCATAAACCAGTTCCCACGTCTGGGAATACAGAGTATGTAAGAGTAGTTAGGTCCAGAAAACAATAACAAAATAAATCCGATGGTTCTGCGCATGTTTGCGGCTTTAATTGCTTGGTTATGACAAGAAAAAGAACGACCAATACGTCCTTAATAATCGTTGTCTAGACAAAGCCGCCAGTCTGACATTCCACGGTTCTTGAGGGGTTATACGCAGTTGCAAGGATTAAAAATAGACGTTTTTTATGAATTTTTTCTGAAATGATATTTCATTTTACAAAAACAATAAGGAAAGATACATTTAGTGGCAACATTTAATTTTGTAAAAATATCGATCTGGTGTCCTCCTGCAGACGATCTCCCGAAGGTCCTTAAAAAAAAGTGTTCAGCGATGATCACGATATCTCCGGTTTAGTTCATCTGAAATCAAAAAACCCGAAAGATTATTTTAGTGAATATCTATCCACTAGTTATACATCAAAGAAAAAATCGAAATTTAAAGTTTGGACAAAATGCCGGCGACCAAAATTGCCACGTAAAATTGTTAAAAAAAAAACAAGTAATTCGGAAATTTATTCCTTCGATCAAATTAGTATTCGAGGAATACTAAGTGGAGTGAAAAGTAACCTCCTTGACCGCCAGAATGCGCTGCTACTGCAAAAAGGGTTATGGTGCCTTAAAGTCCGTTCATATTCAGGCAGACATGCCAAATTTCAGTGTGATACTGCCTTTAGTTTTTAGTTTTGACATCTGATTGTTGTTGACGCGTTTGGCATCATGTTGAGTATGGACAAAAACGATTTTCGTTCTCTCATAAAACATTATTTTTTGAGAGGCAAAACGGCAAAGAACACAAAAGAAAAGTTAGATAAATATTATGGGGCTAATGTTCCGTCAGATTACACCGTCAAATATTGGTTTCGAGAGTTTCGTGGTGGCCGCAACTCCACTACCGATCAAGTCCGCAGCGGCAGGCCCTCCGATGGGGTAACAGAGGACAATGTCAAAAAAATACATGAAATGTGTTGGCTGACCGGAAAGTGAAGCTGCGTGAGCTAGCAGATACCACAAAAGTTAGTACTGAGCTCACACGCCATATTTTGGGCAAATATTCTGCATATGAAAAAGTTATCCTGCCGCTGGGTGCCGCGCATACTCACTCCTGACCAAAAACACGAACGCGAGAGCACATCGAAAGAATGTTTGGACTTGCTGATGCGGAATCGGGCGGACTTTTGTCGTCGATTAATAACTGTTAAACATCAGAGAACAGAATAAGTGCCCGGCAATGGACTGAAGCAGCACGAGTGCTCCGAAGCGGTCGAGGTAGGTTCGATGGGTCGTAGAGGTTATGGCGTCAGTTTTCCGGGATTGTCATGGCATACTCTTCGTGAACTACCTTGAAAAAGGAAAAACCGATTAAAGGCCGAAATCGCTGCATACCAGCCTCACATGAAGCGAAAAAAAAATTTGTTTTTGCAAGACAATGCACCGGCGCACAATAGCATCGCAACCGCGGCTAAAATCAATGACTTACGGCTAAAATCAATGACTTACGGCTCCAATTGCTGTCGCATCCACCGTATTCGCCCGATTTGGCTCCCTCGGACTATTATCTCCTCCCAAACCCCAAAAAATGGCTCATCACGGAGGTGTAGTTTGCAGACCTTCCGGAAAATTACTTTTCGGACGAGATCAAGAAGTTGGAAAATCGCTAGAATAAGTGTATCAAACTAAAAGAAGACTATATTGAATAAAATAAAAAAAAAAATTAAAATTTTTTTTTTCATTCCCAACAAGGTTACTTTTCACCCCACCTAGTATATCTGAGAAGGTTGAGTTAAGATTTCAAACCGATCGTTTGAACCGGCTTCGAAAACCTACTTTTGAGAAAAACACCTTTAAAGTTGCGGAAGAAGACAAAAAATTTTTTTTTTTGACTTACATGGAGTCATCTATTCCAGGGCCATAAAATGGACCCTTCGTAGAATCAGTAGCTTCTAGTACCCCGATTTGATGATATCTACGATATCATGTTATTATCTCGCGTATACCCATACGCTCTCAAGTCAGATCGTGACGCACCCTGCATCCTCTTTCTCGATATAGGCATAGGCATTGGGCCCAATTGATATTCCCAACAACAATTAAGGGAACAATTTAATAGTTACTTTCCAAATAAACTGACTTTAGCTCTCAGTTAAAATTGTTAAGTTAAAACTGAACACACGACTGTACAACGTGGCAGAACTGTTTGAAATTATATTCACTTGTTTCGTACTCGAGTTAGTCATCAGGAAAAAAAAAGAGCAGCTGCTACTCCCATCTGTGCTCCGCCTACTTTTTTTACAGTCCGAGAAGTTCTTACAAATATGTGTATATCTCGAAAAGATCGATTCGATTTTCAGGGATAGTCAGATATATAGGGTGATTCAACGTGAGGTTTGATTTATAATGCCAAATAAAACACATAAATTTGAAAGGGAACTTAAAATGTTTTTTATCGCTTAAAAGAACAATTCATGGCATTTACTTTTTGGAAATGATATCATGTAAATGTTGGTTACGACTACTTCTGAAGTGGCTCATTCGGAAGGTCAAACTTTGGGCGACTCGTTCGAGAATAGCGACCGGTATCTCGCGGATAACACGAGTAATGTTGGCTTCCAAAGAGTCAATCGTAGCTGGCTTATTCCTGAAGACCTCAGACTTTGGAGAAAATAGTCCAAAGGTATGATCTAGGCGGCCAATTTACTGTAACGAAACGTGAAATTAAGTGCTCACCAAAATGATTTCTAAACAAGTCCATTATTTCACACGCAGTACGGCTCGAAGCGCCGTCTTGTTGAAACCAGAGCTCACCGAGACCATGTGCTTGAATTTCAGGACGCACATAGTCCGTTTACATGGCGCGATAACGGTTACCATTGATGGTAACAATCTGATTAGCCTCATTTTTGAAGAAATATGGACCTATGATCTTACCAGCCCATAAACCACATCATACCGTTGTTTTTAATGGATGTAATGGTAGCTCTTGGTACTCTTCGGGTTGCTCATCAGCCCAAATACAGCAATTTTGTTTATTAACGTATCTATTGACCCAGAAATGGGCTTGAATAAAATTTCACGATAAAACGCCGGTGGAGTATCATCCACTAATGTAAACTGGGATTCAAATTTGCGAACGGTATTAGCAATTGTGGATTCAGTAGATCGATTATGCACCGTAAGTTCCTCGAATCGCACGAAAAACATATCTCACAGAACGCTGATTTTCGTAATATAGCTGAACAATTTGGAGACACTGTTGTGTGAGCAAAACGATTTGCCAAACGATACTGAACAAAAATGACAAAGTAGTTTGTTTGTTTGTACGAGTACATTGCGAAAATACAAAAAAATCGATTTTTTGAAGATTGTAACTGCGTATAATCCCACTGTTAAGTTTCCCGTTGTTCCAGTAATGCCCCTAAGTTCTACGACTTTTGTTGCGTTATAACCTGGAACTAACTTATCACTGCACATCGCAGACAACTCTGTCAAAATAATGATTAGGCCTACGAAAGCCATTATCAAGCGCTGCATTATCGAATATCGGTAGATGGTTTCTAAGATAAACCGACGGAAAAGCAGATGACGGCGTTTAAATTGCCTGTTGTCCTTTAATAAAAAAAAAAGACGATATATTTTCAACGCTAGCTGATTCAAAATTATCTCACATGTGGTAGCGAAAAAACAGCTTTAATCAGTGACAATTTAGGAATTTAACGTGATGCCCCGATTTAAATGGAAAGTGAATTACAAACCAATATTCAAAAGACTCAAGGGCAAACTTACCACCGCACGGACAAGCTGAAGTTATAGTAGTAATCTAGTACCCTGATCGGAACAGAATGAAACTACAATATGACTTAGAAGGTTTACAGCAGTGGTTTTGGAAATTCAACATTTTCATTACATTCTGCAACTGATAACATGACCGACAAGACAAGCTCATTATTATGCTTAATATTCTTTGTGAGCAACATGTTGGGTTAAAAGTTTGTCACATAAATGTGCAAAGCCTTTTTTTCCCTAAAATAGACGAATTTATACATTTGTTTGTTGGCTCTGGTGTTTATATTGTGTGTGTGTGTCCAAAACATGGTTTTTGCCCATTGTCAAGGACTCGATTTATGAATTTAAAGACCACAAATTAATTCGCTCTGATAGAAATGATGGGATTAGTTGTGGTGTCGGCGCAAGTCTATCAAATTTAAGTACGTCGCGGTCTGAGTTTGAATCGGTTTGAGTATCGGTTCATAGAAACAACATTTAGTTGTTTGTTGCAGTCTGTCGATTGAATCACGATATAGATTTTACGGAGCTCTATGAATCGCTTGAGCAGTACTCGCCTATGTACTCCGAAATCTTATTGTGTGGGCATTTTAACAGTGACCTGCTAAGCAATGACTACCAAACACAAACGTTCGTTGAAAAAAAAACAAGAACACATGGCTTTGTTTCAATTAATAATCAGAATCCAACTTACTTCTGTAATGAATCCTCTTCTACATTGCTAAATCTTTTTTTTTTTAGTTAACAACCCTTTAAATTCTCTCCTTTATACTCAATTATCGGCACCTGCATTCACCAAACTCGATTTAGTATTCACAACATTTGACATTAAATTATGCAACTACGTATTTTCTTATGAGTACAGGGATTTCAAGTCAATTAATGTGCTTCTTTTGGAAGAGGATATCTATCGCGTTAATTGGCAAAAAATTTATTTTATGAGCTCTGCAGACGAACAGGTAAATTTCATGCAAAACTCCATAAGAAACCTGATGAACACTCATGCACCACTAAAGTCAAAAGTTGTTTGCTACCAAAGAGATTCGTGGATCACGCGGGAAATTTGTGACACAATAAGAGAGCGAGACGAGGCTTATAAACGGTGGAAACGATTTAAGCTGCCGGAGTCCTACAATGTTTTTCGGGCACTTAGGGGTAAAGCTCGTATGCTAATTCGCAAAACTAAAAGCCAACTTTACTGTCAACGACTTTTCTGTAGTAACGAATATTATTGGGAGTAGGAAGGCAAAAAATCGAAAGTATTGCGGATGTAGATTTAAATGCCCTTAATGCAGAATTTGTACGGTCTCAAAGTCAGTCACCAGCTCAGAACCTACCGAGAACTCTAGCACCTCAGGTTAATAAAGGCGATAGATTTTATTTTCAGAGGGTTGATGAATCTGATGTTGTTAAAGCTTTTCTCGATATTCGTTTCAATTGGATTTGATGATGTGCACACTACATTCATAAAATTGAATTTGCCGTATATATTGTCAACTATTACCCATTTTTTAACATGATTATTCTGAACAATTCTTTTCCATTGGTTTGGAAAACTGCAAAAGTCGTACCTGACGTCAAAAAGCCTGCCATCCGTCAGCTGCCAACTGAGTTTGGACCTATCTCTATTCTGCTGTTTCTGTCAAAAGTGTTGAAAAATTTCTTCATAGACAAATTCTGCATTTCTTTGCCGGTAAAAAACTATTGTGTGCCCACCAGTCAGGATTTAGAGCGAAGCACGGCTGTATTTTAGCTCTTTTAAAAGCTTCAGAAGACTTTCGAAATTCAATGGATATTGACTTAGTGTCATTCTTGTGTCTCCTAGATTTTTTAAAGGCCTTTGACACAGTCGATCACGATACCCTTATTTACAAATTACAAAATTGATACAGCTGCCACATTGATGTATTTATACCTCACTGAAAAAAATTATCGCGTTTAATAGACCTTAAAGCAGGTATCCCGCAAGGATCTATTCTTGGCCCACTAGTATTCGTTATGTTCATCTTTTGTTCTTATGTTCATTCTTCCAACCGTTATACAGAACTCATCAAGACATATTTATGCTGACGATCTTCAAATCCATCTGAGCTGCAAGCTTGGGATGATTGAGGACGGGGTGTGTAAGCTAAATAGGGATCTTGAAAATATAAGACTATGGTCTGAAAATAATAATCTTTCTCCTAATCCTAAGAAGTCTTAATATAATGTTGTCTACAAGCAGGGGCTAGACAAAACATATTTTCAAAGTCTCTGCCTAGGGAGTGATATTGTCGAATATGTTGAGATCACTAAAAACTTAGGAATTTGGTTTAACTCCACTCTTAGATGGGACCATCATGTTCAAACGGTCATTGCCAAAATATACGCCTTGCTGAGTAGTTTATCTCTGTCTCAAAGTTTTACACTCCGATTCCCTTCCCATAAACATACGACTACTTTGAGGCACAAAACAGTTTGATAAGGTCGCTTTCCGGTATTTGGTCGATGGTCCTCAATATTAATGATTCTTGAGTAAAATCCTTTTTTTTGTGTATTTCTTATTCCTTATTCAATTTTAATGGTAATCATGTTAAAAAAAAACTAGATTATAATTAATTTAATTAAATTATGCTTACAACAATAATTATGTTATAAATTTTACTATTACCCATTCAAAGCTTTTTGTAAAAGATGCTCTAATAAATAAATAAATAAAATTCTATGGGCAATTGTTTACGCTCAGAACACATCAGGAGATTCAATGGAATGGCTTCAAATAATTGAAAGGTCAATGGGCGGATGGTCCTGGTCCTGGTCCGTGATGTAGGATTCTGCGAAGCATACAAGTAATGCCTTACTGAAGGGAAAACAAGAAATAAGACAACGAAAACTATTCTAAATCGAGTTATTTCCCTAAGGACAGCAGAAACTGATACCATTAGTATCAAGAAAGCACATTTATAACAGGCCACGCGAAGGAGATTTGGGACATAAAAAATCCGTATACATCTAATTTCTGGATTGTATGCACAAAAGATGTTAAGCTGTGATATATGGTATATATTGCAAGGATTGTTAATGACGGTTAACCAAAGGCAAACTAAGTTCAAGCCGACCAGGCTATCCTTTTGGAGTCAACTGATTTGATTGGAAATATATAAAGCTCATCAAAAAGTCAATTGTGCTTCTTAAACTTTTTTGGATGCCTAACCCCGATGTATTAAGATATTTTAAATATATCGACACTATAAGGAGTGCAAGTATAAATAGGTTTCCATTGATACTACCGATGGGTTAAAAGAAAAAGGCGGATGTATCGGGTTTTTCACTAAGGACATTACGTTTGTATATATAAATGAAACACAGAACAATTGGGATATCGTATTGAAATTTCTTCCATGTGTAGTACACGTACACGTCCTTGGAAGTAACCCTTAATTCTACTGCTAGCGGAAACTATGCTTGCACAAAACCATTAAGCCTTCTGCCGAAATTTGTCTAGAATGACCAAATAATGGAATCGCATCAGCGAAACATGAATGTGAATCTAATGGAACTACGCACACATCGTTATACAGCCAATATTGAAGCTCTAATAAGGAAATCCATTCTGCAGGAGAAAGATTTAAAAACTCATAAAATATATAAACAAAAATGGTATGAATCTGATTGCATGAAAGCTAGAACCAAATCTTTTATTGAGTATATTTTAGTTCATACGTTTTTTTTTTCAAAATTTGAACGTTTATTTAAGAAAAAATTGTACAATAGTATTATTCCAAGTATTGTCTATCTGAAGCTATGACTTTTTCCCATCTTTCTGGCAATTTGTGGATCCCATCCCAAAAGAACTGCGCCGGCTTGGCAGCCAAGAATTAATCAAGCCAATTTTTGATATTCTGCTCTGATGTGAACCGCATTTTAGTGAGGGCGTTCTGCATCGACCGGAACAAATGGTAGTCAGAAGGGGCAAGGTCTGGGCTATAAGGCGGGTGTGGTAAGACTTCCTATCCACTGTTTTCCAAATAGTTCTTAACCGGAATAGCAACGTGGGGCCGAGCGTTGTCATGATGGAAAATTATTGCCTCGTGTCTGGTCGCATATTCCGGGCGTTTTTCGGCTACTGCTCTCTTCAAACGGATTAATTGTGTTCGGTAGCGTTGTCCATTGATGGTTTCACTCGGTTTTAGCAGCTCATAATACAGCACACCCATCTGATCCCACCAAAGACAGAGCATTACCTTCGCGCCATGGATATTTGGCTTTGCCGTTGATTTGGCTGGTTGGCCAGGTTTCACATATGATTTTTTGCGCCGTAATGGATCCATTTTTTATCACCAGTAACAATCCGATGCAAAAAATGACTTCCTTTTGTGGCGTTCCAGTAGCATTTTGGACATGCAAAACCGCTTTTCGACGTCTCTCGGCTTGAGTTCATGTAGAACCCAATTTCCTTGCTTTTGAATATATCCAGCTGCTTTTAAACGTTTTGAAATGGCTTCTTGAGTGACACCCAAAGATTCTCTGAGCCCTTCTTGTGTTTGGCAATAATCTTTATAGAGTAATGTTTCCAGTTCTTCATCTTCAAACTTTTTTGGCTGCCCAGGACGTTCATCGTCTTCCAAGTCAAGACCACCACTTTTAAATCGTGCAAACCACTTTTGTCACGTTCGCTCAGCTAACGCATGTTCACCATAAACTTCCACCAAAATACGATAACTTTCGGCAGCAGTTTTCTTCATATTAAAGTAATGAAGAAGAACTCCCCGCAAAAACACTTTTTCAGGCACAAAGTTCGACATATTTGAGTAAAAAAAATTATTGTGATGAATGACATATACTGAAATGACGTACAATGACAGTAGCTTTCCAACGCATGTTCCAATGGAATAATACAAGTTACGCCATCTCTTAGCAAACCGCACGAGTTATAGAAAAAGTTATAGACCCAATAAATTTCTCAAACTTCTAAGGTCGAATATCTCCAATATCTTTAAAACACTCTATCAAGATGCCAACAAGGAATACAAACACATCTGCTACATCAAAAAAGGATCCTTTGAACAACAAAACATTGCGATTATAAATAATTCAAAATCTTCTGCTCAGTTCTGGAAAGCTGTCAAATACCTAAACGGACACACGTCTAACATCTCTGTAACTCTTAAAGCACTCAGGACTCATTTCGATAAACTTCTTAATGCCCCTCAGCCCCTCTGCTCTTAGACGAAAAATTAGACTCTGCATTTGCCCTGGAAGAAGTCAATGAAGTAATATGCAAATCGAAATCAAACAAAGCACCTGGTATTGATCTCATCCCATTTGAGTTCTATAAAAATTGCACATATGAGTTTATGAATTCTCTCACAATTGAATTTAATCGAATATTCGACTCTGCTTATATCTCCGACGTATTCAGGAAAGCAATGATTTTTCCCTTACACAAAAAAGGCCAATACAGGGACCCGAAGAACTACAGAGGAATCACATTTTTAAACACTTTAGCCAAATTGTTTGCTTCATTAATTTACAAAAGATTGTATGAATAGGTACAAGAACATAACATCCTTAAAGAATTCCAAACTGGATTTAGGAAAGGTTATTCTACAATCGACCAGATATTCTGCTTAACAAACATTGCTGAAACATACAAGTACAAGAAAAAAAAGTTGTACGCATTCTTTGTAGATTTCCGAGCAGCGTTCGATTCAATACCACGTGAAGCACTCTTTTACAAGCTTTCCAATATCGGTGTATCAAGTAAAATTATTCGAATCCTGAGAGCATTGTAGGAGAATAATATTGCATATGTATGGGTTGGAGACTTAATTTCTGAAGAGTTCGAAACTTCAATGGGTGTTAAACAAGGCTGTATTTTAAGTGCTCTGCTTTTTATATTATACATCAATGATATAACAGATGATGTCAAAGGTGGAATAAGATTCAACGGTGTATCAATTCCTGCGCTGATGTATGCTGATGATATAGTCTTTCTGGGTGACACAAACCAAGGTATGTAGTTAATGATAAACAGGTTTAATGCTTTCTGTAAAAGTTGGAATCTCACTGTAAATCTTGATAAATCAAAAATGATGATATTCCGAAATGCAGGAGGATGCTTCTCCTAAGTCGAGGTAGTATCCAGATACAGATACCTAGGTGTCCTTATATCGTCCTCCTTAAATTTCAAACCACACTTTAAGGAAAAATTACAATAGCTGTTGCTAAAAGAGCTATCTGTTCGATTTGGGAACGTTGCTTCAAAAATAAATATGTATCGCAAAGTGCAAAACAACCTTTGCTCCACTCAACCGCAGCGTCGATAATGCTGTACGGAGCTCAGGTATGTAACCCCATACCTGCTACGATGCTGTGGGAAAATTCTTCTTCGCTACTTTTTGAAGATTTTCCGATTACCAAAAAATACTCCGAACTATATGCTACATCTTGAAACGGGAACTCCTCCTTTGCACTTTAACTATATCCTAAAAATACTAGAAATGAATGAATGCAGAATACCAAACGTAGTGTTAAGAAGCATAATTAGAACAAACGGATGCATTTGCGAGGAATGGAAGAAAACAGCTTCCGAATGCGGAGTAAATCTGTCTATTCAAGTGAACGAGCATCCTCATCTTTTAGGAGCAAAATTTAACTTGGTTTTGGAGAATTTTGGCAGACATACATATGACCAATATGTCGAAGAAGCTGAATCGTCACTGTTTAGGAACTATTACAGCAAACTAAACCATTTTCTAAATGAAAAAACATACTATTTTCAAACTGAGAGGGGATCTCGTTCAACTAAACTTTATACCCCATAGACCAGATTTACCAATACTTTGTGACCTCTGCAACATGAAGAAGAGAGAAGACATCTTACATTTTCGTGGTTTTTGTCCGATTTTAAAAGAATTTCGACTATCAATGTTCGGAAAACATGATTAAAACGAAGATGAAGTAATGAGCATTTTAAATGGAGAAAAAGGATGGAAAGTCTTATATGAGATGATTATCTCCATCTCATAGATGGAAAATTTTTAATGTAAAACTTAAGTATGTATTTTGTCAACCTGGTAGACGTCCACAGGCCAAACCATTAAAGACTTAGGTTAATCGTTACATTATAAAACATTTATTGAAAATAAAAGTCAACTAACCAACTAACTAACTACACGTATTAAATTTAAATATGGACTTCGATATCGTTCATATGGGCACCGCAAGCATGTTTACAGCGATAGATTTTTTGGAGCCAATTTTCCACCTCTCTTCCACACATATAGACCGTTGTTGGCTTGTTGGCATAAGCATAAGCAAGTTGGTCACCATCTTGTTGGAACCACATATCACTGATATCATTCTCGCCAAAAAATAGTCTTCCAACATAGTACGATGGCGATCTCCATTGACAATAACATGACGATCGTTTTCATGGACGGAAAAATACGGTCAATCGCACCTCCGGCATGAAATCCACACCGCACGATCACTTTTTGTGGATGTAATGGAGTATCTTGAAGCACAAGTGCGTTTGTTGCTGTCCAATAACACTGAGCTTCGTCGCTGAAGCCGATTTCTCGATGCAATTAAGGATTTTCTTTAAACTTTTGTAGATCCTAATCAGAGTTAATTTGATTTTGTAGGGGTGTAGGCTATGAGAGATACTTAAGTTTAGTGATCGGCGTGGAATCGACTGATTTGGCTCATTGTGAACTGAAGCACTAACAGCTACGCTATTTTCGGTACTTCGACCTGTGCGTTGTCTTACTGGTATAGAAACATTACAAAATGAACATGTTGACTCGAATTTATCCACATTAACACGCAATGAATAATATGACTGAAACCAACTCAGAATTTCGGTAGTAATTTTCAAAACATTGCTCGTTCACTATCATAAACATTTAAGCCTTAATCGACGTTTTGGCATTGACAGATCATTAAAAAAAAAATGTAAGGGGACATTTGCATTAAAATACAAAATTGCGTGAATGTGCCATAATTTTTGCAGATGGCGTCAAGTGGTATTGTGCTATGTCTATTACGTTGTACACAGATATAAAATTAGTTGACAATGGAGTGATACACACCAGACGAACGACGAATTGTTATTGCTTATATGACCAACTTTCAGTCTGTTGTTTTAACGAAGCGTGAATTTCGTCGTCGTTTTCCTTATCTTCCTGCACCATGTGCGTGAACAATAAAGCGTTTGGCTGAGCCCCTCGTGCAAGCTGCGCCAACTATAGATGTCGCAGAATGTGGCCGGCTCCCTATTGCTCGTTCGAAGGAGAATATCACTGCTGCGGCTGAGGATGTCCGAGAGCGTCCACAAACATCGATTAGATAACGATGCACACAATTTAGCATCAGCAAACATTCGTTGCGTCGAATTTTGTTGAATGGCCTGAAGATGTTCCCTTATAAAGTGCAAACCGTTCACCAATTGCTGCTTCTGACCGACCATCAAGGGAGGATAACTTACTCCCATGTTCTGTTAAACTTCGTGCCGAATCATAATGAGTGACGAAACCCATTTCCACTGAAGTGGTTATGTGAATAAACAAAATTTTGCATTTCTTGGACACATTGAATCCCCTCAAAGTGACTATTTGGTGCGGGATTTATAGTGAAAAAATGATTGGCCCTATTTTTTTTAGGACGCCGACGGCACCATTAAAACCGTAACTGGTAAGCGCTACAGACAGATGATAAGAGAATTCTTTTTTTTTTTTGCCATAAGTTGCTGAATTTGTTCTAAAGCATTGTTGGTTCTAGCAGGACGTAGCAACCGCTAACACAGCTCGGGAAACGATGGAGATTTTGAATCACCAACTTCCAGACCGTGTGATCTTTCGTTTTGGCAGATTTTACTTCTTCCTTTGTGGCTTTTTGAAATTTAACGTTTACCTTTTATATCCGACAGTCACTCTCATCCAGCTTCAAAATACGCATCGCGATGTAGTACGATGTGCGGGAAATATGAAGTAAAAACTACAGCGACGAATATGAAATGGAAGTAAGTGGATGTAATGAAACGTAATAGAATAAAAAAATACGCGCATTCGCGGAAGCCTCGTATTTACAAGTCTTACCCATTTTTCTGGTAGATCTCGAATACCATAATGGTGAAAGTGTTTATCTTTTAAGGCTATCCACGAAACAAGCAATTTTTTGATGTCTTCATACAAGCGGAACCTCTGATCAGCCAGGCAATGTGCCATTGAACGAAACAAGTAATAATCGGACGGCGCCATATCTGGGGAATATGGCGGGTGGAATCGGACTTCCAATTTAATTTCCAGGTAGGTTTTAACGAGTTTGGCAACAAGAGACCGAGCGCTGTCATGCTGTAAAATCACTTTTTCTTACCTCTGCTCGTATTCTGGCCGTTTATCGCGCAGTGCTCGACTCAATCGCATTAATTTAAGTCGGTATCATTCCCCAATGATTTCGTTGGGTTTCAACACCGACCTGTTCCCACCAAATACACAGCATAATCTTCGTACCGTGAATATTAGGCCAAGCCGACGATGTAGAAGCATGACCGGGCAGTCACCATGACATTCATTTCTTTGAGTTGCTGTAATTAATCTAGTGTTCATCATTCGTCGCGATGCGATGAAGAAAATACTTCTTTTCTTGCTGCTGAAGCAGTTATTCGCAGGCGAAAAAACAACGCTCAACGTTCCTTGGCTTTAAATCATAATGAATCCAAATTCCTTGTTTTTGAACCATTCTCAACGCATGCAATCGCTTGGAAATGGTTTGGCGGGTAACTCCTAATGCTAAAGTAAGCTCTTCTTGGGTTCGACACTGATCCTCATCGCGCACCAATTCAACGCTAAGAAGGATTTTGGCCTTCCTTCATGCGGACGAAAGTCAGCATCGAAATCATCGTCTTTGAAGCGACGGAACCAATCACGGCACTTTGTTTCACTTAGAGCAGTATCTCCGTAAAGCTTTTTGAGCTCTCGATGCGCTTCACTCGCCGTTGTCTTCGAATAATAGAAGACGATTATTTGGCACAAAACCCGACATTTTCACACAACCAAAAGTATATGACGCCAAATATAGGGTGATTCATCGTGAGGTTTTATTTATAATGTAATAAAGCACATACATTTGAAAGAGAAGTTAACATTTTTATTATCGGTTAAAAGAACAATACATGAGATTTACTTTTTGAAAATGATATCAAGTAAATATTGGCCACGATTACGTCTGAGGTGGTCCATTCGGAAGGTCCAATTTTGGGTGACTCGTTCGAGCATAGCGACTGGTATCTCGCGGATAACACGAGTAATGTTGGCTTTCAAAGCGTCAATCGTAGCTGGCTTATTCCTGAAGACCTGAGAATTTACATATCCCCAGAGAAAATAGTCCAAAGGTGTGATGTCGTACGATCTAGGCGGCCAATTTACCATAGCAAAACGTGAAATTAAGTATTCACCAAAATGATTTTTCAACAAGTCCATTGTTTCACGCGCTTTATGACTCGTAGCACTGTCTTGTTGAAACCAGGGCTCACTGAGACCATGTGCGAATTTCAGGAAGCACATAGTCTGTTAACACGGCGCGATAACATTTAGAATTGATGCGGTAACATTCTGAGTCGCCTCATTTTTGAAGAAATATGGACCAATGCTTCCACCAGCCCATTAACCACACCATACCGTTGTTTTTAATAGATGTAATGGTAGCTCTTGGTACTCTTCGGGCTGCTCATCAGCCCAAATATAGCAATTTTGTTTATTGACGTATCCATTGAGCCAGAAATTGGCTTCATCACTGAACAAAATTTCACGATGAAACACCTTACCTACTTTAAGGGTAACGATAGAGAAATATTGCGTCAATTCGAAAGATCTTTATATCGTCTTCATCTTTTTGTAAAAAAAACATTCAATGCAGTTCTCAAGAATTTTAAGCCGCTAGAGCTAAGCAATCGAGACATATGTTAGAGTGTTTTTTTTTTCAATGTTGTGATTTGTAATTGAAGCAGTAAATTGATGAATCCGTCTTTTTTTTTGGCTACAGATGCATCATAACCAACAGGAATACAAACCCTCTAAGGAATTAGTCGTACGAAAACCGAAGATCTGCAAATACAATTCAACAAAATAATTCAATCGCTTACGGAATAGAATGTAAGTAAATGTATGATCTCACTGATGAGGTGATCCAAATGAAAAAGGCTTGTAGAATAGTTTTTAGGGGTTAGGCCATCCTAGAGTTTTCAAAAATTTGATTTTCTTTTTATCAAAAATTTGATTTTCTTTTTATTGTTTTCAATGGTCCCTTAGTACCTTAAAAATTATATCCGAAAAGATTATGGTTTTTAAAAAATCTAGTGTTTACGAGTACATCGTAAATTGAATTTCAAAAATGTTAGATAGAAAAACCAACAATGAATAAGGAGCAGATATCCCGAATTGTCATAACATAGTTTGCTTGCTTTTACATGTACTCAAACGTGTTTGTCTTGATTTTCCGGAGTGAGAGAAATGGGGTAGTTCGGTTTCGAATTATTGTTTCTAGGTTATAACGATGCGGCCTCTACTCAGGAAATGACGTTGCAAGCAAAATTAAGTGGGTTGAAGATGCTTTCAAAAATGTTTGTCAAAAAGCAGAAGTATGTCGAGATAAATTGCGTACGAAAAGTATCTTTCACGGATACTGTTCTCATCGGTGAACTTGTAATGATGACAGTAATTACAGAGTGTTGATTGGCTCTTACACTCAGTTATTTCAACTGAACTGTCCTGACTGAATTTGGTGACTGCTTATGGAATAGCGGGCTCCACCAAATAAGAGCTGATAGAAGAACAAGGAGAAAACAGGTTGAGTTGAATAAAAACTCAGTCAAGTCAAAAGCATGCAGCCTTATTCCTACGAGTTATCGGTGTAAGTCTAGAGCTAGTATAATACAAATAACTTGAGAGTGGTCAATCGTCACTCGTCCATTGGCTGTACCGGATTCCCGTTGATTGAAATCACCTTATTCCCGAGCAGGATGATTCTAAAATAAAAACTTGGCCTAGCCTAATGTTCGATCGGTGTGATTGTTTCTGTTCCTGATGACGGACTATAAAAATTTAGGGACGAGTATGTAACAATTATCTAGTTAGATTCGCGGTTTAGGTACGGGTAGTCTAGAACGGTTTCAGTTTTTCTTTGGAAGTATTACCACAAACTGAATAAGATAAGAGCCCGTTCAGCTGGCTTATAGTGCACAAAAGCGGTCAAAGAATTCTAATCCCTGAATGTAAGACATAGCTTTCGCGACTCGATCATTCTCCTGCTTCTTCTCCGTATATGATAAAGCAGTCTGATAGGAGTCACGCGTGATCTGTCAAAAAAAGCCTATTGCAAATCAAACCTCACCATGAATCACCCTTTATAATTGGATCATTCAAATTAAAAAAAAAAACTATCAGCATAAATCAAAAGGCCTATAGAATGGTTCTAAGATCCACAAATTTAGGCAACACGACAGAATAACAGTTGTATAAATACATATGTACGCATGATACAAATATGTTATTATACGATTTACATATTTCAACTGTTAATAGAGAAAGAAGAGGAAGATAAAAGATATCTACGCATGAATTATTAATTAGGTTTCTATAATTTAACGTGGAAAGCTTAGTAAATAAATATTCAAACAAGAACAAATCATGTTTACAAGATAAGTTTGTTTTTTCATTTATTTGAATACAAATTACTATCGCATACCTTGTTTAGGTCCATTTTACAATCGAGCCAGTATCTCCTCATTAACATTATCAAAGTGCAATTCACACCAATTCGTTGTTACAATAGTGGCTTCCATGGTTGCCTGTATAAAAGCCCTGAATACTTAATCATCGATAATAACGTTGACAATTTATTCATGCAAGTATTTAATAGTGTGTTGCATCACACATTTGCTTTCTGTTTTTAATTTCCACTGCTTGTTCTTTAACGGAAGCTGAATGTAATCCTCTTAACCACTTAACATAGTCTCACTCCATAGCACAGTTTTAACATGGTCTTCATGGCTTTTAATTAAAAATTCCATTTAACAAAAAAATGTCAATAAACTGACAGTTTATCCAATTTAAGCCGCACATATACCGACATTCTTTTAAAATTCAATTGCACAACTTATCGCATTAACTATGTTTATACGTAAGTTCGATTGAGATATTGTACAAACTTTTGTCACAAACTAGGTTCAATTTCGATTCCATAATGCGGTGAAGCTCCTAGGAAGCAACAGCTTTCACCGTTGAGTCTTTATTCGAAACTGCAAACAATTAAATTTGTCTAGCATAGGTGCCGGCTTTTTTTAAAGCATTTTTATAGAAGATGTGAAATCGTATCTCACGGTCACACTTCAGCCGTTCTATTTATCCCATTTTATAGAAATAAATAAAACTATCTTTAAAGTGTGTCTGTTTTCCGGAAATTAAATTTCGCACTTGTCATCATACACCAAGTAAAAAAAAAAAAAAAAAAAAACGAACCCAACTGAGGGATTCCCTTTGAAGTCGAGTTGGCTTTATTTATGTTCCCAAGATCAATGTCATTTTAACCTTAAGGCTGGAGTTCTCCTCAATCCACAAACTGACACAACCACAACAAAATCATATTCCTAAGCCTTGGCGGGGTTAAAAGAAAAAAAAAAAAAAAACAAACAACTCCTTTCCTTCAATTGGGTGTTCCGGCACATAGGCAACGACAATGACAACCAAAACGGATGACGCAAAAACCGAAACTGTAACAAAGAAGTGTCGTCGAGTGAAAAAAGTGAAAGCTCAATACAGAGAGCATAACACAACGATGTGCCATAAAAAACCGCTGCCGGGAAACTGAACCAGAAAAAACAACCCTTGGCGATGGAAGGGCTTGATTGCTGAAATGCTTTGCCAGAGAATTCCTGTTTCGTATTCCTTCCTAGTTTCCTTTATCCATGGCAATTCATTGTGGAAATTATATTCCTAGATACTACTCCAGACGGGGAACAAGCACGGCCAGACACAGGAAGTTTCTTTATTGCACTACTCGTATATGTACCCGTAAGAGTACTTTCAACGTTCCACGACCGAACATCGACGACTTGTACAAAATCAAACACGTGGTACTTTCCAGTAGGGTCGCAACGAAGAGATATCGTATATTTTAGGGTGCAGATTCGCTAAATAGATGAAGTGTGGTAACTATAATACTACGAGTACATACAGGCGTTCTTCCTACGGTGTGGAAGAACTTCTTTTTTTATTTAGGCGGATGATAGTAGAAACCGAGCTGAGGGTAGCTATGGTAGATTATCACATTCTGCACATACAGTAGTTGGATAGTCGTTGTGTAAGGTTGTTTTAGTGTGCTTTAGCTTGGTTTGGAAAGAATTCAGCGGAAAAAATAATAATCAACCCTCATGGTAGAAGGAAAAACAAAAAAACAAAAAAACACTCTCGGATGTCATGCTTAATCATAATGAACCTCAAGAACAAGGACGAAGAAGCGGACATAGGGGTGGATACTTTAAAAAAATATAAAAGCAAAAGAAAACGACCCTTTGCCTTGCAAGCAAAAAAATTCCACACAAAAAAAAAGGTTTTTTTTTTCGAGGGTCATTTCGCATACATACGGCCGGGAATTGTTGCAGGATATTTGAACAGAGGGTTGTAAACGAAAACGACGGTTATTTTGTTTAAATTTTGCACAAATGTGCCCAACAGCCTAAAGATTTTATAAAATGCTGCATATGGCTCAAGAATTCTAGTGTTGATTGGTGTTTTGTTAAATGAGATTTTGTGCAGTTCAAATTGGAAATATGAATTCTTTGAATTTCGTGAATATAAAATCTAACTAGAGTTAGGAAAGAAGTTGCTCTATTTTGTTAAATACAGGGACAAACATCTTTTTAATAGTTTAGTTCTTATCGTTTCGGATTAAGACGAAGAATGTTCATCATTTACCAGAAACTTAAGTTTTGAGATATGACAGGACCATCGTAAAGTTTGAATGGTTTACGTGCTGAAAACGTTTTGTCATACAACTGCCATTTGCGGTTTTTTTTTTACAGAGACTTGAAAAATTCATCTCAACAAATATATGGAAGAACTAAATAGTGTAAATTTTTTTGAGATGTTTTCTTTTTATAATTCTCAACAATAGTGCGCCGATCAACTCGCTTCACCTTCTGATAATGAAACACCATCCCGGGCTAACGTGTTTTGCTGGTTTTCCAAATTCAATCATGGTCGTCGTTCGCTCCTTCATGAAGGTCGTCTAAAATCGGTTGTAGTGCTAGAAAACATCGAAACTGTCCGCCCAAGATTGTCGTGTGTAGATTGTTCGGAATAGAAAAGCGCTTCGAAAATGCAAGAGTGTTCTGACCTTCATGGAGTGTATTTTGAAAAGCAATAAAGCCATTTTCGATGATAATATTTGTCTATACTTGTATAGACAACCTACCAACCAAAGAAATATACAGAAACGAGCTATACAATTTAGTAAGGCTATTGTATTAATATTGTATTATATTGTTAATATATTTTAATTTGATTTAAATTTGAACAATAGTATTATTCAAAGTTATTGCCATCTTTCTGGCAATTTGTGGATCCCATCTCAAAAGAACTGCGCCGGCTTGGCAGCCAAGAATGAATCAAGCCAATTTTTGATATTCTGCTCTGATGTCAACCGTATTTCAGGGAGGGCGTTCTGCATCGACCGGAACAAATGGTAGTCAGAAGGGGCAAGGTCTGGGCTAAAAGTCGGGTGGGATAAGACTTCCCATCCACTGTTTTCCAAATAGTTCTTAACTGGAATAGCAACGTGGGGCCGAGCGTAGTCATGATGGAAAATTATTGCCTCTTGTCTGGTCGCATATTCCGGGCGTTTTTCGGCTACTGGTCTCTTCAAACGGATTAAATGTGTTCGGTAGCGTTGTCCATTGATGGTTTCACTCGGTTTTAGCAGCTCATAATACAGCACACCCATCTGATCCCACCAAATACAGAGCATTATCTTCGCGCCATGGATATTCGGCTTTGCCGTTGATTTGGCTGGTTGGCCAGGTTTCACATATGATTTTTTGCGCTTGAGGTTGCCGTAATGGATCCATTTTTTATCACCAGTAACAATCTGATGCAAAAAATGACTTCCTTTTGTGGCGTTCCAGCAGCATTTCGGACATGCAAAACCGCCTTTCGAAGTCTCTCGGCTTGAATTCATGTGGAACCCAATCCTTGCTTTTGAATATATCCAGCTGCTTTTAAGCGTTTTGAAATGGCTGCTTGAGTGACAGCCAAAGATTCTGCGAGCTCTTCTTGTATTTGGCAACAATCTTCATAGAGTATTGCTTCCAGTTCTTCATCTTCAAACTTATTTGGCTGCCCAGGACGTTCATCGGCTTCCAAGCCAAAATCACCACTTTTAAATCGTGCAAACCACTTTTGGCACGTTCGCTCAGCTAGCGCATGTTCACCATAAACTTCCGCCAAAATACGATGACTTTCGGCAGCAGTTTTTTTCATATTAAAGTAATATAGAAGAACTCCCCGCAAAAACACTTTTTCAGGCACAAAGTTCGACATATTTGAGTGAAAAATTTTTTTTTGTTGTTTACGCTTCAAATGAATGACATATACTGAAATGACGTACAATGACAGTAGCTTTCTAATGCATATTCCAATGGAATAATACAAGTTACTCCATCTCTTAGCAATCCGCACGAATAGTTAGTTATAGACTCAATATCTAATAAATTATACAGAATGACTAGGAAGAGTACTTGCTCCTCCATTGAATTGGAAATCGATAGGAACAACATGTGAAAGAAACGCCACATTTAATAGAATAGCGTCTTCTTTTTGTCCTCTTAATCGACCAAGAGGTAAAAAATCGCATCGGCCAGCTCTAGGATCACAGGCCGAGTAGAATCTCTATAGAGAATATTTTAAAGTGTATACAATTGAATTTATGAAATCCGAACAATGGAAATACCTGTTTTTCCAACGCAGCTGAGTTTAGGATTGTTATCCTGGATAACAAACTTATATGAACTAAAGATGGTACGTCGAAAGCCATTAAAGCACTGTTGGCCTTTTCGCGTGCAAATGAGCTAACAATGAGAGGGTACTGAGAAGGGTCCTCTGGATATACACGCCTATGATAAGGTCAATTATATCCTATGCGTCGGTTGTCTGGTGAAATAAGCTCTCACGAAAATACGTCATTGCTGCTTTTACCACACTCCAAAGGGCAGTCTGTCTCTGCATGGGGCTTCCCTTATCCTGTCTGGCTCCGCTCTAAACGCATCGATGAATTTTTCCTCCCCTCTCCCCTTGATAATCATATCATGGGCTGCACTCTTAGAGCGCCATCTTTCGTTTAAAGTGGTCTTTGGTACAACACAAACTGGGAATTTGATGACCTTGCTCCTCGGCTGTCTTTTGTCTCTGGTCTTATGGACATGACACCAGAACTCCTGCTGCAGAAAAATTACGAAATCGACTTCCCCCGTGTTCAAGACTGGTTTCATTCAGAATATGAGCCACGAAAGGAATCCGTTCGGATCTTCACGGGTAGCTCCAAAACCAATATTGGATGCGACGCTGGTGTCTTTCTGGAGGACGTCAACGTTAGAATTCTAAGCTTTTTTGGAGAACTGGATAGTGATGCTTTTAATTACTAGAAGAGTCAGACCAGGCAGCTTCCTTCTTCGCGTAAAGAGAACAACCTCAGTTTTGATGGGATTGACTAAAACCCATTTCTAGTACACCAATAGCTGATCATTTCTAGGGCTACCTGCGCTTTACAATAGACATTCGCTAGACATAATTCAAACAGATAGTACAGCTACATTATACGCTTATGATTTCGCATAGTAGATGTCAGAGCTATTGAGTGCGTTGAGCAGCGAGTCGATCAACATACATTATAGCTGTAGAGAGAGAAAGCCGCCTTGCGGGCAATCCCTGTTTACATCTGCCGTCATATATTGACCACAATCAGCATCAGCAATCAATGTCTTATTCGCCAGCATCGCTTTTTTTAACAAAACTTGTGTTGTTTGATCGAGTTATACATGCCGTTTCAAAAGTTGTGTTGCCGAGATCGTCCTCAACGTCGGTCGATAAAAATGTCATGTGATCGTTTTCGTCTTATCGAGTACGTTTTCAATTCTGCCTACCAAATTTTGAAGCGCACTTTCGCAAGATCTTCCGTTGACAGGCGCGTTGCATCACAGACAGGGGATACATTTGCAAGGCGGTTTTGCGCACCATTCTTTAGATGCATGAAGGAGGTCAGATATATAGGTCGGAAACTCTTGGCGAACGTGTAGTTATCTTTTTCGATTTTTGCCATAAAGGCAACTATCACCGTATGTACACCAGTACCAGGCTAACAGGAAAGATTCTCTTCAGAGTTACCAGCAGCTGATATATACCTTTTGTAATGTAACTGGGTATGTGCCATCGGTCCCAATAGACTTGAACCCTTCAAATGAGGCAACATCATGTTACATGCCCTCACCTGGTACCACAACCAGTGAGATATACCATCTATTGCGTGTTGTGTTAATCAGTTCAGTAATAGCTTCGGTAATGTGAGCTGGTTTTGATTGAGTTACCTGGAAAGTGAGTCTCAAACATGAGACTGAGAGTGTCCGCTTTGACTCAGTATAAGTGTCATCATCAGCCTACTGGTTTCATCGACAATTTCGGTCTTTTCGCAAAAGTCTTAATACGATGCATTCTTCAAAATCAGAATAAGCTTCGCACATACATTATTATTGCTTCGCTCTGTACAGATTCCAATGTTCCCCCAAATTAGTCTTAAGTGGCTTGTTTAGAAATTTTGTGGTTTCTTTACCAAGTCGCTGCCAATCTGCGTTCTACCGAAAAATAGGCGTTTTGCAGGATTGCTTACTAGCTGAACATGCCATTCCAAAACATTTGGTGAGAGTACCGTTCAGGTTTCGAACAGCTTCCTCCAGTCTTTGTTTTGTTCTTGAATGCTAAGATCCGTCTCAAATTGCGGGTACTCGTAGAAGGTCCTCAGAATGTCAGACGAGAATTCAAGCGATATATCATGATTTGGACATCTTAGAGGTGAACGGATAAGGTGGCGGAATTCAGGTGCGTTTATCTCATCCATTGAAAATTAACCAGTAGCGCTTGTGAGTTTGTAGTAGGACTGCTGTTTGTATGAAGAAGAATAAGAAATACCGCCATTATCTATTATTTAGTATAACAGACCGATAAAATTCGAGTCAGAGGATGCAAAACTCAACTTTGACATCTAAATGCTCTATGCCACCCATCACTTAATGCACAACGCCAAGAAAGTTATAGGATTTTACGCATCGGGGACACAAAAGGCTAAAAAGAGTTAAGCAAAATTCTCTTATGTTGACCGTCTATGGTGACAAGTTGTTTCAGTACAAGACTTGTTATAAGATCACCTTCTTCTGAAAAACAGAAAACAGCCAACAATTAACGAGAACAGTTTGATGACTACCTGAATTAGAAATGACAATGATTAGGTTTTGACAATTTATTTTTCAATATAAACCCTTTCAACTCGATACACTTTTCCCAGCGGTGCTGCAACTCTTTTAACCCTTCTGTACAGTACGACTTTTGTTGGCTTGCAAAATACTCCTCCGCGGCGGAGATGACTTCCTCGTTCGACCAGCTCTTCTTTCCGGCAAGCGATTTCTAAAGATTTGGGAACAAAAATAAGTCGCAGGGAGGAAAATCCGGAGAATACGGAGGATGGGGAAGCCATTCGTAGTGCCATTCGACCACTTTGGCTGTGACGACTGCAGAGGTGTGAGCCGTTGCGTTATCATGGTGGAAGAGCCCTTTTTTCTTCAAATCGGAGTTGAATCGGCCCAATAAATCGACGTAGTATGCTCCTGTGATTGTTTTTCCCTTCTCCACCTCGCGAGTCCTGTGAAACGGTGGCCATTACCTTAGCCGAAAGCACGGTCTTCACTTCGAATATTCTTTGGTCTTTGATATGTACCAATGAATCCATGTCTCATCGACGGTTATGAAACGACGCTGATACTAACTCCTCCGGATTTATGATAAACAGGGCCAAGAACGTTTTTGAAGTGGTTCCATGATTGCGCTTGTTTTCCGGTGTGAGCAAACGCGGCACGCATCGCGCGGACAGCTTTCCCATGCACAAAATCTCATGCAGGATATGGCTAACGCGTTCAGTTTGAGATATTTGCTATCTCACCCAACACGCAATTTTTCGAAATCATGGATTTTGTCCAGGGTTTCCTCTGTGGTAACCGTTTTTGGGCCACCTGTGCGCGGTTCATCAAAAATTGACGTCCGGCCGTTGGTAAACGGTTGTACAGGAAGGTGAATGGGTCTAATACACACCATCGAGAATGGGCTTGATTTCCTCATAGGTTTTGCCACTCAAAAACAAGAATCGGGTCACGGAGTGGTACTGCTCTTTTTCCATGGTCGCAAAAAACTATTCTTCGGATTGTCAATAAATTTTGACATGCGGGCTAAAAGAGGTTATACTAAATGATAATGTACTCATTTTGGCTCAGTAACGCCACCTAGCTTCCAATCCGGGTACTCAACAAACAGGCCTTGTATATCGGGTAAGGGATTGAAGGACCCGTATTGCAGTAGTTTCAGCAGTAAATAATTTCTAACTTGAAGCCCATAACAGAGTGGAAAGGAAGGAAGTTCAGCTTTGTGTGAGATGCTTCAGCCACCTAGTCGCATTTACTGCAAAATTCGAAGAAGCGAAGGGTCATCTAAAACATCACCAGACCGCTAGAAGGTTGAAAATGTAAATGGCTCTATTTTGAACTTGGTAGAGAATAAAATCAGAACATGGAGGCAATGGAGTTGACAATTTTTTTATTCTAAAGTCTCAAACTTGGATAAGCCATCCGCAGCAATGTATTTCTGAATACGTACTGGATTTCTTAGTGGCATTGAATTTGTCATTACTACGAAAGTCAAGGGAATTGCTACATATGCTGTGTCCAATAACAAGAAGTGCATAAAATGCTCCCTCGAATAAGCAAAACAAGGTGATATTCATTCACTTCCCAAAAGGCAATGACAAAGCACAACTTGAACAGCGAGCCTTTCCCTAAGGAAGTTCATCATGGATCATATTCAAAATTTCTGGATCATATAGTATGTAGAGCTGTGCGTCAAGCATACGCCTCCTCTTCATTTGAAGAAAAACTTATATCTACCTGATAAGTAAGGCTGCCGTTTAAAGTGATAACAACGGCAATGTGTCGAAAGAATGGGAAGTCCAATGTGGTGTGAGACTTTAAACACTGCTATTCCTTGAGAAATGAAAAATAACATCAAATCTAAAAGATCTTGGCTAAAACGGTGATGTCTATGTTTATCGCATAGATCCTTGGCCTACACCAAACTAAGCAATGATCAACAAATTTGGCAAGTGAGAAAGTCGCACTTAACTGATGGAGGTACCGAAATTGATATGGGCAGCAGAATAGGAAGATCGAAAGGCGCGTACGGTTATCTGGAAAAACAAAATACTTGGACAATGAGACGCAAGTTGCTATTGTCCCGATTCAATGCAAACCTTCTTTTCTGCAGCTTTCCTGACTAAAACTTACCCACTCACATAACTGTATTCGAGCAAAGTGGCAATAAATAAGCCGTCGGTCGTCGTTGGTCGATTTTATTACTCTTGTTTTTGGTTCATCTTGAGTCTTTCATGTTACTTCAAAAATGGAAATATTAAGAGAATGCAATGGAAGTTCTGACTGAATTCTATGGATAGATTAGATATAAATAGAGCTAGCATCGCACCTTTTTCGAATATAGAAAATACGCCCTGATCGGCAACCTTCAAAGTATAAAAGAAATAACCATTCTCCCACCCCATTATAAAAAAAACTTCTTTAACTAGTACTACTGTAAAAGATAGACATCCTAATCCAGTTTTTTTTTTTTTTTTTAATGAATAAGTATTGTATTTCAGCCTTAATCTTTTATAATTTCTTCAAAGCTTCCTGCCAATCTCGGTAATCTCCTAAGCGGATGGAATCCCAGAAATGTTTTTTCTTGTTCATTTTGCACGTTTTGGAAGGAAATTCTCTTTTTGCTCTTTGCAAAGGCTGTCACAATTTACCATTCATCTTCTGACAGTTTTTTATATCCCACTTTGGTATCACTTCTAGAAATTTCCACTTTACTCACTGTGACTTGTTCTGCATAACAATTAACTCTTTCCTCAGATTCGCTACGATAACTGCAAGGGAATGCTATTTTCCTCTTCGTTTTGATTTAAATTTGCACCTTTTGTGTCCCCAGGAAATAGGTCTTTATCCTCGAGACAATAGAACGCCCTGTTCCAGTTGACTTTGATCCTTCTTCTTCTTTTCAGTTTCTCTTTTTAATCCTTTAAAAACAAGGTGCCATTGCACCTAAAGACAACAAAACATAGCTTTATCCAACACCCCACGTTTATTAGCCTTTTATCTTTTGTCCTTTATTCTACCGCAAAAGTTCATTTCTGAATTTGCATCCTTTTATTTCTCCCTCGGTAACTTCCTCTTTGGTAGGGTTTTTTTTATTCTTTTTCAAGCTGCCGCCAGAAGAAGCTCGAGGTTATGTTTAATTGCCATTGCCAAAGGGAAAAGTTGAAAAATTAAGAAAAACAAGAAACCCTGCCACTTGGAGAGACTTTTCAACTCGGTTCCACACCAGGGGGTATATAGCATATTCGCTCCTTCCATCACCTACGGACGAAGAAAAAGAACATTGCATACAAGCAGAGTAACTCCCATTTGTTTATTCCGCGCACTTGTCTTATGCAAAATTTATTCGCTATTATCCTTTAGAATTCGTTTTCAGGCACGTTGTGCAGACTGCGCTTGTTTCTGGAATCACACCCGGGCCAGACACTCAACACATCGGACTCGAAATGAGCACGTGCTCATTTCATTAAGCTACATCCACATCAGCGTTGCTAGCTGCATTTGCAGTACGAGAATTCCATTCATTCCAAGTGACACTTCTGGATGAATCAATTTGCATTGCATTGAGGTGCCGTGCAACTAAAGTGCGCGCAGATTCGTGCTAATCGCGAGATTTCATTTGGAAATCTCAAATTAGCAAGCGACAACATATTTCTTTTCGTTTTGGTCGTCTGAGAGTGGGTTGGCATGCTTTGAACCCCTTCGATTGCAGTCTACTGTGATTCATCCCCCTTTATCAGTAGTAGGAGCGGCCGCGGCATTTTAACCTTTAGAATAATTTGCATAACCACCATTTGGGGTATTGTCTGCTTCGTCTCTTTCACTACCCCCAAGAGACGAAACAAACTGACTAATCTTCGGCACACGCTGTTTGCCTGCTACTCGAATGTACTCGTATTTGTACGTGTGCTCCTTAAGGCAACACGCGCGCATATGCGATAATGATGAATTGTTTACAAATCATACTTCGGAAGACTTCCTTTTACGAGGGTGGTTTAAACCTTAAACCACTGTTCGACCAAGTTGCCAAGGACAGCGACAAAAAAAAAAAAAAAAAAAAAAAAAGTAGTATGAGCTTTAGCAACTTGTTTGCGATTGTCCTTAAATCAGTTTTTTTTTTTTTTTTTTGGTCGTTTGATTTACAAGAAATATTTTGAACATTTCTGTATTTGTCCTTTCGAATTTGTAGGGGGTTGGAAAATTTATTTTTATTTGCACACAAACAAGCGGCAAAAGGATCAAAATTACTTCAAGGGGAGGCCAGTACGAGTCATTGGAAATACCCGGAGTGTGTTAAGATTGTTTTTGGAGTGGTGGTTTTGTCCGACACAGCAACTCGACTAAATTTCGGAAACGCTCCACTGAATAAAGGAGGGAATGTGGGATATCAATACACGCGTGTAAATGGTCATTAGCAGGAGCGCAGTGGATTTTCAAATGACGTAGATTTGTCGCTTCACATAAAAATGGGGCGCCGCCGCCAAATTAAAAATATAGGTTTCTGCTAATGTTATCATACAAATTTACGCATTAAATTTAGAATTATTATAAGTGGCTCTTCCTAGGATACTCAGGAATAAAGATAAGTTGCATTGTTTAACAGAAATAATTGGCATTCTCTAGAAAGGCTTTTTTTTTCCATGTCATTGTTAAGTACATCTTTTACCAGATTTATTAGAAAAGTAAGCAGGACTAAATAACAACAATATGAGTTCATAAAATATAATGCGGAGCAGAAGAGGGAAAATCCGGGGGAAAGTCAAACCAAAAGGAGACTCTGCGAATAAAAAGAAAATCATGCCAACATAAAACAGAGTAGCTATTGTAACTTTTCCTCACGAAGTAAAATTTTGGTAACGGCAAGATTTTGTACAATCTTGTAGTCCCACCCAAAACTTGTAAAGATGACGGAGGGAAGGGAGTAAAATAAGAGAACATGGAGAAACCACTTCAGTGGACTGTACACACGTATAATCGTATGTGGAGAGATATTGCTGCAGGAATAAGAGATGCTACTGCAGAATGTAAGCCTGTAAAAATGAAAAATAAAATGGACAATAAGTACTAGAAAATATGGAAACGCTTTTTCTTAAGACAATAAAACAGCGCAGTCGAGCAGTTCATCAATTTACACTGGACGAAGGCGACAGAGACTTCCGTCTCCCTGAACTAGACGAAATCAATGTATTGTAGCGATATCGAAGCTAAAATCTAATAAAATTGTTGCCACAGATCTGATTAGCCTCAAGCCGCAGCTCTGCTCATCTGTAAGACATGGCCCGAGGAAATCGATCTCAGCATTTATCCGATTCACGGAGAATAAGAGGAATATTTCTCCTTAACTTTACTTATAAGAACCTTTCTGCTCTATTCGATGAGCATCTGAGACCATTCATAAACAGAAAACTTCACCATCGGTCAAATAATTGCGCCACGGGAGAACTAGAAAAGGTATTTTCAGCTCGAGACTCTGAATATGACAGCGTGCATAGGGACGAGCTACATATATACGTCTAATTTTTACATCTCTGCCAATCTCGTCAGGTTGATCAGGATGACTAAGGAGAGCTATCGCTGCTTCATTAAGACCGGTAATAAACTAATCGGTTCAGAAGACGATTGAGAAAGCATATCACTTTTTAGTAAGATCTAATTGGCCCTTATCATTCCAGACCTACTGTACGGCGTAAGGACTCGGACCCTATAGAAAGCAGAAGCACGTGGCCATTTCGAAAGTCATTATGTGTGAATTTTGGTTCAGAGAAAGAGATTTAAATACGAACTGTACGGTCTAGGGATCTTACGTTTAAGATGACAGAGCCATGTGGAACGAATAAAGACCATTCTAACTCGGGTGACTACAGACTGTAGTAAGTAAGTTAGAACAAAACGCAAAGACAAGCATTTAATTTTAGGCTATGGCAGTCAAATAAATCCTATTTAATCCAGCTCGGGATGATTGAATTGAGTAAATATGTCAACTCATTTCTTAGATTTAGTAAATTGAATCCAGGCCTAATAAATTGAACCTTAGCATCGTTTGCCAAATCTATTGGAAAGAGAATATTACCTCTGCCATGGAAGCATTAACATTCAAAAAAAAACTTTTGGTTTAACTCCTCAGAACGTTTGCAATAACTGAGTTGCATAGAAGTACATGGGAACATGTATATGTCAACTTCCACATGACATTGAGAAAGAATATCAAAATCGCACCGTCTTTATGGACGGTGACATTGCAACCAGTGTCCCTAGTATCGCTTCAACGGCTTAGCTTAACTTTCCTTACAGCTACAGTGTAAATTAAAATCATCACATGTTGGTAAACTATTCTTCATAAAAACGTGCGCATAGCTTATATTTAAGGCGATCAGCACTGGCTTGAGGAAACTAACAATATGAAAATCTAACGCTTCTAACGGAACCATCAATCTTAATACTGGATTCAACATTAATTTATCCGAATATCAACAACTATTGGGTCTTAATTCCTAATTCGTACTGTTTGCTAAGAGATGGCGTAACTTGTATTATTCCATTGTTATTATTCCATTGAAACATGCTTTGGAAAGCTACTGTCATTGTACGTCATTTCAGTATATGTCATTCATTTGAAGTGTAAACAACAATAATTTTTTTTTTCACTCAAATATGTCGAACTCTGTGGCTGAAAAAGTGTTTTTGCGGGGAGTTTTTCTTCATTACTTTAATATGTCGATAATTATTTAATATGCCGAAAGTCATCGTATTTTGGTGGAAGCTTATGGTGAACATGCGCCAGCTGAGCGAACGTGCCAAAAGTGGTTTGCACGATTTAAAAGTGGTGATTTTGGCTTGGAAGACGATGAACGTCCTGGGCAGCCAAAAAAGTTTGAAGATGAAGAACTGGAAGCATTACTCTATGAAGATTATTGCCAAACACAAGAAGGGCTCGCAAAATCTTTGGGTGTCACTCAAGCAGTCATTTCAAAACGTTTAAAAGCAGCTGGATATATTCAAAAGCTAGGAAATTGGGTTCCACAAGAACTCAAGCCGAGAGACGTCGAAAGTCGGTTTTGCTTGTCCGAAATGCTGCTGGAATGCCACAAAAGGAAGTCATTTTTGCATCGGATTGTTACTGGTGATGAAAAATGGATCCATTACGACAACCCCAGCCAACCAGCCAAATAAACGGCAAAGCCGAATATCCATGGCGCGAAGGTAATGCTCTGCATTTGGTGGGATCAGATGGGTGTGCTGTATTATGAGCTGCTAAAACCGGGTGAAACCACCAATGGACAACGCTACCGAACACAATTAATCCGTTTGAAGAGAGCAGTAGCCGAAAAACGACTGGAATATGCGACCAGACACGAAGCAATAATTTTCCATCATGACAACGCTCGGCCACACGTTGCTATTCCGGTTAAGAAATACTTGGAAAACAGTGGATGGGAAGTCTTACCTTACCCCACCCGCCTTATAGCCCAGACATTGCCCCTTCTGACTACCATTTGTTCCCGTCGATGCAGAACGCCCTCAGTGAAATACGGTTCACATCAGAGCAAAGTATCAAAAATTGGCTTGATTCATTCTTGGTTGCCAAGCCGGCGCAGTTCTTTTGGGATGGGATCCACAAATTGCCAGAAAGATAGGAAAAAGTCATAGCTTCAGATGGGCAATACTTTGAATAATACTATTGTACATGTTTTTCTTAAATAAACGTTCAAATTTTGAAAAAAAAAATCGTACGAAATAAATTACATATCCAATAAATAAGATTCAACTTAATCAAACCAAATTGCAAATTCTATTGGATTAATGCCAAGTTTTTGTCTTTGTAGTGGTTAGAAGGGGTCGGTAGGTATACGAAACTAACAATTTCCAGGCACTTAGGAATAGTAAGTTCTACCTTCGCTGTAATCCTTTCCAACTTTTCCAACCAGATCGATTGGAAACTAGACCCTATTTTCACTAGCGATCTCTTCAACTACACAGTAACGTTTTGTCCCTTGATCCAGTTATCGACAACCCCCTCCCCCCAGGATATTTTTCTATAACACCACCACCGCCCACTTCTTCCCCTATTATCTCTGCTTACAACTTTTATAAACCTAATTTTCTCAAAATTAATAACTGTCTTAGCAAATTTTCTTTTCATTTTACCAGCGTATCTTTATCTGATACTGTCTCCATTTTTTACAGTGAAATATTAATTTCCGTTTCTCTTTACGGCGCCTTTCCCGTCATAAAACATCAACTACTTTCCTGAATGATATAAAATAATACTTGGCTCTTTACGAAACAAATTATGGGCAGTTTTTCTTTGCAATAGGATTTCTATTTATATATATAAATATATTGTACATATTTTCTGACCACACTAACTATCTTCAAACCTACCTCCCATCCACGCGGCCCTATAACTGCCTCTATCAGAGCTTTCTTGACACAGCGTAGACCAAGCTTATCAATGAACCCCTCTTTTTCATTCGATAATATCATATATCATCGATGGACAATCATATGCAAACAACTTCTTCGTACCTGACCCCATATATTTCAAGTACCTTTCCAATTTCTCCATTGGCCCCTCTCTCTCTCAATCTTCTCATTTTACCCTCATCGAAGAAAAATTACAAAAGCTCAATGATGAATTTTTACCGGGTCATCCTATCTTTCGCACCCACTTTCCTCCCTATTTCATCTGTTCCTTACACAAGGGAAATTCCACAAAAAGGGATCAAAGAATGAAGTAAATACCTACCGTTCCATTGCTTCGCTTTGTCACATCGGTGCAAGTCGCTTATGGTATATTACCCAGTCAGCATGGATTTCTGATTTGCTAAGACTTTCGACAAAATATCACCATCAATTGATCCCTCGGTTTTGACCTCATATATATTGAAGTGGAATTCTTCTTATCAGGAGAACCATTGTTGTAGTGTTCATTTTAGAGCAGCCTTCTCAATCCCTTTTTAGCCATTTCTGGTCCCCCACAAGGCAGCCACCTAGGTACCCTCATTCTCATTTTAACTACAATATAAACGATCTTGAGAGGATTATCAAACACTGGCCCCTATCCATTTACGCCGACGACACTAAGTTCTCCAAAACTATTTTTTCATCCCCAATGCCCTATTCTCCTTTAAGAAGACACTTGGTGTCTAAAAAATTGTTTGGAGGTAAATATCTCTAAATATCGTTCTATGACTTTGACACGTAGGTCCAATCAATTTCTTTTTCGACTTTACTTTCTGCATGGCCAACCTGTACTCCAGGTTCAATCCCTTCATGACCTTGGAATATTATACGATAGAGAGTTGAACTTCCGTTCGGATATTGATGAGATAATCCTTAAAATCAACTCATCACTTAGTTTTATCAAACGATGATCTAAAGAATTTTGCAATCCTTATGTGGTAAGGTCATTTTACATTACCCTTGTTTGGCCCCTTGTCGAATATGACAGCCAAATATGGTACCCTTTTCAGCGAATTCATATATCCCAAATCGAGAACGTTCAACGTCGTATCCTTCGATTTGTCCTTTAAGAATAATCCTGGAATGACTCCTTTATCTTACCTCCCTATCGTGACTGTCACAAAATTCTTAACCTGAGTATCGTTGAAAAACGCAAAAATGTAGCTGACATTCTCTTCATTCATCGACTGTTCTCTGATTTCGTGGAATGTGCTTCCCTTTACAATTCAATTTCCTTCAACACATAAAATAATAAAAAAAATGAGTGACGCGACAGCCCAATGTGGGCCAAGGCCTAGCTTCTCGCATTCATTTGTGTTTCTCACTTTGTGAATTTTTTTACACTCCTGAGCAAGGCATACTGTTTATTGCCGGTTCAGAACGGCTCTTTTGAGAAGCTTTTTTATAGGCTGAATTTGACTTCCTAGGTTTGCCATTGCCCGCCAAAAGGGTGATGACGATTTTGAAAAATTTGCTGCTGTGCTCCTACCGGGATTCGAACAAAGGTAGGTGTTCGCCACCACCTTCAACTTCAACACTTCTTCAACATTCCTAGCCCTTAATTTTTGTTAGTTTTTGAGCCCTACTAGTATTTAAGTTAGTTTAAGTTTGTATTAAGCGAAAAAAATGGAGGCTCACACCAAAATTAAAAATTTAAATCATCATGTTGAGGTGTTTTGTGAATCCTTAAGACTTCATTGAGCTTCTAGAGACACTAGAAATAGCTGGTGGATATCAGTTGGGACATTGGACTGCCACAAACTGTACTACGTACTAGGTCTTGTTTTTAAATGGGTGGCCGTGGCTCAAGGGTACCACCACTGATCCCAAACATCTTTCTCTTATTTCTATCCAATTTTCCAAAATTGAAAATATTAATATCCTCTTGAGTGTTAAGTTCTTTAAAAAAAAAAAAAACAAAAACATTTTTCAGGCTCTATTCTATGGAGGGTTATATTTTTCTATATCAAAGAAGGTAAGCCAAAACGGCAAAGTCGACAATGATCTGAAGCTGTTTTAGTAGTGAAATCATGAACAAAGAAGGGATTGCTTCAAAAATCAGTTCAACGATTTTCGGAAACTTAATTAGAAGCAGAGTTAATTACTTCATTTGGGGTAAGTCTAAGAAAAAGGCCTTCGTGTAAATTTCGTTGGTATTGAGAATGCCTCCAAAGATGATCATAGCTTCAATACACTCATTTTTCCCTATCGCTTTGATTCGATAACTCGCCGAGTACAACCAGGTACCCTCGATAACTCGTGAGCTTTATAACCTATAGGAGTCCTGATAATCTATTCGACAATTATAAGATTTCTTGTATTTCCTCCCATAAACCTCATAACTGGATCGCTGTTTTCTTTGACAAACATCAAGCGTTAGCTTAGCACTGCCGTAAATACGTATTCAAATTTATACATCTATTCCCGATGGATTCATTCAGAGAATAGGCAATAAAACTTCTTTTTTTTTTACAAAGTATAAAGAACTCAAGAACTCTACCGCAGTACAAAGCTGAATATTGATTTTGAAACCCCCATGGCGACGATTTCTTTCAATAACTCTGTAAAACTGGGACAAAGTCCCTTCTGCACTATGACTAGATTGATCTCTTGTGTCCATTCTTCCATTAGCTGTATTCTTTTTATGAATTTGTTTAGAAATGTTTCCTGTCTACATGCCAGAGCCGGACAGTTGCTGATTAAAGTACCCACACTAGTGAGATAATGTTCAGGGCGGCGAGGTTGTTGAGTGTTTTGTGACTACCGATTGACTATCCGAGAGTATAGTCATTTTGAGTCTTCCATATCGTTTACCAAGTAGCATACATACAGACTTCAATAAGACAGTAATATGCGCCTGAAAGTTGGTGGAATCCTTACCTGGTGCATACGAAAGATGGGCTCGAGGTCCTACCACTCTTGCACCTACGTCTTGAGATGTAGTATACGGTCAGCATACCATTTTTGCGAATCATCGTTCAAGCGTATATGATTTGTGTTCCATTTCTTTCTTTTAGGGAAGTAGACCTATGAAAGCTGGCTGCTTCCTCCTAAATTGCTACATGAAGTGGAGCTAGTTCTGACAACACCTCTATGACCGCATTTAGCGTCGTTTTCATAATGTAATTGACAGATACGCAAACCTGTTTGATTATTGTGCAATAGAGTGGTTTATGATTTAGGTCCCGATTTTCACTGTCAGCCCAAACATTCAGATTCCCACTGAAATTTTTGTTTTGAGGTGCTCTTTCAACTCTATTCGAAGATGATGACTGGATATCGAAGCATCTCTAATGTCTCACTCTTTGTGTTCGTAAACACCGCAGATCTCCATTGCTCATTGTTAGTACTTAAGTACATCTCTGTGATGATTTTCTGAATTCGTGAAAATACGGCTCCGACAGCGATTGCAGTACTTCTTCTTTCCAAACTATAAATGCCATCTTCAGTTGTTCATCTTCGGACAACACATTTCTGTGGACAAAATTCAGTATACTCAGCATTCAGCATGCTTCCCAGAACAAGTCTTTAAAGAGTCTATCCATATCTCAATAAAAGAAAAATTTATCACGCCTGCCAGAGGAACACTCAAGATTATTATCTCCGTCAGTTGCAGGTTTCACAAGAGTAAAGAGAAAAACTTCCTTAGGAACACTGCTAGTTCATTGCTTACAATAGCCCATAAATTCTTTCCCGAAAAAGAAACCAAACAAAAATCAACACAATTTTTCTTTTCTGCGAATTGATATTCGAAAACAGCTGAATCGCAGGCATCCTTTGTCCCAAAGGATTATCTTTTGGTTGTGTGCTCTTTGCGCTCTCTCTTCGTTTGAACAAATTTTTATGCGAATTTCAGCAAAAAAAATTTCCATTTGGCCTGCCAATAAATTATCACAATCCGAATCTGTATCCGAATTCAACAACCTCCCCAAGTGTCAATCGCATGATCTATTGTCCACCACCGGCATCTGTAACTCACTTTATGTTTGGTATTATCTTCTTTATAGAATATACTCATGGATAGGTACCGATATCTTAAATAATTTAAACGCACATTCTCTGAATCCGAATCCATGGCCCTGTATGTATGTGTGTTTTTTTGCTTGCAGCCCCCAAAAGGAGTTTTTTAATGAAGGCACTTTCTGGTTAGATCATAACCATAAATCGTCTTTTCACCGCTGAGGTTTTCCGCTTTTTTTCGGTCACTGCTTGAGTTGTTTACTTTCTGTGTTCTTTTTTTTTTCTACGAATACAAGGATGAAACATCTCCTTGCACTCAAGTTCATTTCCGGTTTCCACGGAGAAGGGGTAGTCACTTAAATGAGCTTTTAATGAGCATTGCGGGCTAGAATGGCAAAAATCCCTTCTGTGATGCCAATCAATATTTAACGAGAGTAAGTCCAGGAAACGTGCCATAGTCCTTGAACAGCTATGTACCTCTAGTAGGCTGAGATGAGGTCTGTAAGCTTACTATGTTCTTACCTGTTACCCTTGGACTTAAAGGTAATTTAAACGCTACCAATTCTGGTTGCTGTTAAGGGTGGTTTTAGCAAGAACTTTTTGATTCTGTCATTTGGACGTTTCAACATTTGAACACCCTCTTTTGGAGTTTTTAATGCGTCAATACCTCCCGCACCTATTAAACAAAGTTTGCTTGACGGTGGTGGTTTTATAGACCAATAGCGTGCCCATGGTTACCCCATAACTTGCCACTTTGATAATGATGAGAACGTTAGCTGAGTTATTGGACTGGTCCTAATGACGAACAGAGATATAGCTGCAATAATGACCCCAAGGGCGAAAAGATACTTACGTCGTACTATGCCTGTGCTCTGGAGTACAATTTAGACTTTCCCCAGATAGACCCGACATAAGTCCGGGAAACGAAGTCTAGGCTGGTTTTACTTTGAGAAGAGTTGGGGCGGATTTTAATTAGACACCCTAATTTTTATATCGGACTTCACGGTCGACGTGTCGCGTCGCCGTTCTTGGTTTTATATTTTATGGACCGGATGCATTTTTTTTTGTTTTTGTTTTTGTGGTAGGGGAGCATCTATACGGTAAGTGGAGGAAGCGAAAACCTTAATTTCGATTGCGTATCAGAATCCATTAGGTAAATGAAGGAGGAAGTGAAGAAGAGAAAATATATTTAACGTAAGCGCACATATACACAGGTACATGTACATTTATAGAAGAACCGATTTAGTTAACGACAGAGAATGTGATGTAAGGGATCATGGTGAAACCATAGTAATGAGTTCTGCTATAAATGTTGTGGATTTTTTTTTTCTTTTCTTTGTTTCCCTTCACCAAAATGAATGGGTATAAAGAAGGGGATAGCAAAACAATCTGTTTATGGGGGGCAATTATCGTCCTGACGAAAGGGATGCTGTGAGAAACGAACATTTGCAGTCAAAGCGGCAGGAGTCCTGATGCTGACCAGTAATTGAGTTTCGGTCAATTTGGTTTCACATGTAAATTATTGGAGTCGCCATACCATGGAGCTATGGGTTGATTAGGGGTAAATTCCGCTGAAATGTACTTAGTTCAATGGGACGTATTACTTTCAATAATTGTAGAGGTTATGGTTATATATGGGGGTTACACACGAGTGAACTACAATAAATGTAGAGGTTATGATTATATCAGATATAACTTATGTTATGTAACATAACGCACACAGATATACACTCGTATTTAGTCCCCGGGTATAACATATATTATGTAACATTCATACTCCTATCTAGCCCCCAGATATAACCATAACCTAGACATTTATTGAAAATACTACGTCCCATTGAACTTAGTACATTTCAGGGGAATTTACCCCTAATCAACCCATAACCTATAGCTCCGTGGCATGGGGATTCCAATAATTTATATGTGAAACCAAATTGACCGAAACTCAATTTCTGGTCAGCATCAGAACTCATGCCACTTTGACAGCAAATGTTCGTTTCTCATAACATGCCTTTCGTCAGGACGATAAACAGATTGTCTTGCACCCAGGTTAATAAAAGTTCATCTTCTTTTGCTGTATACCGTCACTTTGTATCTGAAGATAGTTAAACACTTCGTTTTTTCTCCAAAGTATTCGCGTACTACAAACGATTAATGTCAACTGAGCATCTGTGGTGAGACTGTTCTTTTGTCTGTTTCCAGATGGGATTGAGAGAAAGCTTACTGGGGTACATTTCATTAATTATAAGGGGTGATACATCGTGAGGTTTGATTTTCAATAGGCTTTTTTGACAGATCAAGCGTGACTCCTATCAAACTGCTTTGTCATTTTTGTTCAGTATTGTTTGGCAAGTCATCATGAAAAGACTCACACCACAATGGCGTCTACGGTGCGCATAATCGACCTACTGAAACCACTATTGCCAATACCATTCGCAAAATTAAGTCCCAGTTTACATTAGTGGATGATACTGGACCGGTTAGATCACATCCAACAGGTAGTGAAGAGACTATGCAGCTGTAGCTGAGAGTTTACTCGAAGACCGTGATGAATCGATTCGTTGTCATTCTCAGCAGCTTGGATTGGCGTATTCTTTCGTGAGGATCTCGGCCTAAAAGCGTAAAAAATTCAACTTGTGCAAGAATTGAAGCCAGGTGACTTGAATTTGCGTCATATTTTCAGTGAACGGACTCTGGGAAAAATCAATGAAAATCCGATGTTTTATCGTAAAATTTTGTTCAGTTATAAAGCCCATTTCTGGCTCAATGGATAGGTTAATAAACAAAATTACCGTATTTGGGCTGATGAGCAACCCGAAGCAAGGGTATGAAGTGGTTTATGGGCTGGTGGAATCATTGGTCTATATTTCTTCAAAAATGAGGCAAATCAGAATATTGCCGTCAGTGGTAACAGTTTATCGGGTCATTATTACGGACTATGTGCTTGTTGAGCTCTGGTTTCAACAAGATGGCGCTACGAGCCATACAGCGCGTGAAACAATGGACTTGTTGAGAAATCATTTTGGTGAGCACTTAATTTCACGTTTTGCTACGGTAAATTGGCCGCCCAAATCGTGCGACATCACACCTTTAGACTATTTTTTCTGAAGATATGTAAAGTCTCAGGTCTTCAGGAGTAAGCCAGCTACGATTGAAACTTTGCAATCCAACGAGTCGTCCAAAATTGAACCTTCCGAATGGATCACCTCAGACGTAGTCATGGCCAACATTTACATGATATCATTTTCAAAAAGTAAATGCCATGAGTTGTTCTTTTAACCGATAATAAAAATTTTACGTTCGCTTTCAAATTTATTTGTTCTATTTTACATTATAAATCAAACCTTACGATGAATCACCCTTTATTGGGTGATTAAATTGTTCTTTTCAAATACATTGATGTGCAGATTTTTTGAATTCTTTGGCTTTTTCAGTTTACTTGTCTTGCTTGAAGTGGTGCTTTTAAGGAATATTTCTTCTTCAATCTTTTTAATGTACTAATGTACAATAGCAATTTCTTTCGAATTAAAATTTCTTCTGCTAGCTAAAAAGAAACTTAAAACAAATAACTGTGGCACCAAAATATGTAGGAAATACGAGTACATACAAAATATGTAGAAATGAATATTGTTTGTACTTCTTTTGTGATTATAGTATATGGACTGTCTTGTATTAGCCCCCGCAATATGGTCCCCCATAATTCTCTTATTATATTCGCCCTATTAACAACGTTCAAATTCCATCAAATCTTGATGAAAACATTCAACTCGTTCTTCCGGATAGACATCCATGTTGTCCTTAAATTGGTCGAGAATGTAACATACTCGTATGCATTTTATGGGATATTCTGTAACCCATGATTCTAAAGTACTCAAGTATTTTTGTAATAAACTCTTTATAGTTATTAGCTCTGATGCTTCCGAAAAAAATATGGACCACTGTTTTAAGATTGTACCATGCTCGCTTTTCATGTGTATTGGAGTAGCTGTAAAAATTCGTTGCTGGCCAATATACTCTTTTTTTGTGGCCCAATGAAAATACTACCTTTTACTTTGGCTTCGAAGAATTAAGGAAAGCCAGAACGCCAGAAAGCCAACGATTCTAAAATTCCCTATCACTGGCCAGTTGTACAGTGTATACCTCAAACCCTTAAACACCATTTTCACACTTTCATAATTTTTTTTGGGCATTACGGAATGAGCCAAAGGTATAGATGGAGATTTATTTCCATTGCGAACAAGGACAGCTTTTATTTTTTTTTTTTTTTTTTGTATTTTTTGGAATTGTCTATGAAAGGACGCCAGTCAGAATTAATGTATGAAAGACCGATTTCCTCAAACAACCTCTTTTCATCGTTATAATAGCAAAGTCCGTCTTCTTTAGTAAAATGCAAGAAAATGCTTCCTGTTATCATTTATTCTAATACTGGTTTCAAGCCAATCTCAGAATTTCTATTTTACTTTTGGCAGGTTTAAGTCGTTTAGCTCGTTGGAGTTAAAGAGACGTTGTTCACAATTTACTGGTTTAATAAAGAAGTTATCGGTCTCATAGTTGCTACTAGTAGTTTGGGATTGAGATAATTTGAAATCTTTTGGTTCTTGACGAGAAGGTACAGGATAATTTCCGCTATATGGCATATACAACTACGAGCACATAATTAGAAACGATGATAGGCGTCTATAATACTTGTATTTTTCGTCGTGTAATTCTTAATTTAGCTGTTTGTATATTTTTATGCGTAAACAAATCAACCACGTAAACAAATATTTGGGATATAAAATACAAAAACTTGCTTCAACGTTATAATTTTATTTTGAAAGTAAAGTAAACAAAAATTTTGATGGAGCACCTAATTAGAAACGGCTAGGAAGACTACTCAAAAAATGATGAAAAACACAACAACAATTCTTAAAAAAATTAAAAAAGATTTTTTGGTTAATATTTCGTCGGAAAACCTTTTTGCATTACAACTGCTTTACAGCGATTTTGCATGGATAATATTAATGATCTATACCGGTATAGAGTACCATATTAGAAATTTTAAGCAAACTTATTTTGTTCTTGACGTCTCCCCATAGGTGTTCGATGGAATTAAGATCAGCACTTGACGATGGCCAGTCCAAAACATCAATAGAATTATTTTCAAAATACTTTTTGGTATGCTTGGCAGTGTGTTTTGGATCATTGTCCTGCTGGAACTTCCAAATCACGGGTAAATTATCTTCTGCCCATGGAACCATCACATTCTGCAAAATATCAACATAACTTTCCTTTGTAAGGATGCCGTCAATATGATGAATTGGCCAAACGCCATTCCTCGAGAAGCATCCCCACACGTTGATGGGGATGATGTTTTACAACAGGTCATGTGTACTTCGGATCAAATTCTCTTCGTTTTGGCCGCCGTACGAATCTTCTGCCATCAGGACCAATTCGATTTATCTTGGTTTCATCGGACCAGAGGATAAATTACCATTGCTCTGTTGGCCACGATGAGTGAAGTCGAGCAAACTTGAGCCGCTTTTGCCTATGCCTCTTGGTAAGAATTGGCTTCTTGCGTGCAACACGGCCATAAAGTCCAGCTTCGACCAATCGCCTTCTTATGGTCCAGACTGACACTGGAGAATCCATTCCGTTCAAAACCTCGCGCTGGATGACTCTTGCACTTTTTTTTAGGTCAGCTTTCGAGAGTCTGACGATTATTCTGTCATCGCGCACAGTAGTTTTTCGTGGTCTTTTCTTCCTGGGCACATTTTCGCACGTTCCATAAACTTTAAATGTTCATCCTATCCAAAATTTGTTTGTATGACAGATCCAAATTTCTTAACTATTTTTCCCATTTCTAACAGAATCGGTAACAGGAAATTGAAAATCTTCTCCCTCTGCCCTCTGACGCTTTTATGTGATAAAACTTTATAAACTGATATAGGGTTTTCCAATAGGGACTTGACAGCTTTGAATTTAATTTGTGACCGCACTCTTTCACTAATCATCAAACTGTCACTGTAAATTTATTCAGTAAACTCAACATTTTCAGCATGGTAAAGTACACTAACGAGCAACGTCTGCAAATTATAAAAATTTTCTACATATATTCGGAGTCGGTGACTGCAACTTTAAGAGCGTTAACTACAATTTTCGAAGTTAGGCAATTGACAGGCAATAACAAGTTTAGTGCAAAAATTTGAGTCTACATATTCGTTGTGTGATGTTGCCATGTTAGTGAGCCAACGGGTTGGTCGAAGTGTCGAAAATATCGCTGCCGTTCAGACGTCCGTAGCAAATGATCTAAATCAGTCAATTTCACGGCGTTCTCAAGAATTGGGCATCCATCAGACCACATTATGGCGTATTTTGCGTAAGGATCTTGGTTTACACCCATACAAGATCAAGCCGATCATTTAAAGCGACGTACGTTCTCCGATTGAGTTCTGGAGAAGATGCGACAAGATGATGAATTTCATCGCAAAATCATCTTCAGTGACGAAGCTCATTTTTGGCTCAATGGGTTCGTCAATAAGCAAAATATGCGTTATTGGTCGGGTGAAAACCCACATGTGCTTCATGAATCACCACTTCATCCACAAAAAATAACTGTTTGGTGCGTTATTGGGCCATATTTTTTCGTCGACGATAATGATCGTCACGTTACTGTGAATGGTCAGCGTTATCGCGCCATGATAACCGATTATTTTTGGCCCTAATTGGAAGATATGGACTTGGACGACATATGGTTTCAACAGGATGGTGCCTGTTGGTATAAATTGGAGTAAGTATGGTGAGCGTGTTACCTTAAGACATGGGAGAGTCGATTGGCAGCCTCGTTCGTTCGATTTAACGCCGCTTGACTATTTTCTGTGAGGCTACGTTAAGTCATTGGTTTATGCCAACACGCCAACGACGTTGGAAGAGCTCAGAGCCTGCATTGAACGCGAAATAGCGGCCGTTTCGGCCGAAACACTGCAAACGTGCCCTCGGTGGCCATATGAACGAAGTCGAGTTCCATTCATAAATGTTTTGATTGTACTTCAAGATAATAACAAAGGTTTTGAAATATATCAAATGGTTTGCCTTTTATTTAAAAAAAAAAAAAGTTGTCAAGTCGTTATTAGAAAACCTTATACAACTTAAATTTTGTTTATTATCGTTACGGGTACAGAAGCAAAGTATTTCAAGAATAATCGAAGATTTCAATTATTGTTCGGTATAATGACTCGACAAATTTTTTTTATTTTGTTGACATGTGTAATCAATCAAGTCCAGAAGAGTTTTTTTTCATCATTTTCTCATTGCTCATCGGCAATCTTACTCCAGCAATATAAGCATCGCTCGAGATTCACTTAACTCAGCTGTTTTTAGGTGAGATCTGCATACACTTGTCTGGACGTGGCTAGGCATTTGAACATGGCCCAGAGCGCACCTCTTGCGCATGTCTTTCATATCATTCATAGCACACTGACATCAGAATTGGATATGTACGTACCTCATATTTACCTTAAAGGATTAGGCCACTCTAGAGGTCATAAAAATAGGCTTTGTGATTTTTTTTCTTCAGAAAACAAAAAAAAAACCGGGTTGACAAAGGTAGAAGTTTGTTATACATACAATTGACTAGAAAACATATTTTTTATAGAAAAATTTATTTAAAAATGGCGCCTATGCGGCTTTTTTCAGATGACCTCTCTTTTTTAAAAGGGTGTACGTTCGTACCAACATCTCATGCACCATTAATTTTGAATTACGATGAGTCACTTATTTATATTCGATAGAGAAATACGTGGAATTTGCTTAATATATTGATTTTTGGCCGAATGTTGCACTTCCAACGTCAAACTTGCAAAATTCGCAGAAAAATCGACAAAAAATTGGTAGTAACAAATGAACGTACTTACTTAGACAATGTATTTTTAAGGATCTAGTTAAAATTTGAAGTGATTAAGTTGAAAATTGTTCAAGTTATGGGTGCGGCCAACTTGAAAAATTCAGTTTTGAGATAAAGGCGTTTTAAATTTTAAGTTATAGAAAGTCATACCTAGCGGCCTTGTTCTATACCTTAAAAAACAAGTTCTTCTAGATATTTCCCAGTCATCACTTTTTGGGATATCAATTGAGGTCCGAAGAGACCATTAAAAACAATAAAAAAAAAAAAATCGAAGAGAGTGGTCTAACCACTTAAAAGCTGTGAAGTCTAAGGTCGTGCGCATGGTGACTTAACAAACGCATACCACATGTGCCTCAAAGGTGTATAAAAATTGTTGCTCGCGATTAACTGTTTTTATGTTATACGAATATTATCCCACCAAATACCTTATAGCATAACTAAGTGGCTAAAACTGTGAAATTTCAAGAACATATTGAAGCCACCTCTGTGATTTGTACCTTGTCTTTGACTCAAAGCAGTCCCAATCACAGGCAATTTTTCCTTCATATTTTCTTTATATTGTAAGAATAGCCCGATTTAAACGGTATTCAAACCGATTTAGACGCGGTTTCATTGATTCGAAACTGTATGGCAGGACTAATTTTGACTTTCCAAAATTATAATAACTATTGCCTATCAAATGAAAAACCTTTGAGAGAAAACTGAATTGAGACATATAACGAAAAGAGTGCTTTCGTGGCCTCTGAATCATTTTGAAAACTTTAAAAATTAACATAAATAACTCTAGCGTATCAATTAAGCAACCAATAAAAATAAAAATAAAAATCGGTAGTTAAAATTAAAGCATTTCCCACGCTCATATCAGGATTAATACGATGCGGCAATCAACGCCCTTTGGATGGTAGTGATACCACCTCCAGTACCTAGTAGAAATCGTGTAGAAAGCACGATATCCCCCCCCCCCCCATAATCTATGGGTCTTGGTACGAGGTTACAGTGCAACTATACATCGAACAGACCGACTGGTTCTATAGCAATCCAATGGTTGGACGCAAGCCGTAGCATGCCTACACTGAACCGTGAGAAGTTGCAAGCTACCAAGTTACCCAAGCGATTTTGGGTATAGACCTACAGCCACCACAATACTCTCACAAGGGGTTCAAACAGTGTGTCTTACCCATATCGGGGTTTGAAGTATTACAAACCATACATTTTCTCAAAACTTAAATTCCTAAAAAGATTCGCTTTGAATGTGGAAGATATTTTGGCTCACTTTTTTAATTTGAGCATTTTTACGGGAAGTTTTGATGAATTATTATTGTTAAAAAAAATAATTCCTTACTCTCAGTCATATCCAAAATTTTTGAGAAAACTCTTAAGCATATAATTCTAAAATTCTCAATAAGATTCACTTTTTAAGCAAAAATCTGTTTGGTTTCAGAGAAAGCCATTTCTTGGAAGGAATTTGAATTGAATTTGAATTTGAATTTTTTGTAGGCATTAACAGAGCATTCGACAAGATAGACCACAAAATTCTTTCGAATAAATTGTACCATATAGGATTTCGTGGCTTTATTTTAGACTGACTTACATCATATCATAAGAACAAAGTGCAGAAGGTAAAAACTGAAGATATTCTTGGTGGAATCAAGATCATGAACCTCGGGGTTTCATAAGGATCAGTTCTTGGTCCTTTCTTGTTTTTGAAATATGTAACCTCATGCTTCAGTCTTCCATTTATAGGCAAGTTAAAGGCTTTTGCCGACGTCTTTCCGTTTGGCTAATGGCTTAAATGACATTTTTAACCTTTCTACAATAATTAATCACGATGTCTATTTGTTAAAAATCTGGTTTGGACAGCTCTAGATGTTAGTAAGTAGTAAGAAGAAATATATTTATTGTACTTCAGTATACCGCTACTAAGCTAGCAATTGCAAACTCAGTTTGTTTGATTGTGGCGTAACATTTTGCATACTAAAAATATTTTCTGTAGTTCTAATTGTTTTGAAATCGAAATAGTTTAAAGCTGTAAACACTTAGGCGTCGCAATTAATTGAAATCTGAGTTGGCTTCATCACATTTCTACTTTGAAAAACTACTTCCTATCTGATGGTACTGCTCCATAACCATATTAAAAAAAAATATTTGCTCTGGGATATTCCATTCCAGACTACATATGATATTATCCCCTGGGGTGTATCTAATGTAAGTAGTATATAACAGTTTTACATAAATACAATATGTCATAAGGAAAATGTACTTTTCATCCCGTACAGCCAACCTTAGGGCTATTCACTAACCTGAAAATTCCATCTATACGATACTTACGAGGTTTGTTCCAAAATTAAGGTGACTTCATATTTTTATAAAAAAAATATTTATTTATTCATCAATATTAATGTTGTCCTCTTCTTCCTCAATCGTTGCAAATCTCCGTCCTTTCATAGGTTTCTTCAGTTTTGGGAACAATCAAAAGTCGCATGGGGCCAAATCCAATGAATATGGTGGCTGAGGCATGATTGCCTTGTGCATTATCGTGCACTATATTTCGCCAATCTAGGAATAGCTTGTACCACTTGTAATTATTTTTTTTTATTTAGAGAAGACTCACCGTATTACAGTCAACATTTCAAGTATTTTAGAGTACTTCGTTGCATTTTTTGCACAAAAATGCAAATGCTTTGCTCCATTTTTTATAATAATTGAAAATCGCCGAGCACAGCAAAACAAGACTAGCCTTTCTATCCATCAAAAACAAACTTAGTATGCTATACATGTATATTTGAAACTGTGAACTGTTCAAGCCAAAAATTGGAAATAAATAAGGAATACACTGTCAAGACGCTTGATTTTTTATTGGAGTCCAGTAGGTGATTAGTTTAATTTTAAAATTCAATTAAATCGACTGTCAAATAGGAATAAAAAAAATCATTTTTCTCAAATATTGACATTATGTTGATTTGCACCGATCATAATTACTTCAAAAATTTTCCTCAAGAACATTCTAATAAAAATTATGTATACTTGGTATCTGCTAATAGATGATGAATTTGCAACAAAATGGACAACATTCCGGAAGGAACTACCAACAATGGAGAAAATAGATATTCCTCGTTGGATACATTATAAGCCTGCATAGAATATACTTAAATAATATATGGGCTGAAAAGTCGTTTCAGTTAGTACCAACCTTCAAAAGATACGTGTATAAATTTGACAGCTGTCGAACGATTAGTTCTCGAGATATAGCGTTCGGAGTGAAGCAACTTTTGTTATTGTGAAAAAAAATTATGGATTCAAAAGAATTTCGTGTGTTGATTTATCATTGCCTTTTGATGGGAAGAAATGCAGCCGATGCAAAGAAATGGCTTCATAAGTGTTACCCGGACTCTGCACCAGCCGAACGAACCATTTGCAAGTGGATTGAAAAATTTAAAAGTGGTCATACCAGCACCGAAGATGATGCACACATTGGACGTCCAAAAGAGGCTGTTTCAGAAATCACAGAAATCACAGAAAAACGGCCGCATTTGAAGAAAAAGAAAGTGCTGTTTCATCGAGACAATGCACCGTGTCACAAGTCAATGAAAACGATGGCAAAATTGAATGAATTCGGCTACGAGTTGCTTCCCCACCCACCGTATTCTCCAGATTTGGACCGATGAAGAAGTAATCGCCGAAACAGAGGCCTTTTTTGAGACTAAACCGAAATCGTACTACAAAACTGGTATCGAAAGATTTAAAAATCGTTTCAATCAATGTATCGCCCTCGAAGGCAACTATATTGATAAATAAAGTTGAATTTTGCAAAAATTTTGTGTTTTTCTATAAAACGGCACGGACTTTTCTGCCCATGTGTTACATTGGTTTACAGATGCTTCGGAGAAGGCAAGATGACGGATGTCACATGTCAAAAATAAGAGTAAGGTCAACAAAGACATTGAATATTAACGCTGTCACAAGACTCAAACTTGAGTTGTGTGCCGCTGTACTTCTAGCCAAACTTTTAAAGCAGTGTACCTTGCACTGGAATTGGAAGAAATTTAATTGCAGGCTTGGACATATTCTATTATTTCACTGCCATAGATAAATGGTACAATTGACAACTGAAAGTTACTGCACTTTTGGACTGGCACCATATTAAATTGAAAGAAAAGCCTGCAGATATAGTATGGAGAAGTTTAACATAAAATCGCACTTACCAAAACAAAATACTCTATGTGGAAGGGGCCATCAGGACTTGAGGAGTCAGAGTGCACGTATATGATCGAAAGGCTATATCTTTATACTACAGAAGAACTTCAAGAGCATATAGGCAATGTTATGATTGTAACCACATTTGATAGCAGATGGAATGTTTTGGAAAAGTACTCAACGATTCGTTACCGTGTGCAAGAAACTTTTAAAATGTCAAATCTGCTCACTTGACAAACGTTGAGCTAGGTCAGTCACATCATACAGAATCAACAATTCAAGAGTGATTGGAAACCTCAGCAAAGCAAACAACCCTTATCATTAGAAACATCCAATTATATTTCCAAGTAACGAGTTCTTTACAAAACTTATAATGAACGTTGCACATATTGCAACACTTCACGGCGGCAACGAAGCAACGCTCGCGTATACAAGATTGTAAGTTCTGAATAAGAGCTACCTGCGGCTCGTGTAAGGCCTTTTACAACATTCAAGCATACAGGAATAGATTATGTAGGGCCAATCCAAATAAGAACAACTAAGGGTAGTGGATTTAAGTCATAGAAACGGTACATAGAAATATTTGCCAGTTTTTGCACAAAAGCTATACATATTGTTGCGGTATCAGTCCTTACCAAAGAAAAGTTTTAAGCAGCTTTTAGAAGATTTTCTTTAAGTAGGGGATTTCTATTAGATATGCACAGCGATATTAGAACAACGTTGGTGGAGACAAATACCATAGGATTCTCGGCAGAGGTCTGCGGAAAGCAGTAAGCAAAATTCCCAAAAATACTTTAAGATCGTGTATAGAGGTAGTATGGTGTTATTTCACTCCTCACTTCGGAGGATTATGGAAAACAAGTGTGAAATCTGTCAAATATCATCTACAATGCATAGTAGGAGAGTCAATCGAGGAAGTAAGCACACTACTAATCAAGATTGAAGCATGTTGAAAATGATGTCCATTATGCCTAGTAGCAGGTGATCCAGAAGACACTGAAACACTAACACCCGCGCATTTTTTAATTGAGCAAGCTTTAGTGACGCTGTAAGAGACAAATAAGGTGGAATTTCCAAGATGCAGAAATTAACGAGGTGGACTTAATTCAGAAAATGACGCAACATTTTTGAAAGAAATAACAAAATGAATACCTATCAAGACTTCAGCGATCAAAGTCCCATAAGGACAACGATAACGTCAAGGCAGGAGATATTGTGTTTATTAATGAAGAAAACTTGCCTATACTAACACGGATAACACAAGTACGTCCAGGAGAAGATGGAAATAGTAAAAGGTCTGTCGTGAAACTCTATCCACTTTCTATTTTTTTTTTTTTGGGAAGAAGAATAACATTTTATTCAAAGTATTGGCCATTGCTAGCTACATATTTTTCCCATATTTTAGGAAATTTATGGATTCCACGCCAATAAAACTGTGAGTATTTTGAAGAAACCAAAAAGTCTTCGACTTCCTTGTAGGATTCGAAGTGCTGCTCAGATAATTCGTGTCCCATCGATGAAAACAAATGGTAGTCGGAATGAGCCAAGTCTGTTGAATACGGCGGGTGGGGTAGCAGCTCCCATCCAAGTGCTTTGGTTGTATCCTGAGCCAGATTTTATTTGTGTGCAGGTGCATTGTCATGGAGCAAAACTACCTTGCCGTAACTTCTTGCCCATTCTGGTCGTTTTTCAATCAATGCACGGTTCACGGTATTAACGGTTTCATTAGGTTTTAGGAGCTCGTGGAACACCACATCTTTCTGGTATACCAAACACACAGCATTGCCTTTTTGTCGAACTGATCTGGTTTTGCAGTTCCGTTTAGGATTCTGAAAATAAATCCATTTTTCATCGCCAGTAACAATTCGATGCAAAACTGATTTTTTTATCGTATCTTTAAAGCAAAATTTCACAAGTTTTTCAGTTTCCAATCTGCCTTTCATTCAATTCATGTGGTACTCATTTTCTAGACTTTTGGGTATTTCCCATAGCTTTTAAACGGTCAGAAATTGTTTGTTGTGCAACATTTAACATTTCCGCCATTTCTTTCTGACTCAAAGTATCATCTTCATCCAATATTGTTTGCAATTCGGCGTCTTCAAACTTTTTTGGTGGTCTTTCACGTTCTTCATTTCTCACATCAAAATCGTTATTTCTGAACCGTTGAAACAATCTTTTGCATGATAGAGCTTGATCACCATATGTCTCGACAAGCATTCGATGCGACTCTGCAGCACTTTTCTTCAAATGAAAGCAAAAAATTAATTCTTTCGCAAGTCATCATTTTCTGGTACAAAATTCGACATTATCAACAAGATGAAAAAATATGATGACTTGATGTATACTAAATATGTTTACCAGGTGTTATAGCAACCAAAAAAAAAAAAAAAAACAAAATTAAGGCCCGTTCATAATAAATATTCCCTATCGAGACATTTTTATCTTGACGCTTCATACCGGTACACCTGGTAGGAGCCATAATACGATTAAATTACAAATCCAAACAAAGAACTTAACTAGGATACCATACATAGTAATAGATTTGTATTGTGTTAGAAGTGGTTACTTACGGAGTCCTATTAATGATACCCAAAATTCCTGTAGCAGTACTAATTCACTGGTTAGCAATTTTCTCAATTCAACCAAACCACCGGTTTGGTTTTAGAAATAAACACTCTAGAAGCACTATAGAAAGAAAACAAGTATGTTCGGCTCTATTTTTAGATGCTCCTTCAGCTTTTGTCATGGTATGACGGACTTGGGTACTACTCTTTAGGGTACGGTATGAATAAGAGTATTTGGAACTCAAGCAAATTGAAGCCGGTGTACCACAAATAAGTGTTTTAGGATCAATCCTGTATTTGGTATATACTAGGGATATTCCAGTCGAAATGGCCACATTTGCAGATGATACTGCAATATTGTGCCTGATAAAAACGTTATAAAGGCAACAGGAGAATTGCAAAATGCAGTTAATAAACACGCAACAATGACATATTAAATTTAATGAAATAAAATCAATTCATAGAAACCTTAAAAATAAAAAGGTAAACAATCCTGCGATTTTTATTAACGCTAACGCTGTTCCTCACGCCAATAATGCCAAATATCTTGGAATGAATTTGGACATTAAGATAAAATGGAAAGAGCACATCAAAAAGAAAAGAGAAGAACTAAACTTGAAGTACAGAAAAATGTACTGGTTACTAGGAAAGAACTCTGATCTATCTATCCAGAACAAAATGATGCTATACAAACAAGTACTGAAACTCGTTTGGACGTATGTCTTGCAATAATGGGGATGTACAATGAAAACAAATTTAGAAACTTTCCAAACATTCTAAAGTGGAATGTTCTCCGTAGAATGGTAAGTGCTCCTTGGTATCTAAGAAATATAACCTAAAAATTGAAATGGTAACGGAATTTATTAAAAAAAAAAACCCGCGAAATCACAGCGACTGCAAAGTCACATTAACTCCGAAATGGAGGCCGTCATAAATGTACGAGACATTATTCGGAGACTAAGAAGAACAAAGCCTTATGAGCTTATGATCTAAAAGCTATGACAAAGTATTAGAACTTTAAACATTTCCCAATGAAATAAAAATTCAAACAAGATAAATCATTTGTCGATCTTATATAGATTAGTCATGATTACCGATAGGATTAGTGAGTACAAAGATCACACATTTGGTACTGAATATTGCCAAATGTCTATGAAAATTCTCTCGGAAAAAAAATAAAAAATATTTCTGTTTCACAATTTGGTAGATCGTCAACTAATTGTAATATTTCTATTTATTCTACCTTTGTAATTTTGTTCACCCTCACTGAAATACCGTAAATAATGTGACAATTAGCCATAGTCCTAATTGAACATAATAATGTTTCTAACTTCCATCATATTTGACATTTTTGAACTAGACAGCTGCAGTATACAGACAGACAAGTAATGGAGCGCCATACTCCGTAAGAGCGTGGAATAATTGTGTCGATGTTTTTGACCAATAATCGGTCGGTGATGTTTGCGCAGCGTGAAATTCGACTCGATTTCCTAATCTTGTCGCGCCAACTGGGCAAACATTTCGGCGCTTAGGTACTCCACTCTCTTGGTCGTTCGGGCAAGAATTTCGCGGCTGTGGTTGTCAATGTCATTGAGAACGAAGAAACATCAACCAGACGACGGGTCACGCAATTGGGCATAACCAGACGGACCCAAATTTTAGTGAAACACTTACACATGTTAACGTACAAAGTACCGTTCATCAGTTAATGCCTCCTGAATGTACAGTCGCGTGTGAATTACTGTAAAGCCATCCTCAATCTCAACAACTGATAGAACGATTTTGTGTCGAAAATCATCATGCAAAATCTTCGTTTCTATGTAATGCACGAAGAGCATGTGGTGTGTTTGTGGTGCGGCGTTCAAGTGATTGGGCCGTGTTTTTTTGAGGACGCCACCGGCAATACAGTCACTGTTACTGGCGAATGCTACAGGGCCACGATAAACGACTTCTTACTGCCTTGGTGAACATGTGGTTTCAAGAAGACGGTGCAACTGCACACACAGCACGAGCCACAATGGCTATTGTGAAAGAAGCGTTTCTTGGTAGCGTAATCTCCAGTTTTTGCGATTTGGCATGGCCAGCAAAATCGTCCGATTTAACCATCCCAGACTACTTTCTTTGAGGCTACTTGAAGTCGAGGGTTTATGCAAACAAGCCTCAGACAATCGCAGCCCTTAAGGAGAATATTCGAGAGGAATGCGAACAGTTATCACCGGAAATTTTGCGGAAAGATATGAAAAATGCGATAAAACAGGCACAAATGTGTATCAACACTGGCGGTAGCCACTTGGTGGATATCATCTTTTTCACATAACAAAAGTGATTGTAGAGGTCCAAATAAAGATTTCCATCACTCGAAATCATATTTTTTTTATTTAGTAAAAAAGTAATTCGAAAACAAAAGTGGATGGGTAATTTTGCACCACCTGTTATTTCTCATAACTTTTGTAAGAATTACATTTTTATAAAACCATTCGTATAAAATTAGCATTTGAAAATAAAGAATTAAAAAGAGGGTCCAAAATAAGTAGTTTTCCGTCTCTGAAATCCTGATAAATATTTCACAAACTGTTATTCCTTCCTCATATGTATCTTTGTACACCTTACAACCCCCGGCACTGCTTGCACAAGGGTAACCGCAAAATTTAAACACCCTATTTGGCATTACTAATTCATCAAATTTCCCTTCTTGACGCACTCTTTAAAATTACAATCACGAAGCTTTCTTAATTTAACGTAATAACTCCAATTTACGAAAATCCAATTACATCGACCAACTGGGGGAATTTATTTCTTCTCTCTCAAAGGACTTTCTGTATCCTCTAGACTGTGGTATTCCTTCGTCTAATGCATGTCTAATAACTCCCAAAAATGAATTTAAACCACACTCATAAAATATATTTATAAGTATCCGCTCCACCCACCCAGGGGGGTGTTAAGAAATTGCTGCAACCACAACGACATAACATGTACAAATACATAGATAAGTATATAAATGGGAGCGTAAGCGGAAGACCCTTCCTTTCTACAGCAGCACTGTGCTTGTGTTTGATGTTAAAGTCTTACATGTGGTTTTCAGTTTCCTCTCTGAAAGTAGCTTTCACTTAGTTCCAAGTCCTACAGATATGTATATGTATGGTATGTCCATATGTATGTATCTTGGCCACAAACTAGGAAAAGCATGCATAGATACGAGTACATTATCTTCCGTTTAATGCGTTAAAAGCCATTTCATGGCTATGCTTACAACTTTTGCTTAAACCTTAAACCGATGTATATCAGAAGGCAAATTAATTCGCTCATGTCAAAAGAATTACCATTGCAAACAGACCACTAGATACAAGTTATTTCCTCAGAGATACTCTCTAATTGATGGCGTTGATGGGGTTACCATTGCCAATGGAACTCTTGGCCGATTTATTTATCTGTTTACACAGGTTAATACTAGCTCTGGAAAGACATTGTATTCACAGACTGTCATTATTCTACGTTAATCCCAAGAATTCTATGCAGGGCTTACTCTTCAATTCCCTAAGAACAAAATGCTTTATCCTCAGATGCAGGAGTGGACATACAAATACTACATTAGTACGTCCCATCGTCGTCGTCGGCTCGTTCTCATATCAATTACGCTTTCAGTGGGTGGTTAAATGGAACGAAGTCGTAACTATTTAACAATAGCCAACGCCATTCATACAGTGGTGGCAACAATAGCGGTGGTGCTTAAAACATCCCTTCTCAAATAGATTTGAACATTTCGCCGAAAAAAAATTTATATCCTCCCCCCTGTAAGGCTTCATCAATTGTTAGCTAGCTAAGGCGGAAGACCAAACATGTAGCTCATAGCTACTCATCCGTAAAAAAGGAAATAATTGTGAGTCAGTCAGTCAGCTAGCTAGGATGTATACATATGTATGTAAGTATGTGGTAACTTTTTTTCTAATCGAAATTATGTCTCCTCCCTCATGCAGAATTTCGCTTTTTATCCACTTGTGTCTCTCCGCATCCCATGACGGGACACAGGAAATTAACAAGACAGGAATAACACACATTTTGTTTATGGTACGATGCCTCCACGTCTATTACCAACCCCAAACATAACAAACAAACAACAACAACGATGACGATGTATACATATTCTGTACGTAATTGAATTGAATTCCAAAGACAGGATGGGTGGGAGTTAGGTGAAAGATAGTGCTTAGTCCTAAAGTAGGATAAGCAAACCAACTCTTAAATCTTCAGCATATTCCTTGCTATCCAGCAGCCGGAAAGGGAAGACACATTCTATCACACAAGACCTTAACACCACATCTGCACTCATACCCGTATTGAAGGGAAATTTATTTGAAATTGGACCTTGCTGGGGTATCCCTGACGGTATATCAGCTGTGATTCTGCAAAAAAGAGGATACACAATAGCACCCAAAGGAATTGGCAGCAGATAGAAAACCGGGTAAGCCCATTCCATACGAATAAGGTCACAGATAAACAGTATGAAATAGATACTTTCGTCGATTTCGATATGCGATGAGTATATGATGGGTATGAGATGACATTTTACACACGCATAACGCAGCAGTCATTGTAATTTGATTGAACATATCTTCCGGATATTTTACTTGTAAATAATGGCGATATCCCTTCGATTTCAAAGAGGTTTTTTGCCCCGAGAAAGTCGAATGAGGGCTTTTTCATGTCATAAACGACACGAACGAATGGGTTTTTGATAAAAGAAGAGTCTGCAGGACACTCTTGTCCTTACTGTAAGCAATTTAGGATATTTTTTTTTAAGTTCATTAGGTTTTAAGGAAAGTAGTGTCGTTGAATGCGAATGCTTTGTTGAACATAATGGCAGACTCATGCCAGACGAAAAGATGAAAATCAGAGATCTTCTACACAAATACAGATACTCTACAAAAAAAAAACTCATTTGACTCGGAAAAACGATAAATATATGAAATTCGAGTCAAAAGGCCAACAACTATTTTACTTGTATCAATTACCTTTTAGGTTCTAGTCGGTAATTTTATCCCGGGGATAGATTCCCAAGAAGGCTTTAGATGTTGTGAGCTTAGAGATAATTCTGAAGTTAGATTCAGTCTTACTGTCTCTTCATCATTATCGTTAAGTTTTGAATCACAAAGGCTCATTGACTTAAACGGCAAAAAATAAGAGGCTTTATGAATTTGAGATTTTAGAAGGGATTTGAAGTCTAAGGGAAAGAAAATTGTTTGATAAAAAAATAACTTAACAATGAATCAGTTCCCGACCACATGAAAAGATGCTGTAACTATTAACGACTAAGGACGTATCAAGATCTTTACTGGAGCACTAATCTCGTGAACAACACATTTTTTAACGGAAGAAACTGGTAGTGAGTCGATGATGCTCTGCAGTTCGAAAATTTCCAAAAAAAACTTGGATTAAAATGTATATTCATAGGATGATTCATCATGAGGTTTGATTTTCAAACAGCGTCCCCAAATTGTTCAGCTGTATTACGAAAACCAGCATACTGTGAGAAATGTTTTTCGTGCAATTCGAGGAACCTACGGTGCGCATAATAGACCTACTGAAACCACTACTGAAACCAAACTGTCCCAGTTTACATTAGTGGATGATACTTGACCGGTTGCACCACATCCAGCACTTAGTGAAGAGACTGTAGCAACTGAAGTTGAGAGTGTACTCGAGGACCGTGTCGAATCGATTCGTCGTCGTTCTCAGCAGCTTGGCTTGGCGTATTTTACGTGAGGATCTCGGCCTAAAAGCGTACAAAATTCAACTTGTGCAAGAATTGAAGCCAGGTGACTTGAATTTGAGTCATATTTTCAGTGAACGGGCTCTGGAAAAAATCAATGAAAATCCGATGTTTTATCGTGAAATTTTGTTCAGTTATGTAGCCCATTTCTGGCTCAATGGATACGTTAAACAAAATTTGAGTATTTGGGCTGATGAGCAACCCGAAGAGTACCAAGAGCTACCATAACATCCATTAAAAACAACGGTATGGTGAGGTTTAAGGGCTGGTGTAATCACTGGTCAATATTTCTTCAAAAATTAGGCAAATCAGAATGTTACCGTCAAACGTAAAAGTTATCGCTCCATGTTATCGGATTATGTGCTTCCTGAAATTCATTTTTGTGAATTGGTAAATTGACCGTCTAGATCGTGCGATATCACACCTTTTAACTATTTTCTCTGGGGATATGGAAAGTCTCAGTTCTTCAAGAATAAGACAGCTACGATTTACGCTTTGGAAGCCAACATTACTAGTGTTATCCGCGAGATACCAGTCGCTATGCTCAAACAAGTCGTCCAAAGTTGGACCACCTCAGACGGAGTCATGGCCAATACTTACATGATATCATTTTCAAAAAATAAATGCCATGAATTTTACCGATTATAAAAATTTTAAGTTGAATTTCAATTTTATGTATTTTATTTTACATTATAAATAAAACCTCACTATGAATCACCCTATAAGCGAACCTAGATCACTTGTGTAAACATTAACCAACGAACTATTATTGTGCTGTTGATAATTTATAAGTAAGGTTTTGGCACGCAAATACCGGTCAGCTTATAGAAAATCTCCATTAACCATACCATATGGGCTTTTCCAAAGTCACCTAGGTAGGCACCGAAACAATGATCAGCATGAGTGGTGTCATGCTTTGCTATACTAAATTGATTGGCAGGAAAAAGTTATTATTCTCAGATAAAGATTAGCTGGCTTCAGTCTGTCTTTATCTCTTATATCGTATACCGATACTATTTTCCAATGCATCAAATAGCACATCAAAAATATCCGCTGATTCCAAGAGTATTCGTATTCTACGTGAGAATCTCGCCTTAAAAGCGTACAAAATTCAAGTTTTGCAAGAATTGAAGCCAGGCGACTTGAATCCAGTGTTTTATTGTGAAATTTTATTCAGTGATGAAGCCCTCTTCTGGTACAATGGATTGGTTAATAAACAAAATTGCCGTGTTTGGGCTGATGAGCAACACGAAGAGTACCAAGAGCTACCATTACACCCATTAAAAACAACAGTATGGTGTGGTTTATGGGCTGGTAGAATCATTGGTCCTTATTTTTTAAAAAATGAGGCAAATCAGAATGTTCACGTCAATGGTAACCACTATCGCGCCATGTTAAAAGACTATGTGCTTCCTGAAATTCAAGCACATGATCTCGGTGAGCTCTGGTTTCAACAAGACGGCGCTACGAGCAATACAGCAGCGCGTGAAACAATGGACTTGTTGAGAAATTATTTTGGTGGGCACTGACTTTTTTCTCTGGGGATATGTAAAGTCTAAGGTTTTCAGGAATAAGGCAGCCACGATTGACGCTTTGGAAGTCAACATAACTAGTATTATCCACGAGATACCAGTCGCTATGATCGAACGAGTCGCCCAAAATTGGACCTTCCGAATGGACCACCTCAGACGTAATCGTGGTCAACATTTACATGATATCACATTCAAAAAGTAAATGCCATGAATCGTTCTTTTAATCGATAATAAAAATTTTAACTTCACTTTTAAATTTATGTGTTTTATTTTACATTATAAATCAAACCTCACGATGAATCGCCCTATATATAGCATAACTGATAGGTGAAGACAGTAGGTGGCCAAAGTGAATTTGGAGGAGAGTGAGATATGATTTAGGCCTCTAATAAGCGCCGAATTCCTCATATAACTACGAACAATGAATTGGTTGTATGCTTAGAAATATACAAAATCTTAATAGCCCGTGAACCTGCTCCATAGATAGTTTCAGATTCTTACCGGCTGGAAACACCTCTCTTGTACCATAGGTTACCCACAAGGGTAACTACTGAGTGTTTAAAACTTGAATAGATTGAGTAGTGTTACAGTTGGGTTTGTGATGAAGTGCTTGACTTAACACCCCCTGTGGTTTTAGGAACTATACGAGGGCTGTTTGATGAGTACCCGGATTGAAAGACAGTTGACACTACTGAACGAAAATGACACCTATTTCAACACATCGTATTAGTTTTTGTTTTGCGACCATGGAAGTAAAACCCATTGTTTCGATTGTTCTTTGATCTCTGATGTGTACCGATGTATCCATGTCTCCTCGATGGTCACGAAATGACGCAGAAACTCCTCCGGATTTCGATTAAACAGGGCCAAGTGGTCTCACGATTACGCTTGTTCTCCAGTGTGAGCAAACGCGGCACCACCCTGGGCGCGGTTCATCAAAAACCGACGTGCGGCCAATGGTAAGCGATTGTACGGGAAGGGGAATTGGTCCTATACACACAATTGAGAATGGGCTTTATTTCATCAAAAGTCAAAACAAAACTAAGCGTCGCGTCGGATTGTCACCAAATTTTGACAAACGGGCTAAGAGGTCACACTAGATGATGGTACATTTAAGCTCAGTAGCGCCACCTATCTCCCAATTCGGCGACTTATCAAACAGCCCTCGTATGAACAGATCGTTGTATTCCATCATTTAAATACCCCGGGATTATGCTTATTTCACGACTGTTTTCCAGTCTTCAAGGTGTTAAGGTACCCTTAAAATGTTTGCACATAGCGCGTGCTAAGGAAAGTAAGGGAGGAAAGAAAGATAGGAATCGATGTACGTTGGTTTTAAATGTTAAAATGAATATAAAAAAAGAGAGCTTGGCTCGGGACAAATGCTGTTTTTCATATGCTCTGAAAGAGTCCTAAAGATTAGGATTGATAAAAAAGCTTTCGCGGATTTGTGTACCATATATTAAGATCTTTAACTACTCTTTCTATTATATGAGTACGAAAGTGGATTCGTTCCGAAAGCACAATTTGGAAGTATTGAGCAGCGAGCATATTGACCTTGTCTTAAGAGCTGACAGCTGGAATGTCATTGCAAATGAGCGTTGGGATTAAGAATGAGACAGAATTTCTGATGTTTTTTGACAAAAAACCAAAAGCTTTTACTACCTTTGGGACATTGTAGTGTTTTTTGCCCCAATTTTTAGTCGTATTGAAATTTTACACGCTTAAGTAAGACATTGCAGCTATTCCTGACTCATTTGAACTTTTTCTCTTACCCTGATAGCGTCTTTACAGCTCGAATCGTACCACACATTTTCTTTTGGTTTGATACTCTTCATTCAATGAGGGATAAAGCATCTGATTTCAAAGAGAATATTGTCTGTGATCATAAGAGCAGCGGCATCCATGTCGTTATCGATGAAACATTACGACTAGTTAAAATTCCTAAAAAAGCTGTTAAGTACGCTTCAATTGGCTTTCTCGTATTGCCATACGGTTCTTTTTGGGATCTTTTCTCTAACTGCGTGGTGGGTGTACGAAAAATTAGCTGATATGACACAGTGGTCCGATGAGTCTAGAAGGGAAGGCACATCAACAGTGTACGAATACCTATCAGGGTGAGAAGTTAAAAAGAAGTCCAGGGTGTTGGCGGTATAACTATCAACGTCTGGTGCTCATGTGAGCTTATTTACAAGCTGGGTCAAGTTATTTTCCGCAACGAAGATCTCAACACACCGTCCTTCACGTGTTGTTTGTCCAGAATGTCGAAGCCAATCAGAATTGTGTATTTTGAAATCGCCAGCAATAACGATTTTAGTATGAGGATACAGGGATACAATTTTTTATATGGAATCAGACATCGCATCAAACTCATTAAACGTCGAATTGCTGTTCAGTATAAGCTTCTGTAGATAAAGCGATAGTGCTTACGGAGATGGAATCCTAATCTTATAAAACTGAGTTCCGGTTTAGAAAATGGATCACATTGTGGTGAAGTTTGGCAAGCAATATCACCACGGACGTAAATTCCGAGACCGCGGTGAGAAAAGAATAATAGCACTAGATCGTAGCCAGGCATCTTCAGATCAGCGTGATCGGAGAGGTGTGGGCGGGGATCTACCTGTGTTTCACTAAGTGCCAGAACAGCTGGTCTGTATTTACATATGTGGACGTACGCAGAAAAGTGATCACTTTTTAGCCCTCGTGTGTTTGCTATGACTATCCTTAATTCCCGAGTTATTATAAAAAAAGAACACAAAAAACGTTGATTTACCGAATCTAATTGTTAACGGTGTTATGCCCATACAATAACAGAAAACAGTGCACCAACAAAGTTGTCACTTACAACTCGCTATCTATCAGTTATTGCCTACACTCAGCCACTGCCTGTGCCGTATGACAAATACAGTAATGACAGTGACTCTGTGCAACCAACAATACTTATGATCAGGAGCGGGAAAGGTGGGATACTCGCATTGTTTATCATTGTTGTTTGCAACGCAGAAAAATTTACTAGTGCATTGGTTGGTATATGCACTCGGCGGTGGTCGACACGATACTCTGAGAGTGGAGTGACAATAGTGAACCGTTTTATCGTAGGAGGTACCATGTTTGAAATTAAGACCTGCCACTAATTCATTTCGCTGTAACCTGACGCTTTTACTCAAAATGAAATCAATCTCCTGGATATAAGCGGTCGTCGGCGAAGCTGTCTCATGGACACCCAGAACTGTCTCGGAGAAAACATGAGATTTCTGTTTTGGCCACTCTTGAAGTATGAACCGCTTAAAAGACTCCGTTATATTACAAAAAAGTCCAAGTACAACATCGACAGAACCCTTCAATGCGCTGTAATGGAATGTTTTTTTTCAATCAGTGGAAATAATAAGAAATAGGAAGTTGCCAACCATTTCAGAAAGTTCGACTGCCCTGAAAAATGTTTTTACTTCCTGAAGTGAAGGTCATTGTCGGAAGATGAACAGAACACATGACTGCCGAAGGAGAGCGATAGAAAAACGAAAAGTTGTAAAGGCCCGGCTTGCAGCGTGCGACGTCTCAAACACAATAACACCAATGCGATGGTTGCTGAGGCAAAGGCAGTGACAAATGTGTGCGACAACAGAATGCTATACAAGAACACTATAGAGCTTACAAATGCTCGTTTGAGATGATGACTAAGTCACAAGATATGGGGTACATTTGACTTTGGTTCTTAATCAAGTATATATCTATCCAAAGTAACAAGTTAAATTAATATCACTGTCCCATTAAAGCATTAAAAAATAACAAGGCGGTAAGATTTGACCGTATTTCAGCAAAACTTTTAAAAACATCACATCTTCAAAGCTTTTGCATATACCGACAAAAAGGGTGTGAGAAATGAGGTGTGCGACAGAGTTGTTCTCCTGAAAAAGGCAAGTTATATGGAGCCAAATTTGATTTCATAGTCAAAGTAATACATGTCCAAATAAAGTGCCTTGATGGTCAGAAACAAAAACAGGGTTTCTTTCTTCCTGTTAAACAAACCAACATCATGGAATACCGAGGATTCCAAATGCTCATTATCGATTTTGAAAACGCGTTTGATAGTAATAACAAGAAAATGATCAAGCTTGCCTTCCGTAGAAGGAGTACACTAAATAAAATTACTTCAATAACAAAAGCGGATCAAACAACGGATAAAAAATCCAGTATGTATCCTTCCTGTACATGAATGAAGTAGTAGATTCTTACTCGGAGGGTACAGACATTACAATACAGAAACAAACCAGCAGTCGTTTGGACATACAATTTTACGAAGGCGAAGCTTTCCTAGACTGTCATGTTTATAATGGAATTTGCCAGCCCGATGGAAGAAGAGTTCAGCGATGGTAACACACAACGCATAGAACAGTCAAAGAAGAAGACCTTCAGCTTGGAAGTAAATGGGAAAAGGTAAGGCACATCCAAAGAAATCGTTGTTGAGGAGGCGTAGGCCTCTATAGTTGACTCAATTGAGGGATCTCCTTTTTTGTGGATCAGGCACATGATATTTACATTCCTTTCATCTGGCATGCACTCTTTTGACCAAATTTGAGAAATAAGTCGGTGGATGCCGTCCACTACATTGTTTTCAGCAGCTTTGGTGTCTTCGGCCGGTAAGCCGTTAAGTCCAGCTGATTTGTTGGATTTTAGCTTAGATATTGTTATCCTTGCTTCGTTTTGATCAGATGGTCGGAAGGTTTGGCTATTATCGTCAAGTTGGATGGCCTGTTCTGCCTGATGGCGGGATGTCGGTATTTTTCGCCGTTATACGGTCTTCATCTCTATAGGCTTCTGTATGAATTTTATAATATTGACAAGTTCCTCTTGGTAAAACTTCCGTGAGTTATTTCTATAGTATAACCTCTCAATACCTTCGAACGCGCGCTTCTCGTGTTCTTCTTTACCTGGAGAAGCCGATGTTCTTCCTGTATCTTCGTAGAGCTCATGAGCGGCTCTCGTTCTGCATTGCAGCATTTCTTGGTGGTGGTTGGGTTAAACCCAGCGGATAGGTTGCTGCATCGCTGATGGCACTGACCTTCGGTATTTGGTGTCACAGGAATTGTTGAGAGATCTCGGGATCTCTTGGGATTGCAACTTTTCTACGTTATATCTTCTCACAGTAGTTCTTCTTTGCTGTAGCGTTTGGGAAATCAACGTTCTTTCCTTAGCTGCCACAAAGTGCTGATCGGAGTCAATGTTGGCTCCTCGGTGTTTTCGGACTTCCAGAATACTGAAGACATGCCTTACGTCTATCGCAAAATGATCAAGTTGATTTAGAGTTTGATGATCCGTAGACCGCCATGTCTCCTTGTCTTTATTGAGATGAGAAAACCGTGTCGTTGTTGTAGTGATATTTCGTCCCTCCGCGAAGTCCATAAGCTTTAAGTCCATGCTTATTATCTGTCTTACAAAAGGTGTCCTCCTTCTCGATACTGCTAGTTGATCGAAGAGCTCATTGAAACATTCTTTGGTTGCAGGTTTCTCAAGTCTCATAAAATCTTTGGGTTTTTCTGAAAACTTGTTGATGATTATTTGTTGCTCATTATATATATTATGTTCACCAGAAAAAAAAATAGTAAAACGTTATGTTTATTACGCATTTTCTGGAGAAAATTGACCTCAAAGTAAAAAAATTAGCATGGGTGAGAAAAATGGAACAGGCTTAGAAATTGGATATCTGAAGACTCAAGCAGGATATCAATTTTATTTAAACGGAGTTATAAAGGTTGGTATTTCTTCTAAAAGCAAAGTCCTTAACGAAGTTTCTACCGTTAGTATTAACAGAGCAATTTTCTTTAATATGGGTCAGGGTACACTAGAGTAAGCCTTTTCTTAAATTTTCGATAAATGATGTCAACATTGGAGATATACAAATTTTTTTCTTAGAATATACCCGAAAACCATTTTCCAAATTATCCTTGACGAACTAGGGGACACTCTGTATATGTGTAATAGAAAAAAATCAATCAACTGGGCCCCGGTTGTCTTTGATTACGGATGAACATAGTAACATACATAGGAAGACAAATGTACGAGTATGTACAAGATATATACTTACTGCGATCAAAGATCGACTAAATCCGCACAGTTTCGATGTTCATTAACAGTACTTGATGAATTTATTGAGGCGTCAATATTTTAAGATTAACATCATGGGATCCCATACACACAGCTGTAATGCGCGGAGAAGCCCTTTAATTGCCTGACAGGCTAGTAGTACACTCTCTAGCTACTCAAAAGACACTTACCTTTTACTCTGAGTGAATACTCCCCACCAACCTTAATGGATTTTCATCCGCCATCGGCCTAGACTTGATAATGCTACACCAAGGCCAAATAAGCATAAAAATATCCAACCGTTGATTCTAATTAATTCCACAATTGATTGGCCCCATAGCAGACACAAAAGTATCTCTACTCACACTTGCTCCTACACAAACGCCAAGTCAGTTGATTTTCGTGGTAGGAATGTCGGGTGAAGGTTGACTCCTATAGTTCAGAGTATAGTGCCTTAGTTTTAGCACTTTTAACTCTCGTTAATTGTTGCCAAAGTAACGAACAAAACTTAAGACGTCTTATCGAATTACCTGCCCGACAAGACTTTAGCCTTACGTCGTCCCAATGCAAATACGATTTAGGATTATCTTCTCCCAGAAGTGTCGACCAAAAAGGGAAAAGGGCAAAACTCAAGGCAAACCAACCATAAGGGATAAACTACTTTTGCATGTCTCCAATTGATCATTCTGTTTTGGGATACTCTCATCCATTTACAAGACGACCCCACTATAAGATACTCACATTCTGAGTATCACAACTACAAAGCAAGGCGAAAAATAATTGAAAAAGTATGTGCAGCAACTGATAAAAGTCGTGCAACTGATAACGAGAGTTGAAAAAAGCGCGGCAGCAACGGCAGCCTTAATGACAAAAGAAAAAAAAAAAAAACTAATTAACGGCACTCTGCAAATAAGGCGACTTTTGTCCAACGAAAAGAAACAAAAAAAATAAATAAATAAAAATTAAGAACGCTAACAAAAACAAAAACAAAAACAACTCTACTCACGTTATGAACTTTTTCCTGCAACCGAATGAGCGCCTCTTCAAGCTCGACAATCCGCTCTTCCAAGACCTCCTGCGGAGATAAGAAATTGCGTTTCGTTGATTCAAAATGATTGCACATGTCATGAATGCCGATTGTTTGGTGTTTCATGTTGATGTTGATGTTGGTTTGTGCGTATGTAAGTGTGTTTTTATGTGGAAGAAAACAGAAGAAAAAAAACTAAATAAACAACGAAATGAATAAAAATTGAAAATAACAGTAAATTAACTTAAATTGAGTACTAAATGGCAGTGATATGGCAGAGAGAAAGTTAGTGAGAGCATCAGTGTGGTGAACACTTCCATTGCCCATCATCAGAGCATCACAATGTGCATATGGAGATGACTTTTAATTTCCAGCGATTAGTGACAGATGTTATCTAGTGATGGGTTTAAAGCGGTGAAGGTGATGCCAAGCTATCAGCCATTACTTAGACATTAGTTAGCAGAGGTTAGCAAATAGCATGAGACTAGAAAATATTTCAAAACAGCGGTAGCCTGGTATTACGTACTTTAGCAATATTGAAGCTATAATCCATAAGATAAAGAACAATAAATTATGAATAAGTGTAGTATTTACAAAAAAGTACATAAATAGACAGATTTTGCTGCAGATATAACTCCAAGCCAATTTAATGCATAAGATACATAGGTTTACAGTAACTCAACTTTTTGTTCATATAATTCGTGCAAAAATTTTTTTTTTTTTCGTGAGTAAGTACAAACCTTCCTAGATACCATAAACACGTGCTCTTAAGAGCAAGATCACATCACCATAGCAGCCAGATAAACACAAACACTTGCTATCTACCCCCAGTAGCATAGCAGAGCCCATCATAAGCACGGGCTCATGGTAGTTTGAGATTCCCTCCCATTTTTTTCTAGACTACGACTAAGTTTCCTTAACAAGTAGTTCCATCTTCTGTAAAATGTTCACGTTTTTTAAGGTAGCCTTGCAGCGAAGAAACCTTCGTCCTTACGGCGCTAAGTCGAGCTTGCATACAATGAAAAACGCCTTGCATACCATACTAACTGTTGTAATCCGATCGTATCATTTTTATCTAATCCCAAATTGTATAATTTTTGATATTTTCGGGCGAACCCTTACCTTTTGTTAAGGAAGATTTTGTGTTCTATTTCTACAAGTAAGCTGTAAGTCGTTTTTGTGCAAAATATTCCTAAGAGCCTTAGTTGATATCTAATGTATCAAATAATGTCAGATACTTTACAACATTCCTTATAAACGAGCACATGCAGCCAAACAATATGCCTAGACTGTATTGCTGAGACATCCTCTACTTTGAGCATCGAACTTGCCGAGTTGTAGAGGCGGAGCAAGGTCAATGGCTCTCAAAAGGTTTTCCATATGAGTCCTGAAACTAAAGGATGCTTATCCCCATTGTCCCTCTAATTTCATCACTTTATTCCTGCCATCCCTTTTCTTCTCCCACTAGACTACTCATTGGATCCCTTATGCAATCTAAAATTTGAAAAACAAAATTCAAAACCGATACTCTGTTAATACCAGGCGGTAATACGGTGACTACACCGACTACCGGCATGGTTCCTGCAATGGCGATTAAAGGCAAAACTGTGGCAGGCCACGGACTTTCTGCTGCTATTAAAATTCCTCCTTCAAAACAGGAATCAGAGAGTCGGCAAGCTCCTTCCAAGGTGTTCTACAGAAGATACCGAAATACCGCACATATTCTGAAAACACTTGGATTCATTCTGGAAGTCGAGGGAACTGCGAAAATAAAAATAAAGTGACCCAACAAAATCTAAAAGACGAATTACTCACTGCTCACAAACGTTGAAAGACCCATCCAAGGACTAGACATCGTTGAAGGAGACCAAAACCCTTCAGGGCCTTCCAACGTCGCATCATTGAGGTCTTGTTGCGAAGTCTGTAAAGACGCTATACCGATCGTGGTGATCGACAAAAACGACGTCAAATTAAAGCTTTCGGGCAGCTTCTTGGCTATCATGAAACCCCCGGACCACCACCCATCACAAGGAAATCATGAATTTCCCGTTCTTTATTCAAAAACCGTAGGTGGATTAGGAGTAGTTTGGCTGAGTGTTAAGCTCAAGATTGAGATTAAGGGGGATATCCTTAGCAGACCTAAATCCCGCACCTGGATCTCAACTGAACCGTCCTCCCCAGAAAACATTCTTGCCCTTCTGACTCATGACTTTAAAGTCCCGAAACTGGAGGAACTTAAGGGCACTTACTGTCTTTTCATTGCGATCATTAAGGAATTCCATAATATATTCTGGAGCAGATTAAAGCCATGATTGGCATCAGATTCGAATCTATAGACCTAAGGGTTTACAAAAATGATAAGCTGCGTCGATACGACTGAAATGGATACGAATCTGCTAATGCTAATAGCGGGATAGGTGACGGACTTCATGCTCCAGGCGGACATTTTGGTGATTAAAGAAGTCCTGTCTTGGCTGAAAAAAAAACATGATATCTGCAAAGGGCAACCGCATCTTTTCGGATAGCCAGATCGCTATCAAATCCCTGGATTCAGTCTCACTTAATTCAAAACGACCCTTGACTAGCGATCATCTCTCAGATAGATGGTAGCGTAGTTGGACTCGCCAAAAAACTCTACTAAGAAGCTTTCTTTTACAATGACTGAAACGATATAAACAACAGAGAAGTTAACACTTCTTCAGAAGCTCAAATTGTTTCCAAAAGTAGAAGGATCCCAGATCCAAGTGGCATCACAATAGGCCTATTGACTTAGTTGGTTGGTTTTTCTAACAGTCACTCTTACCTAATCTACGTAAAAATTTCATATTCCCTAGACTGCCGCATGGAAGTGAACCCTTTAGTTGGTCTTTGAAAAACAGACCAGGACTCACTTTCTTTCCTGATGCAAGTAGTGGTTTTACTCTTAAGACCTTCTTAGTTGTGAATTTGTTATTCAATCCAGTCAAACCAGGGTTATTACTTTTTGGGTACTGACTTAAAAAACGGTTTCGCGTAATCGAATAAGGATTACAGTTCCAGCTCCCTCCAGCTTATTCCGAATTTTCTGCATTTATCCTCCATTGTTCTACGTCAATCGTCTTAGTGCGGTTCTATTTTCATGGTGACTGAGTGAATCTATTGATAACTTTATAACAGAGCTATAAGACTTTTGTTCTTGATACGTTTCCATAGAGAGCTAGTCGTTGATATACAATTCGGCAAAAATATCCTATGTTCCAAAAACATTTGTTCACAAAAGATTGCAGCTTTCTAAGTAAGAAGCATTCTACTCGTGTAACATGAGAAAATTGACGCTAAATCCATAAAACCGAATAAGCTTGGTTTTTATGTTTGAGACATTATTTTTCAGTCTCGTAGTAGCATCCCGTAAGGAGGATGCTGTAGTACTTTCCGAGTCCAAATCTTTTATCCAGTTTCAGATGCGCCCCAATATGTTTTTTTTTTAAATAAAATGGCGTGTATTAAGGCTGCTAATACAATTTTAATTTATAATGTTACTAAGCTTTGTTAATAAACAAATAAATAAAAATCAAAAACTTGCCTTGCACTGGGGATTTATTTTTGGGTGAAAATCCCGATGTTCTTTCGTCTTCAGTAGAACCCAATCAGGTATACGATGGTCATTTAGCATTAGCTCTTTGTTCAATACGATCGCACTCGTGTAGCGAAGTCTTTTCGTAAAATATGCCACAGCACTGTTCGAGCGATGCCCAGCTCTTAAAGAACGGCACGAAATACATTAATACCGGTCTTTACTCGCATACATCGTAACTGACCGCGAATTTATATACAACATGTGAACTATTTGTAAACGTTGCTGAAACATATACTTTTCCATATTAATTGATAGTCAATTTGGAACACAAACATGATATCTGTCAAAAGCGACTTAGGTGCATTATTCTTTATTCAAGTGCATTTTCTTCGGTGGTATACAACTTAAAACTTTGATTTGATAAGTTCTTCGAAAAAATTTCGGGCATATGGCCGTCGTGGCTTGCTCGAAAAAAGCGCCATTTGGAACTTATTGACGAGTCAAGTCAGCCGCCGCCTGTTTTTTTATCGGAGTTGACTAGCCAATAAAGTATCAAATGAGAAGATATTGGAGGCCAATTCACAGGTCTATTACGCGAAATTGTTTGTTTCATGAAGTAAATCGATTGTCGCACGACATGTTGCAACCTCTTATTGAATCCACAGCCCTAATACAATATCAATGCAATTTAATTGTGGAACGAAAAAGTATTTATGGAATTAAAGTGCTTTCCAGTGACTGTAACGACCTGGATAGCATCATTTTTGAAGCTGTATGGATCAATGATTTTACCTGCCTGCTCATAAAGCACACCAAACAGAAATTTAATGGCGCTCCGCAGCATCGCAATGATATGTTGTGGAATTTTGTAACTCAAACTTTCGTTATAGACAAACTTGTTTTCAGCCCGACGCACAAATTGATCAAATGTTTTCAATCCATACAACAAGTTGAATCTTTTGAACTCATAAACCAAGATCAGCAACAGCGTCTTCGATGCGCATTGCTCACCGACTCTGCGAATACGTACATCAATTAGAGTATGCGTGGTACAAAAACGATCCAGGGTTATTCCTGTTTGTTTAGATGGATGATTTGCACAATTTGCACGAGCTCATCACAGTTTACTCGCTGCAAATACGTGTGTTGACTTCACTTTTCGATTTTTGCAATACCCTACTGTTCTGAAAAATATGGCAATTGTTTCTTTCTTTAGCAACTATATGGTAATTATTAAAACGGCTCTTCGAGGATACTTCGATACCGATAAATTGTCGAATCCCTGTTCGAATAACCTGTAAATCTCTCATACTGTTTAAGGTGTTGTTATGGTATGACTGTTAAGATAAACTTGAGCTAAAGTTTGCTTCTTTAACATCGAGTGCTGAGACAAATTGCGTACTTATCCATTCTGCAACAGTCTTTGCTATGTCTCGAAGAGCGCGTAGTCCTCTCAAGTTTCAGATTGGCTTTTGAAATCACGATTTTAACAAGAGTTATTTTGAACTTGAAATGTTGAAAGCAATTTGCGAAATAGCAGTCTTTTTTATAATAGAAGGCCGTACCGCCTAGACATTTTGGATGTGGATTTGCCACCAGAGCAAGAAGTTTTGCAGCCTAATTATAACTCACATCAGTACTATCATAAATTTATCAAAAGAATCCTTATATGCGTTCATCACCCCCCTGACGAAAACGGCGACTTATTCAAAGTGTATTAACTCCTCGAATGTTCTTTTGGCAAATGTTTACAAACAGTGAAAATTTCCACAATTAGAGAGGAGGGAAAGAGAGGTACCAATGTATGTTGGTTTTAAGTATTTGAAAGTTATAATGGCTAGGCAATAGAGATTTCGGTAGACCATGCCATGAATAAGTTGTACGGCTTAACAAAATATCACGATACTTCATAGTACGTCCAAAAGTGGGCTTGACGTTAAACTGTTGACCATTCAGACAACTAACAACAATGTGTTTTGCAAGCATTAAATTCTATTCTGTAGGTAGTTCCTCAATAAGTTATGCTTTTAATATCTGTATTTAATAAACTAAATATACGCTGCCACTCCCGTTCAATAGCCAAAGAGCAAGAACGTGAGTCCGGGAAAAACAGAGAGTACTATCGTCAGCAAAGGAATATATTGGATTAGAAGCAGCATACAAGAGATCATCGATAGGAACTAAAAAGAGTGTCGTAGACAAAATCGAGCCCTGGGGCACCCCAGAATTTATTTCGTGGTTATTAGACTTTAAACTCTCCAAGCATTCAACTTGAACTTGAATTCCGAATCCATTGAAGAAGAGATTCATGAATCCCAAATTCACGCATTTTCGACGAATAAGCCTGATGCAACTATCTTGCTTTCGCCAGATCAAATCACCAGTGGATCTATTGCTACGAAAATCGTATTGCCGGTCTTTGAGAAGTTTTCGTGTTTCGAGATATTGCATAAGCTAACGTTTCCATGACCTTGAAAAGAGGAGGAAAGAAAAGAAGAATCTCCGCCGAAATAGCGGTAATTTTTTGCAGTAAGCAATGCTTAAATTATCGTATATGAAAACAATTTTTTTTTTTATACACGTAGGGCAAGAAATCAACATCAAGTCTGCTTAATGCAGAGAATGCTTATACAAAGTAGAGTGCATATTCTTTATTTGCTCGTTTTACGATCAAAGTGAATGTGATCCTATGCTTGTCAAATTTAAAAGTCCATTGAATCCAAATAAGAAGAAATATACACACGTACATACCTGTTTCATTCGTTGAACTTGATCTCTGTACAAAGTCTAAAGTGCAAAACCTATCCAACCAAACTCTAACAAATGTTCACTCACTGTTTTACGTCAGAAGGGTGCCCAAGTAACCGCAACGTTTTACACGAAATCTAATCCAAGATGGCACGGAGAAAATGATTCCTTTACGAAGGCCAGCAAAGACTCCTCCTCAACAGTAAGTACATTTTCTCAACTGGAAAGAAGAGCGAAGAAGAATAGTAAATCCGATTTCGAATCGAATTTCAGTTATACGATGCGTCAACTGAAACTGGAAACGTATGCACAGGAGATCTGCACTTGTATCTGAAACGAAGATCATCATCATCATTTTCGTCATGAGCTGGACACCACAAATCTCCTCCTGACATGGTCGAGAGGATTTGGCTTTCGGACAATATAACATGCTGTCTATCGAGTTGTTGATTTCTCTTTTGTTAGCATTCCATTGATTGTGGCTTCTGTGTTTGCCTTTTGGAATGAGTGAGTGATCTTAAGCCACCGCAAGGGGCTCAACCGAACATTGAGTTTCGCTCTGGTGCTCCACAAAACGTGTAGATAATCAGTGAGTGCTAAGTGAATTGTTCGACTTACGACGATGAACGTCATCACATAATTGCCCGAGAACATGGGTAAAAATTGCCAGCGTCTGATAATTGGAAACAATTTTTAATTCAGTATTAACGTAGAGTTACGTCGACAGATACATATAGGAGTATAAATTGGGTTGACAATTTTTTAGATTTCTTTGACAGCGGAGTTAATGGAACTTTAAAATCATTCGGGGCCTTTGTAATTTTCTTTTGATAAGCTGGTGAAGATGATGGAGTAAGTGAGTGCATGAGATAAGCACTGATATGTCGTTAACTTCAACATTTTTTAAGTTAATTTTATAAATTATTATTGACATGGTTAGTGAATTTTAAGTGCTGCTGTCGACAAAGGAATAAACTGATAGCGACGTTTCCACCTTTCACTTGAGGTAGATACGTTGCAATATGCAGCTCATGCAAATTGCCATGTTTTATCAAATTATTGCTTAAATTTCTTCTTCAGGCATGTACAAGAAGTAAAGTGGCTGAGGAAGCATCTCCGTGATATGTGAAAAGAAGAACGCAAATTGAGTTTCTTTGAGTTTTTTGATGAGGAAAATTATGAGAAGGAGTTTCAATTAGGTGAAGAGGTAGCAAAATTCCTTAACTCATTTATATGCTACACACAAGTATGTTTGTTTCAGTGAAAATGAATGTAAAAGCTCCGTTTTGTAGACTGAAGTCTGTTGCAATATTCCACATATCACAATATGACAATTATCCCTGTAGTCCTGAACATTACTTTTATTTCTGGACAGGACATCTGATCCAGACTACTTTTTAAAAGATATAGGGGCTTCAAATAAAATGTCTAATACATTTTATGATACTTAGCTCAAATTGCGTTACATAGCTTTACCACATTTTTGAAATGATACGAAAGATATTGGGTTGTAACACATTTTTCGATTTTACCGATTTTCGCTCTGTCGGAAATAAAAAGTTCTCAAGCGAACATCTTTGCCAGAACGTTAAATTTTTTTTTATAAAAAAAAGTGGTACGTGTGCTTGACGTGTGAGAATTTTAGGGTTCACTACAAGTACCGTTATTTTTTTTTCTAGGAGCTGTTTACCATGCTGTCGGCAATTCAAATTTGAACCCTCTTCCTTTACGAATTTAAAATGGGACATCACGCGTCATTGGCAATGAAAATGAGGATGTAGCGGTAAACGAAGGCACTACACAACGTTGGTTTGAAAAATTCCGTTCGGGAGATTTCAGCCTTAAAAATGAACCACGTGGGAAGCCGGAAACGTTAATTGATGCGGACCCAACAAAATCGGTGCGGGAGTTTGCACAAAGCATAGGAGTATCCCCCAATGACAACAAGTCGACACCTTTCTCTCATAGGAAAGGTAAAGAAATTCGATAAGTAGGTACCCCATGAACTGAACGCATCCCAAAAACTAAGGCGCTTGGAAATCTGCGCATCGCTTACATTAAGAAACCAAACTGAACCGTTTTTGCACCATACAGTCTTCTGTGATGAAAAGTGGATACTGAATGATAATCCTAAGAGATTAAGGTAGTGGTTGGATGCATATGAAAAACCAAAACACACCCCCAAGCCCGATCTTCACCCAAAAAAGGTTATGGTGACAATTTGGTGGAGAAAATCGACATATTGAGCGCCAAATTGGCTGAAACAATGGTGTAACCAATACCTCACAAGCAACGGTGCAAAAACTGTTGCAGTTGGGATTTGAAATTCTTCCGCATCCACTGTACTCTCCTGATATTTCCCAACGGATCACCATCTTTTCCCAATCTGGATTCATTTTGTCGGCAGAAGGTCTTCCGGAACCGAGCAGAGGTCATAAGAGCCTTTGAAGATTTCATTGCTTCAAAAAGTCAGCACTTCTACGAAAAAATATATTTGACCTTGAATCACGTTGGAAGAATGTTATAAATGCCAACGGATCCTATTTTGATTGAATAAAAATTTACGGAAAATTAATATTAGTTTTTAAATTTTTACTATAAAATCGGGCATTTTATGTGGTACAACTAAATATAAGTAAAGCCACTTTAAGAAAGTTTTTTTCCATATAAAACATTTAGAATTTATGAAAAATCAAATTAAAAGTGTATAACTAAGGCAATTATGTCTAATAAATAAATAAATAAATAAATAAATAAATTAATAAATTTTTATATTTCATATATAAAAAAAAATCTTAGCTATGATCCTCTTGACCTCGTTAATGTTTTTTTTGGTTTCCTCTCTGAAATCTTTATTGTAAATCAAGCCCTTAAGATCAAGGTTTCGTGGTAGTGACAGCACTATTGTTTTACTTTCCTGAAGTCAGTATTAAGTTACAATATTGGCTTTGTTCCTTGGGTTGTTGTCCTGCTGGAGAATGAGGTTTTAACCAATAGGAATAATTACTAGGTGGAGTGAAAAGTAACCTCATTGACCGGCAAACAGATCGTTCATATTTAAGCAGACATACCAAATTTCAGTACGATACTGTCTTTAGTTTTGTTTTGACAGCTGATTGTTGTTGACGTGTTTGGCATCATGTTGAGTATGGACAAAAACGATTTTCGTTCTCTCATAAAACACTATTTTTTGATTGGCAAAACAGCGAAGGAAACAAAATATTATGGGGCTAATGCTCCGTCAGATTACGCCGTCAAGTATTGGTTTCGAGAGTTTCGTGGTGGCCCTCCGAGCGGTTACAGAGGAAAATGTCAAAAAAATACATGAAATGGTGTCGGCTGACCGGAAAGTGAAGGTGCGCGAGCTAGCAGATACCACAAAGATTAGTACCATATTTTGAGCAATATTCTGCATATGAAGAAGTTATCCTGCCGCTGGGCTCCGCGCATACTCACTCCTGACCAAAAACACGAACGCGAGAGCACTTCGAAAGAGTGTTTGGACTTGCTGATGCGGAATAGGGCGGACTTTTGGCGTCGATTAGTAACTGTTGATGAAACTTGGATCCACTATACACACCAGAGAATAGAATGAGTGCCCGGCAATGGACTGAAGCCGGCACGAGTGCTCCGAAGCTGCCGAGGGAGGCTCGATGGGTCGGAAAGGTTATGGCGTCGGTTTTGTGAGATTGTCATGGTATGCTCTTTGTGGAGTATTGGAGCGATTGAAGGCCGAAATCGCTGCAAAACGACCTCAAATGAAGCGAAAAAAAATTTGTTTTTGCAAGGCAATGCACCGTCCCACAAGAGCATAGCAACCAAGGCCAAAATCAATGACTTACTGCTCCAATTGCTGTCGTATCTACCGTATTCGCCCGATTTGGCTCCCTTATTCTATAGGGTTTCCCAATAGGGACTTGACAACTTTGAATTTAATTTGTGAACGCACTCTTTCACTATCATCAAACTGTCACTGTCAATTTATTAAGTTCACTGAATAAATTGACAGTTTACTGAATAAATTGACATTCATTCAATTTTCAAGATGGTAAAGTACACCAACGAGCAATTTTCTACAGATATTCGGAGTCGGTGACTGCAACTTTAAGAGCATTAACTCCAATTTTCGGTCGTATATCTTGCCCTAGTAGACAGGTAATAACAAGTTTAGTGGAAAAATTTGAGTCTACATATTCGTTGTGTGATGTTGCCGTGTCAGTAAAACAAAGAGTTGGTCGAAGTGTCGAAAATATCGCTGTTGTTCAGACGTCCGTAGCAAATGATCCAAATCAGTCAATTCCACGGCGTTCTTAAGAATTGGGCATCGCTCAGACCACATTATGACGTATTTTGTGTAAGGATTCTGGTTTACAACCATACAAGATCAAGCTGACTTAAGAATTGAAGCCGATGGACCATTTGAAGAAACGTGTGTTCTCCTATTGGGCTCTGAAGAAGATTCGCCAAGATGATGAATTTCATCGCAAAATCATCTTCAGTGATGAAGCTCATTTTTGGCTCAATGGGTTCGTCAATAGGCAAAATATGCGTTATTGATCGGGTGAAAACCCACATGTGCCTCTGAATCACCACTTCATCCACAAAAAAATAACTGTTTGGTGCGGTTTGCATGCCGGCGGCGTTATTGGGCCGTATTTTTTCGTCGACGATAACGATCGTCACGTTACTGTGAATGGTCAGCGTTATCGCGCCATGATCACCGATTAATTCGGAAGATATGGATTTGGAAAACATGTGGTTTCAACAGGATGGTGCCACAAGCCACATAGCACACGCCGCTTGACTATTTTCTGTGGGGCTACGTTAAGTCATTGGTTTATGCCAACACGCCAACGACGTTGGAAGAGCTCAGAGCCAACATTGAACGCGAAATAGCGGACGTTTCGGCCGAAATGTGTGGTCGAGTCGTTGAAAATTGGGTCCAACGAATCGACCGCTGCAAACGTGCCCTCGGTGGCCATATGAACGAAGTCGTGTTCCATTCATAAAAAAAAGTTGTCAATTCGTTTTAAGAAAACCCTATATTATTTCTTCCCAAACCTTAAAAGATGGCTCATCAATAAGAAATTCAGCTCACGCGAGGAAATCATCGACCCTACGGAGGAGTATTTTGTAGACCTTCCGGAAAATTACTTTTCGGACGGGAGTAAGAAGTTGTAAAATCGCTAGAATAAGTGTATTAAAATAAAAGGGGACTATATTGAATAAGATCAAACAACATTTAAATTTTTTTTTTTTTTCATTTACAAGGAGGTTACTTTTCATCCCACCTAGTAGGAGCGGAGAGCGACGATTGTCGGTTATGGCGGCCCAAACCATCACCATCGGTTCTACTTGCTTTCTGGTGGCCATCCGAGGGTGTAAATTTTCGAACTAACTTTTTTCTGTTGCGGTGTAAGATCGTGTGGTTTTTGGTACTTCAATCGCTTGAGCCCAAGCTCATTTTTCAGTATGTGTTGCATCCGTTCCAACGACACGTTGAGCTCACGAGCCATTTTTCTTCCACTTCGACGGGGATTTCGCTCAATTCGAGCCTTCACTTTCCGAACCATTTCTGCCTACTTTGCTGTTTTTTTATGACCACCTCCATGGTGTTTTGCAACGCTGCTAGTATCACGGTAAAGAGCTATGGTTCTAGAAACAAATGACTTATTCACGTTGATGTGCTGGAGGGCTCTAACGACAGCTACTTGTGGTTTTCCAGGGAAATATAAAGCAATCACACTATGACGTTTGATATCCATCGCAGATAAAAAATTTTCAACACAAATGAGACGCAAGTCGTTTAAAAGACTTGTTAATAATAGAATTATCTGTCATGTGTCAAAATTTGAACTGACTGTCATGAACGGTTTGGAAATTATAGCAGTCTGAAGTTGGTTGCAGTTCGAGTCAGGCAGGGTGTATTTTGGACGAATAAAAATGTACGGATCTACACTCCTAGAAATGACAGTCAATGACTTTCCGGAAATTTCATTTTCTTTCATTTGTTCTGCTTATTGTTGTTTGAGTTTAGATCTTCTTCTACTCCATCCTTTCTAGGTAAAAGATTTGAAAATATTCAAAGGGAGCTGCTGACATTTACAATGACTCAACTTTTTGATCACATAATTAGCACAAAAAATAAAAGGCTTTTGTTCAAAACTTTTTTATTTGTGCTTATAGTTCAACGACATTTTTTAATAAAATAAAATAAAATTATAATTCAGTATAAAAAATAACGAAGACCAAATTCATCTTTTAACATAATTTAATACAACAAAATTTGATCAATTTGTTGCCTTTGCGAAACTGTTCCTACTTAGTACTTCGCATGGCCTCCTTTTGCTTGGAGGACTATTTTATTCTTCTTGGCTAGGATTCTATTAACTTTTTACATTGACTTTCGGTGATATTTTGCCAAACAATTTAAGTGAGGTGCCATAATTCATGGAAATCCGGACAATCTACAGGCAAATCCGAAATAGCGCGTTTAACATCAACCCAAAGATATTCGATCGGATTGAGGAATGAAGATTGTGGTGGCCAATCAAGTATTTGAAATTGCTGATTTAGCAGTCACGCTTTTGTAATTTTGGCTCTGTGTTTCGGATCTTACTGGAAGTTAATGTCCTCCTCCAAATTTTAATGTTGTTTTGATATGGCGATCTTTGATTGGCTAACGTGGCCTTTTTCAGATCCATTGGCGAAATTTTAGTTGTTACATTAATCTCATCGTTTTGGTTTAATGTCATAATCTGGACCACAATATATGCAATATACAATACGCCTTTGTATATTTGAATTTAAAATTGGTTTCCTTCCAGATTTATTTTTTCAGCTTCAAATTTTTGCTTATTTCGGATACAACTCTCACTGAAACTCCAAGTTTTCAAGAAATTTATCGATGAATTGTCTTTGAAACAATTAGCCTTTCCACTTCCTCAATTTTGGAGATACCAAGTTCTTTTATCTATCATCAAATTTAAAACAATTATTTTAACTGTTTAAACTAAAATTTAAATATACCTAATGTAAGATTCTTATTTTAATATGTTACCTGAAATATTTTTATTTTTAACAAAAAACGCAGAGAAAACTAGACACTCGGCCAAACTTTGTTCTCACAATATGTAACTATGACAGTGTCAACAAATTGATCACATGCGTTGCCTGAGAACTTTTACAAATTCTCACAAAATGACGGTGCATTTTCTTTTGCTGTTCTGATTCATAATCACTCCATTTATTTTGAGTAAAAATTAAGTTGCTCTAACTGTTAAGCTTGAAGAGTTACAACTAAAAATTATATTTTGCTCTGATCATGTAATCAAAAAGTTGACCCACTGTATCTTATTAAATTCTTTCCCTCTGACAAGGTCGATTTTATCCATAGCTTATAAGCAGTACGGACCATTCAACTTAAGCAATGAATGCCAGGATATTCTCTTAACGACATAAAGGGAATGAAGGTAGCGATACCTACACTTGAGTACAAAATGGTACAGAGTAAAGACCAACTAATCCTGACGACTGAAACTTTTGCATCGTTTGTCCGACTTAGAAAAAAGGAGACCTCCTTGACTACCGAAAACCGCTTACAAGTCCCTGTCTGCCATGTAACATGAACGTCTGAAATCATTTGTCAACGATTAAATTGACATTTATTAGTGAGGTTTCGGGCAGGATTCACAACTACGGGAGATTTTTGAGAAGTCCAAGTAGATCTCACCTAGTCTTAACTGATTTCAAGGTCTCTAGTGACGAGCTATGTCTAGTTTTGGCATCCCTGTCAAACTCGGGTTGTGCAGAATGGCGATAGGAAACGTTTCCTCGCTGTAAAGATATAAGTCAATCTCACCGGAACTTTTGATGTCAAAAACGGATTTAAGCAACGTGATATGCTGGGACTTCTTTAACATCGTATTTGAGGGACTTGCCCGGGAATCGAAATACAACACCAGAGGTACAATTTTTCAAAAGCCTTTGTAGCTAATTCCATACGCCAATGACGTAAATATCATTGGACGAATACAGCGAGTTGTCACTGGTGCGAATATTGAAACAAAAGCCACAAGTGTACATATGTGTATGCTGTTAACTAACAAGAAGGACGTGTTTGAGGTCGACATGTAGGAGAGGCGCGAACGAACCGTTCTATCTGAACCGCGACATTGATCTGGTCAGAAAAATGCGTATGTGAGAGAGTTCGGACATGTATAGCAAACAAATATCAACGCTTCGCCATGTACACCCTTTGATTTCGCAATAATAGAACACTTCCCAAGTGGAAGGGGTGCTCTAATGTCATCTAAGTAATGAAGTTGTCAGGAATCAGTCATTGAAGCACGAAGCTCAGTACATTAGCAATATTATGTGTGATGGCTTTCAAACCAAGCTTTTCGACCATCAAGATGGTATTAGTTATTTAGAACCTATCACCGTAGTCGGCTGATTGTCGCACATAAGATCCGGTCCAATGTTCTGAACAAATATACCTGGACCTGGACCAATCTGCTCTTTTTCTTGATTTTAAAGTCTGATTTTAAATTAAGGAAATTTAAGATCATGTGATTTTTTTAAACTCGCTTTGAGGCAAATTTTTAATACGCAAAGCAGAGCCGTGGACTAATCCTTCGAAATTTTTGGAATATCATAGCGATCGTTCCAAACTTACCACCAAGATTTCATCTTTAATGTGAAATTAATCTTTAACCATCTCTTATGGTTTCCATGTCCGTTTCCTGTAATAAAAACGTCATCTTGGAAAAATATTAAATTACCATGTCTTCATTCTGCAAGAAGCTAAACCTTCCTGCTAAAACAAATCTATGTTTGTACATCTCTAGTTTAATGCGGTCGGTTAACACGCTCTGCATTCAGCATATCGCCGCAATCTGTTACTCATATTTAAGAAGGAAGTAAATTCCCATTATAGGTTCAAACAACTTCAAAACACGCAATCCTCAACTGCTCAGATCAATTGCACAGTTACCAGAGATACGGGTTCCGTTTGCGTATTATCGTCATACAAAGATCACATGAATACGAATACAGCAATGCGGGAAGATACGAGTGCTTGTATGTATCTAATTCAGTGCACACGACTTATGACTAGATCATCGACTCCCATAAGAGCTAGATCAAATTATGGTCAGAGTTGCACTCACGAAGATGCAACTCATTCTTAATGGGCTTAACGATAACGTGACAACACCTGGAAATTACATTCGTAATTCGATATAATTGCAGTCATGTTCTTGCGTCACTTCTACACCCGTTGGTGTGTGACTCAAGATTCTTGGCTTCATCATGGGCGTAGAAAGATCATTAGGGATGCTCGCTAGAATGTAATATCCGGAGATTATAATGCAGGGATTATACGGATATTATGCCAGGAAGACCTACACATCAAAGTTAAGATATAGTGGGAAATTATTGATAATTGAGTTCTCACATTGTCCGTAAGTTGAGATGGGTGGAAGCTTGGATACATCTTCTTATTAATAGGGGATGGGTTAGCTTCATATACATATGTATGGTACATATGTATGTATGTAGGTACATTGACGATAAATAGCTGGATGAAATCAATCTTTGGGTAAGGCATGTGGTTTGTCCTTCGTTAATTGAATTTCAACCGAAATGACATATCCTATTGTGCAGTAAAGGTCACAGGATGTACTTAATGTCAATATCACTTTTAATCAAACCATTGATATCGATTGCATCAGACCTGAATGTACGTAACATTCACTTTACGTTTCATCTCTTTATGCTTTGTTAAGTTAGGTGGAGGAAACCTATGTGCCGACGGATGAGCATTTATGGAAACAAAAGAGAAAGAAAAATCCCACAAGAACAGTTGTTTGTTGATCATTTATTATGCGAATATTTTTATTTGCCCGCAGAGTACATATACCATGTCTCATCTGCGCTGCAGTACATATGCTCGTTTCTCAAAAGGGTATTTACTTCTACACTATCCACCAGCACCATCATCTCCATTTAGCTCGACAAAGGCAGAGATGAAAACGAAAACGACAACGACAACGACAATGACTACGAGAATTCATAGCCTACGACAAAGAGCAGCTCTGTGTGTTAGGTTGAAAGAGTTATGAACAGACAGGTGCAGGATTCTTAGATAGTTATACTAGTAGTGCGCATAACCTCACAGTCATCCATCGGATCCATTGCCAGCTTCCAGATGGATAGCTACCCGTATAATTCTTGATTGCATACGCGCGTTTACAAATAAAAATCCCAACACACAACCGACAGGTAAGTGCCTACACATTGTACGACAGTCGCAACGCAACGCGACGACATTTTCATGAGAATTAAATAGAAAAAAAAAGTCGATTGTATGAAGTGCTTACAGCTTGTTGATACAAAGAGAGAACCGGAAGCTGGCACGAGGTACTGAAGAAAAGGACATCATAGCATCCAAGTGAACACCACCATCTCACTATCGCTGGCATTGTCACTATAGCATAGCCACATATGTAGGTATTCCCAGTACTGCGACATTTCCAGAATTCAATGAAAGAGAATTTTTTTCTGATGTTTTTCCTTCGATAGAAACAAAAAATATTAGTAAGTATCCAGATGCATTTGCAATAAGACTAAAGACTTCTACGCATCAGTGTATGTTCTCGTATGTGGATTTCCATTTTAAGGATTTTTTGTTTTAACTTTGAGTCGAGATTGCAGAAGATTCATAAAGGAATGAAAGAGACTGGTTTGGTTTGCCTTACACATTCTAGTCTTACTTTCCGAAAGGAATAAATGTTGATTTACAAGTTTATATGGGTTGTGAAAGCTATCGATTGAATGAGATGTCCACGAGGTGAAAATGAGCAAAAAAAAAAAAACGAATTTATAGATACGTTCTATGAATATTTATGTATCGTAGATACTTATACACTGCGTTCCAAAACTCTTCGTACAGATGCAATATTCGTACAAGGTGTTGAAATAGTCAAGATTTACTACAAAAATTGTGAAAATATCGCGGAAACTCTTCATAAAGTTCGTACTGCTTTAGGTCATCATCATGCGCATTCTCGCACAGCTATAGTCGATTAAACCGATAAATTTCAACGTCTCGGACCGCTTAGCTATGTGAAGACTTCAACTTGTGTTCGTCTGGCAAGCTCAGTAGAAAATACCACTGCAGCGCCGTAACTGAGAATTTGACTGAAAACCCAGGTGTGTCTATTTTTAGACAATCATAGGAATTGGGCCTATCCGCAACCACTTTGCATTAAACACATAAAGGTCTTGGCATCCATACTTACATGGTATGGGTTCTTTTATCCCTAATCTGATGAAGAATATCAAGTACGATATGAAGAAATATTTTTTGGTCCTACAAGATCGAAACTACAGAGGAAAACCGAAAGTAGTTCAAACAAGCCAGGAACGACTGTAACGTCTTTTTTAAGCACGTAAAATTTCAATACGACCAAAAACTGAAGCAGAATGAATTTTATGTCCCAAAGGTAGTAAACAATTTTTATAGTTCGGAAAACACATAAGAAACTCTGCCTGATTCTCCTTCCAACGCTCATTTACACTGGAATTCCAGCTGTCAACATTTCGGAGAAGGCCAATCTGCTGCTGCAGTCTTTGTGGCCAGCTCAATATTTTTAATATAGATTGTGCTTTGTCTCCGCCTACATTTAAGTGCGTTGAATCTTCAATGGAACGAATCCACTTTCGCACTCGTGTAGTAGACAGAGTAAAGATAAAGATCTTAATATACACAAATTCGCTGGTCCAGGTGGTATATCTTCTCTTTTTTGAAAAGGCTCGCTGTCGAAACCACTACGTAAACTTTTTCATCAATCCTACTCTTCAGGAAACTTTCTGAGCAGATGCAAAACAGCATTTCTCCAGCTTTCTTCTTCTCTCTACTTCTACAGACCCATAGATCAATGGACTAGAAATTACTTTTCGAAACGTTCAATTTAAATTGTCTTTGATGGTTTCAAGCCTGATATTCACAAAGCAAATGCTGATGTCCCTCAGGGTTCTGTTCTGTCTACGAAGCTCTTTTTAATTTTTATCAATGATCTCTTTTCTGCTACTTCTGATCAAATTGTCTCTGCTTCTCATATTCGTTACCGGACTCAAGTTCCTGCTCTTCGACTGGAGAACGGGAATAGCAGAGTATGGTAGGCTTGATAAATTCTGATTTTAACAGCATAACTAATAGGGGAACTATAAACAAAGTGGTATTTGATTATTCTAAAACACAATGTTGTCTGTTGTCGTTAAAGCGAAATCTAGACACTCTAGACACCATAATCCAAGAACGTTATTAGTATCGTTATAGTCAACACCAAACATCTTCCCAGTACTAGATCTCAAGGCCAGGATTGAGCATTTGTGGGACGAGCTTGAAAGATGACTAAGGACTCATGAAGTAAGGACAAAATTGCAATTGATGGAGTTGCTTTAGTTCGAGTGGAATAGGATTAAAATTCCGTCACCAAAAATTTAGTCAACTCCAAGCTTAATAGCCTAAGACCGTTGCTTAAAATGGAAGGATGCCCTATATAGTGTGTACTGATACTGTAAGTTATTTGATAACCTCTTTGTTTTTTATTTGATTTTCCGTTGTTTTTCCTTTCAATTTTTCAGCTGCACGAAGACTGTTGGAACAGCATTTTTTTGACTCTATGCAAATTTTTATCAATTATACTGCATAATATGTTTAAATATTCATTGTTATAAGTAATTCCGAACTCCAATTAAACGAAGAAGGCAATATGGTGCTATACGGGACTTCGATGAAACCAAAAAGCGCCACGAAGTGATACGGAACTCCGATAAAAGAATCGTTATACCCCTTTGCAGTACAGTAGTGCTCCTGTGTAGACAATAAAGTTATTCCACGTAAATCTCTCTTTACCACCGTTCTCGTTGTGAATGCTAAAAATTCGATGAAACAGAAAAGCGACATGAAACGGGAGAGGCTACCGTGCATGGTGAGGCACCTTGGGTAGAATGAGACATGGGAGAGTAACAAAAAGGCGACAAACTCTAATTAGGAAACAAAAAGAGAGGGGATAATGCACGTGTGGTGGCCCTAACTCGGACGGAATGAGCCATAAGCGGTAATAGGGGCGTCGTGGGTGGATACACAATGCACAAGTTACGTGCATAGCAAAGCCAACAGCGTCGTCATCATCAATGTTACTATCGTAATAACTTGGTAACAACACCAAAAGCATCGTCAATACGTAACGGAAAACTTTAGCTTGAAAACAAAATCAAAAAGCAATAATGGCTCAACCGAGACTCGAAGAGAGGCCTTAAATAAGTTAATTGGATTATTCAAATGCAAACACAATAGAAAACTCTTGATCCTATTAACAGGGATTCCGGATCACCACACTGTTATCCACTTGTAAGTATTAGTAATAATCTGCAATTACACATCTTTGTAGATGCAAGCATCAACGCATAAGATCCGTACCTTTTGGACTGATTCCAAAAACGTTCTGTTTTTGAATTAGATCTGATGCAAGGAAGTTTCAAAAATTCGTCGCGCTAAGGATTGGTAATATTTTGGAAGGCTCAAACGTGAACGAATGGAGGTGGGTGCCCACAGCCCTTAACGTGGCTGATGATGGAACCAAATAGACGAAACATACAGAATTTGACTCGCACTCACGGTGGTTTTGCGGACCCAAATTCCTTGTCTCGTCAGAAAGTGAATGGCCAGAAACTGTTCTGGGCGATAAGGTCGAATCAGAAGCAGAAGCCGTTTTTACTTGGAAATAGAAACTGTCAAAACCACAGACTTGACTTTTATTGCACCTGATCCAAGTCGCTTTAGCAGATCTGAGAAGTTGCACAACACCGAAGTCACAATTCATAAATGAGTTACTTAATATGCGGGAATATGACGCAGCTGAGGCAATTATCATTCGAGCCTGTCAAGAAGAAGCATTCTCAGAGGAATTAAAGAATCTTCGTTCACAAACAGCGGTAAGTCGTAAAAGTTTAATCTTTAAATGCTCTCCGTATTTGGATCAATTAGGTCTGCTTAGAGTAAGAGGTCGCTTGGATCTGATGACAAGTTTGCGGATTATTATGCCCAATTATTATGCCACGTAAGCATCAAGTTACACGACTAATCACGGATTTTTACCATCGCAAATCTCACCATCATCACAACGAAATTGTGGTAAATGAAATACGACAACGCTTTTATATCACAGGTTTTCGGGTTTTTGTCCGATCTATCTCCAAGGACTGCCAATGGTGTCGCAATCATCGAGCTCAACCTGTCGCTTCAAGCATGGGGGACCTGCCTCTGGAACGACTGACTCCGTTTACACAACCATTTACTTACACGGAAGTGGATTGCTTTGTACCCATGAACATACCGATTGGACGTCGACGGGAAAAGCGATGGGGTGTACTATTCATCTGCCTTACTACCCGCGCTGTACACTTATAACTTACACCATCCTTTTCAACGGAAGCGTTTTTGCTTGTGCTTAAGCAGTTTTTCAGTCGTCGGGTCGTGCCGAAAAGGATCCTGTCAGACAACGGCACAAATTTTCGAGGTGCAAGTCGTTCCTTGGTTGACTAACTGGAGAAGATATCCTACCAAGAGCTAGAGCAAAAATATCCTACCGTCGAATGGTCAGTCATTCCCTCAGCCGCCCCTCATATGGGTGGAGACTGGGAGAGGATGATACGCTCAGTCCAGTCAGGTGGCTAGACTGGACGTGAGAAGCGTAAATATTACAGCAGATAACGCCAAACATTTACGAAGGGGGGAATGTTTCGATACATTTGGCAACACTGCCATAACACTTACATAAGTTAGTTTGACATTTACATTACTTTCATTTTTCTGTTTCTTTTGAAACTTGTGAAACAACAGGCGGTTCTCAGGCACAATAGTAAGTACCCGATTATTATATTTAGTTTTGAATTATAATGTTATTTGAAATAAAGATTTTAGTTCATCAAGGATTTGGAATACTCAAAATAAGTGGTTAATCACGCACCCGGCCCCAGTTTCAACAGAACTTATTGAACAACCCAATACATACTCGTATACTTGCGATTATCTTAACTTTGAACACTGACTGACAAACACTGACAAAAACTCCCAATTTGCACTTCAACTTAAGAATCTGCTTTGAATCATTCTAGAATTACGAAGATTGTCAGTAGCTATTGGTTCTTAAGTTCCACTTTTACCAATTAGCCGCAGTGGTGAGCTTAAGACTTTGTGGTAATGATGATGTTCCGGTTATAATAATGACTTAAGTAAAAAGTCTGTTTTATTTTTGCGCATATTTTTTGTACAAAAAATCACCTAAGTTCAGAAAATATTCGATGATACCTTTTCAGTTCTGGATAACGCTTATAGTTGTGTAGGTCATCAAATACCAGTAACCAACAACGATATTACTTGTTTCGAAGTATAAGAATGTTTGACGTTAATGACTCTCTTAGTGCAGAAACCTTTTAGATGAGTTAGTTGCTTTAGTTGGTCCACAATTTGCACAGTCTGGAGTACCGCCTTATATGTATGCTTTAGTCTGCATCCATTATTAATCCTAGCTTATCAATTGTGGCACAACTATTGGCAAATTTTGAACTGCTTAGAACAAGCTCGTGATGAAATAAAGAGATGTACACCAGGAACAATGCTTTATTATTAAATTATAAAAATCGCGTCCAAAAAACATATCTAATATGGACATTTATAGAGATGAGGCTTGGTATAAGAGATATTTCCTCGACTGCTGAAACGACAGAGGCAAAAACCTTCTTTTAGCGTCTGTGGAAATCTCGGAAAACACTTAATACGGTTCTCATCATCTATTCATCTATTTAAAGTCGCCTATACTAACATCTACTCGTATAGATTTGCTAATTTTTCGAATTGAACAAAACACTTATAAGAAAGCTCATTCGCCTTGGTCTTGCTACTGCAAAAGTATTTGTTTTGATAACGACGCAGCTTCAAAACTCAAATAAAAAACTCCAACATCTATGGTCGGGCGCTTCGAAAGAAAAATTATTAAGAAGGAGGGAGAAATTCAGCGACAAGCTATACGTTTTGTGGCTAGTAGTAGGATGACTAACAAACGTAAGGCCATTCATGAAAACACTGCGACCCACAGAGTCTTTTCTTCCGATGCAGTAGAGGAAGGCCGGGCTCACTTGTGAATTCATCTGTACTGTAACCCAGGCATATCCGGTTAAACAACTGAGAAGTTCGTTCGTTCTTCTCATTAGTTTTCCTACAAGTCAATTTAATTAGCCTTAGCCTCTGACTAAGAAGTATATGGTATTAAACAGTGCTTGCACAATACGTTCTGTGCTTTTTAAAGAGGATGAAGCTGCTCAATAGACTTAACCAGATCCTAGCTCTAAGGGTGATAATCCACAGACAAACGCCTATGTAATAAATTGAAAACCTCTATTCAATGGTTAGATGATCGGTGTGAGAAATAGTGAAAAAAACATTGAAATTCTACCAAAACAATTTTTGTGCTTGGAAATATTAGCACATACATTTTTGGTGCTACAGTTCGGCATGCTACAAGACCTAGACTCTCCCACTCACTGTATTATTCGCCTTGTCACAGTGAGATAGGACCTACTGACTGATACAACCTGGTTTAGAAAATACTTTTATGAGAGACGTTGCCTTTGACACCTAATCCTGTCAATCTCAGCCTGTGTTATAATTAAGGATAATATATTGTATTGTAATATAATTTAAATTAAAAACGTAATTATACAAAGAAGTGTAACGAACCATTTCTCCTGAAATATTAATTAAAATTTTACCAATTATTCAGCTTCATTTGTTTCATGGGATTATGTTTAAAGAAAAATAATTCCACTATCCACAAGGCACTATCCCTTTAGTTGTTGTTCACGATTCCAGATTTGGTCTCCCATTTTCGTTTCCTTTTCCCTTATAACAGTGGATTTCCGCAGATTTCTTTTGCAAAGCAAAATGCAGCTCCAGACAAATCTCCAAAGTATTGCAGAAATCCATCAGAGAATTTTACGAGCGCTCTACGAATGGATAAAGAAGATGCCATAAAATTGATGGCTCAGAAAAACAGAAAACAGAAAACGAGGCATGAAAATAAAAAAAAGAACGTTGCCAGGAACATATAAATTGTTGGAATGTTCAATGAACTATTCAATCTCTCTTCCAACCAGATCTTGGTTTCGTAGCCAGTATCCATCATTACGAATAGCAGTGCAAGTATCGGACTCGAAGAGAAGTGGTTTGAAGCAGATTCTTCTGTGGAACTAAGTTATCTATTCCTATGCACAGTGTATATACTATCAATTGATGAGAATACTCCTCATCTTCTTTGTACTGAAAGAACTGAGATTTTTCCTTTCGTAATGTGAATCAAATTTCATCCGCTGACACTTGAGGAAGATGAAAGAAATACAAACTAATCGGGTTCATCTGTTTGAAAGACTGTTGATAGTGGAAATCAGTTTTAAATTGATGGTGGCTGATTTTCATAGACAAAAGACGTGGAAATTTAAATATAAAAAGAGTTTTATGAGGGATAACACCAAATAAAGGCATCCGTCCTCGAATACATAGACACAAAAAGATATTTCAGAGACAGCAGTAAACAGTGGCCCTCACATGGTTGGTATAGTATTGAAAAGACTAACAAACTGTCAGAGCAAGCTTCTTCTCACTTATCATATAACTATAAGTTAAAGTGGCTGATGTTTATCTAAGCTTCAAAGGACGAAGGTATGGTATAAGCCATTGCAGTTACCCTTGTAGACTTACGTAATTAGCTGTGACTTTAAGAACATATAATAACACTACTTTAAATAACATTGGTAATTTGGCAATAGATAATGTTCATGATCAATTAACGAATTATGACCTCTGATAACGATTATCCCCTCAGCATGTCCCAGACATCAGAGCCAATGAAATTCAACCCTTCTGAACAGGTTAATGTAGCTGTATAGCCCACACAGTTGGTTGTTATTCCTCCTTCTCTGAATTCCGTTGTATGCTTTCGAAACAACCAAGGACGTATATGATTTGTACAATTATTTCAAATATACAAATGCCCCGGTGATATCCAAACCGAATTTTATGGAGCAGCGAGAGTTGTCCAATGTCATTCTGTATAGCATACTTCTATAAATGCTGTCACATTCGATCTTAAATTCAATAAACAGCTGGTGGCTATCGAATTGAAGCTCTTCTCCTTTTACAGCGTATGGCCGTACGGTTGGTGGTGGACTTGCTATAATTTGTTCAGCAAAAATCTGCAGTACACAAGCTGAAGAAACCTTAGCTCACTTCGAGTACGGAACAGGAGGTAGCTAGCAAAAGACCGCGCTACCAAAAGAGGCATGATAGCTTCGGCCCTGCTCCAACACGGACTTAAGCGACATCTAATTTAAAAAAAAAAAAAAATTATATGACCAACCAGGTGCCATTTCAACTATACGCCTGACGGCGACCTCATAGTCCTGATGGAAGGTTTCAACTTCGTGGTCGAACGTTACAACATTGAGCCGAAATACGCAATTGGTGTTGCCGGCTTCGGCGCAATCAGTTGAGTATCACCAACATCGTACAATATAGACTTTATCACAATTCGCTTACTGTCGCCGTGAGTAGGATGTTGGCCGAAGTAAGTTTTATGTTCAATTATTAGCAATCATGTCAACATATTTAGTATACGAAACGAAGCACCCACCGGCCTGCTTTACGCAAGTTTTCCAAACCGTTGCTTGATTGCAGACAACACTCATGTTTCGCTTTATCGTACGGCACGTACCGACAAGAATGAGGCTGCTGTGGCCCAGAGTTTTTGACTCGACTAGCCATCGATGTCAACAACTCAATATTTCACGCATCAGCCTGATAAGAATTTTTTTTTCCACAAAAATCTCCTCCAATTGTCTCAGCAATTAAAGACGAAGGAGCATCGGTTTGGTTATCGTTTCTCAATTTTGGCTTTACAGCAGCTCGAATTGGACGTCGAATTAGGCCGAAAATCCAAACTGTTACGTATGTGATTGGCCTATCAATGCATACGCAGAGAGTGAAAGTTTGGTGCAGATTTTGGGATCTAAAAGAGCAATAACAAAACGAAAGTAATTGATTTTTGTTCATTTTATTTAATTTTTAAATAGAAACTCGTACTTGGACCATGCTGTATAGTAGATAAAAGGCATTGAAATTATACGGATCGAGAAGCGAATTTCATTAAAGTGCAAATTGCTGTGGCCCTAGCAGAATAAAAATTTGAAACGCAGTACCGCATAATCATAACAAAGTTCGTCTCTGGAAGTATGGAAATACCAAGAAGTTTACGAGTACAGTAGGATGCAGCTCAAAAACACATTGCATGGAAATCTTAAACTGCTTCTTGCCTATTTCGGGGTGCTAGTTGATTGCAAATATCTTAGCCAGCAGCGCAGTATTCACGATGAGTAATGAATGTTTCCAAGCATAAAATAACTAAACATGTAGATACTCCCTAGCAATGCATTAAGACTCTCAACATAAGCAAGGCAGTGAGTATTGGCGACACTGCTGTGAAAATTCCTCAAGCAACGTAAAGTACATTGGAAGTTCACTGAAGCTCATCACAGCTTGCACATAAGAAAAATTAAGTGTCTGAAAAAGGGCAATCTTATGAACTGCAAACACTAAGCCTTTTACGACTGCGAAAATGTAATAACAAAAAAAATCCTGGACAGTATTAAATAGTTAAATTTTCGATGTCGATTACAATCAGGATTTTGATGAAGCTATGACTGTTCCTCTACAACAATAGGTCAGTATGTCTGTATAAGTAAGCGAAGCACTACCACGAACGTTGCAGACTTTGGTAATAGATGTCTTCGTATTACGCTGACAATTTCTCACAAAAACGCATGTCAAACCTAAGGACATTACTTCGCAACAAAAGTAGATTTTAGATTTTAAGCTACGAAGACAATTCTATTGCAAGGTTGGCCATTAAATTGAATCCCCTTACAAAGGTAAGCGAAACGGAAGGTTTTCCTAACCAAAGGGGGATCGATGGCATAACAGAAGAAATAAATAATGATCAACCTTTCTTCGCATTAATTTCTCGATACAGTGGAGACTTACCTTGCCAACGACCCTAAGAAACATCATACACCGTATTTTGCAAACTTTTTTAAAACATCATTTGCAGACAACTTCTTCGTACATAACCCCATATATTTCAAGTACCTTCCCAATTGCTGCATTGGCCTCTCTCTCTCTCAATCTTTTAACAGCACTCTTATCGAAGAAAAGTTACGAAATCTTAATGATGAATTTTTACGCGGACCAGATTTGCTGCCCATCTTTTTTGTTAAAAATTGTACCTCCAATCTTTCGCACCCATTTTCCTTCCTATTTCATCTGTCCCTCACAAAAGCGAAATTCCACCAAGTTTGGAAGACCTCTTTCATAGCCCCGGTTCACAAAAAAGATCAAAGAATGAAGTAACTAGTTACCGTCCCATTTTTTATATGAAGTTCTAAGCTTTCAGTGCAAGTCACTTATATCAAACAGTGGAATTCTGAAAAGTGGATCAACTCCTACAAACTTAGTCAAATTCGTATTCTTTGCGCTTTCAGCTCTAGAAAATGGCAACGAAATCGATGTTATTGGTATAGATTTTGCTAAGGCCTTCGATAAAATATCTCATCAATTGATCCTTTTTAAACTGACTTCCCTCGGTTTTGATCCCATATTATTAAAGTGGACATCTTCTTATCTGGAGAAGCATTGCTATAGTATTCGTTTTAGGTCAGCCTTCTCAACGCCGTTTTTAGCCATTTCTGGTCTTCCACAAGGCAGCCACCTAAGTATCCTATTTTTCATTTTAACTATAAATGATCTTGAGAGGATTATTAAACAATGCCTCCTATCCATTTACCCCTACGACACTAAGCTACCCAAAACTATTTCTTTACTCCAATGCCCTATTCTCCATCAAGAAGAAGAAAAATTGCTTGGAGTGTAATGTCTCCAAATGTCTATTTACGACTTTGTCACGTAAGTCCAATCAATCTCTTCTTCGCCTTTTTTTCTTCTCTGTACGACAAACCTAGACCCAAGGTTCATTACCTTCACAACTTTGGAATATTATACGATAGAGAGCTGAACTTCCGTTCGCATATTGATGAGATAATCCTTAAAGCCAACTCATCACTTGGTTTTATGGTTATGGTTATGGTAATGGTATAAAGAATTTTGCAATCCTTATGTGACAAGGTCACTTTACATTACCCTTGGCTGGCTCCTTACCGAATATGCCAGTCAAGTGTGGTTTCGCTCTCAACGAGTTCATATATTCCGAACCAAGAACATTCAATGTCATTTTCTTCGATTTGCGCTTCGAGGAATACCTTGGAATAACCTCTTTATCTTACCTACCTATCGTGAGCGCCTCAAACTACTACCTGAATTCCCTCGAAAAACACAGAGACCTAGCTGAAACTTTCTTCATTCATCGATTGTTCTCTGTCTGTCTGTTCTATTTCCTTCAACATTAATCCTCGTTATTTACGCTGTCCTCGTCTCTCCTATATTTCAACTCATCGCACCTCTTATGGCTCCAATGAACGAATTTCCTGCATGCTCTGTAAGGTCAACTCAAACCTCCCCCTTTTTGATTTTAACCAGAGCACTTCCTGTCTTAAACTTGATCTCCTCCACCATTCCGTTACTTCCTTACCCTTAATTGTTTTTAGTTTTTAAGTTAGTTTAAGCTCTATTAAGCAAAATAAATAGCGGCGTCAGCTCCTACCAGCATTAACACCCTCAATCAAATTAGTGCTCTGCCTTCGAAACATTAGTTACAGTCTAAGCAGCCAGTCTGTTCATAAAATGAGGATATCTCCACTTCTTTACGATTAGGGAGGTGGTAATTTGCTGGAACTTATATTCCCACTTTAGTTGTTTTTTCCTCATCCATTCTTGTCGCTAACCACTAGTAGAGGCTCTTCTGTAATGGATAATTTTGTCGAAGAAAAACAAATTGTAAGCCTGCATTTGCCTCCACACACACCTGTTATTCTCCATTACAAAATACTCCTAAAAGAAGACCGTTTCCAGGATTTTAGGATGTGTTCCTCTTTCACCCCACTTAAGCAAACGTGGAAATGTGAAAACTAGAGTGACATCTAAATCGATTTTTTCTGATGTAAATGCATCATTATCCCAACAAGTGCCCACCACACCAACTGTTTATTGTTCCAAAATCATTTACCTTAAAGAAAACACCCCTGCTTTGCCTAAATCACACGAATAGGAAAACTAAGTCGGAGAAAAGCAAGACAAAAATCTCTAAAGATAGTTACCATAGGGTTGCCATCTACTTGTTTTGATGATATAATGTTTGAGAGAGAAAAAAAAAGTTGTTGCATAAATTAAATTTTGTATACAACAGGTTGTAACATAAGTATAAGTAAGCCATCAAATGAACAAAAAATAAAATTAGTATTTGGGATATATTTGCATATAAGCATTTTTAACTTCATTTTGAATTGGATGTATCGGAAGAGAATATTCGGCATATTTTATTGTTTTTGGTCTGGGAAAACAGTATGGAAGTGAAGCCACTACAGAAATTCAAAACAAAATGTGTATGGAAAGGATGTTCTCAGGGAGTTCAAAGTTCCGCGTTGGTTTTCAAAGTTAAAAAATGACAATTTTGACTTAAAAGGTGAACCTCGTTCGTTTTGGCCAGAAGAACTAGACGATGAGGTACTTAAGTCCACCGTCAAAAGAAATCTCATTGTTATGGTAAAAAAAACTCGACGTAAGTTATACATCTTACCAACAAATATGAGAAAAGTCATAAAGTTGACAGTCAAGATCCGTTTTATTACCGAAACGTTAGCGGAGATGAAAATAGGTTTTTTAGAATAACATTAAACGTCGTTATTAATGGCTTAGTCCAGAAGACATACCAGCAAAACATCCTATAGATGGCCTTTGCCTTCTCAAGGTGTTACTGTGTGAATGGTAGGACGTTGAGGGAATAATCCATTTTAAGCTGTTACTTTTTGAAAAAGGCATCTACATCCCACATCTTAGGCTCAACTTTTAATTCAACATGTTCGACGCAATTAAGCTAGTTTTTACTGTTCACTTTCTCAAGTGCTTCTGTTAATAGTAGCTTAACGTTATTTTGAAAGGTTTGCTTTGGCTTGCTTCTTGAGCTTGAAACAAAGAAAACGAAGAAAAAATATTTCATTTGGAACGAGGGGAAAAAAGTCGCTATGCCACTTCTAAAGACTTGAGCACTCTGCCTGTTTTGTGCTATGATTAGCTATTGAGTGATTAAGGTCGAAAAATGCCCGAACTGTTTCGTGTAAATATAGTCACACTGTGCGCACGCATTCTGCTAGAGATGGCCGTGCGCATAATCCTTTCGCTTTAATCAAGCTAAGAAATATTCAGAAGTACTTGATATATGTATGCACTCGTACATAGTTTCACTTACATTATTTATAAGGCTTTATTATTATTTATTTAAAATACTCCTTTGAAATGGCTTCCATAGCCAAACAAAAAAGAAACAGAAAATCAAAAACTCCTACGCCAGACGATGACTTCACTCTGAATTTATCTATTCACAATTTTTGTTTATATTGTATATACGGTCGTGTCATAAAACTTTTATCATAACTATCTATAGAACATAATAAAAGTGTTAATTAGAATTTATTGTTCTACAACGACTTTTAACTTTTATGAAAGCGAGGTCTTTGGGCGTCAGGTGCTCTTATAATAAAACATGTTTTATTATGTTCAGGCCATGAAGCTTGTAATACAAATAGAATTTGGTTTCGAATCCAATTACTAAACTCTAAACATAAATAGGTTTGTTTATTTTTAGGCATCTAAGTTTCTTGTATCTTAAATGTATCTAACCCAATCATATTCACATGTTCTAAAAATATTAAGCATTGCGCACACCTTATAAAAACCAGTTCTATAGAATAGTCGTATAACATAATTAATCACAAGATTTGTGCTTCCTTATTAATAAACCATATATAGTATAGAAATCAAACCACCTACAGCTTTTTTCGGTAGAAAGCTGTTGCGATTGCGGCTATTCGCCTTAAAGCGACTGCACAGTGTACAAAGAATTTATTTGGCCACGCTAAAGGAAAATATTAGGAATCCTCACAGAGAACATCGACTACACCATACCTAAACTTAGGTTTGACAAAGACTTTCCTGTAAACTTCCACTCTGGATCCTTCTTGGAGGAAGAGGCTTTTATGGACGACAAGTCAATCCACTTCAACACAGATTTACCTTAACCCGATAGCGGGGTTGGTGGCAGTGTTTTTTTAGATAAGCTAAATCTAAACCTCTCATTTCGTTTTCCAAATCACTGGAGCGTGTTCCAGGCGGAAATTTTTGGCAATTAAGGAAGCTCTGTCCTGGCTAATTAAAAACGTGAGGATATCCGCATTTTTTCGGATAGTTAGGCCGCTATCAAGTCCCTGGACTCGCTCTTATTAAATTCTAAAACCGCTTTTGAATGCCGATCATCTCTTGCGGAGATGGCAGAGCAGGTTCAGCAAAGGTTCACCTTTGTTGGATGGCGGGCCACAGAGGCATTCCAGGGAATTGTAGGGCCGACGAGTTCGCCAAAATTGGAACCACTCTACCGGAAAAGGGTAGCATAAGCACTCGTGTTCGGAAAAAAGCTTTCCTATAAGGCCTGTACTAAAGACTTTTGTTGAACAGAATATAGTTGTAAAACCACACATTCAAAGACCTCTAAAGTTATTGATATCACACAGTACAAACAAAAAAAGCTTGGACGCTATATTAAGGGGATTGTTTCCTTTGTAGTCGACGACGATCAGGCATTACTTCGATTTTATTTTACAAAAAAGCTGCTCCTTGCCAACTCAAATCCCGCTGTTTAAATAATTCAGCAGGTATTCCGTCCGCTACTGCAACCTTACTGGTCTTTAGTTTAGATAGAGCTATCCAGACCTTTTTGTTGGTCTTGTGCATGGGATTTATTGCCGATTATAATACTTAATATACCGGATGAGTTTTTTAACTTGAGACATCCAAATTACTCGAAAAATACGTGATATCGCGAAAAATGTTTCAGACAAATGTCACACGGTTCTAAAGGGGACATGAAATGGTGACCACGAGTTTGACCTTGAGAACCATTTTCAAAGTCAAACGAAGGTCAATTTTGTTCTTTCAAATGATAATTCCTGATTTTCATTGCTCGACTTTATCTCAAAGGTGTTATTCATTCAGTGCTAGATACCACTGCACTGGTACGCCTAAATCTTTAATCGGTTTCCAACGTTGTTTGGGTGTTAGAAGGTCGAGATTTGTTTTGAGGAAGTCATTATTGCCTCCAGTGAAGTTAAAACTTAAAGAAATTGCAGATAGAGACGAATTGTCCTAAACTTATCTGAGAGTGTATGATGTGCACTCTGCCCTTTTTTTCTACTTGAACGGAACTGTAATTCATTTAGAAGTTCGATATTTGTTTTGAGGAACTGATTATTATTAGTAACGTTTTCCAGATTAATAATGCAGGCTATTTCAATTCAAGAGAAAATTGAATTGATATTGATTTATGGAGAAAGTGGAAGGAACAACGATGGTGCTGTTGCTCTTCACGCCCAACGTTTCCCAGACCAGATACGATCGCGCGCTTCTTTTATCGGGTCATCCAACAATTCACTGGTGAAGGAAGTGTGCAACCAAAGAAAAGGAATCGGTCAGATAGGGTGGCTGTTGAGGACAATAAAATAGCAGTGTTAGCTGCCGTTGCACACGATCCTCACATTAGCACTCGCCAAATAAGTCGTGGATCAAACGATTGTCTGTAAGATATTACATCGACATTAATACCATCCTTATCATGTTTCAATGCATCAAGAACTTTCTAGTGCGGATTTTTGCAACCGGGTTTCTTTTTGTCAATGGGCACTTCAGCAAATTGAGCGAGACCCTCTTCTCTTCGCCAAAGTGTTATTCTCTGACAAGTCAAGTAAAGTCACGGTAAGGTCAATCGACATAATATGCATTACTGGGCTACCGAAAACCCTTTTTGGTTGCGACAAGTTGAACGCCAGCTCTCTTGGAATGTTAATGTTTGGACGGGAATTATTGGGGATAAATTAATAGATCCATTGATCTATTTTATTGAAGGCAACTTGAATGGCGAAAAGTATGCAAACTTCTTGCGAGACCATCTTCCAGTATTACCAGAAGAATTGCCATTGGAGTTGCGACAAACAATGTGGTTTCAACATGATGGTAGTCCAGCCCATTATTCCCAAGTAGCCCGGGGCGTATTAAACAATGTTTACCATCAACGATGGACCGGACGAGGGGGTCCGAGGCAATGGCCTGCTAGATCACCTGATCTTACGTCACTTGATTTCTTTTTGTAGGGCTACTTAAAAAGTGAGGTTTACAGAAAAAAAGCCAACAACATGTGAGGACATGAAAAGATGAATAACTGAAGCTTGCCGGAAGATTACGCCAGAAATACTTCTCAGTTCTGTTGATTCATTTAGAGCGCGGATAGACATGTGTATTGAAGTGAATTGTCACATTTTCGAGCATTTGTCCCGGGAAATAAACGTCAAAATGGGAAGAATTCAATGATTCAACAGTGGGAGGCAAGGGGACCCGCTCTAATTTATTAACCCGAAGGAAACAAAATACTGATACGTCCACATCGTTGTTTCTGGGTTATGCTAAACGCAGTACGTAAAAACAAATGACAAGCCTATGAGCAATACGACTGAGCAATGAAAATCAGGAATTATCATTTGAAAAATCAAAAGTGACCTTCGTTTGACCTTGAAAATGGGGCTCAAGGTCAAACTCGGACCATCTTATGTCCCCTTCAGAACCTTGTGATTTTTGTCTGAAACATTTTTCGCGATATCGCGTATTTTTCGAGTAATTTGGATGTCTCAATTTAAAAAACTCACCCTGTATCATATAACATGTCTCCGCGGTTTTTTGTCACTAGATGGTGTTGGTGTCCATGTCAAACTAACACGTGTTTGAAAGGTAACATGTCAGACTACATTTTTTTGTAAAGACAGCTGTGTAATTCGTTGCTCGTGTTAAAAGTTATATTGATTGGAATATGAGTGAAATATCTGAAGAAATACGCTATGCGATGCTTTTTAACTATAAAAATGGGAAAAACGCTGCAAAAACATGCCGATGTTTTTACGGTGAGAATGCTGTGAGTGAACACCAGACTCAGGACTGGTTTGTTCGATTCCGTTCTGAAAATTTCGATGTAAAAGATGCACCTCGCACTGGTCGGTCTGTCACTGAAAAAGTCGATGAAATTTTGCAACTGATGGAGCAAGACCGGCACAGAAAATTGCGGAGATAGCGGAGGCGCTAAACATCAACCATATGACAGTTTAGAATTATCTAAAACGAGTAGGCTACTCAAAGAAGCTCGATGTTTTGGTGCCACATGAATTAACGCAAAGATATTTAATTGACCAAATAACCGTCAGTGAAACGCTGCTGAAATGTAACGAAATGGAACCATTTTTGAAGCGACGCCTTATGCCTTGGCCGACACTCTGCGTCATAAGATGCGGCGTCCATATCGGATATAAAGCAGCCCGTGGTTTTCAGCGCTTGAAGCTAGCAGCATGCAACTTCTTAAAAGGTTTTAGAAGGTTCGATAATAGAAAGTTCTGGCGTTTAGCCTGAGTCTGTTTTCGAAACTTTTTTCGTGTAGGCTACGTTTTCCAACTGTTTTACTTTTCTTACTTGGATTACTCTCATAAGCTGGTCGAGGAACTCATAGAAGCAATTTTTGGCAAAGTCGTCCATTTAATTTGTGGGGGCTCGCACGTATATTGATGTGGATTTTAATTAGACTTTTTTCTCTGATGACAAATTTACATCGTATAACTCGCTGCTTTTTCTCTCTACAGCAATCACTCGATCAATTTAAGATAGTGTTGGAGCAGATGATGCACAGTGCGAATGTGAGCACGAAAAATAATTACTTTAATACATTCGGCTCACTATCGGGACACAACTGGATGATTTTGTGGCTACAAAAACTTTTACTACAATTGGGGAGAATGCGTTACGATTTAGTCCTTAGGCCGAAACTTGGTACATGTTGCCAACAAGTGCATGTTGTTGAACAAATTAACTTTAAGATAGTAAAGCAGCATCTCTAAGTACCTAAGTGTCTAAGCTGTTTTCTAGCTGTCTTTTCTAGCAACAAGTGCAACATATTTTAATTTTTTAACATGAATATGACAATTTGCTAGGAGTTGGAAGCCAATAAAGCTTATCATGTCCATTACTATATTAAATATGTATGAAGCAGTATGATTTCATCGTAGCTGTTACTGGTGTAGAACGCTGCTTCAGCTCAATTGATTACACTGATTTTGTAACATTTACCACGTAGACGTGCAATTTCAGTCAGACTTACCGAATTGTATCACTTATCATATATTAAATTGTTTTCAAGAACTTCATCGCTTGCAGTGAGTTCTTTTTCGCATTTATGATAGTACGATTAAAAACACCATCTGTCTGAAAATGTGGATCATTGGGAGAATTCCCGGTAGTTCCTCGAGTGGTAGGTCGTGGCTCGCCAGTTTTTTATATCCTATGTAGAGTGGCTGACAATGCCACTAGCTTGAATTCAGAGCAGTACAATTATGTTCAACCAATTCAAACAAAAAAAAAAAAAAAAAAAACCATGGTCCCAAGAAGCATGTTGAAGAATCTTTACAAAGAGCAACTCTTGTAGTTTTAGGTAAGGTGTTAGTGTGGCTAAAAAGCAAAGGTCTATTCGCATGTTAAAACTATGAAATGGTACGAGCCTATTGATGTCAGAACACATTTAAAAGACCTAGAACCTCTATATCATACTATTTGTCTTAATGATAAAAGATACGATTTGTTTCATCACTTGTAGTGAAAACCCATAACAATGTACTACTGGTTATATGGTTGTCCTGGATCCCCAAAAACAAGTTAAATGACAAGTGAATTGAATTACTTACAGACGAAATTCTCCAACACAATGGTACGTAACATGGTAATAAATTTTATTATGAATTTGTCAAAATTCTTTCAAATTTCCTCTACTCTGAACATCCCTTGATTTCTTCTGACTTCGTGTCACTAGCACTACTACCAAAATATTAACTTTTATCTAGTTCAGTACGCTGACAACTAGGTCAACCGTAGTGTCGCCAAAAATGAAAATAACCTCAGTACCGAACAAATCTTCACAGGACTTACATGAATGCCAAATTTATGGCGCCCAAGTCTCCAATCTATCTATTTTGTTGTGTTTTTTATCTTTTTGCTTATTTTTTTCGACAGAATCTTGACTAATCGGATATGTTGAGTTGTGACAAAAGTACGTTCTTCACCAAATATAAGACAAAATCAATATTTTTCAGAGTCCCACAAAAAATCGCGAGAAAATATCTTTTATCACACCACAGGATTTTAAGATTTTTTCTTTTTTATCTCTTACACGATTGTATTCTACCTTCGATAATTGCAATTGTTTCCGCGTTTTCCCTTACCGTCTCGTTTCCTGTGCAATTGTTTCTTTTTTTTTTTTTCTGGTTCATGCTTCTACCCCTGCTTTAAGCCAGCTGACAGTAAAATCAAATTAAGTTTGAGACAATGGGCTGCGGGATTGTTTGAATAAACATAAATTTTAAGGAATACGAATATTGTATTCCCGATGTTATTTTCGGTAAAAAAAAAAACAACACGAAAGGGAAACCATAAGACACCAGAGAACAAGGAACTTTCTCTTCCAAATTCAACAAAAAAAAAAAAGGAAAAACGGAAAACAACTTCAAAAATTCAATTTCAAGGAAAGCTCATCAGGATGCGTAGCGGATGGAGGAGCCATGTAGTTGTCGTATCATGCGTCCTACATATACAGGGTGTTCTGATTTTAAGGGGTGATGCATGGGCATATTTTCGGGAAAAAATCGCATGGGAGGGAGAGGTCGGATGTACCAATGTACAGAGAGATTGTAAGGAAAAATAAATCAGGTTATTACATCTCAAGTCAGATTAAACTTCTTCAAACTAGGCAAATACAACGCAAAACTGTATTCTTTTACAACAGCACTATAAAGTTAAGTAACAGATGACTTGTAATCTTTTTTCCATAAAATAAGATTATTATTGCGCAATGTAATCCAATAAAATTTTTTTAAAAAAGTTTCTAACCAAGATTTTGAAGTTTAATTTATAATGTCCTCGATGATGGACTATGCATGGTTTCTGCATGGTTTCTGCAACGGTCAACGAGCGAGATTGGAATACCTGAGACGAAACCCTGATAAGACTGCCTCAAATGACAGGACATTTATAAGAAAATTTTTACCAGGTTGGAGAAGATACGGGAATCACCGAGAGACTCACATCCTGCTTTACCAGAAAGCATTCGCAGCTACGAAGGCGTTTGACTTATGTGGCAAAACCAATTCCATGAATCTCAGAGTTTTTCATTATAAGTTCAACATCGATGTGTGGGCATGAAAATTGGGTAACAAGCTGATCGAACAGTACTGGTTTCCTCCCAGGCTTAATTTGAACCTCTACCTGAAATTTTTGTGAAACAAATTACCAGAACTATTAGGCGATATACCACTGTAACAAAGACACGGCCAATGTGCAGCAGAAGGATGGACTCAAAGTTTTAGGTTTTTGTAAAAAAAAAATAAAACACTTTTGATCTTCAAGAACTTTTGACACATTAGTTTTATGGTAACACTTACTTTGAAACAAATAAAGTACTTATAATTACCAGTTCAACGATACCATATAGTACATGCATAAAAATACATAATGTCAAGGAATCTTTCCTTAAATTTTTCGACATATTAGCCGGAACACCCTGTATCGTCAGCGACGTTCGTTCGGAGCCGTTCACGCGAAGCGGAAGTAAATGCTTTCCGCGCGAATTCAATCCTATTCCTCAATTTGCTTCTGGCATGTGGTGATGGTATCTCTATTTCGAATTCTGATTGACTACAGAGTGGCAATAGGTCCTTGGGGCAAAGGATGCTCTCCATACACAAACACAATAACACGCAGCTCAGGATAAAATCAATTTAAGAAGCTCTTTGTACGGGACTTGAAACTGAATAGCTATCGCCCTGTCGGTTATTGATTTCTTGTTGAAGTTGTGTGCTGTTCGATGTCGATAATTTGCTCGATGACTTCCTAATGGTTTTGTTTTATTTTGATGAAACTTTCGTTCTACGGAAGTGTCCATTAAATCTATGATACGGAATGAAATTTGAATTTTTGACTTCGGATTAAGAGACTTAGATTTGAAAGTTTTGGAGGATTAACTTAAAAACTGAGGCCTTAAATTCATTTATATTGGTTGACTTTCAAAGACAATTTTAATCGTAATAGAAAGTAAGTACCGATCCGTAACAAAATCAACGAGACTGCATTGCGACTAATTTTATTAATCATTGGGGTAAAGTTTTGAGATGTTCCAACAAGAATTGTTGGAATGTTAAGCATTTCCCTCTATCACCAAAAAGCGCTTGGTGCTGGAGCAAATAATTTGTAGGTGAGTCCGCTTTTTCATTGTCCTCATTCCGTATGTACCATGTTAACTCTCCTAATCAGAGTCAGGACCCAACGTGTGTCACGAAGCAACCATTGATTCAGCCAATCCTACTCCAATTAGTTGGAATTTAAACGTATTTTAAGGAAGGTTCAACATATTTGTAAGCCTAAAGTTTATGTAGTGTTTATATTCTTAATACAATTACAATTGTTTCGTCCGCTGAAATACGATATAACGTGCTACTCGTACTTAAACGTTATCTCAAAGACTTCCATTTATGGTATATTTCCTTGTGGCAGCTTTTGCTGCTGCAATTCTTCTTCTTCCTCTTATGTGGCGCTACAATTCGCGGTGAACCAGGGCTTCGACTAAGGTGGGAGACTGATTGCTGGTATTAATGTAATGATATGAATACCAAGGTAAAGTGTAGTAGACGCTTATTTTCGCGTTAAGTAGAATACTTTGACATTTAAGTTGTTTCGCATGTGGATAAAATGGTTCTCTTGGAATGAATTGTGCAAAAAACATGCAGTAAAAAGCTTTTTTACTGTGATTACTTGCTTTAAATTGTCAAATATCAAAACTAAAAATCATTTGTTTGTCAATGAATCTACGAAGAATCGCCCAAAAAAGAAAATTCGCGCTGCAACCAGTAAGAATGTGGTATAATACAAAAAAATTGCGAATTTCAATTTCAAACACGTATGTTCTGTGTGGTATTGTTGTTACAGACATGTGGTATAGAACACAGCATTGCCATACCATGGTATGAATACCAGCAGCCTATCCATCATATAACAAGTCTCTTCGGTTAGTCCGATCTTTAGCTAAATACCTCCAGGTGCGAACTCCAAATCGGTTTAGGTCCCCTTCTACTTGTGCGCGCCACCTTAGGTGAGGACTTCCTCTAGTGCATGGTCTCGCCGGGTTAGATTCAAGGACTCAATGCGGTCAAGAGCATTGGTGTCCGTTTGCCCTACATGGCCAAGCCATTTCAGAAGATTGATGCGCAGTTATATGACTAGGTCGATGTCGCTGTACAGCTCGTATAGTTCGTCGTTAAAACTTATCCTTCAAAGCCGGTTAACGCAAACGGGAGCGAATATTTTTTTTCTGAAGATGTCTCCACCCGTTTTTGGACTGGATGATCAAGGACTTATATAGAGTCTGCTAAGTTTTTCCAGATTCTCAATTGCCTTCATGCGAAGGCTGTTTTATGAGTACCTGTATTGGAAGATAGATGGCGCTACTGAGCCAAAGTACACCATCATTTATCCTCTTTTAGCTCGCCTGTCAAAATTCGATGACAATCCGACGCTTAGTTTTCTTTTGACACCCATTTCAAAACATCGTGTTAGTGTTTTTTGCGAAAACAGCAGAAAAGAGCAGTATCGCTCTTGAGTAGCAAAACCTGCGAGGAAATCAAGCGCATTCTCGTTTACTATTGGTTCGCAGAGTTTCACCATGGCCGCACGCCGGTTTTTGATGAACCTCCACAATCGCCACAGCAAAATTGGTCTAATTGCAGTACAAATTGCTCCCACATCCTCCGTATTCTCCGGATTTGGCTCCCAAGGACTTCTTTTTGTTCCCAAAAGGAGGAAGTCATCGCCGCCACAGAGGAGTATTTTGAAGACCAACAACAGTCGTACTATATGGAGTATATCGAGTTGAAAGGGGATTTATTTTTAAATAATTGTAAAAACCTAATCCGGGTATTCGTCAAACAGAGTTTATACCAGAGCCAAAGTTGAAGAGTTCTTCACTACCTTGAAATTATAGCTGTCGATTGTGGCATATTCATCGGTGTTGCGCATCTCTTCTCGTTGACAGCATAAAGATATTTAGTTTTGTACTAATTTATTGCTAAATCCATTTGGCAGCTTTCGTTTCAATAAAAGAGAAAGCATGGTTGACAACTCGCTGAGTTCTCCCATTGACATCAATATCATTGGCGTAGTTGCACAGACTTTTGTAAGATTTTGCCTCCAGTTTTCAGTTTTGAGTTCCAGACGATTCTTTCAAGTATGATATTAAAGAAGTCCCATAACAACGCTTCACTTTGTCTGAGTCTCAGTTAAGTATTTATCGACCACTACGGAGCAGTAAGGGTTCTCAAGCGTCATTCTGCACAGACGGACGAGTTTGGTAGGGATTCCAAAGTTAGATATGGCTGTATATAACTCGTCTTTATAAATGCGGCCTTGAAATCGATGGAAAGATGGTGGGTATCGTTTTGGACTTTTTGGGTTTTTTCCCGTATCTGTCGGAGTGTGAAGATTTGGTCAATGGAATCCATTTTATACGGTGCCGTGATACCATTCATTAAGACTACAGTCTTCTGACCAAATCTGAGAAGTGAGTTAAAGTGAGTTTTGTGGAAGAACATCGGCTGCTGTCTAAAACAGTAATAATTCTGCTTGCATTTAGTGAAGTTCCTTAAGCGTTTTTTCCGTTCAGAGCTGTTGCTGTTTCTTTTTTATGTAAAGTGATTCGCTGAGAGGTATTCTTATAAACCCCAAATGGGTGTAGACATTTTAAACAAAATCATGGAAGACCTTTTAAAAAATTCCTTAGCAATTGCGGAAAATAACTGTTAGCTTGTACAAGCATTTTTCAGTAAAACGTTTCCAATAAAGGGCACAGAATGTACGAATTCAAGGCGGCGTAAAATCATCAATTTATTAAATTAATTTCTTTAATAGGTTGCGCTACAGTCCTAGGAAGCCCTGGGCCTGTTAACTCAGCCCAACTGTTTGCTAGTTATTTCTAATTTTGCACTACAAGTTCGGTATTGGTTAAACCTTTTCACTTTCTGTGGATGCGGATGATAGATCATTCGAACCACTTATATCTCGCAACAATCAAACTCCTCCTAATCTTGTTTTGATAAAGCCTTTGTACTCTGGATGACAACTAGGATGGCGAATCTTTTACCGAGCGCTATTTTAGGTGGCCGAGTTCTACTACTCAATTATAACTTCGCCCCATAAGATGGGGTCGTTTGCAGCCAAACTCATCTTCGCCACTTCAATGATAACAAAACATGAAATGGCTTAGTCTAAGCTTTCAAGATAAACGCAGTCTGTCAATTTAGAGGATGTTGTTCAAAATCTACTGTAATGTGAAAATTTGTTCGATAGTGGACTTTCCTAACCTGATTCCACACTAATAAGGACCAACCAGTTAGTTACTGAAAGGCTTAGGGCGATACTGAGGAGATCGATTCATCTAAAAGTTTGTAGATTTGGTTTTTACATATTCTTAGCATTGACAGCAAATCTATCACTAATTTCTCCTTTTCGCGCCCTCAGGCTTTTGTTCGGATCTTCTACTGCAACAACGTCTCCCAATTTCTTTTTTAATCCACCACTTCGTGTGCTCTTTGTTCTTTTTTTTGAGAAGGCGGTTCTTGTCATTCCCTTTTTTAACACAGAGTTCACGTAGTGCTCTTGGTACCACAGATGGAGTGTGCGATCATATTTGGCTTATTTTAGCGAACTTAGCCTTAATGCAGATTGTTACGAAGCACTTATTCAAATCATCATAAATTCAAGCTTCATCATAAGGTTCGTACGTGGTCTGCTAAGGGATCTAATATCCAAGCCTTTTAATTGTCTTGTCATAATATTTTAATACACTCTCGGGGATTAACCCAGAGGCTTGGGCCCATTTTGAGGCTGCTCACACATATGGCAGTAGTTTCGTAAGAGGTGATGAGCCTTGCTGTCCACCGTACTTGAGTACCTACATTTGCCATCACCTCTTCTTTAGAAACCCTGAAAGCTGTTTTAAAAAGGCCTCTTCAGACCTAAGATTTGAATATGATTAATAAGATAGATTAAGAGGCATAAATACCTACAGTCTAGTTACTTGGAGGCTTTGGATTTCATACTTTATGTTCAGTCCATGTTATTGTTCGGTGTTCAATAAAGAGTGAATTTCGAAACACGATTGACTTTTTCTCTAATCCTTTGAAACTTAAGAACCACAGAACCAGATAGTTAGTTCTTTCTACAACGGTAGGACAAGAGTAAATTAGATTTTCATAGGTAAAACGAGGAAGAATAGTGTGATTTCAAACTTTTTACCAAATACAGGAATCTAACTGAAAGAGGTATTTAAAATTTATTAATTGTTCATCGACATTTTGATAATTTTTGAGAATGTGGATCAGGTTGCAATCTAATTCGTTGAAGAAGTAACTTAAAAATCTTGTAGCTGTTACGAAGACTAAATTGGAATGCGGCAAATGTCATGCAACAACAAAAAAAAGTAAGAGGACCTGTGCCAGAACGTTAAATTTTCTTTTTTTATAAAATAAAGTATTACGTGTGCTTGTTACAAGTACCGTTATTTTTTTCTAGGAATTGTTTATCATGCTATTGGCAGTTCAAATTCGAAGCCTCTTCCTTTACGAATTTAAAATGGGACATCACGCGTCATTGGCAATGAAAAACATTATTGACACGTTTGCGGATGTAGCGGTAAACGAAGGCACTATACGACGTTGGTTTGAAAAGTTCCGTTCAGGAATGTTCAGCCTCGAAAATGAACCACGTGGGAAGCCGGAAACGTTAGTTGACGATGATGTTTTAAGAGCAACGGTGGATGTAGATTGCCAAATCGGCTTAAAAGCTACCTGTGTTGTTCAATAGGCACGGTCCGATTTTTTTGCATGACAATGATATACTCCATACCTCACAAAAAACGGTGTAAAAACTGTTGCAGTTGGGATTGAAATTCTTCCGCAATATCTCCTGATATTTCCCCAATGGATTACCATCATTTGGATTCATTTTGCTGGCAGAAGGACTTCCGGAACCGAGCAGAGGTCATAAAAGCCTTTGAAGATTTCATTGCCTCAAAAAGTCAGCACTTCCACGAAAAAGGAATATTTGACCTTGCATCACGTTAGAAGAATGTCATAAATGCCAACGGATCCTATTTTGATTGAATAAAAATTAGCTTTTAAATTTTTACTACAAAATCGAACATTTCATGTGGTAGAATTCAATATACCCAAACAACTAAGATTCTTATTAGCTTCCCACGATGCGACTTCTACAAGTAGACTATACTTATTACATATACGCTCACTGAAGAGTTTTAAGGTACTTTGAATCTTAGAAAATCGTTTTGGGGTTTGCATTTTATGTACAACATTACTTGTGTTCTTCATTAAAAATTGACTCAACTTTGAAAAGATTTTCTTACATAAGTAAAAAGATAGTTCAAATTCAAAAAGTGTTAATACATTATAAAGTCAACTGGGTGGTAAACAATAATAGGTCATCCATTCACAACATGACACGCGTAAATTGTCATTACATATTAAATGTTCTGATAAAAGCAGATGATCAAAGTTACATTCCTGTAGTTTATCTCATCATCGATGCCAATTAACCTTCGGTGAGGTAGTGCTTGAGGCTATTTAAATAACTTCACGTCCGTCAGGTACATATGAGTAGATAATCGTATATAGAAAATTGCACATAGTGAACCACCTCTAAAACGATTTCCTTCAACTTGTTACGACAAACAGTTTTAGGTGTCCAAGCTCCCACTTGACCCCCATTCATAACGCTTGCAGCCGGACAAGTCTCACTTGATACCCACACAGCATGAAGCTAATTCAAGTTCACACATAACCATACTCTCAAGCTCTATTATCTGTTTACGATCTGAAGCCGTTACATGGCCAAGACAATCCATTGGCTTTGGTTTTTAATTAAGTTTCACAACTTGACAGATGCTCAATAAGAGAAAAGTCATAAAGTTCTATGAAATCTACCATAAAAATAAGTCCTACGCTCTGAAACGCACAACATCATTGGATGCTTCTTTGAATCTTATACAGGCAACGACAAAGCGAACAGTTGGATTCCATTAAGGAGAAACAAAAGCGGAAACCGATTTCACGCAAATGGTTTGGATTAATAACATTTAATGATATTTTCGGCCGATAAGATGGGGATCTTGATTGATCATGCTGGTTTATGGTTCACAAGAATGGTTATGGAGACATTCATGTGAATTAAGATGTCGAAAATTCTATAGATGAATAATCTTAACCCAGTTTCGGATGTCCGTACAATTGACATATTCTCAAAAGGCAATTTTAAGTTCCTCCTTTTACTAAGCTAAAGATAATGGGCCTTACAAAAAAAGAATCATTAGTCGCGATTTAATATTAAATATTATTAATATCGCTTAAGTCTAAAGTGTTCCAATAACATTTTAATAGTCAGCTTTTGCTTGAACTTCACTTTTAAAAAAAATCTAGTCTATTTGATAGCTTCAAGTTGCTACAAAAAGGTATAGATCAGCTGCTGGTACCTCTGAAGAGAATTTTCGCTATTAGCCTGGAACTGGTATACATATTGGAAAAGTGGCGAACAGTGAGAGTGGCTTTTATACCGAAAATCGGAAAGGAGCACTACACGCTCGCCAAGAGCTTAAGACCTATAAGTCTGATTCCTTTCATGTTGAAAAGCATCGAGAGAATGGTCAACATTCATGTGCGCAAAACTGCCTTGGGAATGCATCCTCTGTCTGCGATGCAATACGCCTATTAGCGGGAAAGATCCTGCGAGTGCGCTTCAGAATCTCGTAGGCAGCATTAAAGGCGTTAAAGGTAGTACTTTAGACAACACAACTTTTGACGGCATATGTAACTCGGCCAGGCAACACGGCGTAGACGAATCAGCAGTTTTGTGGATAAAAGCAATGCTGGTGAATTGGGCATTGATTGCGGACGCTGGCGGGTGTAAACAGGGGTTAATGCGGAAGAGTTCTCTGTCCACTGCTGTGGTGCATGTTGGTCGACTTACTGCTCAATGCGCTCTATAGTTCCTGACGTCTATACATCTTATATGCGTCCTCTCAAAACTCAGGTTGTTCTCTTTATGAGAAAGAGGAAGCTGCGTGATTTGACTCATATAGTTCCTAAAGGCACCACCATCCAATTCTCCACAGCAGCTAAGCTAAGTATTTGGATGTCCTCCTGGATAAGAAACTTCTATGGACCAAACATGTAAAGTCGAAGGCCTTTAAGGCGCTGTAGGTTTTCTGTTAGTGTAATGGAGCTATCGGTAAGACATGGGGTCTGTAATCGAGAACGCTCTGGATCTACACGGCTATGATAAGGTCAGTAATATCATATGCGTCTGTTGTCTGGTGGAATATATTCACTAAAATATATGATTCCCGTAGGTGACCGTGGTTCAAATGGTAGTGTATTGGCCGTTTTAAGGTTCAATGCCAGCCCTGCGCAAAAGACATTGGCTAGAAAAATAATATTAAGCCAATTTACAAAAATAATTTATTCTCCCCATTAAATGTTGGATGCCACCCATGGAGCGAAATAACCATTGAGCCCAAACACCTTTCTCTCTCTGTCTATTCAATTGTCCGAAAACTTAACAGATGCTCCGGCATTTTCAGAGTAGTATTACTCTGTTGAGGTTAAAAAAAAAAAAAAAAAAAAAACAGACTCCAAAGACTGGTTTGTCTCGGCTGCACAGGGGCTGTTCCTAGTATACCTGGCTCCACTCTAGACGGAGTTTTGCTTAACTCTCTTATGGTAGTCGGAAGCTTAAACTCACTGAGTTTTATCTGGGTCCCAGGTAACAATGGAATCACGGGAAATGAAATCACATATGAACTTACTAGGGAAGGTTCAGAGGAGAGATTTTCAGGACCCGAACCTACGTTGAGTCTGCCTGCGTTCTGGGTTAAGACTCTCATTGACAATTGAATTTCATATGAGCATAACTGCAGATGGTATAACTCCCTAGGTTGCAGGCACTCCAAACGAATGCTTTCCGATATCTCTAAAAAGTCAGCGGTTTTCCTGCTGTACTTCAACAAAAAAATGCAGGTTGCTTATTAGCGTCGTGACGGGGCATTACACTTTTGCTTAGCACTGAAATGTGTTGAGCATAAACGATACAACATCCTGCCCTGCCTGCTGTAAAAGTAATGAACACGCCACGGATCACTATTTTCACTTTGAAAAAGTACAATTGGCTTATAAACAATTCGAAGGAATAATAATTTAATTTAAGACTTCTTATACTCTCGTCATTTGGAAGGACAACTCTGTGAAGGACGAGAATAAAGTGTGTAAATACGTAAAAGAAAATGAGTTGTGCAAGTAAATGTGTTGGACAACAAAAAGGACAGTTTGGCCACTTCATTTACAATGTAACGACTTTGAATTTTTTTTCTCGTTTTTTTAAAGTTCAACTTAAATTTAGTGGTTTAGTCTTTCAGATTCCCAAGCGTTTGTTTTAAGCTCTGATACAGTTGATCGAAGTGTCGGCTTTGATCTTCCTTCCTTGAACTTCATGGAAAACAATTGGTACATCATGGATCCAACTGAATGGCGGGTCATATCGTAGAAGGCAATGATGTTCCTCAGCATACCGACTCTGTTGTAGAATAGATAGAAACTCGTATGAAGAGTAGGAGTCCTGTTGTAGGAAATCGTCCTTGAGCAGTTTGGCAACCTTGAGAGTGATCTTATCGGTTTGAGTCAATGAAGCCTTACCAGAAGAGGTGTACCATTTCCGAAAGATCTTCTTCCACATGCAGGATTTCCTTGACTTTGGTTCTTCTTCGACAAATTCCTTATCATGGAAATCATCTAGGGCACTCATGTATTTACTGTACGAAATAAGCCTGTTGATGAAGGAGAAATCTTTGCGTTGGACAAGTTTCTTCAATCCAAACCGCAGAATATTGTACCGAGTGTATCGGAAATGATGGGATCTGAGAAATCACCACCAGGAGGTGATACAGCACTGACAAAAGAAACGGAACCTTTCCGTTCTGGGCTACCCCATCGCTTGAAACGACCAAGGCCTATTGGGCACCCAAGTAGGCTGGGTAACCAGAATCGACAGGCACCTCCGAGAGACGACCTAAAATGTCACGAAAAGCCTCATCCCAAAGAGAGGTAGAATTAGCCATCATAGATACGATGTAACCCATATCACGTAAGTATTCTGACAAAGTAATACCAGTGTAGATGAAAGCTTCAAGAGCAGCGACAGGCATGTTGGATATTTTGACAACAAGAGCGGTCGTTCCATTATCGATTCGTTGACATTATCGATTTCAACTGAAAACTCGAAGAAATCACGAAATACAATACTTCAGACACTTCAAATTAGATTACTTAGATAAGGCTTGTGAAATAACAGTTTTATCACTAAGCTCCGGGAATGGCACTGGTACCACCGGTTGACAGTTCACCGGTGGGAAGTGGATGATAAGCAGGCAACTTCTCAGTAACTGAACGTGGATGACGTACAGACCATACTTCCAACATACTGTGTTTGCTGATCTCTTCATCAAAGTTAGTTTCAAAAACAACATCCTCGATAACGAACTGTACCCTTAGCGCGAGTGTGTTCATGTAGCAAATCAAACAAGTCCCCTCTTCTTTTTATATTTGCGCTTAACAAGTCCAAAACGGTGCAACATTTGAATAGGGTTTCCCAATAGGGACTTGACAACTTTGAATTTAATTTGTGAATGCACTCTTTCACTTATCATTATACTGTCACTGTTAATTTATTCAGTAAACTCAACATTTTCGTCATCGTAAAGTACACTAACGAGCAACGTCTGCAAATTATAAAAATTTTCTACAGATATTCGAAGTCGGTGACTGCCACTGTAAGAGCGTTAACTCCAATTTTCGGCCGATATTCTCGCCCTAGTAGACAGGTAATAACAAGTTTAGTGCAATAATTTGAGTCTACATATTCGTTGTGTGACGTTGCCGTGTCAGTGAGACAACGGGTTGGTCGAAGTGTCGAAAATATCGCTGCCGTTCAGACGTCCGTAGCAAACGATCCAAATCAGTAAATTCCACGGCGTTCTCAAGAATTGGGCATCGCTCAGACCACATTATGGCTTTTTTTGCGTAAGGATCTTGGTTTACACCCATACACGATCAAGCGGACTCAAGAATTGAAGCCGATGGACCATTTGAAGCGACGTACGTTCTTCGATTGGGTTCTGGAGAAGAGAAATTCATCGCAAAATCATCTTCAGTGATGAAGCTCATTTTTGGCTCAATGGGTTCGTCAATCAGCAAAATATGCGTTATTGGTCGGGTGAAAACTCATATGTGCTTCATGAATCACCACTTCATCCACAAAAAATAACTGTTTCGTGCGGTATGCATGCCGGCGGCATTATTGGGCCATATTTTTTCGTCGACGGTAAAGATCGTCACGTTACTACGAATGGTCAGAATTATCGAGCTTTGATCACCTATTATTTTTGGCCCGAATTGGAAGATATGGACTTGGACGACATGTGGTTTCAAGAGGATGGTGACACAAGCCACACAGCACACGTTGCAATCGATTTATTGAAGAGTAAGTATGGTGAGCGTGTTATCTCAAGACATGGGCCAGTCGATTGGCCGTCTGGTTCGTGTGATTTAACGCCGCTTGACTATTTTCTGTGGGGCTACGTTAAGTCATTGGTTTATGCCAACACGCCGACGACGTTGGAAAAGCTCAGAGCTAACATTGAACGGGAAATAGCGGCCGTTTCAGCCGAAATGTGTGGCCGAGTCGTTGAAAATTGGGTCCAACGAATCGACCGCTGCAAACGTGCCCGCGGTGGCCATATGAACGAAGTTGAATTCCATTCATAAATGTTTTGATGTCGCCAATAATAAAGTTTTTGAAATATCTCAAATGGTTTCCCTTTTATTTAAAAAAAAAATTCTCAAGTCATTAGAAAACCCTATATATGGTTTGGTAGAAATTTTTCCATTTCGGTTTTTCACTTGAACTATATCCCCTTTGTGCATGACGATTTTATATCATCTGGAATTATTAACCCAGGATTTCCATTAAAGTCAAACTGTGGCAGATCCCTTTTATCAGTTGTCCATTTATACGCAACGTCTTGATATGTGATGCTTATCAATGCTTCACCGGCGATACTATGAAACTGTTCACTCGATAAAGTTGATTGAATCCTTCGAAGTCGTTTTGCTGGGAAAGATTATATTTCATCTTCAATTTTAGAGCTGGACTCGCTCTCTCACTCATCACATCCTTCCAAAACAATATCGCTATCGTCCTCAGAGAACTCTTTCTCGTTGGCAGAAACTTCTTCTTCACAAAATATTGTGTCATCGTCACGGTTCATTTTTCTGGGTTGAGGAAATAACTTATCTATAGTACGACATAGATAATTTCTTCATTAAAAAATTGGATTCGTATGGCTATGTTTTTCTACTTACTTACTTGCACTTTTTTAAATAAATATTTTTATAAAATGATATTGGATTCACACGTCCTTTTACTTCAACAAAATCATCCCGATTCGCTTCATACTTTGCTTATCTCTAATATAAATAAGTTATAAAGTTTTTATTTGTTTATGTGTCCGTTTATGTTTTTACAATTTTTTAAAAAGCGTATCTACACTTACTAATTGGTTTTGTTTGTTATTTATTACTTGGCAGCCCATTTTATTATTTACAACTCCTTGTAGATACCGTCGCTTTATAGGTTTTTCCCAGTGAGGATCATTACATATTTGCATAATGACTGTCGCCATATGAAATTAGGATACAAGCTTGTAAAAAAAACGAAACGAAAAGAAAATATCTTTTTTATTACAATTTTTATTGAAAAATAACAGACCGTAGTATCTCGTAAGCGGCGGGTAGGACAGGGACCTTAATCAGTGACGCCAGTTACGAGTTATCACGTAGTGTTATTTTTTCCGTTAAAATTACTATAAATGCCATTTCAATACTAAATCTGTAACTTTAAAATAAAATCTTGGCTCCCAGGGCAAGACGCTCTAAGTTTGCCTTACATTGTCAATGGGTTAAAAGCAGCATAAATTTCACAGCCGTACAAAATAATTGATGGCGGCAGTGTTTTCGACAGCATTTTTACGCTTATTGGTGTGAATCTCTGGGTAGTCTAAAGTGCTTGAAGCCCTCTTTAAACAGTTCCAAGAGTAGCGTTAATGTATTCTTTCCATGTAAGTGTACTACTAAAAATGATTCTGTTCTCTTGGCGCTAGCGGCATACCATAGAGTATAATATCTGGGCCAAGTGTAATAAGTGGTCAGACAGATAAGTCCGGGATTTTCTTATGGATGGCAATTACCTTGGATTTTTTCGGGTTGTGACAAAGAAATTTACTTACTGAGCAGTCGAGTATAGTTGATTAATTTTTGCTAATTAGGTTACTTAAGATGAGATGAGTCATCGACGTACAAATATATTGAGCAGTGGTGAACCAGAGCTGGGAGCTCATTAATACAGAGGTAAAATAGTATCCGTCCAAATATTGATCTCTGGGGTACTCCAAAAAACCGCCAAAAACTGTTAAAAAACTAGAGAAACGTTCTTTGACTGTAACGCATTGCTGTCTTTTGGAAAGTTACTAGTAAGTTTTTTAGCTTGTTTTGAAAACCAAAACATTTCCTGCAGTTTTTCACATAATAGTTTGTGGTTGACAGTGTCAAATGCCTTGGAGAAGTCTAGGAGCGCTAAAAAGGTAATATGACTCATATCCATGGACTAAATCATCTATTAGAGAAATCAAAGCAGTTTTGCAGCTGTGATTTGGAAGAAGCTTTCTTTCTTTCTGTTTGCAGATTGCTTCTTCAAACATCTTGTTAGAAATGGTAGAATTGCTCAGTCGTTCATAGACCTCCGTGGTGATAAGACGTGATTTGGCCTCGTTTGTCCGACCGACAAAGCAGGGGACGTAGGTTCGATCCCCAAGGTGTTATCAGACTTTTTATTTATAAAATTGTATTAAAATACGATAAAAATAAGTGCAACCGAATGAGTTGCAGTGAAAGGTCTGCTTTTCAAATAGCAGGCCCAGTCAATGGCACGATGTCATTTGATGATCAGGCCACATAACAAAAGATCAAAGAACTACAACATTAGGTAAAAATACTACAAAAAGGAGGAGAAAGTTAAAATCAACTCCTAGTCTCGTAAAGCGCCCTTTCCTATCAGCTTCAACAGAGAGGCTGCCTGCTGGAGTGAGGGAGCAGCAGCAGCACAGAGAAAGAGATAAGAGACCAAAAAAGACGAATTCCCATATGTTTCTGAAGGTGGAGAAGGTCACTATACGGGAGATTGTAACAGCTTCACAGTTACAGACAGCTACAACAAAAAGTGCTTGCAATAAAAGCTAAGCAAATTGCTTAGGAGAGATAAGGAGCAACAAGAACGGCTCCAAGACTCCCAGCGACATGCTATACAAAAAAAAAAACCGCCACAGGAGCTTACAAAGATACAGGCACAACCACAACAAAAAAGTAAACCAAAAACAGGAACAAAAATCACAAAAGCAACAACATCAGCAGAAGCAGAAACAACAGCAACAACAACAGCAACAATATCAGAAATCAACTAAGCTACGGGTACCACCAATCAACAGTCTAAGGAGTATCAAAGTCCTAGACTACCAGATTGTACACTGGGAAAAAGTAAAACGGAGCGATAACATAACAGCCTCGATGTTTCAAGTACGGTAAGAACTACAAATCAGAAGAATGCGCTCTGGGTAGGGAGCGTCGGAAAAAAGCCAACACCGCAAACTATTGGGGTTGTCCCAAATTCCAGTACATAAAAAGAGTAAATTTGGCTGAGCAGCAAAGGTGGAAGTTAAGCGTCCGCCGGTTCAAATACAAACACTAGGCGTTACTCCAAAATTACCTTCGCCCAAATGGTAGCAGGTAGGGGGAACACGGCACATGAACCTGGAACTTACATGCTAGCTATCATGCTCTCTATCCAGGGGCAGATAGCTCAGTTTCAACGTCAGATAACCGAACAAGCTACGCGCGTGGATCAAATCTACGCATCTACGCACCTTCAGTCGTAATGGGTACGTAACATACATGGCGAAGCAAAGCATGAAAGTATTTGCAAAGAATGTTAATTCACTGATTAGGAAGAGCTGCACTATTCAAGTTGTTTAAAGACCAAGCCCCTGATGTGCTTTTGGTAAGCGAAACTAAGCTTACCAAAAGACACAAAATAAGGCACAGAAGGTAAAAAATAGTACGAAGAAGACGACCCAACTCCATTTAAGGAGTAGACAGTCGTGTAGTACGTGGTTACAGGTGCTTGAAGCATGCATCGTGTATATCCCTCTCCGTAGTGGAAAGCGGTTATACGTGGTGTCTGTTTATGGACCTAAGGCTACTCAATCCACCCTATTCATCTCAGAGCTCGAGACACTTTTTTGAATCTGAGACTGGAATTGGAGGAAAACTATTTTATTATCGGTGGAGATTTCAACGCCAAACATAGTAATTGGGGAAATAATACACCAAATGCTAAAGGGAACCTACTATTCAATTGGTGGTGTCAGCACAGTATAATGTATCGACTGGGCTTTATACTAAGGCGTCGGATAGTTCGTCGTTCCCTAGACGTTAGTCCTATTTGGATCTCCAGCTGTTCGACTCACGAATACAACTGACGTGTACTAACCAACAAACTGTGAACTGTCTTCGCACTTTTGTGTGTGACAGTGACCATTGCGGTCGACTAGAGCACTTTTCTTTACTTTACCCACCGTCCAACAGAAATCTGTGAAACAATGAGATTGACAGATATCTAAAACTAATGGACGAGACAATTAAACGAACGATGGACAAAACGATACCTCGGTATCAACACACTAATAACGAAGACTTATTCCGCAACGCAACTATTGACGCACCCGGAGATCATGACAGTAAAGTCGTCGGTCAAAAACCTCTAAACATTAATAAAAGAATATTATAGAAATTCTATTAGTTTGTATTGGAACAACAAAATTCGAGCTGTAAACACCAGCAACCTGAATATGTTCCCGCAATTAAAAACGACCATTCGTGTCTTACAATCGCCCGAACGACGGACAACGAACAACCCCCCTTCAACCCCCTTTCATTTCGAAGGAAAAGCTCCAAACTATCTTCGAATCACTTAGAAGTAAGAAATCAGTCGGAACCGATGAAATATCGAGCATTATGCTTAGACATCTCCTACTAGAAGCAGTGGACTTTTAACAATAACAGTGGACTCTTTAACAATTCGATGAATAATGCCCATTATTCAGCGCATTTTAAAACTGCGGTGGTACATCCAATCCCCAAAGGGGATAAAGACACATCCAATCCGGCGAATCTCCGCTCGATCAGTCTTCTTCTAAATATAAGTAAGGTATTCGAGAAGGTGATCAATAGAGTCCTGACTAAGTGGATTGAGGACAATAATATAGTTCCGGATAATCAATTCGGATTCAAGGCGGGGCTCGATGTCATTCATGCCGCGTCTAAACTGGTTTCTGATATCCAATGGAACAAAGGCAAGAACCAGTGCACTGGTGCCTGCCTGATTGACTTGGAAAAAGCCTTTGATACCGTATGGTTGGAGGGACTTTTCTTCAAGTTCTTCTGTATATTCTTTTCAATATGCTCACAGATAGACAGTTCATCGTGAAAAATGGCGATGTGACTTCTACTAGAACATTTTACAATAAAAACGGTCTGCAACAAGGTGCGGTAAATTCGCCGATCCTATTCAACATTTACACAAGTGATCTTCACCATGCCATTGCGGACGCAGACGACTAAATCGCGTACAGATCAGGTCCAAAGGTTGAGGTCATTACTATACTTTTGCAACGTGACTTCGACAAAATTAAGCGATACTGCGATGACTGGAAGTTGAAAATCAACTTTCAGAAGTCGGAAACCATTCTGTTTAGGACGAATTTGTCTGGGGCCTCTGCGGATACCAGAAAGAATTGGCGAGTTTCACATCGTGGGACAACACAGGTAGCCACTTGCTACCTTGGGATCTGGCTAGATCAATATCTGTATTTTAACAAACTTATAGATGATGCTCTGGCCAGAACCAGAGGTGCTTTTGCTCTTACAAAGAGACTATTTTATAACAGCCAACTCGATGCGAGGGTGAAGGTGATCTGCTACATGGCCCTTATGAGGCCCATGCTTGTATTTGGATGTCCCGTGTGGTTCAACGTGAGAGCAAGTTTATTGGAAAAGATTCGGGTGTTTGAGAGGGCTTGTCTTAGGACTTGTCTTCGCTTATACGGAACACTACACTCTGAGTACAGAAAATTCTATCCTAATGACTTCTTGTACAATAGGGCGAACCTAATAAGAGTGGACAATTTCGTAACTAAGTTGATTCGAGTGCACAAGAGCAATGATTTCGTTGAATAACCTGATCTCCGACGCTTACTACCCCAATTATATGTATCACGAGAGAGTACGCTTTGGCTGATTTATTCCTCCAGAAGCGTTCCTCTACCTAGATAAAAAAGGTCTGATCCAGGATAGATTAGCGGTGCCGTTAATCTTCCCCGTCGATCGAACAGTTAGGGACAGGCGACTCAACTACGACAGAGACGTCGCACACGGCAGTGCGGAGCGTCTCCGGTTCAGTAAGGCGGTAGGGAGTCGCGACATAAGGCATATTGCTCGGCAGCACCAACAATTTTAATGGCTTCCTCTAGTTCAGGACAGCTCCATTAAGGAGCAGAGTTGGTCAGCTTGATTTTTTAGCCGTGGCCAGTTTGCATAGTTTTAGGTAGAATTAGGTTAGATCTAAGGAAAAAAATAATAATAATAAAAAAAAAGAACAAAAGAGATGGGAACTTCTTTTTCCAAAATAAGGAGTACAAGAATAAGAAAAAAAAAAAAAAAAAAATGATAATCTTCAGGTAGTTTAAGTAGGCTAAGTAGGTTAAGATTAAATTTTTCCTTTAGGTAGTTTGCAAGTTTTTAATTTTAAGTTTTAGTTTAAGTTTCAACTTTTGTGTATATATTTTAATTCGTAAGTTTTTTTTTTTTCAAATTTGAACGTTTATTTAAGAAATACGTGTACAATAGTATTACTCAAAGGATTGCCCATCTGAAGCTACGACTTTTTCCCATCTTTCTGGCAATTTGTGGATTCCATCCCAAAAGAACTGCGCCGGCTTGGCAGCCAAGAATGAATCAAGCCAATTTTTGATATTCTGCGTTATCATGATGGAAAATTATCGCCTCGTGTCTTGTCGCATATTCCGGGCGTTTTTCGGCTACTGCTCTCTTCAAACGGATTAATTGTGTTCAGTAGCGTTGTCTATTGATGGTTTCACCCGGTTTTAGCAGCTCATAATACAGCACACCCTTCTGATCCCACCAAATACAGAGCATTACCCTCTCGCCATGGATATTCGGCTTTGCCGTTGATTTGGCTGGTTGGCCGGGTTTCACATATGATTTTTTGCGCTTGGGGTTGTCGTTATGGATCCATTTTTCATCACCAGTAACAACCCGATGCAAAAATGACTTCCTTTTGTGGCGTTCCAGCAGCATTTTGGACATGCAAAACCGCCTTTCGACGTTTTTCGACTTGAGTTCATGTCGAACCTAATTTCCTTGCTTTTGAATATATCCAGCTGCTTTTAAACGTTTTGAAATGGCTGCTTGAGTGACACCCAAAGATACTGCGAGCTCTTCTTGTGTTTGGTAACAATCTTCATAGAGTAATGATTTCAGTTCTTCATCTTCAAACTTTTTTGAGTGACCAGGACGTTCATCGTCTTCCAAGCCAAAATCACCACTTTTAAATTGTGCAAACCACTTCTGGCACGTTCGTTCAGCTAGCGCATGTTCACCATAAACTTCCACTAAATACGATGACTTTTGGCAGCAGTTTTCTTCATATTAAAGTAATGAAGAACTCCCCGCAAAAACACTTTTTCAAGCACAAAGCTCTTCATATTTGAGTGAAAAAAAATGCTTGTTGTTTACGCTTCAAATGAATGACATATACTGAATTGACGTACAATGACAGTAGCTTTCCAAAGCATGTTCCAATGAAATAATAACAATGGAATTAAAGTTATAGTTAGTTACAGACCCAATAAAAAAGCAAAAAATAGATTCATATACTAAGTTTTTACCGAACAAAATTTTTTTCTTAGTTTTAAATAATTGATACTAAATTTAACAATATAAATAAATATGTACTATTACGTCGAAAGACATAGGTTAAGTATTATGTTTAACTTAGATAATACTATAATAAATTATAGTAAGATAATTTTAAGTTATTTATGCTAATTTTTAAGCGTTTTTTGTGTAGCTTGTAAGTGTCATTTAATGAGTTGAATAAGAATGCATTTAATATGAAAATGAAAAAATGGTAGAATTGCTATGGGCCTAAAACAACAGGTCGTATAAAAAGTCCCGCAGTTTTTTGGTACATACTTAAAAAAAAAAAGTTTAATTATTCAAAATCAGTTTAAATCAAGTAAATATTGGCCATTATTATCTATGACCTTTTGTCATTTTCTGGGTAGCTTCATATTTTCATCGTTGTAGAACTTCTGTGGTTTATCAGCGAAAAACTTGGCCAAGTGATTTTCAGTGGCTCATCCAATTTTTTACCATCAAGAGAGTTTTGCAAGTACCGAAACAAATGTTAACCAGAGAGTGCAAGGTCCGGGCTATACGGTGGATGCATCAAAACTTCCCAACCAAGCTCCGTCAATTTGTTCCGGGTCATCAAAGATGTGTGTGGCATAGGATTGTCATGATGAAAGACAACTCCCTTTCTGTTGGCCAATTTTGGTCGCTCTTTCTTGATAGCTTCATTCAAATGGTCGAGTTTTCAGTAGAGGATCGAATTGACGGATTTGCCACGTTCTAGCAGCTCATAATAAACAATTCCCTTCCAATCCCACCAAATACTCAACATAACCTTGTTGGCAGTCAATCCAGCTTTGAAGTCACTTGTGGTCGGCCACCGGACTTTGACCGGGATCGCTTGTATTAGATATTCTCGTATTTAATCAAGTTTTCAACGCCCGCAATGATTTTCTAAAAAAAATGGTTCCATTTCGTTACTTTTCAGCAGCGTTTCACTGATGGTTATTCGGTCAATTAAATTTCTTTGCATTAATTCATGTGGCAGCCAAACATCGAGCTTCTTTGAGTAGCCTTCTCATTTTAGATGATTCCAAACTCTCATACGGTTGATGTTTAGTGCCTCCGCTATCTCAAACAGTTGCAAGATTTCATCGACTTTTTTAGTGACAAGCCGACCAGTGTGAGGTGCATTTTTTACATCGAAATTTCCGGAATGGAATCGAACAAACCACTCCTGGGTCCGGTGTTCACTCACAGCATTCTCACCGTAAACTGCAAAAATTTTTCGGCATGTTTTTGCACTGTTTTCCCCTTTTTTATAGTAAAAAAGCATCACATAGCGTATTTCTTCAGATATTTCACTCATATTCAAATCAGTATAATTTTTAACGAAAATTACAAAGCTGTTTTCACAAAAAATGTAGCCTGACATGTCACCTTTCAAACACGTCAAACATTTGACACAATCAAATTAATGTTTCCAGATAAATGGACACCAACACCATCTAGTGACAAGAAACCGCGGAGACTTTTTATATGACCAATAACATATTATCAACTGCCATTCATTTTGTTCGGTATTGAAATGATTTTGGATTTTTTTCACCTAGATTGGGAACTCGGAGGTAGTTACGAGTATAATATAATCGTAGCTAAAAATGTGTGCCAAAAGTGGTAAATATAGGGCAGTAGTAGTTTTATGAACCTTGGATTAAGTTTGGCAACATCGGTGGCGTTTGATTTTATTGACAGGAGTGATTTAACTATGTCTTCATCAGAAAGACATATAAATTCGAACAAAGTTGGTAAGAGAAATGACCAGAGGTACAAATTGACTGTCGTCGCTGGATAGAAAAATTTGTATTGAAACGAATTTCTTGTTCTCGGGGATTACTGAGATTGCTTTACCAATGCCAAGTTTTCTCAATCTTTTTCAAGTTTTACGAGACGACCTTATTTCTTTGAAAATAAAGCACATAAACCATCATCAATGATTTTTCTTTTATCCGAAACCTGAATGTATTACTTTTGTTGAAGTTTTCTTTCAACAAGAAGCTGCCACGTACCGTACAAGTGGCGAAAATATTGCTCTCTTGCAAGAAAAGTTTCCCTGCCATGTCATTTCTCGAAACAATAGCCAAAGTTAACCGCCGAGATCATGCATCTTAACAGCATAACATTCACATGTTGGCTTCATGTGAAAGATGAGGTTTATGCCGACGATCAATTACAATACTCAAAAACAGCATCGTTGCTGTTATCGATGAAATAGATTAAATTTACGAAAATGTGATGAACAATGTTATAAAAAGAGCTTGAATGTGCAATAGAGGTCGTGCAGGACCTTGGTTTGATACTGGTATTGTTTCACATTGTTAATGTCAACTCTTCTTCTATCGACGAAAATAGAAATTAAATCTCATTTCGCAAGAAATACGTATTTTCTTGACAATTCAAAATTAAATCATTAATTTGAAAACTCTTTACTTTGGCGATAGTGTTTCCAGAAATACATCTGTCGTTGGTATGATTATGTAAAAAGGAAAGCATATGACTGGATACTTATCAGAAATCCGTAGATTCGTCCTGCTTATCAGGAAAACTAACTGCATACGGATCACAGAGATCACAATGAATTGCTATCCTTTTTCAAGTACCTACCGTATACTGGGTTTAAGAGACACAACTATCTGATCTATTTGTCGAGCGAAGAGAAAATAGAAACCTAGTTTGTGTAAAAGATTTTGGTGATTCTTGCCAAATTTTGTAATCTCCGGGAACATACATAACAGACAGTAAAAGCCTTCATGGAGTTCGTTTGCTAACTCTGGCTTGCCACTAATTAAAGGAATATCAGCCTTTACCGAAGGCCGTTTTCTTAGGAATCGGAGCATATGGTGTGGTGAGCTCCTGTCTCGGAAAACCAAGGAAATTTCAAACGAATATAAACCTTTCCAGTCTTCCCCTATGGAGCAAAGGATTGATTCTCAAGTAAGAGGATGCGTAGTTCTTTTAATAATTAATTGATATAAAATTGCAAAATCAACTAGGATTGCAAATGACTTGAAGATTACATAAATCCTTATGTAGCAAATGCATAGCAGATCTCGTACTAACATAAACCACGCAACTGGACTCAACTAAACAATAAAAGTTAAAAAGCCTTTTCGATATGATTCAGGGTTCAAGTTTTATGAAATACGTAGGAGCACATAACGTCAAAAGTTTTGTCAATTGTTTTGTTTTTAATCGCTAGTACCAAGCCATTTACTTTTTATTCGGTCAACTTACTTATTTTTATTCAAAGTCGGCTTTGATCTAGTAAAAAACGTAGACTCGAAACTGAATTTAGTGCAACATCATTAGATCATCAAAATTCTGAAAGTTATTCCACGATTAATGATTACTACTTCTAATGAAAAGTTTTCAACAGCTTTGACAATGGAGAAATCTTCTGTATGGAAACTAGAATGGAATTATAGTCATCTTGCTTCGCAGCATCATATCAATCACCTTTTCCTCATCGTTAAAAGCAACACAAGCAATCGATTGTTTTTGTAAATCTTGTATCATTTTCAAAAACAATGAAAAAAAAAAAAAAATACTTAATGAGAAATTAAGCTCCAAATCTCCAGCCCTAGTCATTACTCATTTCCCCCATCAATTACACCTGATAAAATTTCCGGTATCTTTCCATAGTGAACCTGCAGTCATTTACCTCAAAATTCCCAAATGAACATGAAAAGTTTCTGTTCGTATTTATCTTTAATTTCCTCCGCCTTTCGATATGGTTCGTGTGGATAACTTCAATCTGATTGATGAATAATGATCTAATCGTACTATACCTAGACCACTGTTCTATGGAATAGATAGATAAGCTCGTGAAATAATTACAATACAACAGAAAAGCATTTTCCCTCTAACTTAACAAAGTATCTCTTCGAAGATTGATGAGGAAATTGGCAGAATGGAGTAACAAAGAACTTTCAAATAGCCCAACCACCAAATTGTATACCGGTACCCGTTCACGTACTATATCTAAATGGAGAACTAGAAAATGCATGCGCGTAGCCATACCGTGACTTAAGATAGGAGTATCTGTCCGTACATTACAATGAAAACGAATTCTTCACTGCGGCACGGTGTAATTTTCTCCCTAATTTTCCGCAACGCGACACTGGGTCCAATTAGTCTCACTAGAAAAGCTATCCAACTCTAGTCGCTCTCATCAAGATACTCGTACACTCGCAGCCAGCGTTCCGGCATTGCATACCGACATACATAGATGCTTCAAGATCCAGGTCGTGCATTCGACAGATTGGAACGTATCATGCAAGTTTGACTGTCGGATGGTGTCAGATACTTGTTTTAACATTTTTCTTTTTGTGTTTTGATACCGGCCCATTTGGTTTTCTTGTAGCTGGAAAATTGATTGCTTTCTGGATTTTCTTTTTTCTAAATTTCATTGGTATCATATACCTATTCAGCTACGACACAAATTGGTTTCAAATTATGCGTTCACACAATGAAAAAATCGAAAAATAGATGTGGAAGCTTGATTGCCTTAGCTTGCAGCATAGATTGGTAATTTATTAAGACACTTTCCTCCTATCCCCTAGCCAACGAGAGTGATGATATTAAGTTCTGCTCTTAAAAATTAACCAAAGCGGTGTTCATAATTTTTCAGAGCCAATTTGTAAGTACATAAATTTTATGATTTTCTGGTGAAAGATAGCACACATTTTTGTTGACTGAGATGTGAATTTATTGGATTTTCTTCGGTGGTATAATTTATTAATTTTTCAATTAGTGTAGATGGTGTTGGTCGTGTTACATTGACGAATCGAATGGCGTTAATTCAAAGGGAAGAAAATTACTAAGTGCTATCATAATTCTTTGAAACGACTCAATTACAATTATGGTATGTCGAAACGTAATTGAACAGTTACAAGGAATTTTTGTTTTAAGTCTAAACGTTAGATGTATGATATTAGGAACTTGTGTCCATAAAATTTTTTGCTATCGTTCTAAGCAACATTTATAAAGGCGCTGACAAATTTCTTAGAAATTTCTGCCGGTTTATTTTTGCCTTTTTCGCAAAAGATTATGCGAAATATCTGGCTTTCTTCAAAAGATGTAGGAAATACTTCTCCCCTTTGATCTAGCCAGCACTGTGTGAAAACATTTAAAGGATACTTTAACCCCTTGAGCACGCGTTAGGAAGACTGTCGTTGTGTATCTTAAAGGTCTGTCCTTTTTTCACTTAGGTCAGATATTCTAACAATTTTATATTCTATCCCTTCCTGCGAATATTTAAGGTACACATACGAAGGCGGTCCCAGAAGTACCCGGCCTGACCAAGACATGGCGGTAGTTGTTTGAAAATATCACTGTTCTATATGTTCCAAGTTTGAAAGCGCCACGTTGTTTAGTATTTGTTTGGCAGCCATCAATATTGAACGTTGTCAGTGAATTTGTGAAAATGGAGAAAATTAGTCATCGTTATGTGATACAATACTTTTATTAGAAAGGTCTACGCCCTACCAATATAAAAGCTGAACTGGATTATATTCTGGGTGAGTCTGCTTCTCCACTTACAACAGTTAAATTTTGGGTTGCTGAGTTTAAACGAGGTCGCACGCAGTGGTCGACCGAATGAGGTAACGACTCCAGAAATGTAGGCATTTCAAAAAGTGCGGTACATCGCATATTATTTGAAAATTTGGACATGTGTCTTGCTGTGCAAGATGGGTGCCACTTTTGCTCACACTCGAACAAAAACCGTGTCGTGAAGATGTTTCAATTGAGTGTTTAGCGAAGTTTCACAGCAATAAAGCAACATTTTTGCGCCGTTTGATAACAATGGATGAAACATGGGTCCATCACTTTACACGCGAGACAAAAGAACAATCAAAACAATGGATTCAAAAGGGAGAACCGGCTCCAAAGAAGGCGAAGACTGTTTCAAGGCCATGGCGTCGATTTTTTGGGATGCGCGTGGAATAAATTTCATTGACTATCTTGAAAAAGGAAAAACTATCAACGGCCAGTATTATGTGAACTTATTGCAGCGTTTGAGCGCATTTGGCTAAGAAGAAAGTGTTGTTTCATCAAGACAATGCACCAGCTCACAAATCCGTTATTGCAATGGCCAAAATTATTGAATTAAGGTTTGGATAGCTTCCTCATGCACCCTTTTTGCCAGATTCAGCCCCCTCGGATTATTTTCTGTTCCCAAACTTGAAAAATGGCTCAGTGGTAAAAAATTTTCCAACGATGAAGAAGTGATGTCGGCAGTTAATGGCTATTTTAAGGAGCAAGACAATTCTTACTATAAAGAGGATATCGAGCTTTTTGAACATCGCTGGGATGTTGTTGTGTTTTCTTTGTTGGGTGGTACAGAGATTATTAATTCAAATTGAAAAGGCCTTAGGTCTTAGAAGAAAAAGAAGAAAATTAGGTATGATCAACTCGGATATGTAACCTCCAAGGGTTATCATTGCTCAAGAAAAGACCCTGGTGATACAGAATTGTTGAATAAAGTTCAGGGAACTTGCTGACAAGGTGAACATTGGTGTTGGATCCATTCACTTTATTTTAATTAAAATGTGCCAAAGTTGCTGCCAATTGAGCGAAAGCTGTTGGAGACTGTGAACTATGATCCCAACTTCCTCAACACGGTGATCGCTTTTGATGAGTCTTGGGTTAAAGGGTATGACACAGAAACCAAACTACAGTCATAACAAAGGATGCATGCAACATCCTCGAGGCCCAAAAAAGCAAAGCAGGTCCGGAGCAATGTGAAAATCAGGCTGACCGTGTTATTTGATTTCGGTGGCACTACTATTACCAAGGAGTACTATCGAGAGGCTCTGCATCATCTTCATGATGGACGGACCTATGGGCAAATGGCAGGTGGAAATTTCACCACGATAACGCACTCACTCATTCTGCACACGTGGTTCAGTGTTTCTTAGTCAAACACAAAAAAAACGACTTTCGCTAACCTCTCTGCTCCCGTTTCCTAAGATATATGCTTATTTTCCAAACTTTAAAAGACCAGATTTCAAACCAGGCAAACAATTCTGCAGATTTAAGAACAACTTAAATCGCAATCAACTTTCGGATCATTTGAAAATGTTTCGGGCCTGTTGGGCAATTATATATAACAAAAATTGTCTTGCAATTATTGCTGTTATAATCGCAAATCTGTCAACCATTTAATTTCACCTTATAACATCAGATATCGTGCATACACAAACTGCTGAATACCTAATGTCCGAGAACTGCTATGTTACATGGAATAGTTCTTACATCTACGTTTAGGCATATGCAGATAATGTATCATAGCTATACTGTCTGATGGGTTATGCCAATCTTCTCTAAAGCAACCATGGACATGATTGACGATTAGTGCACTTGAAATTGACTTCCATTCGACCCTCTGAACACTTAGGTCGTTCTCTTTTCGAGAAGGATGGAGCTGACTGGTTTAGTGCAAATGTCACGTTGATAATCTTTTGCTTTTAGAAAGAAATGGGGCTTGTCACCGAGGATCTATACGTCTATGATAAGACCAATCACATATACCCTATGCGTCGGTGGTACGAGCTTTTCGAAAGTGCGTTACTACTGCTTACAACAGTCTCCAAAGAATATTCTGCCTCGGCTGTTCGGAGGCTTTTCTTAGCAAGCCCCGCTCTGATTGATCTCCTTGATATTCATATCATGCACTGCGCTTTAAAAATCCGCTTCCACTTAAAATAAATGGTCTTTGGTACTACGAGTATATATATGCATTGGAGTTTTGATGGTCAACTCACATCGCCGCGACGCGAAATATTTCTTCCTTCAAATTTTGTTTTCAACAATTTTATTGTTTCGATTGTTGTGTTCCAGGTTGCACAGTCCTGTTTAATGTCATCAAGATCTATTTCAACCGTTTGCGGGCAGAAAAAGTTGTTTATCATCTCTCGGTTACAAAAGCCGTTGACGGTGACCGTACTGCCAACCGCATCCTTAAAAAAGTCAAATCAATCCACCAGTTCAAGATACGCACCAAACAGTTGCTCGTGCTCCTTGCACGGTACGCTAATAGATCACTCTTGGATTTTCAGACCACCAAACGCGACAATTCTGTTTGCTAACATAGCCAGTAACTTGTTATTGATTCAAGATCCATTCTTCGAACGTTTGGCGCTGCGCATGGTCTTTTTCAAATGTTGTTTCAACTGAATCTTACAAGCATTCAAGCTGTAAACTTCTTCGGTAAAATCTCAGTCGATGTGAAACCATTATGGTCAACACTCTAACATACTGCAATGCTGTCATTGGATCGAGCTGCACGAACACGGGCAGGTTTCTTCTTAGGTTTGCACTGATCCAATCGCCTGAAGTTTCTCGATTAATCGGACCATTGTACGACAAGAAGGTGCATTATGATGGCCAAAATATCCATGACATTTTCGAAAATTTTATCATTTCAGTAGTCGATTTTCAAAATTTCTTTGCGTTGTGCATCCATAAAATTCTCCATGACCAAACCTTAATATAACAGCTGACAAAAAACAACGCTGTACAAAAAAGGCGAAACATTCAAAATTGAAAAGGCGGTCTTAATGGGACACCATTTATTCTGATGCATAATAGTAGCCAAGTACCATGACAACAGTGAACTGATACAACTGGCACTTTGCTTCTTTAGCGGAGCACCAGAACTATAAAACAAACTGACGTTTATTTTTAGGCACCAACTGCCAAATTCAAACGTAACACAGGTTTATCCCAAAATATTGGACCTTTACACTGTGTGGTGCTGATTAATTTAGCCGTGCTATTAATTTAGTCATCCCGTTAACGGACTCTGGTTAAGAAGTGCTCAAATAAGTCTTCGTTGGAGTTCAGTTAGACCAGTTGTAAGCGGGAAAGTGTAGGAGAGGAAGTTTTCTTTATTTAAATCCCGAAAGTTGTAACTGAATCGCCATGGAATCTGACGCCAGTTGAAGAGGGAGTGCGCCGCAAATTCGTTAAGGAATACTTAATCGCAGGAGATGTATATTAGTGACAGAGTCTTACAATAATATTTGTGATTTAGAGATATCTCTTCTTCTGAGGGTCATTAGCTTGTAGTTTTGGATTTAGTATCGAAAATATTATTCTAGATGTCTACAGTTGCCTCTATAAGACAGCTTATAACTGGCCTTTGAAAAGTTTAAAAGTGTATTATTTGTTTAGCGTAGGATATTGACAACTTGATTCTGTCTACTTGAATTCCATTATGCACTGTTACTACCAGGTTATTGTACAATACTTAACGCTTTAAAAATAACAACGCAACGCTGAAGGAAATTGCGCTCAACAGAGAAGAAGCTGATTTTTTTTTAAATCTTATTATATACAACCTAACAAAGTAGGTCTGAACACCAGCTTCAGCCTCACAAAAACGGTTCCTTTAAGAGCGTTTTTCATAAAATATCTCGGCGCAGAGCCTGTATTTCAGTCTATAGCTACGGGGTTTTTTTATGCGACTTTTTAAATAGTCCCATATACAGAGCTTAAAAGCTTTCAAATCCATAGCACGTGTAGATAAATAAAATTGTGAATCTTTTGGAAATTATTTGTTCGTCGAAAATATCTCTTGGTTCTACATCCATCCAGATCAAACCACATCGCAGGATGGTCTGCAATAACGACATTGTTTTCAAAGAAAAACGACCAAATAGCTTAACGCCGGATTATACAGTGCATTTAGGTGAGTATACTTGCCGCCGGTACAATAATCTTAGGTTTTCACTAAAAATAAAATTCTTTCTATATACCATAGTATAACCTTGATCAAAAAGTTCCCGGTGGCGTCACCATGTGGCGCTCCCATTGTTTCGATATGAGTTCTGTTTTTTGTTAAGTTGGTAAATCTGTTGTTAACATTCTCTCTAAATCTTAGCGTCTTGGCTTGACATTTGCAAAAGTTACGTAGTCAAGAGTACATCTATATTGTGTGAGTTGGCGACTTTTTACAATTTTAGAAATGGATTTAAATTTGCAACAGTAAAAGTTTTAATGGAGCGCGAACGTTGGAAATATTGGAAAAGTGTTTCAGCAACGATAAAAATGGTCGTGAGTCAATCGAAGATGATGAACGCAGTAGCAGACCATCGACATCAAAAACCGACGAAAACATTGATGAAGTAAAAGAAATGTTGGTCAATAACCGCAAATTAACCATCAGAGAGATAGCGGAGGACTTGAACATTGCCTATGAATCCGTCCAAGACATTTTGGTTAATGATTTGGGTTTCCATAGTGTAGCAAAAAAGTTGCTGCCAAAAGACGTCGCCAAAGGAATGATTTGCGAGGCTGAATGCGATCCCACATTCATCAAAAGGATCATTACTGGAGACGAGACGTGGGTTTAATGAGTACGACACGCAATCCAGACATCAGGCAAGTGAACAGCGTTTACCAAATGAGCTGAGACCAAAAAAACCACGTCGTTTTTAGTCAAAAAATAAGGCAATGCTCACGGTTTTCATGGATTACAAAGGTGTAATGCATCATGAATTTTTGCCAGAAGGCCAGACAGTAAACAAAAAGTATTATTTGGGAAGTTTGCGTAAAGCAATTCGACGAAAGAGACCAGAATTGTGAGTAGAAAACTCGTGGATTTTGCACCATGATAAAGCACCCTCGCACAGTGCCATCATTATTCGTAATTTTTTGACGAAAAATGCAACAAATACCATCTAACAGCAACCGGATTCACCTGATTTGGCTCCCTGTGACTTCTTTCTGTTCAACCGAGTTAAAAAAACCACTACGGGGAACGCGTTTCAGTAGTCGAAAGGAAGTAATGGAAAAATCGCAGGAAGCACTGATGGACATACCGAAAACCGAATATAAAAAATGTTCCGAGGATTGGATCAAGCGCTGGCATAAGTGTGTTGCAGTCGATGAGGATTACTTTGAAAAACTTGTATTTTTTATTTTCTGAATAATTTCCGGGATCAAGGTAGTTTATATAATTTTCTTGTCTTATTGTTTCTTGCAAACAGATTTTTTGGAGGATTTTCTGGCTAAGTCTTAGGTTCTAAAAACCGACCTCAGTGAATAAACTGAATTAACCAGAGTGCCTCTTCTGTACTCTCAAGAGCACTTGCAAGAATTTCTTCAACAATCGATTTCGGACAGAGCGAGATCTTCTAATTTGGTGAAGACCAATTGCAGCTCCTTGTTGATGAAATCGTTCCACCTGTGCCTGAATCATATTCACGGGGAGAACATTTCGCACACTGCACAGACTATTTACAAGTTATTAGACAAATCTGCATAGCGGACATTTAAAGAACAAGTTCGAATGAGCTAGTAACAACACACAAATAGATATGGGATGTGTGCTTGAAAATAATAAAAGGTAGTTGAAGGCGTAAGAGGATCTGACTGATTCCTACTGCCGATACTTAAGTCTCTAAAAAATATTGGGTCTATAACTTAATTCGTTTTAATTCGGTATTCTAAGAAATGGCGTAACTTGTATTATTCCATTGTTATTATCCATTGGAACATGCGTTGGAAAGCTACTGTCATTATACGTCATTTCAGTATATTTCATTTATTTGAAGCGTAAACAACAATAATTTTTTTTCACTCAAATATGTCGAACTTTGTGCCTGAAAAAGTGTTTTTGCGGGGAGTTCTTCTTCATTACTTTAATATGAAGAAAACTGCTGCCGAAAGTCATCGTATTTTGGTGGAAGTTTATGGTAAACATGAAAAACTGGAAGCATTACTCTATGAAATTGGGTTCCACATGAACTCAAGCCGAAAGACGTCGAAAGGTGGTTTTGCATGTCCAAAATGCTGCTGGAACGTCACAAAAGGAAGTCATTTTTGCATCGGATTGTTACTGGTGATGAAAAATGGATCCATAACAACAACCCCAAGCGCAAAAAAATCATATGTGAAACCCGGCCAACCCGGCCAACCAGCCAAATCAACGGCAAAGCCGAATATTCATGACGCGAAGGTAATGCTCTGCATTTGGTGGAATCAGATGGGTGTGCTGTATTATAAGCTGATAAAACCGGGTGAAACCATCAAAGGACAATGCTACCGAACACAATTAATCCGTTTGAAGAGAGCGGTAAAAAACGCCCGGAATATGCGACCAGACATGAATCAATAATTTTCCATCATGACAAAGCTCGGCCCCACGTTGCTATTCCGGTTAAGAACTATTTGGAAAACAGTGGATGGGAAGTCTTACCTCACACGCCTTATAGCCCAGACCTTGCCCCTTCTGACTACCATTTGTTCCGGTCGATGCAGAACGCCCTCACTGAAACACGGTTCACGTCAGAGCAGAATATCAAAAATTTGCTTGATTCATTCTTGGCTGCCCCACACGCCTTATAGCCCAGACTTTGTCCCTTCTGACTACCATTAGTTCCGGTCGATGCAGAACGCCCTCACTGAAACACGGTTCACGTCAGAGCAGAATATCAAAAATTTGCTTGATTCATTCTTGGCTGCCCCACACGCCTTATAGCCCAGACCTTGCCCCTTCTGACTACCATTTGTTCCGGTCGATGCAGAACGTCCTCACTGAAACACGGTTCACGTCAGAGCAGAATATCAAAAATTTGCTTGATTCATTCTTGGCTGCCAAGCCGGCACAGCCGTGCATGTTTTACGTAAATTTTCGAATTTTGTTCCAGAATCTGACGCAATATTGAAGATTAAAAGTAAAACGCTATTCAAAGTGTTCTGCAAGAGCAATAAAAAGACTTTCGAGTGCAAGTTGAGTTTTTGGCCGAAAAAACTAATTCTTCAAACAGGAACATTTTATGAAAGAAGTTGCGAAACTTCAAAGCACAAATAAAATCCAAATGGCTCAAGCATGAAAGGTATCATGAGAGACTTTTATCAAACGAAAATTCATGGCTGGCCGAAAATTGTGAATTCACAATCCACGCGGTTAGGAAAGGCGGTAGGTCTTCGAGCTCATTTGTAGATAGCAGCGAAAGTTCGACACGCAGAAAAACTACAGCCATTCGTTCCGAACTCAATGCCGATATTTTGGCATTTGAATTTAAGGGGCTGAATGTAAGATAGCTGCCGAAAATGCCGTTAAAAAAGCCATGAATGTTTCATATATTCAAATGGATTTAAACTCTTCTGACAAAGTAGTGAAAATTTTACCCCGTGAGGCACAAAGACAATTTAAGAACCAACTTTCAACAAATATAAGTTAAATTCAGAAAAACTTGAACAGTATTGTTCTGAGACGGCTTGCTTGTATGTGAAGCTATATCCTTGGATTCCGATGACTCCAACTCTTCACAAGATACTTATTCGTGGATCTGTTATAGCTCGAGAGGTCTTATTACCTATCGGAATCTTAAGTGAAGAAGTCCATGAAGCCCGCAATAAAGACTTCTCATCTTACAAGGAATTTTTCACCTGAAAAACGACAAGAACTGACAACAACACTGATATTATGAATCGGCTATTGATTGCTCGCAATCGTTTCCAAAATCTAATTCTTTTGTTATGTATACTTTCTCATTATTTATTTTTTATGTACATGTATCTTAAGAAAAGTAAAAAATTAAAGCATTCATTTCATTTACGCAATTATAATGACCTTTAAAAATCAAAGGCAAACTTTCGCTGTTCGCGATCATGGATTTCAAAACCACGGCTCCTGGATTTCATATATTGTAACAACTTACAATGTACAAAAACGATACTTATCATTGTTTTCCTAATAAGCCCACTTATGCCTAATTTGAAATCTAATTGGAAGCTATTCTTAGAAAAGATTGAGAAATCAATTTCAGGCGCTAATGCCTCTTAAAAAAATCAATAAGTCATTTTCGAGCCACAAAATTTCTTTCTTTTGGGCAATCAACTGACAGTTGTGCTGCCTAATTATCAACCTTAAGCTGAAAGGTATACAACTCCATAATGAGCGTTTGCTAGACCAATCTAAATGCAAACAAAGCCCATTGTGCTTTTATATCATATTCACATGGTATGTCCACTAAAATAACTGTCGGTCGTTCGTATCTATCGATGTTCCGGTTTACATGAATAATGAGCGAAAACACAAGATTTCTCCAGAAGTACGAGAATCATCAAAAGCGCCAACAACAGAAAAAAAAAAAAGATGGGATTCTCTCTCACCTCAGTGTCAAATCCGACCCGATGAACTCGTAAAATGTCGAAAATTATCACTCTACACGAGTGGTAGTAGGAGTTCTGTTCTGTCTTATCTTTCATTCACAATACTTGTCTCTAAACCTTCCCCACTCAAGCTTTTGGCTATGGGATATGGCGCAACAACCGATATGCTGCCTGCACAGATACATATCTGTGGAACATAAATGTGAACACTCGGCTAATTACCTTGTGACGATAATGACTGCTGTATCTGTATCTTGCGATGATCGTACTGCCTAAACGGTCTTTAAGTGCTTCGTCTTTCTTTTTCAGTTAGCCAAACAGTAATCGTCAATCAGGCCCATAAGCCGAGCGACCAACCTGAAAATGCACTCAACCATACAAGATTCAGATACTCGTACACCCGACAATGCACGCAGACAACTGGTCTTAGGATCCTCGGATACGATGTCGGATATGGGAGCCGAAGTAGTACTCGTACATGTAGAGAGTATCTCAAGGTATTTATGTTGACAGTAGCTGTCGGTGAACAATCGATACCACTTAGATTCAATTTAAAGTGTAATAAACTGTAAACAACCACCCATCGACAATGCATTGCGTAACTGCTGCTCCAGCTACAGCTTTAGCTGAAGTCAAAGTGAGCGATCTAATAGCTGGCACAGGGGCTGAAGTTGGAGATGGTAATGCTGGTGGTGATAGTGCTCTAGTGCTAGTGCTGTTGGTTTAACTAGTGAATGGGTGCCGTTGCGTGTCATTGAATGACTGGATGAAGATCGTAAAATTTGAATTTCTGTTTGTGATCGTAAAACGTAATTTAAGCAAATTAACGATTTCAGTTTACGAGTATTGGTATTGGTTGTTTCGTTATTTATTGAAGCTGTCGTTGTGTATCTATACTCGTAGCCATAACAATTCCCCCAAGAGTTTGATTGCTGGCGACAAATGAAAAAATAAAAATAAATAAGTAAATAATGAGGAAGAGGAAGAGCAAGACGCAGTGTCTCCGAAGATCGCAGCAACAATTGACTTTGGCATGTTAGGAGAATCGAAAGACAGGTTTTCTACAGAATTTTGTCTACCATTCAAGTTGATGGAAGTAATGCTCGTTTGGGAGTTGCTTTTTTTTTTTTTTTTTTTTTGTTATTTGCGAGTTTTCTGTTGCCAATTTCGTCATCATGGTCGTGGTATAGCTGGAATAGGTAACAGGTTTGACGACTAATGACGTTAGATCGTAAATATTTAACTTGAAATTGTCCATAAATGTGAAATCCGTTGCTCCATTGAACACACGTGGTAGATAAATATGGAAATGCTACTAAAACTTGCTGTCACAGAAAGCATTGATTTGTTTATGTGCAACGTCTAACTGATACATATGCGATACAACTATGCCTATTTATATCTTAAATGTAGTTCCCACGAATTTGTATTTCTAGTAAAAAAAAATGTTTTTGGTGCTGTAATACTACTGAAAAGAAACATGTGATCAATTGATAAAATTGTTGATGTCAGCTATATATTTATGGCTGACATCAGGTCATAGAAAAGATAACAACGCTTTTCGTTATATATGTATATAACGATGAAGAAGTCATTGTAGGACATCCTTAAGCATGCTTTCATTTTGAACATGTTGGAGAGCGCGTTCTTCTATGAATAAGAAGTTCACTGGATCTTCTATGGACCAGGTTTCACCATATCATGTTGATTTAACTTGTTTTACTTTTATGAGTACATCAGCATCCTTAAGATACTTAACAAAAGTAGTCGACTTTGTATCTACTAAGAAGATCGAAGTGGCCTGATACTCATAGAATGGCAAGTGATGTTGCTGAAGACGAGGTTAATGATTAGATCGCCTAAAAACATACGGGCGCCGAATCTTTCCTACATTTTAGAACCAACCGTAAGCACTAATTAAGATGTTTACATAATACAACATGCGGAATCCCTTTTCATCTGTACGATATCAAGGGCTGTGTTGAAATCAATTTCCGTATGCAGATGATCTGTGAACTTAGAGAGATGTCGCTGCATCGTAAGTATTATATCATATATCACTGTGGAGCATATTATACCGCCCCCATGTCATGGTATTATTATTTGCACTTGGTCGCTGCTTTGTCGTGCCGTATGACAATGGGCTATGGCTAAGTGCGTGTAACAACCGATGGATAGCGGGTGGGAAGTGTGAATTTTGTTGGTGCATTGTTTCATTTTGTTGTAAGAGCATAACACCTACAACAATTTGATTCGGTAAACGAACGTCAAAATTTTCATTTCGCCCCTTGCTTAACATCGTTGGTGTTTAGTTTTTTGTGCTTGTTTGTGGTTGTGACTAGGGAATTCAAGGTTGACGTAACCTATATGCAAGGGCTAAGCGTACGTCCACGTTTGCAAGTATAGAGCATCTATTTTGGCACTTGTTGAAACACAGATAGATCCAACTCTGATCTGACGCTACCTAGCTACGAACTAGTGCCATTGTTCTTCTCTAACCGCTGTCTGGCCATTTACGTGCCTAGCGTTGCAGCTTACCAAGTTCCAAGGACAATGTGTCTTGGGTTTAATGTGAATATCTGTCTGTGAAGACTTGATTTCACGGGATGTTCATACATCCATGGGAGCAAGGATACATTTTGTCATCGCCTGCCGTATTCCTGAGTATTAATTCGGAACGGGCCTGGATGTACACGTTCCACACTAGGTATGTGTCGAGCCCGATCTAAAACTTCTTGCTGTTTTTACACTCACAGAACTCAGCTTTTATTGGAACTCTACATTGGGTCCAAGCCAACAGGAGGACACTACCCGCGAATTGGGTTTAAACCACAGTCACGATGACGCTCCCACAAGGTGGCCTACCTAAGAAAGACAGGCCCGAAAAGAGATCCATGTATTTAAGTCCTGGTATGGACTATCGGTGATCTTGCTGCCAACAAGGCCTGTGGCCGGCAGCTTGTAACTGGTGAAATCATAGCAACTTTCAGTGACGTTAAGTTCAGAAAACCGATACGATAAGCCCAGCATTTTGCCCTGTCCCCGCTTTTTATTGGACAACGTCATTGATGGTCAAATTTTGATAATTGGGCGGAGGCCCAGCCCGAAGCACAGTGTGTTGGGATCTTCGCTACAGAAAACCACTTGACCCAGCTTTTAAATAAGCCCACACGTGTACCAAACATTGATAGTCATACCGCCAACACACTGGACTTGTTTTTAACTTCTCACCTTGGTAAATACAATACATGGTCAATATGCCATCCCCTCTAGGCTTGTCAGACCACTGTGCCTTCCTTAAAGAAACATATGGCAATACGAGAAAGCCGGACTTAACAGCTTCTTTAGGAGTTTTAATTGGTCGTTATGTTTCCTCAATAAAGAAGTGGATGCAGCTGCTGATATTATCATATTTCAGTAAACGCCTCATCCTTAATCCCTTGGCTCATTTACAATGATATTCTAGATGTCAGCTCTGTGGACAAGGCTAATCTGCTTGCTGCACATTTGTGACCAGCTCAACACTCTTAGATTAAGTTTTGTCCCCGCCTACACTTAAGTGCGTTGAATCTTCAATGCGCCGAATTCACTTTTGCACTCGTGTAGTAACCTGAGTACTTAAAAATCTTAATATACACGAATTTGCTGGTCAGATAGTATATTTCTTCTTCTTCTGAAGAGTTGTTCTTTCACCCTGGCATAACCACTGCGTAAGCTTTTTCATCAATCCTACACTCTAGAGGAACAGTTTTTGTTCAGTCCGTCCCTAAAAAAGGCGAATCTTATTCTCTTTCCCCCTATTGCACTTACGTTACTTCTTTCCAAAGCCATGGAAACGCTGATAAACCGTCAGCTCATGAAATATCTCGAAAAGCGAAAACTTCTCAATTAGCGGCAGTATGATGGTGGCTCTTGTAACAAAAATGCGTGCTTTCCTGGTCATTGTAACATTCAGACATTTAAAACCAAAGTACGTTTTCTTCGAGCGCTTTGTATGCGTTAATTGTAAAAAATGTGAGGTTAGATTTGTGGGTTGATGGAGTATGTGGCCGCTGTAAGGCTTTGTTACACCTTATCACATTTAAGTTCATTTTGTATGTATATATGTGGATCGAGAATCCAATGCCAGTATTCAGTCTTATGTGATGTGCAAGTTAAAGTGTACATGTTAGGTTCAGTTGATCGCAGAAGATTCAGATGTTCTTGGTTCCAACTTTGATTGATTCGTTTATCAATGGTTCCGTTCCCAATCCTAGATGCATGGTAAGATACAGGAGAACCTTATTTCAAATTCATTATACGAAGGGTGGTGTAGAGAACAGATTGTACTCTGCACTGAAGTGGTTTTTAGTTTTGAATGCATTTTATTTTCTTAAACTCTAACTCTTACATACTAACAAAAAATGCTTAAATGCTAGCTTACAATTACTTAACAATCTTATACTAACCTACTGGCCCAACACAGGCACTCTAAGCTAATCTAAATTCTTATATCTATGTCTTTCGACTTCATTTACATTTTATTTAAAAATTTTTATTTTGTATACTTAGGGCTAAGAAAAAATATTTAACAAAAAACTTAGCCTATGGATGTAATTTTTTATTTTTTATAAAAACTTAATATCTAACTTAAAATAAACCTTAATCTACCTAATCCTACATACACAATACACACATAAACACACATAGACATTACACAATTATATACATATATTGGTATATACCTTTGTATATACCAATATATGTGTATATTTCTTAAGTGCTAACCTAAAAACCTATGCAAGCTGGCCATCGCTATTTACAGAGCAAATAGATTGGTCAGCTCTGCCTCATTAGTGAGGCTGGTCCGTACTTGACGGAAACGACGACGAAACATCTTCTCCATCATTCAACCACCAGAAATGCTGGTGCTGCCGAACGACATCCCTCTGAACCTGAGACGATCCACACTTCTATGTGTGACGTCTCTGTTGTAGTTGAGTCGCCTGTCCCCAGCTCTCCGAGCGACATGGAAGATTAACGGAACTGCTGATCTATCCTGGATCAACCCTATTTGATCTAAGTAGAGGAATGCTTCCGGTGGAACGAAGCCGTCAGAGCGCACACTCTCGTGGTAACGGTAATTGGGATAGTAAGCCCCAGATATCAGGTTATTCGTCGAGGTCATTGCTCTTGCAATGTGCCTTCGAGTCAGCTTAATTACGAAGTTGTCCACTCGTATTAGGTTCGCTCTGTTGTACAGGACCTCATTACGATAAAATTTTTTGTACTCCGACTCTGGTGTTCTGTACAAGCGAAGGCAAGCCCTCAGGCAAGCCCTCTCAAACACCCGAATCTTTTCCATTAAGCTTGCTCGCACATTGAACCACACGGGACACCCAAATACCAACATGGGCCTGATAAGGGCCATGTAGCAGATTACCTTTACCCTCGCATCGAGTTGGCTGCTATAAAACAGTCTCTTTGTAAGGGCAAAAGCGCCTTTAGCTCTGACCAGAGCAGCATCTACGTTTTTGTCAAAATACAGAAACTGATCTAGCCAGATCCCAAGGTATCTGACTACCTTTCGACAGGCAAGAGGCTGTCCGCGTTGTCCAATGATCGAGAACGTTCGCCAATTTTTTCTGGTATCTCTAGAGGCTCTAGACAACGGCGTCCTAAAGAGAATGGTTTCCGACTTCTGAAAGTTGATTTTTAACTTCCAGTCATCGCAAAATCGTCTTATCTTATCGAAGTCACGCTGCAAGAGAGTATTGATGACCTCGATTTTTGGACCTGTTCTGTACGCTATCAAATCGTCTGCGTACGCAATAGTATGGGGAAGTGAACCTATCAAGTCGCTTGTATAAATGTTAAACAGGATCGGCGAATTGACCGCGCCTTGCTGAAGACCATTTTTAATTTGAAATATTCCAACAGAAGTTACATCACCATTCTTCACGATGAACTGTCTGTTGGTTAACATATTATAAAGAATGTACAAGAGTGGTTTACTGATCCCCAGCCTAGTCAGCTTATAGAAAAGACCCTCTAACCATACGGTGTCGAAGGCCTTCTCCAAGTCAACAAGGCAGGCACCGGTACATTGGTTTTTGCCTTTATTCCATTGGATATCGGACACCAGTTTAGACGCGGCATGTGAGATATCATGTCCCGCCTTAAAACCGAATTGATTATCCGGAACTATATATTTGTCCTCAACTCACCTAGACAGAGCTCTATTGATTACCTTTTCAAACACCTTACTGATATTCGGAAGGAGACTTATCGATCGGAGATTCGCTGGATTGGATATATCCTTTCCCTTTTTGGGGATAGGTTGAACCACCGCCGTTTTCCAATGCGCTGGATAATGTGCATTATTCATTGCATTATTAAACAGGGTGGCGTAAATGTCCACCGCTTCTAGAGGAAGATGTCGAAGCACGATGTTCGAAATACCATCGATCCCCACTGATTTCTTACTCCTGATTGTGTCGAAGATCTCATGGAGTTCTTCCTTCGAAATGAACGGGGGCAGTTCACCCCCTTTTGATGATGATGGCCAACACGTTGCAGTTAATGGAAATCACTATCGGTGATATGTGGTCTCAATAGGACGGCGCCATTTACCACACAGTGGGTCAAACACTCGATCTTTTGAAGTCAAAGTTTGGTGAGCGTATTATTTCAAGAAATAGTCTTATTGGCTTACGCTAACAAGCCAGAGACAATAGACGTTGTCAGAGTCAATATTGAACGAAAGGTTGCCGGAATATGTGGAAGAATGGTCGAAAATTGGTTCAAGCAAATCGATAGCGGCAAGTGGGCTTATGGTGCACATATGAATGAAATCGAGTTCCATCCATAATGGTATCGGATGTACTTAGTGGGAATACAATTTTTTTCGATATCCCAGATAGTTTGTGTTTTTTTGAAAAACAGAAATTCTTTAATGCAAAATCCGAATCTATACATTAAGCCAAATTAGCCCCAAACCACTTTTAGCTACAGGTTTTTGAATGTAGAAATCAGAGCAATGTAAATTTTTGAACCTGAGCTTGGCGCTGTAATCAATGGACTGTACGAGCATGTGTACTATCTTTTGCAGTACTTTGCTTGTTGTAGATTGCCACCAAATTGAGACAGACAATAGCCGTGTACATATATGTACAAGCCAATCTAGCTTTTTTAGTACGCTGTTCAACCAGCGTTACCAGTTAAGGTAACCATGCACTTCTTTACTTAGGTATTCTTCTTTCGTATTTCCGTCTGTAGAAAGAAGGTTATATTGCTGAGCTTTTCGTTTGTTTGTGATATAGAGGAGCTCAATTTTTCAATGTCTAAACTTCAGTCCACAGGGCTTGGTCCATCCACCAAGAATTCTAAAACCATAGCTCTATACTAATTATAGGTAGGAACCTATCGGTAATCCAGATACGGTTTGCTCTTATTCTCTTCTGTCTTAATTCCAGAAGTATTTCATTAAGCTCATGGTTTACTTTTATGATAAGTGTTGACGTCAATTTTTGTTTCTATTGGCGCAGCTCGAAAAGTTCTCGATTCACTTGCATTCCTGCGACATGCAGCTCGTTTAGCTTATTTCATCACTTGTAAATTGAAATTTTAGTGCGGCACAGTATCATGGCGATGAGTCTTGAATGTTAAGCAGAGAGAGGAGCTGATACACAAATCTTTCGAAAAAAGATATTTCAGCGCATATTAGTTTTCGAATTCCATCAGTATGGCTCTCGATGATAAAAAAGACAAAGTTCATGTTGATTCAAGTATCAAACTGTCATGATTATTATGAACTGCGTGTATGTGATCAAAGAGGCTGTGAGGCTTCAATGCCCTGGGCATCTGACAGTTCTTGAAAGAGTTAGGATCACGTTCAGTAAGACAATTCGATCCGGCACGGCTTCTACATATAGGGTGTTTCATCGTTAGCTTTGATTTTACAAGGCATTTTTTGACAGATCACGCGTGACTCCTATCAAACTCCTTTGTCATCTTTGTTCAATATCGTTTGGCAAGTCATCATGGAAAGACTCACACCATAACAGCATCTCCAAATTGTTCAGCAGTATTACGAAAATCAGCATTCTGTGAGAAATGTTTTTCGCGCGATTCGAGGAACTTACGGTGCGCTTAATCGAACTACTGAAACCAGTATTGCCAATACCATTCGCAAATTTTAATCCCAGTTTACATTAGTGGATGATACTCGAACGGTAAGACCACATTCAGCACGTAGTGAAGATTCTATAGCAGCTGTAGCTGAGAGTGTACGCGAATACCGTGACGAATCGACTCGTCGTCGTTCTCAGCAGCTTAGCTTACCGTATTCGACAAGTTGGCGTATTTTACGTGAGGATCTCGGCCTTAAAGCAAACAAACTTCAACTTGTTCAAGAATTAATGCCAAGCGACTTAAAGTTGCGTCATATTTTCAGTGAATGGGCTCTGGAAAAACTCAATGAAAATTCGGTGTTTTATCGTGAAATTTTGTTCAGTGATGAAGCCCATTTCTGGCTCAATGGATATCTTTGAACTATTTTCTCTGAGGATATGCAAAGTCTCAGGTCTTCAGGAATAAGCCAGCTATAATTGACGATTTGGAAGCCAACATTACTCGTGCTATCCGCGAGATACCAGTCGCTATGCACGAACGAGTCGCCCTAAATTGGACCTTCCGAATGGACCACCTCAGACGTAGTCGTGGCTAACATTCACATGATATCATTTTCGAGGAGTAAATGCCATGAATCGTTCTTTTCACCGATAATAAAAATTTTAATTTCACTTTCAAATTTATGTGTTTTATTTTACATTATAAATGTAAGAATTATAAGAAACTCAATCAAGTTCAGTTCCTATTCACCATCTTATTGTGCAGGGTTTAATATCGTTTACAATTTTTTCTATAGCGCGTATTTAAAATGATGATATTTGACATTTTTGAAACTGGAATTGTATACCACCGGTGACACATTGTCATTAGATAGACTAATCTCATTGAGAATTCCAGATGCAGAGTCTTTGCTGTTGACAACAATAGCTAAAGCATACGGTATAACTTTAAGATTCTTATTAAATCTTAATTTCTTGAGAAGTAGCCACAACATTTTTGAAACTTTGGTCTTTAAGGTTAAAAGTAATTAGGTGCCACATTGGCTGCATCGCTTAAGCGATTATAGAACAATGTTTTAGGATTGCGTTCGAGGGGAGTCACAATGGAAACAGCTACAGAAACGAATGCTAACACGCACGCAGAAAACATTAATCGAGTCACATTTGTTTTGTATGCCTAATAACCAAAGTCTTAAAGGCCAGAACTTTACAAGTTATTTGGAAAGGTGTCATTCTCGGTGTTAACCCATTCCCACAGATATTTTCCAACGGCGCATAAGCCACAACAAAGAGAACATTTCGTTTTGAACGTGTTTTCTTTTTTTTTTTTTTCTTGTGATGAAAGGTTGGATAAGCTTAAGATACCTCTACAGTGCATTTGTAAACTAAGAGTGACCACATCCTCTACTCGACTTTAAAACAACTACAGCCACATCCAAATACAGGTAACAGAAAGCATAAGCACACCATTTTATCCAAGCATATCCATAATGCGGTTTTCCTATGCAGAAGCACCAATTCTCATACCCACAAAGTATGACAATAAAAAAGAGTCAACAAATCTCCTCTTACCTTATCCTTTGTGACATTTTCACATGATAAAGGCTGGACAAGTGATACTTTTCCATCAGAAATTCTAATGTAACTCGGTGGTGGTGCCACATCCTGAAGTTCCTCCTTGTCATCATCTTCGGTTTTCATATCAAGAATTTGTCTGCAAAAGAAGAAAAGGCGATTAGCAAATTCAAACTTGGTAAAACAAAAAAAACGAAAAAAAAAAAACGCTTAAAAGACGTAAAATTTAGGTCAGTGTTTTATTGTTCTTCATGGCAGCAAAAAACAAAAATGAAAAAAAAAAAAAAATGGAAAAATGGAAAAAAGGAATACAAACCGACAAAGCAACAGAGCAGCATACAAAACGTTTTCATATTCCCTCTACGATCTTCTTAGTGACGGTTTTAATTTTTTTTAATGACACGCTTATCCCCGCAAATTGCACGAAACAGCATGGAGAAGAGTCAAGTTAAACCTTGGAACTTGCCATGTGGACTGAATGAAGAATAAGCGCTGAACGATGCGACGACAACTCAAGTTAGTCCCGCAGGCGGAAATGCATTCATGCAGGCAGGCTGTCTGCCATGCCATTTCATACCATCCCATGCCATACTACGAGTACTCGTTTACCATGCCAGGACAAGCTGAGGCGGTACGGGCCAGATTGCGAGCGAGATTTCAACTTGAATTCGATTTAAAGAATAATGAAAGCCTTCGGGGGTGGGAACAAGAGAAATTCATATATTCTCGCGTAAAGGTAGACAGACGCTAATTCAAACTCTTCCAGATGGTGGAGAACGCCTACGTTGTATCGTACGACCTAAAACTATAGATTGGCCGACTTCGAGCTGCACGTGGCGAAAGGGAGTGAACCGGTGGAGATTCGCGCTGGAGATGTGTTTCTCTTCGGGGTGTTGTCATCGTCATCATAGTAGGTGCCTTCACTATGCCTGCTACAATATTGGAGTGCACGGCCTACAGGCGGCAGGAAACTGCGTAGCGCATGTCATGGAATGCATGAATGAAATTGAAAATTTTGATTTTAATTGAGATTTTTGCTGGATGTCGTTGTTGTTGATACTACCGATGGTAGTGCATTTTTCTTTTAAAATTAAAACGTCTTCACTGTTTACGACAGCGAAAGAATGAGGAAATCCAGCAATAATTAGAGAGATACGAATACATGTATAAGAATGGAATTGCCTTTCGAACGAGTTGTGCCAGACTGTTTTGTTTTTTAACTTCAGATGGAGGATAAGTGTATATTTGGATTGGATTTCTTCGAAGCGTACATCCCATTAGTATAATTGGTAAAATTTTGAAATGCAACAAAGGTATTTCGCAAATATATATGATGATATAGAAAACATTGATAATGAAGATTTATTATGACTCCCTTTCTAGTGATATGGGGTGTGGTTCTTTTCAGGAGACTTAAGAAAAGGCTTACTAAAAAAATAAAGAAGATCTTATTGTATAGTATCGATAGTATCGATGATTGAAGTCTTCCAAAAATTACGTTGATACTCGTGAAAAGCTTTTTCAGCTTACACCACTTTTTTTATTTGTTTATGTTTATGTTAAATACTACAATTCGGGGTGAACTTGGGCCTTAACTAATAAGCCTCTTTAGTCAGCCCAGTCTTCAGCCTGCAGCTACTGAAGTGCGTCGTTAAGGTCCCATTCTACTTATGCGCGCCACCTATGGTCTTCTTCTATTGTGTTGTTCCTCCAGGTAAGATTCGAAGACTCTGCAGGCCGGAGTATTGATGTCCATTCGCTCTATATATCTAAGCCATCTCAGGTGATTGATGCGCAGTTTTCTGACTAGGTCGATGTCCCTGTGCAGCTCGTATAGTTCTTCGTCGAATCTTCTTCTTCAATGCCCGTCAGCGCAAGCGGGAGCGAATATTTTTCGAAGGATTTTGCTCTCGAAGCGACTGAAGATATCTTCATCCGTTTTTGATAGGAGCTATGAAACTTTGGGCATCCCACAGGTGCTTATATTTTGTTTCAAACATTTGGTTTATTAGAGTTATATTGAAATCTTATTTGTAATATCTGCCTGATTCGCTTCGACGGATGATCATTTTCTTGTTAGTTCAGCAGCTCTTTTATTTTCTGGCACATATCTGTGTCTGCGAAGCCATCAAGGTTAAATGTTGTCCCACGTGCAAAGAACAGTAGCTATTCCCGTCAGCGAATGACAAAATGTTTTTAAAAAAAATGTGATAGTTTTATAATTGTTTCTGTCCGTGGAGATGAGAACAGTCGATTCGTGGATAGTGTATAAAATTCGTGAAATTCATTTTTACTAGAATGAAATAAATGATCTAGGCGCGGATCTTTGCGGTCTGGGCATATTTTATTCTCCGGGTATTTCTGTAATAAATAATGAAATTCATTGCTGCAACTAGCTTGTGACGTTTCTATAACTTTTCATATTGCAAAACCTACTCAGGCTTTTTGACTTGACATTTTTGACATATTTTGTTGCAAAATTCCCAAAATACAGCATTGACATTTGCTGTTAGTCGGATAAGATAGATTTTCAAATTGTCTAACAATATTTTTCAAAACACATAAGTTTAAAAATTTAATTTATTTTTTTTTTTTTAATATAATTTAAAATGCTTCATCTTTTAGCTTTCAATATTTTAGGGAAGACTTTATATAGCTAGACAGTGTACTCCCATTTTAGCCATTTGAAATTGAAATTACTTGGTTTGTTGATTCCCTAATGTGCATTCTGCCTTCTCGATCTGGGTGGTTCTATCCGGCGGCGTGTAGTTTAACGGCAAAAGCTCCTATCTGGTCTTGAATATTGTAGAGATTGTATTTGCGTTATTTTAAAAGAAAGCAATTTTTCTTTCTTAGGTTATGTTGCAGCATACAATACGAGTATCGGGTTAGGCTCTGTCGGGCTTTTACTGTAAACGCGGCACGAGTGGATAGATCAACAGTCGCAAACTGGTCTTGTAGTGCTACTTTTCATGCCGCTGCATTGTATTCTATTAGTCAGGTGTCGTGTTCGCTGCATAATTTAGACCATTCATTGAATAAATGTATCTGAGTGGAAGACATTGGCTCGGAAGTAACATTACTTTTAAAATGTGCAAGAAATGCAGTCCTAGTGTATAAATATCAAATTTCGGGCGTTCGGTCTATAAGATACCCCACACTTGAGATGCATAGCACATGATCGATCTTACTTTCGCTTCAAAAATGTTATGTTTTGTACTTAAATTAATGTTGTTTTCTTTACAATGCATGCCTCTCCAATTACAATTTATTACTCTTTCTCTGATTATTGTCTTTGCCAGGTCCATCTTTAATTTCTTGCATTTTGCCCAAAATCGTTTCGGAAAACCATCACGTTGGATTTTTCGGAGAAGATGATAGGTCGTTCAACAACCAAAATAGTATGAGACTCATGAGTAAATTTCTGTGTAACACCTGTTTGCGTTAGTTCTCCGCTCGTAGTCAAGACTTTGTATACATTCGCTGATATTCGCTGATTCTCCCAATGGACTAAGTTGAGTGAAAAGTGACCTTCTGTCAATGGGAAATAGTTTTTTTTCGAACCCAGCTCGTACTCAGACGGTTAGTCAATCAAAGATGATTTCGGTTAAATATTTTATTATTGAGTTAAGAAAGGTTATGTCTATATGATCACTAGGATCACCGCGGTCTCTTTTTTTGAAAAGTGGGAAGATTATATAGGGTTTACGACTTGACAACTTTTTTTTAAAAATAAAAGGCAAACCATTTGAGATATTTCAAAAACTTTATTATTGGCTTGAAGTAAGTTCAAAACATTTATGAATGGAACTCGAGCTCGTTCATATGGCCACCGCGGGCACGTTTGCGGCGGTTGATTCTATGGACCCAATTTTCAACGACTTGGCCACACGTTTCGGCCGAAACGGCCGCTATTTCGCGTTCAATGTTAACTCTGAGCTCGTCCAACGTCATCGGCGTGTTGGCATAAACCAAAGACTTAACGTAGCTCCACAGAAAATAGTCAAGCGACGTTAAATCGCACGAACGAGGCGGCCAATCGACTGGCCCATGTCTTGAGATAACACGCTCACCATACTAACTCTTCGACTTGTTGCACCATCCTGTTGAAACCACATGTCGTAGGAGTCCATATCTTCCAATTCGGGCCAAAAATAATCGGTGATCATGGCGAGATAACGCTGACTATTTACAGTAACGTGACGATCGTTATCGTCGACGAAAAAATATGGCCCAATAACGCCGCCGGCATGCAAACCGCACCAAACATTATTTTTTGTGGATGAAGTGGTGATTCATGAAGCACATGTGGGTTTTCACCCGACCAATAACGCATATTTTGCTTATTGACGAACCCATTGAGCCAAAAAGGAGCTTCGTCACTGAAGATGATTTTGCGATGAAATTTATCATCTTGGCGCATCTTCTCCAGAACCCAATCGGAGAACGTAGCTCGTTAGTGTACTTTACCATGATGAAAATGTTTACTGAATAAATTGACAGTGACAGTTTGATGATAAGTGAAAGAGTGCGTTCACAAATTAAATTCAAAGATGTCAAGTCCCTATTGGAAAACCCTATACAATACACTTCGCAGTATCGAAAATATATACCACCTTGATCAAAATTAAAAATTAAAAATACAAGTTAAATCATCTAAATCTATATTGTCCCCTTCAAAGTAATCCCTATCGACTGCAACACACTTATGCCAGCGCTTGATCCAATCTTCGAAACATTTTTTGTATTTGGTTTTCGGTATGTCCATCAGTGCTTCCTGCGATTTTTCCATTACTTCCTCTAGGCTGCTGAAACGCGTTCTCCGTAGTGGTTTTTTAACCCGATTGAACAGAAAGAAGTCACAAGGATCCAAATCAGGAGAATTCTGTGATAGCACTGTGCGACAATGCGTTATCATAGTGCAAAATCCACGAGTTTTCTGCCCACAAATCTGGTCTCTTTCGGCGAATTGCTTCACGTAAACGTCTCATATGGCCCAAATAATACTTTTTGTTTACTTTCTGGCTTTCTGGCAAATATCATGAAAATCCATGAAAACCGTGAGCATTGCCTTCTTTTTTGACTGAAAACGACGTGTTTTTTTTTTTGGTCTGGGCTCATTTGGTGAACGCAATTCACTTGCCAACGTCTCGTCTCCAGTAATGATCGTTTTGATAAATGTGGGATCGGATTCAGCCTCGCAAATCATCTCTTTTGCGACATCAACACGGTCTCTTTTTTGCATGAAATTGAGGTCTTTTGGCACCAACTTTGCTGCTACACGACGGAAACACAAATCATTAACCAACATTTCTTGGACGGATTCATAGGCAATGTTCAAGTCCTCCGCTATCTCTCTGATGGTTAATTTTCTGTTATTGACCAACATTTCTTTTACTTCATCAATTTTTTTTTTTTTCGTAGGTTTTCGATGTCGACGGTCTGCCACTGCGTTCATCATCTTCGATTGACTCACGACCATTTTTGAACAGCTCGTGCCACTGGTAAACGACCGTTTTTAGAGAATCGTTGCCGAAACACTTTTCCAACATTTCCAACGTTCGCGCACCATTAAATCTGTTTTTTACGCAAAATTTAATACAAGTTTGTTGTTGCAAATTTAAATCCAACAAAATTGTAAAAAAATCGCCAATACACACTGAGCTAGATGTACTCTTGGCTACGTAACTTTTGAAAATGTCAAACTATGACGCTAAGATTTAGAGGGAATGTCAATTACAGATGTATGGGAGCGCCACACGGTTATCAATGTGGTATAACCCAAGTTTTCCATAAACTCGTAGAATATGCGATCCTCTCCTGAGGCTTTATTTAAGATGCATAGATGTGTAACTTTGCAGATGCATTATATATAATATATAAATTTTGGAGAGATATTCGAATCAAACCACCATTTCGGGTCTCTTTTCGTCTTTCTACCACTATAAACCTTACCAGAGAGACTCTCTGGATTTTCTCTAGAGTTCTTTCCCGCATTCGATTCCTAATGTTAACGCTAGATCTGTTTCATCCAATAGATCTCTCGACCCAATGTTTTTGCCAAGATCCTCATCCTTCTGCCAGCCAAACGCCACCGGCAATTTCAATTTCCTCGACTCATCTTAGAACCTTTTTTTGAGTGGAGGAGGTCGTCTTATCTTATCATACATTTTCATTAATTTCTGTTGCACCAAAAATAAATTTGAAAATGATTTACCTGAGTACTGAAAAGTTAATAGTGCTCAACTTTTTAAATAAGCCTTTCACCAAACAGAAAATGAGTGGGTGATAAGTGCTCAATTGAAAAGTGATAACTTTAGCAAACTAGACCCTTTATTTCAATTTCTGTTGCACTAAATCATTGTGCTTATCATTTTGATAGTTAAAACGGAGTTAAGCTAACAAAAAATTCTCTTTTCAAATTGATATTCAAAGCCTCCGGTCGTGTTTTTGTTCATTTTGTTTTGTTTTTTAAGGAAATAATTAACAAAAGTGATTTAAAATGTTACGTTTTGAGAGGTTATTTGAAGAAAATTCTGAAGAATCGAATGAATCGCAAGGAAGGCGTATCAATTTCGACTTAAATTAGGAGTAATTGAACATAATCGAAAACTTTCGTTTATCGCGTACACAAATTGAGTGTCCTTTTGCAAATTGGAAGAGAATTAGAGCACGGCAGCGGACAAAACAGTGCCTTAACTCCCTTGCAGCAGCTTCTAACAACCCTTCACTGGCTCAAAAGTGGAGCACAATATCCCGGAATAGGCACAATGCACGGAATCCAAAATTCAAGTCTATGAAGAGTTGTTCACCGGGTGGCAACTGCAATTTTAAATGAAATGATGTATGATGCAATTCGATGTCATAACATTGCAACTGAATTTTTCAACCGAGGCAGCTTTCCTCAAGTAGCAGGATGTGTCGATGAAACTATGGAAGAGATAGATCCGACAACGTTTAATGAAGAATATTATGTAAATCGCCATGGGATACATGCAATTAATGTGATGATGGTTTGTGGTCTTGAAAAGTTTTTATGCAGTAAATGCTAGCTGGCCAGGGAGTGTTTTTGATTCTATGTAAAGTACTTCGAAACTCTAGAGCTCTCTAGAATTTTTGCGAATTTTGAAACCGGATATTGACCGTTTCCTAGTTCAGTTATTCTCGGAGATAGTGCGTACCCGTTGAATGATTGGCTTATATGGGGTGATAAATCGTGAGGTTTGATTTATAATGTAAAATAAAACACATCAATTTGAAAGTGAACTTAAAATTTTTATTATCGGTTAAAAGAACAATTCATGGCATTTACTCCTCGAAAATGATATCATGTAAATGTTGGCCACGACAACGTCTGAGGTGATCCATTCTGAAGGCCCAATTTCGGGCGACTCATTCGAGCATAGGGTCTGGTATCTCGCGGATAACACGAGTGATGTTGGCTTCCAATGCGTCAAACGTAGCTGGCTTATTGCTGAAGACCTTGAGACTTTACATATCCCCAGAGAAAATAGTCCAAACGTGTAATATCGCACGATCTAGGCGGCCAATTTAGCGAAGGAATGCTCACCAAATGATTTCTCAACAAGTCCGTTGTTTCACGCGATGTATGGTTTGTAGCGCCATCTTGTTGAGTCCAGAGCTCACCGAGACCATGTGCTTGAATTTCAGGAAGCACATATTCCGTTAACATGGGGCAATAATGGTTATCATTGACGGTAACATTCTGATTTGTTTCATTTTTGAAGAAATATGGACAAATGGTTCCACCAGCCCATAAACCACACCATACCGTTGTTTTTAATGGATGTACCATAATGTTAGCTCTTGGTACTCTTCAGGTTGCTTTTCAATTTTGTTAATTAACGTATCCACTGAGCCAGAAACGGGCTCCATCACAATTCAATTCGCCTTCAATTCTTGTACAAGTTGAATTTTGTACGCTTTTAAGCCGAGATCCTCACGTAAAATACGCCAAATTGTCAAATACGCCAAGTCAAACTGCTGTGAACGACGATGAATCGATTCGTCACGGTCTTCGTGTACACTTTCAGCTACAGCTGCTATAGTCTCTTCGCTAAGTGCTGGATGTGGTCTTACTGGTCGAGTACCATCCACAAATGTAAACCGGGACTCAAATTTGCGAATGGTATTGGCAATATTGTTTTCAGTAGGTCAATAATCCGCACCGTAAGTTCGTCGAATCGCACGAAAAACATTTCTCACAGAATGCTGATTTTCGTAATAAAGCTGAAAAATTTGGAGACGCTGTTGTGGTGTGAGTCTTTCCATAATTATTTGCCGAACAATACTCAACAAGAACGACAAAGCAGTTTGATTGGAGTCACGCGTGATCTGTCAAAAGAAGCCTATTGAAAATCAAACCTCGCGATGAATCACCCCTACTACCATTACGGAGAAATCTTGATAATGACCAGACGAATTTTAGAAAATAGTTTCGGTAAATTAGAAACAGTTAAAATTAAACAAGCTAATTTCTTTATTAAGGGAATACTTAAAGAAAAATTACTTTCCTTGAATTACTTGTGTCTGAATTCAAGTTTTGCCGCAAAGATTGTTTTTGCCTGATGTATTCTCCATAACATTGCTATAAAGACGAGAGAAATCGGACAGCATTACACTGATGCAAACATTATAGAGGGTAACAACAATGATAACGATGAAGAGGATGATGTACACGATCACGCATTACTTGCTAGTATTCAGAAATCGTTGGATTTTCTCCAATGAGAAAATATTTAAAAAAAAAAAAAAGAAATTTGTATGTAAATTTTTATTTTTTATACTCGGAATTACTTGAAGTGCGGTTGTAGATTTCAGAACTGCCAATGACACCATCTTAACTCAAAACGTTATCCAGAGTAAATTCGTCTATCTTCATGATAAGGTTGTGGTATTCCAAAGTGAATTTAGATGACGTCAGTCTTAGTTCTTTTTCAAATTTAAAACTTTTTCAATTGTTGGCTCCGATTCAGAAACGTCTTTCTTAATTTCTTCTAAGGAATCTGTCGGTTATCTTTTCGGAATCTTTTTGGAAGCTGCCCTACGTTTTGGTGTAATGAATCTTTGTCCTTCCACAACTGGAGAATCCCTTCCGAAAATATATTTTATTGCTTCATCTACTTCATCGAGCACTATATATTTTCCACAGCCAGTTCCAGTTTTTTTGGAATAATTTTGATTTGCCTTTGAACAAAGAAACCGTTAAATTTTATCAATTTTAGTATTGTAGTAGACCAAATAAATGGTCACGAACAAAACTCCACTGGTGATTTGCCGAAGTTAAGCCAAACGATTGTGCCTATTTTAACACTTCATACCAAGCCTCTTCTTTTTCTCTTTTGGTAGATGCATTATTTTGAAAGAAGCCGAATAAGATATGCTGGGGACAAACAATATTTCGAAATACATGAAAAATAAATTAATTTTACTCGTTCCTTTTTTTGCTTTCGCTATTTCTAAAGTTTTTCCTTCGACTGGTTCCGACTCATTTTTGACACTTTATGCAAATTTAAACTAACGAAGCTCACAACCTACTACATCATTGGCTTTCACATTCGCTATTTTTTGCTTAGTGACAACGGAGTGTAAAGTTGGTTTTTTGTTTTTGAGAAACAGTTTTCGGTTTTTGGAACATTTTTGAAAAAAAATTTTCTTTATTCAAAATCAATTTCAATAAAGTACATATTGGAGATTATTATCTATGACCTTTTGCCATTCAAAATTCCATCGGTGTAGAACTTCTTTGGTTTATTAGCGAAAAACTTGGCCAAGTGATTTTCAGTGGCTCTTCGGTTGGCCAATTTTTTACCATCAAGAGAGTTTTGCAAAGACCGAAAAATAATGGGAATCAGAGAGTGCAAGGTCCGGGCTATAAGATGGATGCATCAAAACTTCCTAACAAAGCTCTGTCTATTTGTTCCGTGTCATCAAAGATGTCTGTGGTTTAGCATGGTCATGAGGGAAGACAACTCCCTTTCTGTTGGCCAATTCTGGCCGCTCTTTTTCACTTGCTAGCTTTATTGAAACGGTCAAGTTGTGCACAGTAGAAGCAGCTCATAATAGACAATTCCTTTCCAATTGTTCCAAACATTCAACGTTACCTTGTTTGCCGTCAATCCAGGTTTAAAGTCGTTTGTCGTCGGTCACAGGCCTTTGACCATGATCGCATGTATTGGATATTCTCGTATTTAATCCATATTTTAACGCCTGTAACGAGCCGCTTCCGAGCTGCTTCAAAAATGATTCTATTTCGTTACGTTTCAGCAGCGTTTTACTGATGGTTATACGGTCAACTAAATTTCTTTGCGTTTATTTATCTTTGAGTAGCCTGCTCGTTTTATAAGAATTCAAACTATCATACGGTTGATGTATAGTTCATCGCCTTTTTTCAGTGACAGGCCGACCAGTGCGAGGTGCATCTTTTACAAATTTCCGGAACGGAATCGGATAAACCACTCGTGTGTCCGGCGTTTACTTGCAGCATTCTCACCGTAATCTGACACAATCAGATAAGTGTTTCCAGATAAATGGACACCAACATCATCTAGTGACAAAAAACCGCGGAGACTCTTATTAATTGAGTAAAAATGTAATATACTGTAATGCAACGCTTATCACTTAAGCTTAGCAAACAAATACTAATTTGATAATTTGCTCAGTGATTAGTGATAAGTGGCTGGCGCAATAGGGCTCAGATTGATCACAATGCACATCTACTACCTGGATACCAGTATAACGATATATCCAATGTACGAAAAAGAGTATCACGGATGACAAAATGGAACAACTTCTTACTTAAATTTTACATCGAATATCCATCACATCACTTGTGGATGACAACTCAGAGACAAGGCATCTGTGTATCATTCTTTCAGTATCCAAAATATACTAAATACAGTTGACAAATTTAAGCCAGCAGGAACTTAATCCACCACAGAGAAGATATTCACCCTAAACTAAGTTAGGAGATTCACCAAGCCGATAAAATACTGATATCGGTTAACCTATGAAGTATGAAGATAAAAAAACAAATGTCATGCGATGCCTTCAACATCGTACTTGAAATGTTCATAACAAATGTACAGGTCAATATTAGGGACCAATGTCATTGGTGTTAACGCATATGATTAGTTGACTATTGACACAAAAGTAATAAAACTGCGTTCAACGGTAAACGTGGGAAAAACAAAGAATGTCTGTGCCGTGACGCCACAGAACAAAAATCAATTTGTATCAATACCATATGTTTGACTTTTTTTAGTATAAGATTTTCCGTGTGATATTCGTTTCGATAAACAGGATTTGAAGAATAACAAATTTAACAACGAAATGTACGGAAAATACACTGACGTTCACGCTGTCAGAAAAAATTTATTAGAATTTACGCCATAAGTTAGCAAGACTTGTGGAATAAATGTATCGGAGTGTATTCAAATGCAAACTGGAAGGGGAAAACTGACTGTAAAGGAAGATTTCGCCTTGTCCAAGTTTTCCCAGTCAAACTTTTATTTACTATTTACTATTTTATTTATTATCCTGAACGTGGTTAGGATAAAATCATTGGAAACAGCGCAGTCTACTTAGTACTGTAGAGAAATAAAGTTGTTTAAGTGTATAGCTTGTATAGTTATATGTTTTGAAAATGCTTGAATTTCTCATTTACACAACAATATGTAAGCGGCTTAACTATATGTGTGCAAATCTCAATTTCAATAATTTACCAAATGTTGTACATAACACCAAATTCATACGACACATGATATTTCACAATTCCCTATAAAATCACACCAAATCATCGAACACATTAACCCAGTTCGAAAGTAGAGGTAACGCCGCGCTCTCCTGTGGAACCCCATTGTGGAGAAACACAATTCTTCTTTTATCTCATAAAATATAACGAAAAAACTTGATTTAAAACCTAGGAGCAATCTGAACCAACTGAAAACAAAATGTTTCATCTGTCACAACAGTAAATCATTCCCAAAAAACCTCCTTCAAATGACACAGATAGCCGGAGTAAAATTTCCAAGCTAAGACTTCCCAATAAATGTGGTCAGCTGCAAGACTCGTATTTTATTCATTTTCCACACTTGTGTTCAACTTAAGCGATAACACCTGCATATATTTGTCCTGCTTATTACCAACATAAAATAATAAATTTGGTTTTATTTCAACTGACAGATACTATCACCAAACCTGTCACGAAAGAATTGTACGTATCAGTGCAACACGTCAACTTTTATAGTGCGCACATTAATCAACTTAAATCCGGTAACTCAACACCGGAATGCTAAACAAAAGGCAAAACCAGAGCCAGGCCAACCTAAAAATACTGAAGAACTACAGTTCCGCAATTATCCGTACACTTTGCGAAATCCATCCATCAGATGTACATTTGCTGACTCACAAATGAGATCGGAGATCACATGCAATGCATGCTGCGGCTACACACTGATGAGCCATTTGTGCGGCTGCGGTTCTTCTTTCGCGGCTCGAAAATAGTATCAAAGGGAAAATGGTTTTGTCCTTCTTTTTCTGTTCTACTTCGTGTCTTCATCTTCATCAGTTTTCTTTGTTTGTGTGTCCATCAGCGATTCGTGTTCGACCATCGCACAGCGATGAGTAATAAATTGATCAAAGTAAAGTTACCCTTCGATCTATAGATACAGACCCAGTCTCAGAGAGATAGAGATACTCATATATTGAAGGCAATCTAGCCTCCTGGGTGTGGAACTCCGAACGCCTTGACCTTTTCAATTGACGTTCATCACCCTCAGACTGGGATTGAATGATAGATGTTATGCTGATTGTGCAAAGACACCAAGCCCAATTGTGTTCGAATACGCGAGTATTTGTAGCCTGCTGGAGGGAATTAATTGCAACATGATTCGGGGACGGGAGAGCTGGGTCAACGTCAGTATGAGCCGGTTTACCAACAAGCAGCAGACTAAAGATTTACGGCTGAGACCAACATTGGGTTTACGAATCAGATTATAGAATGCGTAGGTGGCAATTCCAAATGTGGTTTCTTGTTTTGCTTATTTTGACATTTTGATTGTGAACATGGGAACAGAGTTGTAGCAGTGACAGGCAATAGTCAAAAGTCAATTCCAAGCAAATCTTGGAGTACGTTGCTAATGCTTGGAAGCCAGGTAGACTTGATTTCTAATTAAAGTCCGAAGGCAAACATTGTAAAATATGTTCATACAATCATGTACTTTTGCGCACATTTTTCTACATTACTTATTATAGTTCAGGCGACTGTGATCCCTGTTAGAGGGGTCACTACATTAGTTGAACTGCAGCAGTGAGCAAGTTTCTTCATTAAAAATACTGAGGAAATCAACGTTGACACAATCATTTGATTGTCGATTGCGAATACCCCAGAGAAAATCACTGCAAAATTGTTAGATGTTAAAAGTCAGGAAACTGGTATGTTAGACAGGTCAACAAAATTAAGGAAGGCGGATATAATTGACATTGAGAAGCGATAGCGATTTTAAAAAGCAGTGAGCAAATACTTTGATTTAGTCTTACCCGATGACTCTGTTCAAGGCTTACAGAATTGAACGTTTGTGTATGTTGTCCTAAGTTTGAAGGTGTGTTTATGTCTGTATTTGTATCTTCATGCATTATAACACTTCAAGTAAAGATCCTAGTTAAACAGGCTATAAGAATAAACGAATATGGTCTTTATGTAGTTGTAGGCATTTTAATACATGCTATTGGTTCTGTTAGTAAAACAGCCGACCAACTGAGAAACAGAGCTTATTTAAGTGATTTCAATATTTTCTATAGGCCCACATATCGCAATATAGGCGATTTATTTGTCAGTGATCTTTGTCTCGCATAGAGCGTCGTACTGCTGAAACTATATCTCGATTTAATCAATACTTTCCAATATTTGTTCATTGATCATGGTCTGGTTATGATGAACTATTATTTTTGAAGTAGCCGATGATATCTTAACTGCCATGTAGTACACGAATAGAGTGGCAGTAGCGTTCGACCGTTGAGAACCTGACCACGATCGAGAACAAGTGCTAAAGAAGAACTACGATTTTGACCAAGACTGAGGGACAAGCCGATAACAAAGGTTTTGTTAAGACGAAGACAGAGACTAAGACTTGAAGGCATCAAAAGAAACTGATATGATATTTTGGCAACTCTACAAGGTGATGGTCAAATTCTGGAATTTAAATGAAACTGATCTTAAAATTGATTTCAACTTAATTGCTTCGAAAATACTTTAATAAAAACGAAGACCGAGAGCTAGGACCAAAGATGAGACCAAGAATGGGGGCAAGGTGGTAAGAACGTAATATGGCTCTTTTAAGTTCTACAAGGTGATGGATAAACTCTGGATACCGAGAAAACTGATGTTAACATTACGAACGAATTGATCATAAGGACTTTAGAGGTTTTTGTGTTTGCCTTTATCATACAAAAATGCTACAATCCCTTTTAGATACATCAGTAAGTTAATTTAGTTTATTACCCTTACCCAGTGGCGAGCACTCTTGGCATCTTGGCTTGGTCAACAAACACTCCGAATGTCTTTTCAGGTGACTGACAGTTGTCAACGTCGCACAAACTTCTAGTGGCAGAATCCCCTAGCTAACCTAAACCTAATTTATGACTAGGAAGAATATATTATCTAAGTAACGCACATATTAAGGTGGACCTTTCGACCATAGTCGAACAGGTATATTATCTGAATATCCTTGATTCGTACTAATTCTTTGGCATCAATGTGGAGAAATGCTTTCGGCGGATCAAAACTGGATCAGAGCGAACTCGTGCTGTACTTTCAATTGGTAAAAAGCCTCGATGACCAAATTATTTTTACTGGTCATCGCGTTTCTGAAGCCAATTTACATTTCTGTTCAGAAAAGCCCCATTGTAAAGAACCCTGTTTGGATAGTATTTCTTGTAATCTGAACGGGGACAGATTTTATAAAAGTGTCTCTCAAATATCTGATACGTTTTCACATAGAACGGCGCTACATTGAACTACACGGGATAACAATGTATTGATTTGAGTCACGTAGCATATGATTTCATCCTCGAGTCCAGCTGCCTGGTGCGGGACAATCTTCCTAGCAGGGCAAAGGTCTTCTTTGCTCCGAAAAGACAAGACATGTTTGTTAAAATATAAACACTTGATAAGCCAAATACCAAGGAACCCTAACTTCCTATCGGCAGTGCCTGTCCATACAATCAATGGTACCCTAGAAGTACATTCCAATGGAGTTCTAAAATTATTGTTTTCGAGTTCATTTTAGTTATTGCAATATCAATTTACGTAATGAAAGACTTTTCATGACCTAAATTATTGAACCTGAATTTTGCGCTAGTAAATCACCAGAGGGACTTAGCATTTATAGGGTGATTCATCGTGAGGTTTAATTTTCAATAGGCTTTTTTTGACGGATCACGCGTGACTCCTATCAAACTGCTTTGTCATTTTTGTTCAGTATCAGCGTCTCCAAATTTTTCAGTTGTATTACGAAAATAAGCGTTCTGTGAAAAATGTGGGCATAATCGACCTACTGAAACTACTATTGCCAATATTAATCGCAAATTTGAGTCACAATTTACATTATTGGATTATACTCGACCAGATAGACCACATCCAGCACGTAGTGAAGAGACTATAGCAGCTGTAGTTGAGAGTGTACTCGAGGACCGTGTCGAATCGATTCGTCGTCGTTCTCAGCAGCTTGGCTTGGCGTATTTTACATGAGGATCTCGGCCTAAAAGCGTAAAAAATTCAACTTGTGCAAGAATTGAAGCCATGCCACTTGAATTTGTGTTATATTTTCAGTGAATGGCCTCTGGAACAACTTAATGAAAACCCGGTGTTTTACCGTGAAATTTTGTTTAGTGATGAATCCCATTTTTGGCTCAATGGATACGTTAAACAAAATTTTAGTATTTGGGCTGATGAGCAACCCGAAGAGTACCAAGAGCTACCATAACATCCATTAAAAAAAACGGTATGGTGAGGTTTAAGGGCTGGTGTAATCACTGGTCCATATTTCTTCAAAAATTAGGCAAATCAGAATGTTACCGTCAAACGTAAAAGTTATCGCGCCATGTTATCGGATTATGTGCTTCCTGAAATTCAAGCGCATGGTCTCGGTGATCATTTTTGTGAATTGGTAAATTGACCGTCTAGATCGTGCGATATCACACCTTTTAACTATTTTCTCTGGGGATATGGAAAGTCTCAGTTCTTCAAGAATAAGACAGCTACGATTTACGCTTTGGAAGCCAACATTACTAGTGTTATCCGCGAGATACCAGTCGCTATGCTCAAACAAGTCGTCCAAAGTTAGACCTTTCGATTGGACCACCTCATACGGAGTCATGGCCAATACTTACATGATATCATTTTTAAAAAGTAAATGCCATGAATTGCTCTTTTCACCGATTATAAAAATTTTAAGTTCACTTTCAATTTTATGTATTTTATTTTACATTATAAATAAAACCTTACTATGAATCACCCTATAAGCGAACCTAGATCACTTGTGTAAACATTAACCAACGAACTATTATCGTGCTGTTGATAATTTGTAACTAAGGTTTTGGCACGCAAATACCGGTCAGCTTATAGAAAATCTCCATTAACCATACCATATGGGCTTTTTTAAAGTCACCTAGGTAGGCACCGAAACAATGGTGTCATGCTTTGCTATACTAAATTGATTGGCAGGAAAAAGTTATTATTCTCAGATAAAGATTAAATGGCTTCAGTATGTCTTTATCTCTTATAGCGTATACCGATACTATTTTCCAATGCATCAAATAGCACATCAAAAATATACGCTGACTCCAAGAATAGATTTCTCAATATGAAATTTGGAATACTACCATCTACTCCCGACGACTTTTTCATTTTCAATGATTCAAGAGCTCACAGAAAGTCATATTTTCGAACAAAAAAAAAAAAAAAAATAATAATAGCACATTGAAAACAGTAATACTGTGATTCTCAGACCACCAATTTTAATTCAAACTTGCTGGTTCTTTGTGTTTGAGTGTAAATTTTGGTGTATGACCACCTCGATTTTGTTTCACAAACCGTATCCTATCAGTTCGATCACTTTCTTGAATAAATTGACCGGCACTACGCGAATAACAGTCAAAATATTGGCTTCCAAGTCGTCAGCAGTTGCTGGTTGACTTTAGATGGTCCTAAGGAAAATAGTCGAGAGATGTCAAACGCATAGTCTCGAAAGCCGAAATGTAATTTCAATAAACCGACGACTTGGGTTGCTGTACGATACGTAGCCTCATTTTTAAAAATATAAGGACCGATCATGACACTGGCATGTTAATATTTTCCATGGTGCACAAAGTATGAAGATCACATAGGATTTGCAAGTAGAGTCTGATAAGTTAGCGCAAATCATCCATTAATCATCCAATTTTCTTTTTAAATTACTTGTTTAGTAAAATTGAAAAAAAAAAAAAAAAATTAAGTGATGAAAATTTTTATTTGGATCTTTACAATTGTTACTGTTAAGTGGAAAAGATGATATCCGCCAAGTGGATGCCGCCTTAAGAGCTGCGATTGTCTAAGGCTTGTTGGCATAAAACCGTGACTTTAAGTAGCCCCAAAGAAAGAGGCCTGGGAGGGTTAAATGGGGCGATCTTGCTAGCCATGTCAAATCGCCAAAACGGGAGATTACGCGAACAGAAAACGTTTCCTTCCCAATATCTATTGTGGCTCGGGCTGTGTTGTGTTGAAACCATATGTTCACCAAGCACCGCTCATCCAATTCCGGCAGTAAAAAGTCGTTCGTTCGCCAGTAACAGTGACCGTATTGCCGATGGCATCCTTAAAAAAATACGGCCCAATAACTCCTCACGCGTGAACGAAAATTTTGCTTATTGACGTAACCGCTTAAGTGGAAATGCGCCTCGTCGCTCATGATGATTTTCGACACAAAATCGTCCTCTTCGTTGTTGAGACTGAGGATCTTTTTACAGTAATTCATACGTGACTGACGGTCAGGAGGCATTAACTGATGCACTGTTTGCACTTTGTACGGGAACATGTGTAAGTGTTTCACTAAAATTCGCTGTAGGATATGTCTGGCGATGCCCAATTGCATGACTCGTCGTCTGGTTGATGTTTCTTCGTTCTCAGTGACATCGACAGCCACAGCCGCGATACTCTCGGCCGAACAACCAGAATAGTAGATTCAACTCATATCCTGAACTTTCTATGTAATCGATTGATAAGTGGGAATCACATCTATGTATATAAATTATGCCCGGATTTAAGGCTTCCTAATTCAAACACATCCCGTGACCTAACATAAAACAATCAACCTTCACAAAGAATCAAAACACGAAACGAATTTGTTGCAAATTTTGTCTTTGCTTTATACGAACTCGACCTATGTTACGTGATAGGAATAATTGGATAAAGTATTTTTGCCTCTTCAACACTATGGGCCATGACAGTTTATTTTTAGGAGAAAAAGCTTCCAGCGGGACATTTTCTGGCGTCTGTTTTACGTTATTTTTATTTTTGTCTTTAGTTGTATTGTGCAGGAGGAGGATACATTGGGCTGAGATGCCTCAAGGTATTTCACACTTGTTGAATAGAATTATCGAAGGAGAACAATACTTGTATCTTGAATCGGTTTTCAACATGGGTTGGGAGAATTCCGATACATACTCATACCCGAATGGGATGATGCTCTTCAGACGCTTTGAAATTTATTTTCGTGGCCATTTGTATACACATATGTACATACTCGAACCTAACGACCCGAGTGTGTGGAAAGAAAAAGAGTAAATTAAGAAACAATTTGAGGGTTGGACCACCTGTTTTATGTCGAGAAGAGGAATTTCATGACTACAGACCTGAATTTGGATTCTGCTCACGCACGAGGAGGAGCGCCTTTTGACATGATATTACGAGTATTGCAAAAACTTTTGACATTAACAGTAATAAATTTTATTTCAATATTTTATTTTCATCTGAAGAGATCAGCATGGGTTTTTGTATTGACAATCACAACAAGGGCACGTCCATCTATTTACTCGTAAATATGTGCAATGTGCATACTCGTAAGTATTACAAATGCTTTTAGAATATCAAGACAGCCTTTTTCGGAATTTGACAAATTTGCTGTGTTTTTTGTCTGAATCTTTTGAATTATCACAACAAAATAAAAACATACAAATAATTCTGCGGGACGGAACAAATTTTTGACTGCAGCATAAAGAAACAGAGGCCGATTATCGAAATAACAATTTGAAGAACATTTCCTTCGAACAGTGAACTGTTCGAATCTATAACTTAATTCGTGCGGTTTGCTAAAAGATGGCGTAATCTGTATTATTCCATTGTTATTATTCCATTAGAACATGCGTTGGAAAGCTACTGTCATTGTACGTCATTTCAATATATGACATTCATTTGAAGCGTAAACAACAATAATTTTTTTTCACTCAAATATAGCGAACTTTGTGCCTGAAAAAGTGTTTTTGCGGGGAGTTCTTCTTCATTATTTTAATATGAAGAAAAGTGCTGCCGAAAGTCATCGTATTTTGGTGGAAGTTTATGGTGAACATGCGCTAGCTGAGCGAACACGCCAAAAGTGGTTTGCACGATTTAAAAATGGTGATTTTGGCTTAGAAGACGATGAACGACCTGTGCAGCCAAAAAAGTTTGAAGACGAAGAACTGGAAGCATTACTCTATGAAGATTGTTGCCAAACACAAGAAGAGCTCGCAGAATCTTTGGGTGTCACTCAAGCAGCTATTTCAAAACGTTTGAAAGCAACTGGATATATTCAAAAGCAGGGAAATTGGGTTCCACATGAACTGGAACGCCACAAAAGGAAGTCATTTTTGCATCGGATTGTTACTGGTGATGAAAAATGGATCCATTACGACAACCCCAAGCGCAACAAATCATATTTGAAACCCGGCCAAACAGGCAAATCAACGGCAAAGCCGAATATCCATGGCGCAAAGGTAATGCTCTGTATTTGGTGGGATCAGATGGATGTGCTGTATTATGAGCTGCTAAAACTGGGTGAAACAACGCTACCGAATACAATTAATCCGTTTGAAGAGAGCAGTAGCCGAAAAACACCCGGAATATGCGACCAGACACCAGGCAATAATTTTCCATCATGACAACGCTCGGCCCCACGCTGCTATTCCGGTTAAGAACTATTTGGAAAACAGTGGATGGGAAGTCTTTCCTTACACGACTTATAGCCCAGACCTTGTCCCTTCTGACTACCATTTGTTTCGGTCGATGCAGAACGCCCTCACTGAAATACGGTTCACATCTGAGCAGAATATCAAAAATTGGCTTGATTCATTCTTGGCTACCAAGCCGGCGCAGTTCTTTTATGATAGGATCCACAAATTGCCAGAAAGATAGGAAAAAGTCATAGCTTCAGATGGGCAATACTTTGAATAATACTATTGTACATGTTTTTCTTAAATAAATGTTCAAATTTTGAAAAAAAAAAACCGCACGAATTAAAATATATACCCAATATAAAATATGATAAAAGAACATATGGTATTATATCTTCTATAGGAACACTTTTATTAATAGAATAAGGCTGGTTTAAGTATAGAAAACAGTTAAAATCGCTGCCTTAGGGCAATGACTCTCCTTTCCTAATACCTTTCCCGACCTTTTGCTCTGGTCCAAGCTTAAATAGGTTGCAATAGACTTCTGTTTTAATTATTTCGATGGCGAGAGAGTTGTTAACACCAAAATGATGGCTTTGATAGGAAGCACAACTTATTTCACTTCTTTATTTGTTGTAGCATTTATCGTCGTTTACCAAATGGAATTGTTAGTAATTTTATTAACACCTTGTCCTTTGTGTTTCACTGATCCCTATTTGTACCTTAATGTATGGTAGTTGTCGTTTCGTGAAAGTCATCAAAACGATACACGTTTTTTAGTTTGAGGTCATGGAATTGGAAGTTCGCATAGCATTTACTGTATGTAGATACAGTAGAGGAAGATTATGATGCCGTTTTGTTTAACAGGAAAAGTGCTCTTGAATATTTTGAATATTAAGGATCTCTTGGTAATCTAAAAAAGGTAAATAAAAAATCGCAACCAAATATTTGCGTCATGATCTACAACATCAAATACTCGTAGTGTTGGGGATGTACACAGCTCCATAGGCCCCTCCAAACCTCTCTACAACTTAATTTAAAAGGATGCCCCGTTTTCTCAATGAATTTAAAGCTTTTGAACTGTCGAACAAAAGCTCGTATAGGCCCCAAACTTTTACTCACAGCTAACATTATGTTGCAGAGTCACACTAAAATGTGACTTTGGTGCAGTCCTATTAAAGAAGCAAACTGGAAACGCTTTCAATAGTTTTTAAAAATTTTAAGTCCACGTATTTTTCTGCCCGGCTTTGGAACTTTAACTCCGCTTCAATTTCAGTGTGAAATTTTTGTTTGATTTCTTAAACCAACGTTTATAGTGGATTGGATGGCTTTTGTGACGGTTCTGTCCAACTAATCACAATAAATTTCTTCTCGTCGACACCATAGAAGAGTTTGCAACCATCCATAGCTTAATTTTTGCCACTTCTGTTTTAATACCCCAAACGCAGCAGATCTCTTTGTTCCACCAATGATCTCAAAATTATCAGTCTATATAAATATTTGCATACAATTTTGGAAAAATTTGTTTTTAGAGTTGGTGTGCGATTTTCGCATATTTTTTTGACTCTTCCGACTTTAACGGAGCAGCTAGCTTTCTCCATTTTCATTTACCATAATCTGACAAGTGCGACATTGACTTCAAAGCAAGCTACCACTCTGTAAACACTTGCGGAGCAGCCAACATTCTAAGTCAATCTACACAACTTGACGAGTTTACTACGGAAAACATCGCCCTATATACTTTGTCTTAATAAATGCTGTCATATAGTCAATAGTCAATATAGTCAATAGTCCGGAAAGTTAAGAAAGAAGATTTCATTGAGGTTGCATACATTTAGTTCAACCAAATCTTGGAAATGAGTTGATGTATGCTCTACGCCAAGCCATCTCTGGCTGCTTTAAATAGTTTGTTAGCTCGCCCACTCGTAGGACTTTTTGTAGGTTTTGCTAAACGACCGCTATGCTATTGCGGATATTGATGATTTGCAATTTTAGAGTACGCTACAAAGCCTACAGATCTGCGACCTTTTATCAGCGACCAGCTGATTAAGAGCAGAAAAAAAGTAAGCAAATAAAAATATCTTGTTACGCTCTATGATATTTGAAATATGTAGATCACGTTTAAAACTGTATTAATTTGGCCCAAAGTTCAAGCAATTTAATTTTGGTCCTATTTTGGGTAACACTATTGAACATCTGGGGCTGTATCTCTCCACTGAAGCACAGAATACTCTCTTCCAAGGCCTGAACTATTTGCGGTGTATCAGCATATACTTTTACCAATGATGGTAGTAACAGAAAAGCGTCGAATCGCACGATTTCAGCAGCAAATCCATCGGTCTGAATCACAGTACAATATTGTCATAGAATAATGTCTTCCGTAAATAAATGGTTTCATAGGCAGTATGGTACGTAGTGCCATGCAGCTGGAACCACATAATCCCCCACATCTTTACTGATCTTTATCGGGTAAGGTTGGCCATTGCCTGTAACGCAAGTTTATGCTTTAATTTTGAAAACACATGAACCGATGATGCCACCATCATGAATGCCAATTAAGTAGAGCGTTTTTTTTGGTATAATTGGGTCCCATGAGCTCTTCTGGATTTAGCTCAATTCAAAAACGACAATTTTGTTTGTCCACAAAACTTAGTAAGGCTGGTTACACTAAAAACAAAAAATAAAAGTCGGTTTCAAGCTGCTGAAGAACCTTATGCAATAAAAACAGAGCTCAGTTGGTCGATTACGAGAACCAAAAAAATCACGTAATCTTCTAAGCGCTTGGCGTATTGAAGACCGATTTATCACAAAAAGTTTGAGTGCCACGATGATTTGTCAAACAATACTAAAAAGAAGTGTTAAACAACTGTCAAGGACCACAGCAGCTTTTCAAATGTATCCCTATTTGAAGTCACGTAATTTACGCTGCCATGGTCATTAAAAGACTTCACAATCACGAGCAAAAATATGAGCTCCTGGGCATTTCGGACTGACTGAAATATATAAATAGAAGAAATTCCAAACATTGTATATTTTTACTGCGCTTTTAATAATGTGCTGAATAACGCGTACTATCCAGCGCATTTAAAATAGCAGTAGTTTACCCTATGCCAAAAAGGGATAAGGTAAGGACTAACCCTGCAAATCATCGGTCAATTAGTTTACTCCCCAACATTAGCAAGATACTTGAAAAAGTAGTTAATAGGGCTCTGTTAAAGTGGGTGGAGGATAAGGACATAATCCCGGTCAGTCAGTTAGGTTTCAGGGTAAGGCATGACATTATTCATGCGTCGAAACTGATTACCGACATACACCGGCAAGAACCAGCGCACGGGTGCATGCCTGTTTGACTTCTAGAAAACCTTGGAGGCCAAGGGGCTTTTCTATAAGCTGGTCAGAATGGGCATGCCAAAAACCCTGCTATGCTATGGTAAGAAGCTTATTTAAAGAAAAATATTTAATATTAAAAACGGCTTGGACCAATGACGTTATTTCACGATGCTGTTTAACATATACACGAATGGCTTGGTGGGGTTCCCTTCAACAACAATAGCAACACAGACAATCTGGTCAAAAAATCCAAGTCATCAATACATACTCTTCTGCAGCGTGACTTCGATCAATTTTCAAGAAGCGCAAATAATGTTGTTTACAACTCAATTGAGATAGAGATATCAGAAATCACTGGCGAAATTTGGCCGTCATTGGGATGACATGGATTTCCATTTGATAGTGAGAAGCGTAGTTAGATACCTTCGTATATGGCTCGATGAGTATTTGTATTTTGACAAACATATAAATGCTTGTTTCGCTGAAGGCAAGAAGGTCTTATCCCTAATAAAAAAAAACACTTTCACAACAGTCAATTTGGCTCCAGGGTAAAGGTAGTATGCTACGTGGTCCTAATATGGTAAGCCCAATAATTGCGTATTGTTGTCCCATGTGACTCAATGTAGAGGCGTATTATATGGAAATATATTAATCTCAGTTGAAACGCAATGTCTCAGGACTTGAGCAGATTGTCCAGAAGACAATAATCTGAGTTCAGCCCTTTACGATGGGTCTCGACTTAACAGGATTGACAGTTTCCTAATCGCAAGACCGATGGCCAGGGACAATAACCTGATCTTTGTGGCTTATTAGCCGATTGTTATGTACCATGAGAAGACACTCCGATGCCGGTTTATTCCTCTGAAGCTATTCATTTATATAGACACTAAAGTGTTAGTGCATAGTAGGGACGGTATCCCGGTAGTACTATATGACGGGTACGACGTCAATACTCAGGAAATCTTCCGTTCTAGTGATTGTGGATGGACACTAGATCGCAGTGCTTCAAGCAGTCGGTCCAATTTTTGATGACGCGGTCCAATGAGTGTGGCGTTATTCCGGCAATAGCGTGTCGAATGTTGTCCTCGAGCTCGTCAAGTGGTGTCAAATCGCATGATCGTAAGATGAACCAGTCGCCAAATTTCTCCTTTCGAACGTTGCGTTGCTTGTATGGCATGTCCGACGTCTTGTTGAAACCAGAGCTCGGATATATCGAGCACTCGTTGTTGTCGAACTCAGTTAAAATCGCTCTATACCTGAGATTTTTCTCGTTGTGACGTCAATATTTGCCTGCACACTGAAGCCAAGTGCTTCATAAAAGGATCCGCACGTTCGGCAAGCGTAAATCTATGCATGATGAAATGGCAGACCTTACCGAGAATTTTGACAGCTGGATGTTATTGGTAACTTTGGCAGCTGCTGAAACATAACAATTAGAAAAACTATCATTGCTATCTGGGCAGTTTAATAACTGACGGGTACGATTTAATTACCGCTGAGGTCTTACAAGAACTGTCACCAAGAGCTTTTCTCAAGTTGGCAATACTAATGAATGCGTGCTTCAACCATTATATCTAAACTTTTTGAAAAGATTTTTCTTAAGAGATTAAGTCCATTCATAATTGGCCGAAATATAATTCCAGAACATCAATTCGATTTTAGTGAAAAACATTCTACCATAGAACAGGCACATCGGATTGCTAACGTCATCGAATAAACTCTGGAGAATAGAATGGTTTGCTCAGCCATATTTTTGGATGAAGTTTTGTTAACAAAATAAAACCGCTCTTTCCAAGGGAATATACAAAAGTGCTAGGGTCGTATCTCACGAATAGATACTTAAGTGTTAGACAAAGTAGTTTCTATTCAGAACTCAAAGAAATTAAGGCTGGAGTTCTGCAAGGGTATATTGTAGGCCCAGCTCTATATATGCTCTTTACCAACGACATACGAACACCTTCAAATTGTAGAATACCTACTTTTGCCGATGACACAGCTACTGCTACAAAGTGCTACTATGGTAGAGTTGTCAGATGGACCAAAAACAATTGTATTACCTTACATTTCTCAAAATCAGTTCATATAAATTTTACGAATAAAAAAATCATGCGACTTCCTATATATATATCTGGAGTAGATATTCCCTATTCTAATTCAGCTAAATATCTGAGGATGAACTTAGACGCCAAGTTTAGATGGAAGGAAATCTTACTATACTAACAACAGTATGGGCAGTAAAAACAGTAGGGACATCGTCAAGGCACCCTGGTATGCAAGAAATTTCGATTTAAGCCGCGACCCTAACCTCGAAACGGTAGAAGAGACCATCGCCATATACCATACTTGTACATATCCGAGAAAGCACTTTATGCGGCTTATAGAGCACGTGAACCAAGAAGCAACGTATCAAACCACACGAGCTTTGCGGTTAACTTGTATAAAATTAAAATTAAAATTAAAATATTCTTATAAGTACGCTGTATTATATAACGTTCTCTTTATTTTCATTTTTAAATAAAAACTCCTCGTTAGTATAGTATATGGGTCATTCCGTGAAGGATCGACCGACATTCTGAACGACATCCCTCCGATTTGGCTTAAAAGTGGTAAAAATACTTATTGGAGTCTTAGGAATCCCAAGGCAAAAAAAGTTTTGCAGAATTCGATATAGTTTGCGTGTAACGAAACTTAAAAAATTGGCAAAAAATGCTCATCAGAATTTGATAAAATATACCTTGTTGAATTCAGGAAAAGATGAACTTTCAAAGATTTGGAATATTTTCTTTATTTTCCAGGACGAATTATATTTAAAAATATCCTTTTTACATGTATCCTTGAATAACTCAAAAAATGGTATTTTTTTTTATTTGTTTATAATTATAGAGTGATTCGTCCTCTACTTTCATTTCAAATTTCAAGTTGGGATCTCTATGGTTTCGGCCAAAATAATGTTTTATAGGCGGCTAAATCAAAAAACTAAATATTTATTACGTTACTCATCTTATCATTCTCACATATAACCCGGGTGCACATACATAAGTAACATAATAGCTGTTTTTTTTTTTTTTTTTTTTTTTTTTTAGAAGAAAAACAACGTCACTGTGCTTGTTTTATTTCTTCAATGACTAGTTACTGCACATTTCCCGTTTTCGAGGATTTTAGAAGTTAGGCTTAATTTATTTGCACTCACTTGATGTCAATCTGTCGTGAGCTCGGGATTTATTTTAGATTGTATCGTAATAAGAGTTGTGAGTAATAAAAATTTATAAAGAGTGGCTTTGTGTGAAAAACGTGCTGCAATCCTCTGGATTTACCACCTCATTAACCCAATGCTCGTGATTTGCGACCAGTACGACCATGGATGGTTACGATGCAACTAAAATTGGACATAAAGTTGGTAATTTGCTCTACGTGTAGGAAAAAAATTGAGTCAGATCCGAAATTCTAATACAACGCCAACTTTATTTGAAGTTGAAGATCAAATTGAATTTGATGAAATGTATTTCGATAAAGACATTGCATTCAATTAAATAAATGAATGCATACAGTATATTGAAGAAGATGCATTCGACAAGAGAAGACTTAGTGACTTAAAATATATGCAGTCAAAATTGAAAGTTTTCTCTGTTACTATTGATGATGATGAAGATAATTTTTTTATGTATTTATTATACTACTACTAACATACTACAAGCAAAGACATCAAACTTTACTTTCTTTGTCTTTACTTTCTTAACTTTGCTTTCAAGAGAATGGAGCGTCGACAAAATTATAGAAGAGTTTCGAGAATCGACAAGCTATATGATCAAGAAATCTAGGAAACCTCAAAAAGATCAAAGCGAAGATCAAATTGGAAGTGAGAATTGAAAACTCTGCGGATTTCATTCAGAACTTTTTGAAACGGCTTGGTGTTTTCATTCGTCATGTTTTTATAACTGATCAACAAAACAGATACATAAAGGAAGTCAAAACTCTCTTAACGAAAACAGACATACTTGTTTTATTGGACTTTTCCGAAAATTATGGTTTTGTTGTGCAAGATTCAGTGCAGGGATGCTACTGGACTAACGAATAGGCGACGATTCACCCTTTCGCAATATATATATATTACCGGAAGCAGATGGATGATATTACAAATAAAAGTTTTCTTGTAATCAGTGACTGCTTAAAGCATGACACTATCGCAGTACTTTTATTTCAGCGCCGTCTCTTAGAGTTCCTATACAAGAAATGCCAACATTTTAAGAATATTATTTATTTATCCGATGGATCTGCTGCGCAGTACAAAAACAAAAATAATTTTTTTAATTTAACATTGCATAAACAGGATTTTGGAGTGAATGCTGAATGGAACTTCTTTGAGACCTCTCGTGGTAAGAGCGCATGCGATGGACTTGGTGGTACAATAAAAAGACTGGCTGCTAGATTTAGCCTACACACCGTATAGGGAACACATAACAACTCCTTTACAGTTATATATGGATTTCACCAACGTGACCACACAGGATTATAATGAAGAAAAATTATTGATGGAATCGGGATTTTCTAATTTAAGAATTGTGCCGGAAACAAGAAAACTTCATCATATTTCATTTGTTTCACGTGGAGTAATTAAAGAAAATTTTTTTCCTTTTCATAGGAAGAATATACATATATTTACTCTTAAAAGATAATATTGGGTATATATTTTAATTCACCTGGTTATTTTTTTATTTAAATTTGAACGTTTATTTAAAAAAAAAAAAACATGTGCAATAGTATTATTCAAAGTATTGCCCATCTGAAGCTATGACCTTTTCCTATCTTTCTGGCAATTTGTGGATCCTATCATAAAAGAACTGCGCCGGCTTGGCAGCCAAGGATGAATCAAGCCAATTTTTGATATTCTGCTCTGATGTGAACCGTATTTCAGTGAGGGCGTTCTGCATCGACCGAAACAAATGGTAGTCAGAAGTGACAACGTCTGGGCTATAAGTCGTGTAAGAAAAGACTTCCCATCCACTGTTTTCCAAATAGTTCTTAACCGGAATAGCAACGTGGGGCCGAGCGTTGTCATGATGGAAAGTTATTTCCTCGTGTCTGGTCGCATACTCCGGGCGTTTTTTGGCTATTGCTCTCTTTAAACGGATTAACTGAGTTCGGCAGCCTTGTCCATTGATGGTTTCACCCGGTTTTATCAGATCATAATACAGCATACCCATCTGATCCCACCAAATACAGAGCATTACCTTCGCGCCATGAATATTCGGCTTTGCCGTTGATTTGGCTGGTTGGCCGGGTTTAACATATGATTTCTTGCACTTGGGGTTGTCGTAATGGATCCATTTCTCATCACCAGTAACAATTCGATGCAAAAATGACTTCCTTTTGTGGCGTTCCAGCAGCATTTCCGACAAGCAAAGCCGACTTTCGACGTCTCTCGGCTTGGGTTCATGTGGAACCCAATTTCCTTGCTTTTGAATATATCCAGCTGCTTTTAAACGTTTTGAAATGGCTGCTTGAGTGACACCCAAAGATTCTGTGAGCTCTTATTGTATTTGGCAACAATCTTCATAGAGTAATGCTTCCAGTTCTTCATCTTCAAACTTTTTTGGCTGCCCAGGACGTTCATCGGCTTCCAAGCCAAAATCACCATTTTTAAATCGTGCAAACCACTTTTGGCACGTTCGCTCAGCTATCGCATGTTCACCATAAACTTCCACAAAAATACGATGACTTTCGGCAGCAGTTTTCTTCATATTAAGGTAATGAAAAAGAAGTTCCCGCAAAAACACTTTTTCAGGCACAAAGTTCGACATATTTGAGTGAAAAAAAAATATTTTTGTTACGTTTCAAATGAATGACATATACTGATATGACGTACAATGACAGTAGCTTTCCAACGCATGTTCCAATGGAGTAATAACAATGGAATAATACAAGTTACGCCATCTCTTAGCAAACCGCATTAAGAGAATTAAGTTATAGACTTATAGTTTTTCTAGTTTTTAAGGCCTTGGGATACAAAGTCCCCTGTGTGACTTTTTTATAAATGAAAATATTTATTACAGAATATTTAGCAGCCTATAAAACATTATATTGGCCGAACCCATAGAGGTCCCAACTTGAAATTTGGAGTGGAAATGGAGGACGAATCACTCTATAATATACACCCTGACTGACTCGAACTGCAACCAACTTCAGACTGCTATAATATCCAAACCGTTCATTACTGTGAGCTCAAATTTTGACACATGACAGATAATTTTATTGTTTACAAGCCTTTTCATCGATTTGCTTCTCAGTTGTGTTGATTATGTGATTGCTTTATATTTGCCTGAAAAACCACATGTAGCTATCGTTAGAGCCCTCCAGCACCTCAACGTGAATAAATCATTTACTCGTTACCGTTACGCCATGGATGTGGTCATAAAAAAACAGAAACCTTGGTAGAAATGGTTCGGAAAGTGAAGGCTCGAATTGAGCGAAATCCGCGTCGAAGTGGAAGACAAATGGCTCGTGAGCTCTACATATCGTTGGAACGGATGCAACACAAACTGAAAAATGAGCTTGGGCTCAAGCCATTGAAATTCCAAAAAGCACACGATCTTACACCGCAACAGAAAAAAGTTAGAGTTGTAAGAGCGAAGGAGTTGCTACGCTTGCACGTAAGTGATGAGTTGCCGAATTTGGTTTTATTCCGATGAGTCGCTATTTGTTATAGAGCAATATGTCAGCAAACAAAATGACCGAGTTTACTTGCCAGAGAGGTACTTCGAAAATTTACACCTTCGGACAGCCACCAGAAAGCAGGCAGCACCGATGGTGATGGTTTGGACCGCCATAGCCGCCGATGGTCGCTCTGCACTCGTATTTCTGGACGGTGGCGTCAAAATTAATAGAGGCAGTATTGAAGCCTTGGGCAAACAATCATTTCGGTCGGAGACCGTGGACATTTCAACAAGACTCGGCACCGTCTCACAAAGTGCGCGTCAACCAAGATTGGTTAAAAAATTCGACACAATAGATTGCAAATTCTCCGGATGCAAATCTGTTGGATTCCTCTGTCTGGGGTATTTTGAAGGCGAAGATTGGCACTAAAAAATACTAATGTTTAGACCACCTCAAACAAGCACTTCGCCAGGAATTGGCCAAAATACCGCAAAACCATTTGCGTGTAGCGTGCGATGGTTTCTTCGGCCGTCTCAAGGCCATTATTCGCGCCAAAGGTGGATATATTGAAAACTACTGATACAATTTGAAAATTGATGTATTTTCCAACATTTTTTGCTTTGGCAAAATAAAATTTATTAAAAAATGAAAAAAAACAACAAAATACCATTTTTTAAGTTATTCAAGGATATATGTAAAAAGGATATTCTGGAATATCCTTCGTCCTGGAAAATAAAAAATTATTCCAAATCTTTGAAAGTTCACCTTTTCCTGAATTCATCAAGGTATATTTTATCAAACTCTAATGAGTAGAGCCAAAGTAATGATTTTTTTTTTGAATATATAGTAAAAGAAAGCATAAATTTTGATTTTTTGCCAATTTTTGAAGTTTCGTTACACGCAAACTATATCGAATTCTGCAAAACTTTTTTTACGTTATGATTCGTACCACTCCAATGAATATTTCTACCACTTTTCAACCAAATCGGAGGGATGTCGTTCAGAGCTCCTCATATAGCTTCGGCGATTTATCGTGGAATGACCCATATACTAGTTGTAGTATCCTGAAGTGTTGACTATTTTATAACGTTTCAATAATAATAAAAAAAAAATCTGGTCAAATATTATTTCTTATTGCGATTTCTACGCAACTGCATGAGCTCTTCACAATTTCTAATGTTTTTTTGCGTGACATAATCATTTCATCGTAAAATGTGGTATAGAGTGCTTGAGCTGTTGTTTCGATTTTTACTAACTTTTCTGTAATATTTTTCATTCTAATTTGTTCTCATTGAAGATAATGTAATAATGTAATAATTAATGTAATGCAAAATCAGGTCAAACAACTTCTAGTCTATAAATATACATACGCATGCTGCCCCATGTTTTTGCCAAGTATACTTTAAGAAGGCTTTAACTTTGCTATGTAGTTTATTTACATCCTCAACTCTGCGCAATCGATCGAAAGTCCATCTGGTAAGTCATATCTAAATTCAATTCAACAGCAGAATTCAACATGTCTTCTTCTTAATTAAGATTTTTTTTGCCGGAAAAGTTATTCGAGAGAGATAAAATTCTACACGGCATGGCTTAAATTATTTCAAAATTCTTATAACCTATCAAATAAATTTGGGTTCGCGACACTTGGGTCCAGGAAAACAAAAACATCTTTTAATTAATCTCTCCCAGCTAGAGATATTTTTGATTGCTGAAAAGGGTAAATGGATTTTTCATTACACTAAACTATGGTGGCGTCGCACAAATTGTCGGAATAATTTTTCCCTTTTTTCCAGTTCTACCCATTCTGCTTCGTTTCAATTTGATTTTTAGAGATTCCCTGCTGGTATTAAGGGTAAGTTTAAAAAGGTATACATTTTTTTTAGCATCTCCTAGAATGTTATACTTACAGGGATTTCCTGTCCCTAAAAGTTAACAATGTAAAAGAACAATTACATTTCTCAATTGGATTTTGGAATCAGGGGGCGGCAAAAACGGACATTCTTCAAATGAGAGTAATTGTATAAATTTATGTAGAAATGTATGAAACTGCAATTTGAGGAGATTACATTCTCGCAAGTTGGGTCAATAGGATGCGTAGAATGCAGAATGAAAAAGTTTTTAAATAGTATTGTAACTGATGCACACTCGTACATATGTACTTATGTAAGGGCGGATGGATCACGCTGAAAGTACATGACAGGAGTCATATCACAAAATACTTATACATTATCTAAGCCGATAAACTAATCATTTATTAATCAGTTTCAAGGCATTTAGATGCTTTCCTATTGTAGAAATCATTCTTAGATCCTTTACGCACAAAAATAGTAAAATCAACCGAGTACATATCTGGCCTGCTGGTTTGTTATAGTTTTCTATGTAGCAGCAACCTCTGATTAAATTTTCGTTGACGTAATTTTAATTGTTATAAACACGTTAAAAAACTTCTTTTATTTCGTATAGAAAAATTGCTTTTAGCAAGTGAATTAAAGGCAAAAGATACCAACTTTTCAACACCTAGCAAGATACCATCGAATACAGAGAGCGCCGGCGCTAATGGCCTAAGCTGCATTATCTCCAGGCTGTAGTTCACAAGGAAAAGGATCCTCTTAAAATTGTCGATATAACATAGATCTATTAGACTTGATTTTGCCTACAACATACTGGAATCAATCAAAATTCAATACCATTCGATAAATGCGAAGATATAAGTGTGGTCATGTGACAAAAAGATTTTGGGCAACATGGCAGGAGTTCAACTTTCAACGATTTGACTTTTTTTTTATCAACGTTTTAGAACGATAAAAATAAAAGAAATTTTCAAACTTTTCAAGATAGGCTTCTATCTTGCCGATGACTTTGCTCAAGCCAATTTTTTTTTTCTTCGCCCGCGCTGTGTGCAAGGATTTCAGGGGTACTTAAACCCATTTAGCCCGAGTAAATTATAAAAAAAAACAAAAACAAAAAAAACCTACATAACTAATAGAATTCATTGTACACAGGCATCCTGTTTTCTTGCTGCAAAATTGTGAGAATCCTTTGATTGCTCCACTTTTTTACCATTGAAAAGAGACATGTCATGGAGTGATTAGTTATTTTAAATTCTGATATCGTGCTTATTAAAGAAAAATTGCAAATACGATCCACTCTGGCAAAAATATGGTCAATTCAATTGTGAGAAGAGCCAGAAAGCCTAGTAGGTGTACTTATCCAATCTCTAATCCATTAGAAGACATTAATGATAGGAAATTTTCTGAGATTGCAGATTGTTCTAAATGTCATATCCTCAAGAATATGCAAGTTTTTCGTTCGTTCCTCCTTAAGGAGAGCAGATCCTTCTTCCAGGAAAACCATCTTACTTTCAATATGAAGTCTATAGAAAGACATAAAAAAAATTTTTTATTCATCAAGTGTTTAAAAAATCTTAACCATATCAAAACTCTTTAGCTTAGAACTACAAAATTCACATTTATCAAACAAACTGTCAATGACAAAAACCGCGGTACCACCTGATGCATATATGTATATTGTTGCTCTTAAGATGCAGTTTGTAACCTGGTGTACTATTAAAATCCAATTCATTTTCGTAGATCCATATTTCTGAGAGAAAAATAAAGGCGGTCTTGTTAAAAGATGATTTATCGTAAGCCAAAAACACATCAAAATTTGTTCGTAGGGTTTTAATCGGCTCTAAACAGTGATACACTGGCGATCACTAGGATGAGGCCATACATTTTGCAATCAATGTTCACTCTTTCGACCTGTTAGGAATTTTGTACCCGGAAACTTTTACTACCTGCGAACAGGTATATAACACATGGGCGATACACTGATTGAAACAATTTTTCAATCTTTCGATACCAGTTTTGTAGTACGATTTCGGTTTAGTCTTAAAATAGGCCTCTGTTTCGGCGATTACTTCTTCATCGGTCTTAAACCTCTTTCCGGCGAGCATTCTCTTGAGGTCTGCGAACAGGAAATAGTTACTGGGGGCCAAATCTGGAGAATCAATTCGTGGGAAGCAATTCGTAGCCGAATTCATTCAATTTCGCCATCGTTTTCAACAACTTGTGACACGGTGCATTATCTTGATGAAACAGCACTTTCTTTTTCTTCAAATGCGGCCGTTTTTCTGCGATGTCGTCCTAGATAGTCGATGAAAACTATTCCATGTGTATCTCAAAATACGGATGCCATAACCTTGCCAGGCGAGTGTTTGGTCGTTTCGTCGCCTGCTCGCCACTCAGCTGACTGCTGACTTGACTCTGGTGTGAAGTGATGGAGCCAAGTTTCATCCATTGTCACATACCGACGAAAAAATTCGGCTTTGTTGTCAGCTTTAAACACTCTTCTGAACCATCAACACGTTGTTGTTTTTGGTCGACTGTGAGCAAACGCGGCACCCACTTTGAACAAATATTCGTGTATGATGTATCCAACACGATCTTTTGATATCTTCAGAGCCTCAGCTATCTCGATCAACTACACTTTACAGTCATTCATAATCATTTTGTGGACTTTTCCGATGTTTCCATCTGCAACAGCCTCTTTTGAACGTCCACTGCGTGCATCATCTTCGGTGCTTGTATGACCACTTTTAAATTTTTCAATCCACTTGCGAATGGTTCGTTCGGCTGGTGCAGAGTCCGGGTAACACTTATCAAGCCATTTCTTTGCATCGGCTGCATTTTTCCCTATCAAAAAGCAATGATAAATCAACACACGAAATTGCTTTGAATCCAAATAACAAAAGTTGCTTCGCTCACAACGCTATATCTCGAGAACTAATCGTCCGACAGCTGTCACATTTATACACGTATCTTTTGAAGGTTGGTACTAACTGAAAATGGTATGGATTTAACTCAAGTGGTGCTCTCTCTTAGAAGCGGCACAGAGTTTTAAGCTCAGGTATTATGTTATTTTCTCAATAGGAAGTCATAAAACTAAAGAGCAAATAAGAAACGATTGTTGGAATTTCCCAAGATCAAACAATGAACTACATACTTGAAAAGCGTATAAAAAGATGCGCCACTAGGATGATGCTACATGCAAAATCTTTGAAAGATAGGAAAAAAAGGAATAAAATGTTTACATTTTATGGTTGTAAAGCATTTATTTATTACGTTTTTCTCTATTAATAATGAGTATACCCACCATTTTTCGATATGACCCCTATAAGACGGTTGTGAATAGAATCATACCGTTTTTTTTTTTTTAAATAATCAAAAGAAATTTGGGCCCAATCTTCACGAATAGCTCTTATTAACGTGTCCTTGTCTTCAAATTGTCTGCCGCCTTTATACACTTTACGAGATAACCACGTCCAAACAATTTCGATTATGTTTAAGTCCGGTGAATAGGGCGGTCATGGCAAAAATTCCACGTCTTCTGATTGAATCCAACTTCTAACAACCCTGGAAGTATGGATGAGGTCATTGTCTTGAAAAATCCAAGGCAGAGGTTCGAAAATGTTTTTCACTTTTGGAAATGAACGTCCCACCAAACTCCAACTCTATTGTGCCATAGTAGGTAATAGCTCCCCACACCATTACACTTGATGTGCTGCTGTGATGTCTTGCCAAAATAAGCTTCTCCTTTCATAGATCCTTTAAATAAAGTTGCACATAATCCTAAAATCACTGAGCTCAACCGATTATAAAGTAAGATCTCGCAGCAATGATACATGGACTATTTATGTCCTTAATCCAGGCAACTACCGTTCGCTTTCGCCAAAAATTAAATGCCGAGAAGATTCAATGGCATACCTACGAAAATAAAACGGAAAGACCTATATTATTGTAGCTAGAGGATTGCATCCCTTGCCTTAAAGAAAACATCGTAAATGACCTTAGAAATAAAGACTTTAAGATAATCGACGCAGTTAATATACTTGCGCAAAAACAGCGCAATGTTGAAAGCGAGAGGACGACCCCAAGACGCGGTCTTCCCCTCTTTAAGCTAACTTTCGACAAAACCGAAAGCCTAGAAAGAATTTATGCCATAAATTCAATTTTGGGACTTGTTGTCAAAATTGAACCTCCGTGGAAAAACTCTAGGCTGATTCCCCAATGTACACGTTGCCAGGGATTCAGCCATACTCAGGTCTACTACCAGAAGGAACTTCGCTGTGTAAAATGCGCTGGCAAACATCTGACTCGAGTCCCCAGCGATATGCATTAACTGCAAGGGAAAACATCCAGCTAATTATCGAGGCTGCGAAGTCGCGAAGGAGTTGCAAAAGCTACGAGATCAAACAAAAACGAAGCCTTTGAAAAACGCAGAGAAGCTAGAATGAGAAATAACAACAGCGGTCCTACTCCAAAGCCTTTAAAGAAGGTAATGGTGATAAACGCTAAAATCACCAATAACAACAACGTCAAATGCGCAAGTGGAAAGTGGAAAAACTTACTCGCAAATAGCGGCGCGAGTAAATATGGATATCTGTACATCACCGGATCCTGCCTCAAATGTGTTCTCAGTAATTCTCGAGAGACTAGAAGATAAGACTAAAATAAATAAGATAATAGTCGAACGGCTTCTTAAGTTCGAAGCCAATTTCTGTAACTAATTATGGCAAAGAAGCTCAATGCCAACGGGCTACAGAAAAGGCATGATGAACTTAATATTTTCATGCAGGAAAAAGTAATTGACATATGTTTAATTTCCGAAACTCACCTGGCAACAGAATCGCGCGTGGAATTAAAAGGTTACCGAGACTACCACGCTCATCATCCATCGGGAAACGCAAGAGGCGGGTCATCCCTATTCATAAGAGACTGCATTGAACATACTTTCAAAGCAATAATTGAACTTGACAAATTTCAAATGACCGTGGTGCGCGCTAAAAATAAAAATTACTCTTTTAATATATCCTCAATCTATTGCCAATCGAGCTGCAAAATAGAAAAACACGAATTAATTGACCTATTCATTTCTCTTGGACCAATCTTCATTTTTGTTGGCGACTTTAACGCGAAGCTCACCTTTTTTGGCTCAAGATGTATTTCTCAAAAAGGCAAAACTCTTTAGAGGGCTGGTATGGAATGTGGTTGCTATTTTTACTCAACAGGCAAGCCGACATATTGGCCCTCGGATGTCGCCAAAACACCCGATCTAATAGACTTCTTTATCGGAAAAGGAGTAAACGCTAGTTACGTCAAAGTTGAAGAGGGCTTCGATCTTTCCTCCGATCATTCTCCAGTTATCTTCTCACTGTGCGAATCCTTGGTTAAGAAACAAAGACCACCCAGATTAACTAACAGCGAAACTCACTGGGAAGATTAACGAATAGACGTTGTAGATAATACTGAGTTGAAAGTAGCACTTAGAACGCCGTATCAACTTGAAAAAGAAGTTGAACGTTTTGTTGAAGTCATACAGCAAGCGGCCTGGAAGAACACTCCCCGCGAATCGAACAAAGTTCCCAAAGTCGGCATAAGATATCAACCGGAAATCAGAGAAATGATCAGGAAGAAACGAAGAGCACGGAAAAAGTGGCATGAAACCCGGGTACCACAAGATAAAACGTTCTTCAATAGGCTCTGCAACTTGTTGAAAAAATCAATCAAGGACAAGGTATTAATGACTACCTTGAAAGACTCACAGCGACAAAGGATATCAACTACTCCATATGGAGAGCCGTTAAGTGTTCGAAAGCCCCAAATACACGTGGCGCCAATAAGAAGAAACCAGGATGACTGGGCGAAAGAAGATAGGGAAAAAGCTAATGTTTTCGCCGACCATCTCGCAGAAACGTTTAAACCATTCGACGGAGAAGTGCTTTCAGAGAATGTCAATACGCTAGACGTGACGACAAACTTTCCAGTAGAAAAATCTACACTTAGGGAACTTAGACAAGTTATAGACACGCTTAAGCCCAATAAAGCCCCGGGGTATGACTTAATAACGGGAGAGATACTTAAAGCGTTGCCGAAAAAAGGTTTGCTAAAGCTGCTCTATCTTATAAACGCCAGCATTAGATTAGAGCACGTACCGCACCAGTGGAAAGTAGCCGAAGTTATTATGGTTCCGAAACCCGGTAAACCGCTGACTGAAGTCAAGTCATATAGACCAATATCGCTTCTCCCGATTACATCGAGGGTCTTCGAGCGAATCCTTCTTAATCGTCTTAAACCAATTACCAACCCAAATTCCCTCTTGTCTGTTCAAGCGCGAATCGCGCTTAATGAAAACAAGTCTGTTCACGTGAACTTGACTCTCAAGAAAATTGAGAATCCACCGGTGTTTATCAACGCAGTACGAATTCCATACGCGAACGAGGTCAAATATCTCGGTATGACACTCGACGCTAAACTAAAATGGAGAGCACTCGTCAAGAAAAAACGTGAAGAGCTTGAAATCAAATATAGAGATATTTACTGGCTTATTGGAAAGTATTCCAAGCTTAGCTTAGGGAACAAACTGCTGTTAAACAAGCAAGTGCTAAGACCGATCTGGACATATGGTGTACAACTTTGGGGTTGTACTAAAAATAGTAACATTAATGTATTACAGACATTCCAAAACAAAGTTCTTCGAGGTATTGTTAATGCGCCGTGGTACATTAGAAACGATGATATCCACAGAGACTTAGGAGTCGAAAACGTTCACAACGTAATTAAAATGTTTGCGCGAAAAGATAATAATCGATTACAACGTCATACGAAAATTTCTGTTCAACAGATCCTCGACGAGATAAATTTATTGCGCCGTCTGAAAAGGACTAAGCCTCTCGATCTAGAGCGGTGATTAGCAGCGCGTAATTTTTCTAAAGCACAGGAATTTTCAATGGAAAATCGCCTGCAGGATATCTTATAAAAACAAAATAAAATGCGATAGAAGAACTGCTTGTTGAGTGTGAACTCAGTCGTGGTTTGCATAAGGGAGGTGTTTTTTAATGACTAAGAATCTCACACTACTATAGTGTTTATGAAGATTTCTCACCTTCCCACGAGAGAAAAAAAAAAAAAAATTAAATAAAAGTTGTAACAATCGGAGCCCTCAAGGTTAAACTTTTTATCATCCGAAAAGACAACGTATTTCCATTCTCTTCTCCAAGTGACATGTTCTCTTGCAAAATTCATTCGATGCTCCTTGTGTACTTGCCTCAAAACAGGTTTCTTTTTAAGTTTTCTTCTCTGTATATGTTGCTATGCTGGCTGATACTCCCTTATAGGGAGGCCCTTATTTTTTTCGCTGGTAGAGTAGAATTTGAGGCAAACCGTAAGGTTAACCGCTTTTCTCGCAATGTTGTTGCTTCTGCCGTGCTTCATTTTTGATTTTTCGAATAATGTTGTAGATCCGTAGGAGAACTGTTTACAACAGTCTTACTTCTATTAAGCCTCCTTGCAATTTCTCGGTCTGAGAGTCCAAACTCATTGAAAGCATCTATTTTTCCTCTTTCTGCCGATGTCAAAGTCTTTAGGGAACCTTTTTTGTTAACTAAAAAAAAAAAAAAAAAACAGTTCTTTTCAACGCTATTTTTAATATTCTTAACAAAACTTTGAAAAAAAAATCGTAGATGCGAACTCCTGCAACGAAATATTCACAATAGCCTCATCCTAGTGTAAAATATGGTATGTACCTGTTCCAGATAGTAAAAGTTTATAGGTACAAAATTTCCAACAGATTGCAAAATGTATGGCCTTATCCTAGTGATCGTCAGTGATGTAGTTGATTTCGTTGTTTCTCAACAATCACTCGTGGATTTTTTAAACCCCAAATTCGAAAATTTTGACGATTAACAAAGCCAGAAACAGATGAAGATGATTTTGTTTGAAAAATCAGCACTCACTCGTTGTTACATAACCAATTCAACAAATCCTTTTAAGTCAATTGCACTTTGTATGCATAAAAATCTAATCTTGAGAATACACTGTAGAAAGCTTCTCAGAATATCCAAGTCTTGACCACAGTGTCAAACTGATGTTCCTGGACTTTCAGCAACACTCTCACGTACTGTTTCGATTGGCTGTGTTGGACGACGTGTTGGAAGACGGCCAATATCACTATTTGATTCAGATTCCCTAAATTTTTGAAATAATCTCTTCACTGTTGATGAAGCTTAATCACTATTCTGACCATATTTTGTAAGAAAATTGCTAGCTGTATCTGCTAAACCTTATTTTTTTTTTTAAATATTGCTCAACAATGAAAACGCGTTGTTCATTCGTGTAGCGCCTAATTTGTAATATCCGCGAACTGTTAGCTGTCAATCCCTTTATTTTCAAAAGGCAAAGTACCAAAAGTGTATTGCTTTAAGATTTCATTAAAGATCCCTGAAAGATTTCACTCGTAGAACTAAAAGCAACTGGAATGGAAGAACAAGTTGGCTCCAGCTATGCATGTTAAGTTAAGCGATATTGTTTTTTCGCTTGTATTTTCACAAGCCCTTTTTCTTATTTTTATTTTTTTTTTGTAAATGTTCCATATATATGTTTGGTTATATGGGTGTTAAAATTTGTAGTTTAGAAATTATTAAATATTTATAAGCAAACATGAATCTTATGATTTATTTTACTACTATTCCACAAAACCGATTTTCATTAGGTATATAACGCTGGAAAGCCCTTTTTATATAGATGTGTGCAGTGTTTAATATTTGAGAACAGGTGATTGGCTTAAAATATATTTAAGATACAAGGGGAAGTAAATGCTTAAAACTAAACAAACATATGTATGTTGTATTACTAAATAAAAAGTTGCAATTCACCATCAAAGAAGAAGCCCAATTACAGGAAAAAAAATAAAATTGACGATTTCGAAAAATGTGCTATAAGACATATAGCTTCTTCTTTGAGAACAGTTTAGCTTCACTAGATAAAGTACCCCATGAAATGTGTCAAAATCCCAGATATATTTTTCTGAAAAAGGACCATTTCTTTAAGATTATTAAAAGTCAAAAGAAAAGATTTACGAAAAATAAAAAATATATAGAGAAGGTCGTTACCTTCAATTTACCGATGAAACATGGTTAAATGAAGGTCACGCTCAGCATAAGGTATGTTATATCTTGATGTTATATGATAATGTTATACGCCACCAAGCCAAACTTGAGGTGCACGTGATAGATGAACTGTTTTAAATGGCAGGATACACGATTACCACCTTAGCCATTGCTAGCTTAATCTCATAGCGTTGATATGGGCAACAAGGAATAGCAAGCAAAACAAAACTTTCGAAATGTTAAGCTACTATTACTAGTAACAGAAGCACTTGAAAAATAGGTTAATTGCGACATACACGTTGGACTAAAAACTGTACCTAAGGTGTGGGATGTATGTATTGTATATGTTTTCTCCGAAACAGCAACAAAGGAGATTGTCATAATTTTAAATGTTGAGAGCGACAGCAGCAGTGAATTTTCTTCGGACTAGTTTGCTTTTATTATATTTGGTTAGCAACTAAGTAATAGCCGATTTCACACATAGATGTCTTTGCCCAGCAAATACTATACTTTTTGATGGGTTCTGTCAATGATATATTTTTTGAAAAAGGTATTAGTTTGGCGTCAGGTTTAGTATGGAGTGCAAGAACGAGCATTTATATTTTTTATATAAATATATATATATTTTTTATTTCCGCAAACGAAAGAATGCAGCGCAGGCTACTAAAAAGTTACACGATGTGTTGACCAGGTTGACCAGATGAGTTTGATGATGTTCAAATTAAGGCCAAAATCGAGTCGGATCGTCATGTAACTGTACGAGGGATAAAAAAAAAAAAAACCTTTTTAAAAACGTGTGGCGTATTTTGAGCTTCCTGCAAGGAATTAAACAATCAATTCGATTAAATCCAACGATTAATGAAAAACGTCCAGAATTGGTCCATCAAAAAGGTGTCATTTTTAACTAGGACAACGCTAGACCGCATACATTTTTGGTCACTCACCAACAATTACACAGGGAAACAATGATTTTGCGGCATGAGGTTTCGGAGTCTACTGAATACGAAAATAACAATAGATTACCCGAATTGATTCTAGTTTTAGGGATAAACGCAACTTTCATATAACGCAAATAAAATAAAAATATTAAGTATATTGTGAAAGATTTATTTTCGAATGGCAACAGTGTTACAAATGATGATTGAAATAAAACCAATCACATTTCAATAAAATAAAAAAAATTAAGAAAAAGGTGTTTTATATGATTTCCTTTTGTATTTTCGGTCAGGACGGGCCCTTTGTAAGGTCCAGCAATAGTCCGCGATCATATGGTGTTCCCACCGGCCTTGATATCTTTCCTCCATTATCTTAATGTCCTTGTGGAACCGTTCTATCTAAATGGCTAAACACAAAATGCATTTTTATGCTCATATTAGCTCCCAGTTTTTTAAAACTCTTAAGCATGTTAGCGATTATAATTGAGTATTCTGCTGCTTTGTAATTTCCCAAAAAGTTTTTGACGACTGCTACAAAGTCCATGTCCATGCTTTCAATTCAATCTGAGTCATGTGATTTTTGAAACCGCCATCCTTTATAAAGGTGCGGATTTGTGGTCCTGGAAACGCTTCACAAATATATTTGAAATAATAACCACTCTTATCCAAAGTTTTAACAAATTGTTTCATAACCCTAAGCTTAATATCCAATGGTGGCAGAATGATTTTTTCCTGACCTATCAATGGTTCACGAATGATATTTTCTTTTCCCAGGCACATATTTTCTCTCGAGGGTCAATCCTTTCTGCTCCAGTGTTCCTCTTTTGCGAACTGATGTTCAATATACAAAATTTTCTCCAAAACAACTTTAATATTTTGGTACTCTTCCTTTCGTTGAATGACCTATCGGGATCGAAGCTAATTTGTTTCCGTTATACAGTAACACACATTTCAAACTTCTTTTTGAGCTATCTATGAAGAGTCGGCAATCTTCTGGCCGGTAATTTGGAAGACCCATTATATTGAAAAGCCCAGAAATATTGTTGCAGTATACGAGCTCATTCTCTTGAGTAAAAAAACGAAAGAATTTGTTTTTCTCTGGACCTATAAGATGTTATTTATACGTTAGGCTGTAAACAATTTTTTTGTCTTGATGCAAGAAGCTCAGCTGATTTTTTCGATAAACCTAAGTCTCGAATTAAGTAATTAGGTTCTTCTACAAATTTTCTTGAGCTTCTGCTTTCACACTCAGTGTCTAACATTTCCACATCATCACAGGATGTGGTAAATTTTTGCTGTGCAAGATTGGTAGCTTAGCCGATTGAATACATGGATGAATCCAAGAACGTTTTTTGTATCGGTTCATACCTTTCACATTCACGGCACAAAAGTAGCAATCATCATGGTGATTTTTCGGCTCACTCCATTTCATTGGCACTCCAAATTAAAGCCCTTTTCGTTCTCCTTGGCTCCAGTACCGAAGTGACTCCATACAATTTTTACAAACTTTCTGTGGCATAGAATTTTTATCCTGTTGTGCAAGTTGTTTTACAAAATATGCTTGGTATGCTTGTTTTATAAAAGCACACTGAGTAATGCATTACACAAGTGTACATAATTTCACTAAGAAACTAATTGCCGCACAAAAAAAAAAATTATTTTGTTCCCGAGTGTTATTGGAATTTGGTTGGGAATTGATGTTGCACCAAATAGCCCTAACCGTGCTCCATCGATTACCATTTAATTTGATCTATGCAAAACTCTTTGGATAGTTAAACTTTCAAAGCTCATGTTGTTAAATCGCACTGGGTTCGATGGTTTTTTGCCGATAAAGATCAGAAGTTCCAAATTATGAAGTTATGAAGAAAGATGACAAAAGGTCATCGAACAGAATAGAAAATATATCATTTATTAAAGTTTATTCATTTTATTTAAAAAATGTATTTGTCGAACTGATATTGTTGTGTAAGGTTTAACACTGTCTGCTATAACAAACAGAAAGAAAAAAAATTTAATTTAAGGATTTTTTTTTTCAATTAAATCATAGTGTCCCTAGGTGAGTTTAAAGGGAGCGAAGTGGTTATGCATTTCATTGTAACTAGAGTGAGAGACCAATATTGAACAGATTGAACAGGGTATAGGCAGCTCTCACTAAACTAAGATGATTCTATATATGTATATGCTGGGTGCCAAAGAAAACGATAAAATCTCGAAGTTAACCCAAGTCCTGAGAACGTATTGTACATCAAACTTACATTTCAAACATAAAAAAAAAAATTAATTTACTATTTTTCGAAGTTCTCCAGTCCATATGAACTCACTTTGAACTTATCAAAGTTAGTTATACAACTTTGCTGCGCAGTTAGCCTTATAAAATATTAATTATGCGTCAGTAGTTACAAAAAATTCACTGTTGCCCTAGGGGGTTTATTCGAAGTTGACTTCCATTTGACTCTTGACACTAATTTCGATTTGCTGTAGATTGTAAATTGTGAATAGTACCCCAAGCTGTATAGTACAACTGTGGGTTGTCAATGTCTCAAAATAAATTAAATCAGCACAACGTCGCCCTGTGGTTATTGTTTGACTTATCGATAAGTGGACAACTGTGTGGGTGAATACAATCACATATGGAAATTGAGAAACCTTATCGGCGAGAGTAAATAAATGGCCAATCCTATCGAATGTAGTCACAAAACCCTACAACTACACCCACCAGAGATTGTATTGTACTTCCACTGGTCTCAACGTTTTATTCCTTCCAAATTTTGCAAATCCCTTTCCTCAAGTATTGCTTCCAAACGTCAACGAAAATCCGCTCAAGTTCCCTCCTCGTCGCTCAGGGTATTTCAGTCCCTAGCGCCTGTTACAATGCAAATTGTTTCGTCTTCTATTTATTTTAATCTGCCCGCGTACTTACTTTGCGATGGATATCTCTATCAGTTCAGTTGAACTTATCGCATGCAGGCTCATTCCCAGTCGCCCACTTGCCAGTGACAAATTCAAGCTGTGCGACACTCACCATCATCCATACTTGTGTGACAATCTATACAGTAGGAGTCAATGGCATCCAATATCTGAAGGAAAATGCACCAACACCATTTCTTCTCGGTTAGGTACCTAGTCGTATCCTCCAAGTGAGAATATTATGACAGATTTAAGATTTGGAGGCAGCTAAGCGAAAAAGGTATGCCTCATAAAGGCGAGAACATCTTGAGCGTCTATCGCTCATACGAGTATATCAGCACAGCACCATTAATGGATTAATGTGACAATTCACTTCCCTTCATGGGCGAGGGATCAAATGACACGTCATCGTCAACAACCAGGCAAACACAGAATGGACAAACTCAAGATCAAAGAGAGTTGTCGACGTCGTTGTCGATGTCGTCGTTGTTGGTGCCGGTTTTGTGGCATATCTATGTTACGCGACTAGTCTTGGTTTGGCGCATGTCTTATTCGTTCATCGATACCAAATGCAGATACGTATAACTGATCGCGTTTACGACATCAATCAGTCTTAAAGCAAATGAAATTGTTGGAGCTCTGACTGCTTGCTAAAGCTGAATCTATAAAACCTGCATAAATGTTGCCTGTCGCATCGGCTTTTGTACAAATTTACATGTGAATGCATTTGCGCCCCCGAAATTGCTTTTCTGCGTTTGCATTTTGGATGCGTAGGACAAACTGGATTGTCAGTAAGTGACAGATTAAGATACGAAATGGAGATTCGTTGCTCGTTGCCCTGTGTGTGGCAAAGATGTTTCAAGAGATAGATGTAATAGAGAAACGAACTCATACACGTAGGCAAAGTTTTTGGTCAAAATGTGAAAGTTTCTATGAGAATCTTGAGCCTACTTACATTTTTTAAAAAATTCCTAATCAGAAGTTTGTCAACCCGGGAATTTATATGTTTTATCACTCAACAGCATTTTAATGCTCTACTTAAACTTCAACATGTGAAGCAACGTTTATTGCAAGTTTGAGAGTAGAAGAAGGAAATGTATGTCAAAAGATTACTTTTTAAAATGTCTACCAGGTGTACCGATATGAAGTGAGCGTCAAGATACAAATGTCTCGGTATTATGAACGGGCCTTAATTTTTTTTTTTTTTATTTGGTTGCTATGACACTTATCAAACATATTTAGTATACATCAAATCATTGAGCAAACAACATCATATTTTTTCAACATCAGTTTCGAATTTTGTACCAGAAAATGATGACTTGCGGAAGTAGTTAATTTTTTGTTTTCATTTGAAGAACAGTGCTGCAGAGTCGCATCAAATGCTTGTCGAGACATATGGTGATCATGCTCTATCAGAAGCAACATGCAAAAGATGGTTTCAACGGTTCAGGAATAACGATTTTGATGTGAGAAATGAAGAATGTGGAAGGCCATCAAAAAAGTTTGAAGACGCCGAATTGCAAAAAATTTTGGATGAAGATGACACTTTGAGTCAGATACAAATTTCAGAAATGTTAAATGTTGCACAACAAAAGTCTGGAAAATGGGTGCCACATGAATTGAATGAAATATATATGGAAAAACTAAAAATCACTTGTTCGATTCGGCAAGAAGACAATGCTGTGTGTCTGGTGGGACCAAAAAGTATGGTGTACCACGATCTCCTAAAACCTGGTGAAACCGTTAATACAGATCGTAACCAACAACAAATGATCAATTTGAACCATGCATTGATCGAAAAACGACCAGAATGAGGCAGAAGACACGGCAAGGTAATTTAGCTCCATGACAATGCACCTGCACACAAAGCAAAACTGATTAAGGATACAACCAAGGAACTTATTTGGGAGCTGCTACCCCACCCGCCGTATTCACAAGACTTGGCCCCTTTCAACTATCATTTGTTTTCATCGATGAGACATGCATTAGCTGAGCAAAACTTCGAATCCTACGAGGAAGTCGAAAATTGGGTGACTCTTCGGTTTGCTTCAAGAGACTAACGTTTTATTGGCGTGGAATCCATAAATTGCCGGAAAGATGGGAAAAATGTGTACCTAGCAATGGCCAATGATTTGAATAAAATGTTTTTTACTTTCCCATTTAAAATTAGTGTTTTATTTAAAAAAAAAAAAAAAAAAAAAAAAAACGCTCAACCTGGTGGTTCAGAAGAAGTTTTGTCAGTAATGTCGATTTTAAAATTAAAAAAATGATGTATTGTACATAGAAAAATAAATGTTTAACATGACTGCGAAAGATACCTTTTATGCTCAGTTTTCTAGAAGCCAAGATATTAAACGCCATCGGTATTATAATTAAGTACAATAATAAGTTTTAGTTATTGCCGTCTAGTGAAATTAGCCGTTCAGCATGAGAATTTATTTGTTGACCGATTAAGAACGAGCTTTATTTTCATATGATAGTCTGGGTAGTAGTAAACTTTTCTGTAATGGAATGAAGCCAAATGAAGCTCTTCGCTAAATTTAGAGTAGGCTTTAGGTAATACCCATGCGTTGATATAAATCAAAATAGAATAGTCCTAAGTACAGATCTCTGGGGAATACCATTTATCATGTGGAAAATGCTGCATTTAGGATATATGTATGTGCGAGCTCCAAGGATTGTTGGTTAGAAACCAGAAAGGAAAAAGTGAATAAGCATTGTTGAGTGTTTTTAACCATTCTTACCATCGCACATCTTTGAAAAATTAAAAATCTTTTGTGTTTTTGGTTCCTTCGCGCTTGAACCTTTTTTATATGAATTTGTCGACGTTTGTTTAATACTAATACGAGTACTTCACAAGTGCTTTTGAAATTGTCCCTTTTTGTCTTTAAGAAATATTTTCGATCTAAGTTTTCTTCTGACATACGTTAAATATGATATGAAACAAATATAGGTTGCTTTTCCAAGAGCTGTAGGATTTTAAATTGAAATGAAACACATATAACTATAGAAAACGAGCTAAGGCTTTCTTTATTCGATAGAAAATTTTATGGCATTAGGAGGAAAAATGGATTCAGGCATATAGCTACCACGGATGCGTCTCAGGAACAGCCTCTCAGAGCTCTCATTTTCGGGAATTCAGGACTGTTCCTTCCAAGGGTAGAGTCGATGTCGGCTTGTCCGCATACACCGTCGAGTGAAAATACCCACACAAAAATCTGCCCGGCGGTGTCAAACCATACGGTCTTGGCCATCCGTTCACTTCTGAAGATAAGTTGTCATCGAACACTTCCTTGAATGACTTGGTAATCAATAATCATGATAAAAAAGTTGCAAAAATACTGCCAAATACGGAACTTGCAACATAACACCAACAAATCAAAAGTTATGATTTTTAGGAACGGATAGAGGCAAAATGAAGAACTAGACAAAGTCAAGGAATACAAATACCTCTGTGTACCGAAAACAAATCACCTTCAAGAGAAGGTAAAAGAATCACAAAGGCAATCAATTGTAACTGGAAAGGGATATAAAGTATAATATTTTTGACACATGTGCTATGCGGGACAAGTGTATTCCCCACACTGCCAATTTGTGGATGGTTGAAAAACTTTTGAGATACCTCCTAAAGAAGATTTTGGCAGTTAAAATATGCCAAACTACATGTTGTACCTGGAAACAAGGTTGCCGCCACCCCATGTGTTTACGCTTATGTACTACACTACACTCATGTCTTGAAAATTTTATCACAACCAAGTCATCGTTTTAACCATAAAATTGCTATGCCCCTCAAAAATCAAAACATCAGTTTCTGTGCCGAATGGACTAGGGTGGAGCGTGAGCATAATGTACCTCTACACGAATCACACGTAAACAAAACAAACTTTAGAAATGCACTGTTGGAGCTTTTAATCAAGAAAAAAAGCCAAAGCTTTTGCAAATCTTGTATCTGTGATCTGTGAACCAAGAGTTAGGCAATGTTGTCGATGCGTCACAACCAGATGCATTTCCATAAAACAAAAATCAGAAGATATTTTCATTTTCTTCTTAAGGATTTTTGAAATCTGATGCGGGTGGTTAGAAAGTGGCTTTAGGCGTGTATACGTTGATCTACGAAAGTTGATCGAAAAGAAGTGGTTCCTCAAAGCATTTTCAAAAACATGTAAAAGGTGTTATACACTTCAGGCAAACTGTTTCCTAGTCCTAGTGTTTCATTATTATTAGTTCATTACACAATAAGCTTATTTGGTTGGCAAGAATAGATAGTTCTCTAGTTTGTAGATAAGTTCATTTCAAAGTGGGTATGACAATTGTTGTACCTATCCAATCAGCTTCCTTCTGAAGAGTATAGATCGAAAAGTAAAAGAATTTTCTTGATGCAACAGCAGGGCTTTTGTCAGCGGCAAATTGTCACAACTTGGACCCTACAATTTTCCAAATTCTAACACGGAACCATCTTACAATTAATGATTATGTTTGGTTATGCGGTTAGATAAGGAGATTATAATTTATTTAAAGTTGCATGTCTCGGATGACCATTTTCTGATGTGATACCAAAGATTATGAGTAGATTAGTTTAATCGTTGGGACAAAAAAATGATATTGATATTTTAATTGTGGCGATAAAGAACAGAATCGAGCGCTTATAGTATTACGAATATATGATTGCAGATTAGTGACACGTTGTTGCACAAACTTACCCTAGTTATGAACTTGATGGACGGCATATCTAACTACAATTACATATGTATAAGCAATAATTAGTGTTAACGATCGGTCAAGTTATGAGAAGAAACAGAAACAGACGCTTAAGCTGGAAGCAATACATGTACTCGTAATTATAATGACAAGCTTTGCTCTAGATAACAGGCAGTGTTATTTTTGCATCAAAAAGACTTCCTTTAGCGCCTTCGGCTGATTTCTCCACTGACTTGTGCTTGTTTCATATTTCTAATGCTCTACAAAGTCAATCAAATGTTTCTCGTTCTTAAGTCAATTGCCTTTGGGTTTCAACTTAATTCTTTGTCAATTATAATTTATTACACCCGACCAGAATTTCTTTCAGTGTAGTAGAGCAAATTATTCCAAACTCTAAACAGATAAACATATCAATGTTATGACACAGCGAGTGCGTGGTCAATGGCGTACTCGTCCCAGTACCACACAATTCCAAGGAATAGAAGAACAAGAGACGAGGATAAAGTATTCTTCAAAACAAAGCAACAGAAAACACCAGCCAGTTGCAAGTACGAGTAAATGGAATGTAAAATACATATGTACATACTCATATGTTGTTGGTTGCAAATTGTGGGCCGCATAAAGAGTCTGTCTGTCTTGTAGAGTTCGAAAGTCTATTCGAACATTGCCAGTTAGCATTGTGCAGGTGCAGATGCAGATGCAGATGCAGATGTAGATGCAGAGCTTGTTCAATGACTTCACCATGCACCATTCCATGACGAACCGCACAACTCAATGCTCCATGGCATATAAGTTTATTTGATTTGATGTTTTCTGGCAAACTGAACTGAAGTGTGCCGGGAAGACAAACATGGAATGACTCTTTTGGTATAACAGGTCCCTTGGCAGATTTACGAGTATTTTCAAATCTATCCGTACGAACAAATACAGAGATCGCGGGTGGTTTTCGCAAAGAATTGACTCCCCGCCACTCAAACTTTGTCGGTTTGATCAGGATCGCGGATCGCTTAGCAACACATCCGTAATCATTTATGAGTAAGAGAAATTTTTAATTAAATTTCCAGAGTTGTGCTCCCTTAATGGTATTCATAGTGATGGCAATAAATTGATTTTACCGAGGGATCGCACCCGATCGATCACTCATTTCAAGAATCAGAAGATCGGTCTAATTGATTGCATATCAATCTAAAGGAGGTGGTTTGTTTATATATATTGCCCAGGGTGTGGCAATCGTGATGCATTTCATGCGATCCGTACTTCGGGTGAAGTACTGGAATTCATTTCGATTCTAATTAATTGGCTGGCTGATCGAGAGCCAGTGATACGATCACTAAACGATGTTAAGCATTTTCTTTTCCTTTCGTTGTATGGTTACATATTTAGGTCTTTAGATACTTATGCGTGCAATTGAGTTTGCTACACGGGAGTTAATTTAAATAATTGTCAGCCATTACCAATTAATAACGATCATTAGTCGAATGTTGCAAAACGTGCTATGCACGATCTATTTGATTGAAATACTCACGGACTTTAATTTTTATTCGTTAGGTACTTTTACAACTACGAATGAGTACATTCAAGCTATGGTTCGCAGCGTGCTTTTAATTTTTAACGTGAACGTACGAATAATGTAGTAAATTTTACTTTCGTTCTTAGGGAGTTAATTTATTTGATGTTACTTGGTGTTGGATTTCTATTTATGTGGATACATTAATTAATTATGAATTCAATGCAGATTGAAAGATAGACAGAAGGGAGAGGTTAGAAGTTCTAATATCGACAAGTGTTCAATGACAATTGAATATGGCACGTACGAAACATACGTTTGCTCATGGATTTTCTAATTGACGGGTTATTTTATTAAAGAAAGAAGTGAATGGCTTACGTTTTGGACACTTTCTTTCTTGAATATTTCCAATGTGATACACCTGTGTGGTAAATGATATCAAAGTCATGTCGCCGTTGTTCTTTAAGGCTTCAGTCGAAAGTTGGATTTATTAAGGAGCTAGCATAAGTTCAGTGTTATTTGGTAGTGATTACACATTCGAATGTAGTCTGCCTTTTAAGGTATTGAAGAGGTGGTAATTAATAAATGTAAATTATCAAGTATCCAAATTCATCTACTTCCACTGTGAACTCGAAGATAATTTGGCAAGAACATTAGCAATAGCGATTCACAACTTTGCCATGATGCTATCTAAATATGTCGTAAGGAAAGCTTCGAGAATTTATCTATTATACACATTCGAGTAGTTCTTGTAACAGAGTTCTTAATTTTGACACGAGTAAGTAAGGTACTAAATCGAAAGATTTGCCGATCCTTATAAGGATGTTCACAATATCTATAACGCACATGCATGATTCTTTATGATGAAGAGAATATTTGCCTCTACTGTGGTTCTTACCCACAAAGAATAAAGCAGTCATTTTGAGAAAGAAAAAGACTTTTTCTACAAAATCCTCATACCGTACAAACAGCACTTAAGACGCGGATGGTATCCTCCATATAAACAAAGAAAGCACAACATAATGAGGTGAAATAGGTTCGAGGTTTTAAGTCGCATCTTTGCAATTGGTACCACTAAGAGAAACTTTAATGCCAATCGCTCAACAGAAGTTTCATCGTCGTAGTAGCTAGCACGAAAAACCATAGGCAGCATGAGTACTAAAAAATGCACGGCAACTTAAGTAAACATTAGCTTAATGCTCTGCAAAAAAGGCAAAGGGTTAAGTTATGTTGACAAACATAGAAGAGCTAACAAGACAATTTATCGCAGGAAAAAGAAAAGGGAATAAGAACAACAACGTAAATATGAAAAGACTGACAAATGTTTCATACTATGAAGAAAGCTTTGTTGTAATCCACAGCAAAAACACAGTATTCAGCACAGAGTTTGTGTTGAAAATTTGCAATAATTATATTTTTTGGGTTGAATATAGAGTTGAATGATCCACAAACATCCTTCTTCGCATATAATCAACGAATTTCTTTGTCAGACATTGAACACTACCTAGCTATAGGGTTTTCTAGTAACAACTTGAAAACTTTTTTTTAAATAAAAGGCACACCATTTGAGATATTTCAAAAACCTTATTATTGGCTGAAGTACAATCAAAACATTTATGAATGGAACTCGACTTCGTTCATATGACCACCGCGGGCACGTTTGCAGCGGTCGATTCGTTGGACCCAATTTTCAACACATTTTGGCCGAAACGGCCGCTATTTCGCGTTCAATGTTGGCTCTGAGTTCTTCCAACGTCGTCGACGTGTTGGCATAAGCCAATTAATTAACGTAGCCCCACAGAAAATAGTCAAGCGGCGTTAAATCGCACGAACGAGGCGGCCAATCGACTGGCCCATGTCTTCAGATAACACGCTCACCATACTTACTCTTCAATAAATCGATTTTAGCGTGTGCTGTGTGGCACCATCCTGTTGAAACCACATGTCGTCCAAATCCATAGTCTATCTGACTATTCACAGTAACGTGACGATCGTTATCGTCGACGAAAAAATATGGCTTAATAACGCCGCCGGCATGCAAATCGCACCAAACAGTTATTTTTTGTGGATGAAGTGGTGATTCATGAAGCACATGTGGGTTTTCACCCGACCAATAACGCATATTTTGCTTATTGACGAACCCATTGAGCCAAAAATGAGCTTCGTCACTGAAGATGGTTTTGCAACTCCGAATATATGTAGAAAATTTTTGTAAATTGCAGACGTTGCTCGTTAGTGTACTTTACCATGATGAAAATATTGAGTTTACTGAATAAATTGACAGTGACAGTTTGATGATTAGTGAAAGAGTGCGTTTACAAATTAAATTCAATGTTGTCAAATCCCTATTGGAAATCCCTATATTTAACTGTGGGTGTTAAACCTCTTATATCAAGATCTAGTTTCAAGTTCCACTTATGTCTTATTTCGTAAGAAAAGGCCCATTCAGCAGATGGACAGGAGTCAGTTATAGACGACCTTTCAACAGTGTCACTTATGATTGGAACCTTCACGAATTATGAAATTTTCTGATGTTGCCACAATCGAAAGAACATAGCGGATGCGATCCAATATGAGAAGATTCGGCCCATTCAACTTGGCATGTTGAATGTTTCTTGTTTTTTTTGGAGGTTTGAAAAGGGTGCATGTGGTTTGATTTAGCCCTTGTGTTTAGCCTATGTGTTCACTGCATCTTCGTTATATTTTTTCAAAGAAGATCCTCAATTCTATCAGTGTTACGAGCGGTTGGTGTTGACTGATGCAGTAAAAATATGACAGCCCGTGATGTTTCTGTGGATGCCATAGCTATCAAATGTGACTGTCCCAAGCAAGAAAGCGAGATAATGCATCTGCAGATAAACACCTTCAGCGTTACTATTGAGTACCGCTCTACGTCGCGTCTCCTGAGAATTTTTTTCGAAAATTGCAAATTTCGAAAAGGTATATGGCAAGTTTTCCATGCTCTTACTAAACAGGTAAGCATTGGTTGGAATATCGCCTACGGTACCATAATTATAAAATTGTCTATCATTCCAACACGGACGACCATGAATAATGAGAGGCTTACAGAATGTCAACACTCTTCTTGAAAACGGAAAAAGGAGATCCAAAATTTAAAATATCAACAATTTAGTTGAAAATTTATGCGGTACAACTGTACTAACTGGCAATAAGAAAAAATTACGAAATAGCGAGAACACGGTATCCAATCCAATGAATATCACTCGCGAGTACGTTGTAGGGGTTTTATTTACCCGAAAAGCTGCAGAAATCTGGTGTATTTTTTACCTTGTGGTGCCAGGATATTAATGATGTGGTCTAAGGGTAAAGTTAAGAACATAACCATTACTCAGTGCTGCATTCCGTTAAACTACGCAAATGACGATGACGATGACGTTTTCTATAGCATACTGAACCAACAGGTTGTAAACGATACCACTATTTCCAAAGATGTGGTAGGACCACACCGTATAGGAGAAGCAAGTAATGATAACAATGAGAAGTTTTCTCTAAATTTGGCAACTGTGTGGTACTTAGATACACACTATTTTAACACAAAGACTGAGACATGAACTCCTGTATCTCGACTGATCGACAATGTAAGTGGAACCAGATCAATTCGTGATTCAGCCAACAGATAAGGGTACATCTTGTCTCAAATGTCGAAATAATTAGCTAGTTATTGGAGCGGTGTATATGTTCTTTCGACTGTGGCTAAACTAAAAGTTAGAGGAGAACGAACATCTTGATTCAAAGCCTGACATCAAATAGGCAGGCCTTTGAGGTTTGTCCTCCTGCATCGACCAGATTAACATCTTGTGGGTCATTGTTAAAAAAATGTCGATGTTCTACACAAATTTTGTGAAGACAGTCGACAACTTGAATGGAGATTATACCATATATGGCGAGTCTTGCGGAGGAGAGTTATGCCAGAAAGATTAAACCTATGATGGTTGTAAATATCAAGTCTTACAAAATATCAAACGAACTTGAAATTCGACGGAATACGAAAGGTTGGATTTTTCCGCCACTACTATTCCTAGTAGTTATCAATGGTGTAGTCCGAGCAGCTTTATCTGGAATTAATACGGGGCCTATCTTCCACATAAACATCTTGACTACTCTGCTCTCACACAGAGTATTGGATTTAGACCTGGCGGCACACAACATGGAGTCAGAGGCAAACAAAGCTGGGCTCAGAACAAATACGGCTTAAACAGAGGCCATAGGCACGTACATTTCTCATCATAACACCAGCGCCGGACATTGTCGGACATCAAGTCTAGAAATTATGCAGTTTTCTATGTGTAAGAAGTATGATTTCAGAAGAACTGAAAGTAGTTAATCGCAAAGCAAAATTTTAAGATCTGAAGTAGTGTTTTTAGCACAAAAGCCAAGCTGAAACTGCTCCGATCAGAGGCGGAAACAGTCTTACACCTGAAAAATAGCTCAATTCCTTCTTTCACAAAGTAGATGCAAAAGAACAGTCGAGGTGGTATTCAAATCTCTGGGGGTGGAGGAAATTTAGAGCATGATAGCGGGCAGGCTTTGTTGACCTCCGCCAACGGGTCCTATTTATGTTAATAGGTAAAAAGTAATGATTTTCAGAAAAAATTTTCACGTCTATAGTTATGCAACTTTTTTTTTCTTTTTGTGGATTAAACAAAGTAAATAACGATGTTCTTGGTTAATTTTCACAAAACAAAATTTGACTCCTTGGTTACTAGGTTACTTTACTAAGCTGCAAGATATTCTTCTTATATTGGATACAGCTCCCTCTATTCTTTACAATTAAAGACTCTGAAAACCTTTATCAACATGTGTCGAGGAAGGTTAACGTGTTCTAAAACACCGTGGTTGTTTAAGAAGAAAGCCAAGGTTTGCCAATAATTGATGTTTCCGTTTTGGATTTTTAATACCTGCGGCTCGCTCGGCCCCAGACTAACCGACGCTTATCTTCTCTTCTGGCGAAGATACTATAGAATTGCCATTTGTCTCTAAGGTAAGTGGTGAAGTAGTATAGAAAATGTGTATTACATAAACAATTGGTTGGGTTATGTTCCAGCCTCCGGGAGCAATTCGTACCCAATAGTACTAAAGTCGTATCTTATCTCCACTTCTTTGGAATATTTCGATAAAAAAAGCTTTTAATCGACCTGCTTATGGCAGGACGTTTAGTAATTTTTTTATGAAAATATCTCTACAATTGCAGTAAGAAAACAATTTGTTGTTCCAAGAAAATTCTTTCAATATGCTCGCCCCATATTCATTAAATGTGCCTCCAAATTTCTGGCATGAAAAAATATAAATTTCCAATTAATCATGGGTACCAATCTGCTCTAATGTTGGAAAGAAAACTAAACTGTCCACCCAACCTACGAGAATTATTCATTAATATTGAAATTAAACGCGTAAGTCTTCTTCATCGGTCCTATAAAACCTTACGACAAGAATGAATGATGAACGATTTATTCAATTTCTGCGCACCTTAACAAACCAGTGAAGTTGTGGAAATCACATTAAAAATCGCTGAAATATAATGATGATAATATAGGGTTTTCCAATAGGGACTTGACAACTTTGAATTTAATTTGTGAACGCACTCTTTCACTAATGTTTGACGTCACTGTCACTGTCAATTTATTTAGTAAACAAGTAAACAACATTTTCATCATGGTAAAGTACACTAACGAGTAACGTTTTTCGATTTGGTTCTGGAGAAGATGCGCCAAGATGATGAATTTCATCGCAAAATCATCTTCAGTGACGAAGCTCATTTTTGGGTCAATGGGTTCGTCAATAAGCAAAATATGCGTTATTGATTGGGTGAAAACCCACATGTTCTTCATGAATCACCACTTCATCCACAAAAACTGTTTGGTGAGCTTTGCATGCCGGTGGCGTTATTGGGCCATATTTTTTCGTCGACGATAACGATCGTCACGCTACTGTGAATGGTCAGCGTTATCGCGCCATGATCACCGATTATTTTTGGCCGAATTGTAAGATATGGACTTGTACGGCATGTGGTTTCAACAAGATGGTGCCACAAGTCACACAGCACACGCTACAATCGATTTATTGAAGAGTAAGTATGGTGAGCGTGTTATCTCAAGACATGGGCCAGTCGATTGGCCGCCACGTTCGTGCGATTTAACGCCGCTTGTCTATTTTTTGTGGGGCTACGTTAAGTCATTGGTTTATGCCAACACGCCGACGACGTTGGAAGAGCTCAGAGCCAACAGCGAACGCGAAATTACGGCCGTTTCGGCCGAAATGTGTGGCCGAATCGTTGAAAATTGGGTCCAACGAATCAACCGCTGTAAACGTGCCCACGGTGGCCATATGAACGAAGTCGAGTTCCATTCATAAATGTTTTGATTGTGCTTTAAGCCAATAATAAAGTTTTTGAAATATCTCAAATGGTTTGCCTTTCATTTAAAAAAAAATGGTTGTCCAGTCGTTATTAGAAAACCCTATATAATGAAATAAGTGTAAGGAAAGGGATGTACTCCACCGCAGATTGAGCAACAATAGAAACACATAATTCAAAATATGACACCGAATACAAAAAGATACGTAATTAAGTATACCAACAAATAAACACAAAGAAAAACCAGTACAATAAAACAAAATTCGAGTTGTCAAAAAAGATACTAAAAAAACTTGGATGTTAATAAACGCTGTATTAGGAGGTACAAAGTCTTCTCTAGATGATATTATCACGGAAAGTTTCGCTTCAAGAGCTTCAACGGAAATATAATTTAAATAAATTTGCACACATTTTTGCCCAATAACCTGTATCTATAGGATGTTTTTATTGATGCGAGTACTAACATTGATTAGTATTATCATATAGCCATTAATTTATGTTAAATCAAAAGAATACATTCTGTAATTAATTTTTAAGCACAACTTCGGGCCGCCCACCACGGCTGGATCTGATAAATACCATCCAAGGGACAAAGTCTTCAATCAATTTTTCAAGCATTCAAGGCCGTATGTCTTCAATAACACGAATAATGTTTGCTTCCAATGCGTCGATTTTTTTTTAGTTTGTCAGCGTAGACTAGCGACTTTAGAAAATAAACAAGAGGCATCAAATCACAAGATCTTGAAGTCCAATTTACAGACCCCAACTTTGTGTTTATCGAATGTCTCCTTCAATAAGTTAATTGTTTCCTTTGATGTATGGCAAGTAGTGCCAACCTGCTGGAACCATATCTCATCCACATTCATGCTATTCAATCGGGGAACGAAAAAGGCATTAAAAATGGCTCTATAGCGAATACCATTGACCGTAGTACCATATGCTGATTAGCCTCATTTTTGAAAAAAAAAAAAAATTCATGTAGATTATCTTCGGTCCAAAAGCGACAATTTTGCTTGCTGACATACCCATTAAGCCAAAAATGAGCCACATCGCTAATACTTTGCTGATATCTTTGCACCAATAGCAACCAAATTAGTAAACTTAACCTTTTCTACAGCAACAGTTAAAAAAAAACCCTAAGAGGCGGTTGTACGGTCAATCCATAAGGAAGGCGATAAACAACAGTCAGACAAATTATCGCCCAATTACAACACACCTGTCTATAGAAAAGATTATGGAACAAGTTGTAGCAGATCGATAATGGAGTTTCATCTCTAAACATAAGTTAATCAGCGAGAATAAGTATGGATTTCAAAAGGGAAAAAGTACCAATCAAATTAGCTAATTTAAATAATACCAGTCTGAGAATTCATTCATTAGATCTGAGTAGAGCCTTTAATACGCTCGCTCACATATCAGCGCTGCTAAAAGAATGGGTAATAGAGGAAGCTTACAGAACTGGTTAACGAGGGCTGAATAATCGGATTGGAAGACAGATGGCACTACTGAGCCAAAATGTGTACCATCATTTAGTATAACCTCTTTTAGCCCGTCTGTCAAATTGTGGTGACAATCAGACGCTTATTTTTGTTTTGGCACCCATTTGTGCGACCACAGAAAAAGAGCAGTATCGCTCCGTGCTCTGATTTTTATTTTTGAGTGGCAAAACCTGATAGGAAATAAAGCCCATTCTCAAATATGTGTATAAAACTCATTCACCTTCCTGTACAACCATTTTCCATTGGTTCGCAGAGTTTAGCCTTAGCCGCACGTCGGTTTTTATGAACCGGTAACACGGTTACCATAATTGAAACCGTGGACGAAATCCATGATCTCGTATTGGTGGACCGCTAAATGAAAATTCGAGAATTGAGCGCAATCGTAAGACCACTTCAAAGACGTGTTTGGGCCTGTTTAATCGAAATTCAGGGGAGTTTCTGCGTCGTTTCGTGACTATCGATGAGATATGGATTCATTGGTACACAACAGAGACCAAAGAACAATGATATTGGCCACATTTGATTATTTGGACAAAGGAAGAACAATCACAGGAGCATACTACGTCGATTTATTGGGCTGATTCAACGATCACATTTGGCGAAGAAAAAAGTGCACTAGCTCACAGCTCCGCAGTCGCCACAGCTAAATTGTTCGAATTGCACTCCGAATTACTCCCCCATCCACCGTATTCTTCGGATTTGGCTCCCTGCGATGTCTTTTTCTTCTTAAAAGATTCCTTGCCGGAAAGAATTACGGGTCGAACGAGGAAGCCGTCGCCGCCGCGGATGAAGCTGAACAAAAAGTTACAGCAACGCTGGGTGTATTGAGCTAAAAGGAATTATATTAAAAAATAAATTGTCAAAACCTAAAAAAGTTGCGTTACGTTGTCATATGAAATAATTTAAGACCAGTTCAATGAAACAAGAAAATAGTGTCATGAAAATGGGCTACGATTAGTAATAAATTATTAAAAAACAAAATGCATATTCACAGTCCAAGTCCAGCAGCGAAAAAAAATATTGAGCTGGTTGATACTTATAAATATCTAGGCATTATCATCCACAGTCACTTTCTTCGGGAGCCATATATAATTAATCTCAAGGATCTTTATTCGATCCATGCTCAGGGGATTTTTATTTACGCTTGCATCTATTTAATTACAATTGTCAACTGCCGTCCAAAACCTTGTCTACCACCCACTTATGGGATTTAGGTTGAAGTGTGGAATATTAAGGTGGGGAAGTGCAGCGCAAACGCACATCGATAAGCTGCAAAATATACAGAACAGAGCTAGGAAGCTAAGGTCTAAAAACAATACCAGCAGTCACGAGATTCATACGGGGATACAAACTGAGGGGATGAACCAGCTTCCAACAATCCAAATATGATTAAACGCAATCGAGTCTCTGAAAATGAATTCGTTCGCCTCAACCCCCATTTCAAGCAGACGTTTGTCTTCATCGAGATAACGCAGGGATATTCTTAAACTGTTTGGTAGGGCAACATCTTTAAATTGTATAATAGGCATACTAATGGGGAAAGTAATTCCTATTGTCCCAAAGATGGCTATTATTTTCGACGACTGGCGTCCTAAGACGTTGTCGGAATGTGTCGTTTGATTGTAAAATAAATCCATGGAGTAAGATAAGTTTTGTCGTAAGCGTGTCCGTAATATGGTATGTTAATTTTTTTTTACCTAAACGAACGAGCTATTGCTTATTCGCATCAAAGTGTTTTCCTTGTGGCTGGAATCTGAATGTTTTTGGTAATAATAGATAATCTTCTAAGCTTTAAACTTGTGTTCTTAACTCGCTTGTACGTCACGTCAAAAATTGTGCGTTTCACTTATGAAAAAAATAATAATAATAATAATAATAAAAACTGTTGCCTTACAAGTCTTGCATCACTCATTTATCTCAATAAAACTTTGCGCAATATTATGTAGAAATGTAAATACAAAATGTTATGTTACTTCAAACACTTACATGAAGCCCTTTTCTGCTACGCCCTACAAATATGATTGTCGTCACTTTCTTTCTGTTTTCATGACAAAATTGATTAAAAACAACAACTCCTGCATACAAGTAGTCTGAGATTGTTTCTCTTTTTTGTGCTCTGTAATTAATGTAATGACTTCTACTTTACCGTCAACATCAATCACAATTATATCATCAGGCTTGCATGTCACAGACTACCCTGCCTACTCCCATCATTCCAATCGTTATCATTCCAAACCTACCCACTCCTTTTGTATCATGTCAAAAATTTCGTGACCAAAGATATCAAGCAGCTGATACGCACACATGCATGCAAGTATCTATATTATGAATAGTACAGAATGCCAATGAACTAAATACATAGAAAGCAAAAAGACGACCACACGAGTATCGATGGTATACCCCATATCACCATCATCATTTTCATCAGATAAACTCATAATTAATTGACCCACGAGAATGATTCCAATCAACTTGACCATACTCCCGACTGAATTTGGAGTTTCACTGGCGACGCGACACATTATAGCACAGCGTGCCATGTCTAACAAACAAATCAGAGTCAATTTGTCATCAAGTTGGATTCGGTGTCGAGATTGTTTCGGACTTCCTGTAGTCGGCTGATAAAACTTCCGCCATAGAGGGTATTTCTCCCTCCAAAGCTTTACAGATTGTCCCTTCATCACCACATGTAAATATTTGCCTTAGAAATAAAATCTTTTTCTTCTTCCATTGTAAATTTGTAAATATCATATAATACAGTTATGAGTACATACACACGCGACAGAGACCTCTTATCTTGACAAAGGCTTTTGGGGAAGAGGAAGCCCTAAGTTGGTTTCTTGTTAGCGTTTGTTTGGGGAGCAAACAGAAGTGTGACAGTTCTCACAGTTCCATTTGTAGCATGCCCATTGTTACCAAACTTATCCAAGAAAGTACTTAGCGGCCACGACGGTAGTTGCAACACTGCAATCGCAATCGCACTCGCATCATCACTATAATAATTATTAAATTATGCCGACGTTTCGGATGATTTCGAAATGAAACTTCGACTTTGTTTTTGGATTTCAAAAAGCAGAAGACAAAACGTTTCTGGGGTGGCGTCGAAAGGGAGCTTATAGCCGACGACATGTGTTTACATTGTGCTATGGCCTATTTGGGGCCCCTTTTGTGGTGCGTAGTCGTTGAATAAAATTACCTGCGGAAATAGAGCATTCCGTTGATTACACATGCAGGTGAGGTCGTCTCCTTTATGGGCTTTTTCGTCAAATGAGCCCTTTTATGGGTTTCAATGGCTCTGTTTGGTTTGTATACGTGAATAGTATCTGACTATTTGTTGGGGGAGGTTGAGTTTATTATTCATTTTGCGTACATTCTAATTGAAAAAAAAAAAAAAAAAAAAACGGTGCATTCTACAGAGTTCATAATGAAAGTTTTCAGGCTAATAGCCTCAATTAGCAATTAATGTCAATGAATTCAGAGGTTCCCACAGGTTTGAGACATGACCAATTTATGGCACTTTCCTTCTGAGTCTGGGACCCGTGTGTACAGCTGAATAATTTGAACTAATCTAGAGGCTTGTCATTTGTGGTGTTCATTTTGCAAACACTAATTTATTTCGGAGTTGGTCTATTTTTTAGAGGAATGCTACAGACACATCTTTCAGTTGCATTTATGTAGAGTCGTTTGCAATTCAACTTATATTTTGAAGGATAATTTGAAAATTATTCGGCATGATGATGTCTTTCTCTATTATCTACACCCTGCCTGACTCGAACTGCAACTTTTTAAAATGCTATAATTTTTTTATTTTTTGATAAATTTAATTGTACCAAAGCAAAAAATGTTGGAAAATACTTCGATTTTCAAACTGTTACAGTAGTTTTCAATATGTCCACCTTTGACGCGAATAATGGCCTTGAGACGGCCGTATAAAGAATCGCACGCTGCAAGCAAGTGGCTCTGCGGTATTTTGGCCCATTCCCCCGGCGAAGTGCTTTTTTGAGATGGTCCAAACTTTGGTAATTTTTAGTGCCAACCTTCGCCTCCAAAATATCCCAGACAGAGAAATCCAACGGATTTGCATCCGTAGAATTTGCAATCCATTGTGTCGAAGATATGAAGTTTGGTATGGTGGCCCAAACCATCACTATCGGTGCTGCCTGCTTTCTGGTGGCAGGAAAGAAAGACCTCTCTGGCAAGTAAACTCGGTCATTTTGTTTGTTGACATATTGCTTGATAACAAATGGTGACTCATTGAAAGAAACAAATTCGGCAACTCACCGCTTTCGTGCAAGCGTAGCAAATCCTTCACTCTTTCGACTCTAACTTTTTTCTGTTGCGGTGTAAGATCGTACGCTTTTTGGAACTTCAATGGCTTGAGCCCAAACTCATTTTTCAGTATGTTGGATCCGTTTCGACGCGGATCTCGCTCAATTCGGGCCTTCATTTGATTTATTCACGTTGAGGTGCTGGAGGGCTTTAACGATAGCTAATTGTGGTTTTCCAGCGTAGCGGTTTGAAAATTATAGCAGTCTGAAGTTGGTTGCAGATCGAATCAGGCAGTGTGTATTACTTTCATAATCTGAATTATCTGCTTACAACTCTAACTTCATCTACTGAGTTCCTCCAAGTATTCAAAAAGTGTAAAGCACATTGTACGCACTTTCGTTAACCAAGTTTTAGATGCGCATAAGCAAAACAAATCTTTAATACAACTAAAGATAAAGTGTATATTTATTGGCTGTTAGTCTTCACTCATCTAGGTCTGCCATCAGAATAGGGTATGACGGTGATTCGATGGTTGGGTGCTGTAGAAATGGGGTAGGTACTGAGAGGTGTCAACTTTGCGATTGCCAGTGTTGTAACTGTTTTTACACATCAATTGTGACTAAGGTAGTTCCGGACTCGATTTGCCAAACTACTATGCGCACGTTTATAGCACCACTATAAACGGGATAGCGGACGAATTCAACAGATGGAATTAACGGTGAGGTAAAATTTCGGAATAAATCAAGTAAGCCCTTATCCGGGCTACTCCGACATATTTGGAGTCATGGTCTTTAAAAAGAGTTGGTGGCGGCTAAGCCCCTAGTGGACTTACGGCAGCGCTCACATCTCCGAACGGGTTACTGTCTTCGGTCAAACCGACCCTTTGTCAAAGAGATATCTATAATGGAACTGACCCTATAGGCTGGGCGTTCTGCTGTCAGTGTAACTGCCAGGGAATTAAAAAAAAACCTTAGCAACAACAAGCCACCGATACGGACCGATCTACTGCAAACGAAACAATGATAATGAAATTCTGATCTGCACATGTAGTATTAGGTCCCTTAATAGGATACGTGCAGCCGAACAACCGTCGGAGACCCTGGACTGCTGGACAGCATATCTTACCGCCAACAAAAAAATGCGATGGGATAGGCCGGACAAAATGAGGGTAAAAAAATGCGACATCACAGATAGCATATACGAGCCCTTGGACAAGACCATAGCAGTGCACTACCTATGACATGATCAGTTAAACGTTAATCAAATTGACCACATTGCGATTGACGGAAGGCACCCGAGAGGCATCAAGTATCGAAAATCAGTAAAAACATTATCAAAAACCTATGAGAGATGCCGTCTCTGATGTGCTGAGTTTTACACGGCCACTACAACAAAACTCCTGGTGTGATGATAAGTACCGGCAAGCACATGCAGCTAAGGAAGGTGCATTCAAAGCGGTGCTACATAAAAGGACTAGAGCAGCTCTACGAGCAAAAGAGGAAAGATAAACACCGGCTTCTCAGGAGGAAAACCAACGATATTAACCAACAATTTCGTCTACCTGACCAAGCTGCTGGAGCGGACGGCCGGACTGCCGAGGTCTTCAAAGCAGCAGGCGATGAATTGGTAAGAAGCATACACCAACTCATCTGTAAAACATGATCGGACAAAAGTATGCCCGATGAATGGAACCTCAGCATTGTTTGTCTGGTCTTCAAGAAAGAAGACCCCTATGAACTGCGCCAATATCAGAGGCATCAGTCTTCTTAACAACGCATACGAGATCCTATTTGCCGTATTGTGTTAACGCCTAAAGCCGTTCGTCAACAACCTGATTGGTCCATATCAGTCTTACTTTGGGCCAGGAAATTCCACCATCGACCAAATACTCACACTACAGCAGGTCTTGGAAAAAACCCAAGAGCTCTTAATCGATGCACACCGAAAATTCATCGATTTTACGGCAGCGTATGACAGCATCTATACAAGGCTATCTCTAGTTTTTGCATCTCTGCCAAACTCATCCGTTTGTGCAGGATGACGATGGAGAATCCACGCTGCTCCATCAAGGTCGGAAAAGAACTCATCGATACCTCTGATGTCATGCGATTTTTTAAACATTATTCTTGAAATAGAAGTGCAAAACTCACGCGCCGGAACAAAAAGCACAATTTTTTCAAAAACCCGTCTAGGTACTCGCATACGCTGGTGATATGGACATAACGACTAAGTGTGCTAATTCATATAGAGCGGATGGACATCTCTGCTCGAGTCCGAAAAGTTTTTTAATTTGCCCCGAGGGATAGCGCAGTAGAGGATGACAGCGATTCAGGTGGCGCACGAAAGTGGAATGGACCTCATCCTACTTTGTGTGCAAAACTGGAGTCAAGATCGATCTGGCCGGAAATAAGTAACTATGACGGTGGTTTCGTGATAGTCAAAATACAGTTCAACGCCACAAGAAACTCAAAATCAATTAAAATCAATAAATAATGCGAAACAAATATAAGGGACTTGTTCAAAACATTTTGTTAAGCCACACTAAGAACACTCACAAAATCAGAAACCTTCTACACCGAGTCGAAAGTACGTATGGTGGTACTCTATCTCAGTTCTGAACTCAATTTCCAGGTAATCGGATAAAGACCAACTCGCAGGCAATTAAAATATGGGTAACATAACAATGCAGTTTCTAACAACTGTAATGGGGACAGACTAAGTCATTTAAAATGGTAACGATGCAAAACATTTAAGCTATGCTATAGCTGCTTCCAAGAAAACCTTCAACAATGGAAGAAACCTTAATATTAAAAATAAAAAAAATAACAAAAGTACTGTTCACTCGCTAAAAGTTTCAGGCTTGTTCTTTCCCTCCTGATAAGGAGTATAAGGAGGATGATCGAGTTTCATGTGCACAAAACTATGCCATGCATGCATGCTATATCTAAGAGGGGGCTTGAATCCCAAAAAAGATGCTTAGAACCTATTTTCTAAAAAAAAAAACATCGCAAGTAGCCCTTGTTCATACGAGGCATCCTTAGTTTTGAGTGATGGTTATGCCAGGCGGTTATGGGCCTCAATCGATAAGCTTCTTTAGCGCCAAGCTTGGTGCCTGTAGTTACGCACATCAAGCTGGTTAATGTCCCAGGGATAATGACGGTCTTGTATAGTGTCTTCTTTCCTGCTTAAGATAGGACTTTGCTGCTCAATTGTCTTCTTAGCCTATGGAACCGGTGGTTGGCAGGAGCTTTAAGTCTAGCTTTCACGTTTGTGGGATTGCTGTAGTTCAATTCAGAGCCTTATTAGACAAATTCCTTTGCCATCTTAAAATATCACATTTTGTTTAAGGCGTTAATACTATGTAGTATTTTGTGTAGCTTTTACTGCCCGCCGGCCCCATTTTTTTTCGCTTCAATGCTCACAAAAGCCGTAATGACATCGTGCTGTGATTGCTCCCGATTATGGCACATGCAAAAAGTTGGACGGAAAGAAGTCGATACACTTTTTACCATCAAAAGATTCGGTGATGTTTTTTCTGACTTCTTTTTTAGAACAAGATTAGGTATAAACCCTCAATATGGGTGTTTAAGGGTTTGTCAATTTGAAGTACGAGTACATATTATCTCGAAAGCAATCGCCTTAAATTGCGGTTAAATGTGAGCACAGAAAATAAAACACCTATACCATATTAGGGGCACTTTCTAAAAGATTGAAAACTGGAATGACACAGTGCTGTTGAGAACATAGGTCTCAGTGCCATATCCATGAATTCAGTATTTTAAATAATTAAAAAAGTATTTCTTATATGATACTACTATATAATGTCATGCAAGTAGCCGATGTTGAAGGCGGAAAGGTTTTTTTTCTTTACATCATGTAAGGAATAGTCGGTTTTGCTTGAGCTGAGAAATATTTATCTTTCCATTAATCTTGTACAAAGTTTTCTTCGAATTATTACCAATAAAATTTATTTTAAAAGAATAGGGACAAGTTTTATTCAAAAATATTTTTTCATTATGAAGAATATTTTATGAAATTATGTTTTAAACACGATGGCTCACTCGACGGATTTTGTAGAAGCGCATTCTGTCGGATCTACAGCAGTTGGAAACCTAACTCAACAAAAACCTATAAAATATTAGCCTGGATACTCTGCAGCTTACAAGATCTCAGGAGAATTAATCAAATGATGTCAAAACGCATGATCTCGGTGGCCAACTCACTGGCCCATTTTGCGATACAATGTTGACGTTTAATCGATGCTTCAGTTACTTAATGATTTTATGGGCACGTAGCGTCCGGATTTCGCTCATAATTTCAAAGAAATAATCACTGTCTGCTAACATAGGACATTGGCTGTAACGCGAACTTTGTCCTCATTTTTGAAAAAATAAGGGCCGACGATGCCACCAGCGTGAAGACCACACCAAACAATGCCCCTTTTGTTCACTCACAACCTGTTAAATCAAAAGTGAGATGTATAACTAAACATGAATTTTCGGCAAAAATAAACCTATAGTTCAAGCTATTCAGGAGCCCAATTCGTGAACGTCCGCACAACCCATGGTCTTGTGACTTAAATTCGTGAACTAGCATGAACTTATATGGTTGTAGGCTCTTTATCTTAAACCTTTTTTTTACTTATTTTTAGTGTCGGTTGCTTTGTTTTTAAAAGGTTGAAAAGAAAGACAAGTGTTCGAGACTTGATATAGTTCTGAAAAGGCATTGTTAGCAAGTTCTTTGCCAAACGGGAAATGTGGTCAGCTCTTCTGAGATTATAGAAATAGCGAATGTTGAAGACCACTTGCAGTTTTTTTTTACTATTAGCATCAGCATATAATAGACTTCACAACCATAGATAAGAACAGGGATGACGAGAGTTTTGACAAATAATAGCTTCATATTCTGTGGTTTAAATTTCTGTGCAGTCCAAAGATAACGGAGAACGCCGTAAGCTCTCCCCTCTATTAAATGTATGTGGTTATTCCAAGTGAGTGTTCTATTAAATAAAATGCCAAGTTTTTTTTGAGGAGTTTACGTATTCAATTGTTGGGCTATTCAGCCTGATACTGGGGAAATAGGAAAGGTTTACTGCTGCTTTTGAAATAACTAGATATTTACATTTACTAGAATTAAGTGCCAAGATATGTTCGGATGACCAACCTAAAATACGCTGAAGATATTCATTCAATTCATTAACACAGTGTTCAACAAGGCCGAGAGGACAACTTAGATAAATTTGAATGTCGTCAGCGTTAAAATGCTTTGATGTGTTTAGAATTACCGGGGCTATATTGTTACATACATTGAGAATAAGAGGGGACCAAGAATCGAGCCTTGGGGAACCCCTTACTTCACAGCGAGAAACTCTGGTAGATATCCGCCCAAGAACACGACCTGTTTTCTTTTACAATTTCATACATGACAGATAATTTAGTATTTACTAACCTTTTAAACGATTTGCGTCTCAGTTGTGTTGAAACATTCTTACCCGCGATGAAATTCAAACGTGATAGTGTGATTTCTTTATATTTGGCTGAAAAACCACAAGTAGCTATTGTTAGAGCCATCCAGCACCTCAACGTGAATAAATCATTTGTGTCTCGAACCATAGCTCGTTACCATGTTACTGGCAACGTTACAAAACGCCATGGAGGTGGTCATAAAAAAACATCAACATCGGCGGAAATGGTTCGGAAAGTGAAGGCTCGAATTGAGCGAAATCCGCGTCGAAGTGGAAGAAAAATGACTCGTGAGTTCAACATATCGTTGGAACGGATGCAACGCATACTGAAAAATGAGCTTGGGCTCAAGCCATTGAAGTTCCAAAAAGCGCACAATCTTACACCGCAACAGAAAAAAGTTAGAGTAGAAAGAGTGAAGGAGTTGCTACGCTTACACGGAAGTGGTGAGTTGCCGAATTTGGTTTTTTCCGATGAGTCGCTATTTGTTATAGAACAATATGTCAACAAACAAAATGACCGAGTTTACTTGCCAGAGAGGTGACCGTGGCGTCAAAATTAATGCCATCGTATACCGTGAAACTGTCCTTGAGACAGTATTGAAGCCTTGGGCAAACAATCATTTCGGTCGGAGACCGTGGACATTTCAACAAGACTCGGCACCCTCTCACAAAGCGCGCGTCAACCAAGATTGGTTAAAAAACAATGTTTCGCACTTCATTTCTTCGACACAATGGATTGCAAATTCTCCGAATGCAAACCTGTTGGATTTTTTCTGTCTGGGGTATTTTGAAGGCGAAGGTTGGCACTAAAAAATACCAAAGCTTGGACCACTTCAAACAAGCACTTCGCCGGGAATGGGCCAAAATACCGCAAAACCATTTGCGTGTAGCGTGTGATGCTTTCTTCGGCTGTCTCAAGGCCATTATTCCCGCCAAAGGTGGACATATTGAAAATTACTGATACAATTTAAAAATTGATGTATTTTCCAACATTTTTTGGTTTGGCACAATAAAATTTATCAAAAAATAAAAAAATTATAGCATTTTGAAAAGTTTCAGTTCGAGTCAGTCACCCTGTAGATAAGAGTTGGGTGATCGACCGTATCAAACGCCTTCGGAAAATCTAAAAGAATTATAAAAGTTATATCGCCTTGGTCCAATTTCTTTCGTTTATCTTCTACCACACTCATAAAAGCAGTTGTACAGCTGTGTTTGGCACGAAAACCAGATTAGATTGATACCAATAATTTATACATTGCCACGTATTCATTGATTTGTTTTTGCAGAATCCGCTTACACAGCTTTGAAAGAAACGGCAGATTTGAAACTCGTCATATATTGAATTCTAAGGGATCACAATTTTTTTAGGCATTTTGAATTGGCGTGGAAAAATACTGGTCATTAAAATGGTATTTATCATATGCGGGGTATAGGGTTCTAGTATTGGTAGAATAGCTCTGATAAAGACTGGATGAACTCCACCTACTCCTGCAGTATTCAATTTTACCGACATAAAACTTTCGACGGATAATACGGATGTTATTGACACTCTTTAAAACAAAATATGATTCTGTTTGAGCTGCAGGATCAGAATTACAATTCCGTACTATTGTGGCTGTAGGTTGCGGAGTCGATAAAAACCTGCGATTTAGTTCATTGCCGTAAATGTTGGTTAAGCAATCTGACTTTTGTTTACTTATCCCTAAATTACGGAGTTTCTTTCATAATTTGCGGCTATCTGACATGGTATTTACTATCATTGCCTAGAATAAAATTGTGTCTTAGCAGCTCTTATTTTCTGTACGACACTATTCCGTAGATATTTATAAATATGGTGGAGTTCCTCGACCTGAAAGCGTTTTCAACGACTATAAGCCTGGTCACGTTCCTTCATCAAGTCTCCAATATTGTTCGTTATCCAGGCTCCTTTATTCCGTCTTAATTCTAACTGTTTTGATTGAAACATGAGTATTAAAAGATAAATTATGTTACTCTGCATAAAATCAACTTGGTCGTCTGGAGTCTGCATACCGTAATCAAGGTGCCATCGAATGTTAGTCATATGTAGTTCAAGAGCAGACGTATCTACATTTTTTTACGTCTTACACGTAGTGGACGGACAAAAGAAAAACTCATGAAATTGACACTTTCAACAGTGGCTACAGTTTATTCTGTATACACATTACGTTGACGGCTTTGGAATATTAAATAGAATCATTACAGTAGTACTAAAGAGTAATACTGGAATCATATCATCAATCCCTAAGGCTAAATTGAGTCTAAATACAGAAGATTGTCATGGTTTTAGTTTACGAATTCGAATCAAGGAATTCAGCAAGATATAGCAGTGATAAAAAACTAAAACTGTCAAAGCTGCAAGAAGCTAATTTCATGATGTGTGTGCGATGATGTGTGTTTAAAAAGTAATATTTATTTATTCATCAATATTAATGTTGTCTCATTCGAAGTCATCCCTGTCAGATATAATGCACTTGTGCCAATGCTTTTTCCAATCCTCGAAACACTTCGCATAAGCACTTTTTGGTACAGCCTTGAGCGGTAAATATTGAATGAAGCCTTGAATTGTTTTTCCACAACTCCGGACTGAAGTAAAAACTCCTGATGCACTAGGCCACGCTAATCGGAAAAACAGTGATCAAAACTTTGACATTTGATCGAACTTGGCGTGCTTTTGTCGGTCGTGGCTCCATTGGGTGCTTCCATTGCAACGATTGGACTTTAGATCCGACGTCATAACTATACACCCATGATTCGTCACCAGTTATGACCCTTTTTAACAAGTCAGGATCATCCTTGACGTCATTCAAGAGCTCCTGAGCTCTTGAGTTTCGAAAAAAACTTCGCTGAAACATGTCTCATGCCCAAAACATTCGAAAAAATTGCATGACATGAGCCGACCGATATGCCATCATCCTCATCTTGGAAGTGTTTTTACCACTTGACAACATTTTTTTTTTTTTTTACTTAGAGCAAACTCACCGTATTTCACTGCCAATACTTCATCGTCGAGCACACCAAATCACGTCTAACCTTTCTATGTTTAAAAAACAAAGTATGCTATATACTTGAAACTGTGAACATATGTTCCAGACATATGTACCAACACAGTAAAAAAAGAAAAACCGATAATCGAATGTACGTTGCCCGCGGAATTTCAAAAGTAAACTTATTTTTTGAATACACCTCGTATACACGTCGAGTTCATATACATATATATGATATGTGATATGCGGGCGGTGATCCTTGACTGCAGTTAGCTTTGTCAATTTTGATGTTGAATTGTTCTGCCTCAAGCAGGTAAAAAGCTTTATGATAGTACGTATGTTTATGGCACTTAGTGAACATGCCAAACAGTGTTATATTCAACGTACTCTGCTGATTTCACACTGTTTAATCACCATCATTCCTGATTCGACATTCTATTGAAATATTGTTCTCGTTGTTTGTTATTTTTATTTATAGCTCTTCTGTTTCTCTGTGCCCGCTCTTCTCAATCATCAAAAATTACAAATTTCTGGGCTTCGTGTGACTGTTGAATACAACCCGAGCAGGTGTTAGCCTAGTGAACCATTTCCTACACTTCGTGAATAAGAGTACGGATTCTATGACTTGTACACTTATATTTAAAGTTCATCCTTACCATAATATCGCAACATTCTGACGTAGTCCTGTAATACCCCCCCCCCCCCCCCCCTACGTTGCTATTAAACCATATACACTGAGCTCGTTTGAAACCTGAGAGCAATAAGTAAGTAAGCTCATAACGATCCCATTTCTGATTTTATAAATAGAACAGCGATATCACATTTCTCTAATCGATCACTTATTTAAAGTTCAGCATTTCTAAATCGCTTCAATGTTTATTATCAACACCCGCATCAGACTCAGTGCTCAAGTCAATTAAAAGAAATCGAAGCGATGCATTTGACAGCCACTCGAAAAATGCCATATGTCCACCGCGAACGAGGAGTAAATATGGAAAGTGTCAATTAAAGGACCCTCAGCAAATAAGGGTGTCTAAAATTACCGCCAAAGCATTAAAATAGTTCACGCCGCGCCACGGACATCAAACGTTCAGCCGACATTATTATTGACAACGTCTGACATCAGCGCACTGCATCGTCATAAGCCAACTCAGCATGTTACTCGAGCTCGTACTCGTAATGACATGTCAATCAGCGTGCAGTGCTCATTGAAGTTTTTTGGGGTGCTATGCGTACCCATACTCAGTTCACTGAACCCAAGCATCATAGTTCCTGTCAAGATGAAAGGGAAAATCTGTTCTAAACTCCTCCTAAATAGAATGGTGGTATGGAGTCAGTAACACAGACTTATTGTCGTTGCGCTCCACAGAAAATTATGGATTTTCATAATATTCCCGATCCGGTTGGATGAAGCTCACCTTTTGATGCTATGTAAAGACAACTTCGCCTTTGAATGGAGTTGAATAGAATACGAGTACTTGCAGTTGGAATGAATCACTTGCTCCAGGTAAATGTATTCCTTGCAAGGAAACCCTCCCACTTGGTGTTTGTGTTGTACTCGTATCTGGCGCTGTTGGATTTCTGTGAATGGAATGGAAGTGTACGTAAAGCGCTAGAGTACGAACAAACCAACGCTCCTCCATAGGAGCTCCATAAATTGTTTTTCTGTCACTTTCGTTCTTTGATCTCGTTAACAAAGTGGAATTTCGTGTGCTGAAAGGTGGTCAGAGGATTCGAGGGGAAGCCCAGGAGTAGTTGCATTGGTGGCTGTTCCTCCAGCTCGGCATAGTACTCTATGTAATTGAGGATTCTATGCGCTGCGTGTGTGGGATGTGTACATTTATTTCTAGACTTTTGGGATAATGTTGGCATCTTAATCGAATTCGAAACGTGTCGTCGTTGCGTTGGAAGATTTGAGGCATTTCAAATTGCAAGCGAAATCCCGGAAGCTAATAAGATGGGGTAATAAGTTTTTGCGCATATTCGAGCAAACACCAGGAAATGATCTGAATTATTTCGGACTCCGAAGTAAATTACGAATGAGTCGTCTGTGAAGTATGAGAACGAAGTGATTCACGTAAAAGTGTCGACAAAACGGTAATCTGTGCTATTTTTTCAGCTGCTGATCGAATTGTGAATTAATCTATAAAGGCCATGGATACCGCGATTTTTTTTTTCGATTTCTTGGACTTGGACAGCCTGTGAGATTTGAGCAACTTAAATATTTTAAATATTTTAGCGGGCGATTTTCTTTAGCTGGAATTGTTTTCGTGGTTGACTCTCAGCAGATACCATCAATGACACATCATAAAATGAACTCAGCCATGGATGTCACACTACAGTCTAAATTTGAGTAGAAAAGCAAAGAGACGGCTCTGTAACCAGATAGACTACTATCAAGTGCCATTGAATTTACCCGTCAAAAGCAGAAATATTTCCCCACTTACAACAAGAAATGGTGATTTCATGAATCTCCTAATTACAAGAGGTTATTATGTTCAAATAAGCATCTTAAGATCATCATCATTTGGTGTAAGCCCTGAATTGGAAAGAAAGTATCGATGAAGTTTTAAGATCGTTCCATGAATATAAGTTTGAAATCAGATTTGAACATTCAATTACAAATATGCAGGTCTCTCGTCTAAACTATTTGTTCATTTAAAGCAATTTATTGATGTGATCCTATAAACTTTTCTTTACTTAGATACAATTTTATATTTATCTGGATCGGTTGAAGGAGTTATAGTATCAGAAGTCCTGTATATGATGGCTATAAGTTCAGGTCGTACTCAAAAAAGAAATTCGTGTTGCACAAATGTTCTGCTTTCGAAGGCAGAAAAAATGTCAAATATATCTTTTTCTCTACCTATAGAACAAAGTATTTAAAAGCTTTTAAATCGAGTTGAAAAGCATTTGATTTTTTTAAATTACTAGCTTTTTGGCTACAGAGTCCCCACGCTATTAAATCAGCTCTTGGTGCCTTACTACCCGAAAAAAAGGGTTTCGAAACGTTATCGTAGCGTAGAAAAGGATAACGAAAAAAAGACGGAAGTATTTCATGATGGGCATGAGATATAAGTCTTTGTGCAGATCAAGTTAATAATAATAGAAACCGTGGCGAATTGTTTGAATCAGTTGATACAAGGTTTAATGTTAATGTGTGAGTCGCGTAAACAATATTCTAACAATACAAGCATAGTAATATAGCCCGCGCAACGTGCAAACATCTTAAGGGTACATAAAATCTCTTGTGTGCGTACCAATTATAAAAAAAAAGGATTCAGGATATACGAATTTTAATGGGGTGTGACCTTTAAGTAGCCAAAACGCGGTTCTTACATCTCAACATCAACAAAAGTATTTGACTATCTTCTGATCAATCAATTGTCAACTTCATTGCTAATATTGATCGAAACTTAACACTCCTCTAGCATTCTAAGTGTCCGAACTTCCCGAGGATCCCACTTCAATTCGGAGCATTACTTTATTATACCCAGGGTACAAATGCAGATATCACGGGGCACAACGGAGACTTTAAAAAGTTACAATCGATTGACGTTAAAAAGCAATCGATTCTGCTGATTGCCTTCTCAAAATCCTAGCTCTCATACAAAACCATAGAAGAAGATACCATCAGAGAAGATACTTCTGATCTGATTGGTTTCAAAACACCGTCACAAAGAAGCCTCTAGTTTGAATGTAGTGAGGTACATGCAGCTAAACAAGAAGCGTATAAAGCAGCGCCACATCGAAGAACACTTACGAAAGAGCTGCTCGTAAGTCAGAAATAAAAACAAAGAGCACGAGAATCGGGCGATCGTGAAAATGGAGTTATCGCAGTAATAACGTTCAAAAGTGTTATCAGAAAATTAAACGTATATGCCAGAGCTACAGAGCCGCAATAGAAGCCTGCAAAGATGAACACGGATAACTAGTAGTAGACTCACAGTTGGTGCTAAGAATATGGAAAGACTACTACTACTAAGAGGATGATGGTAAAAATACCGCTGTCAGGTGGACTGAACCGCCCGACCGTTCCGGCTGAGTCCGATCAGCCTGCTGAGCTACTTAAAGCAGCTGTAGATGACCTAATTTGTGTGTATATAGGAATAAATGGCTTAAAAATTCGGTCTGAAACCATTAGTGAATAATCTGATTGGTTCGTACCGGTGCGGTGCTAGGATAGGAAAGTCCACAATCCTGCAATTTCATATAGACAGTTATTATCTGTTTACCGACTTCAAAGGTGCATATGACAGCGTGCATAGCGATAAACTATACAACGCCTTATCTAGTTCTAACATGAAGACATGGATGGCTATGGTGAATATTCGCTGCTCCATCGATATCGGTAATGATTTAACCGAGTGCTTCAATGTCAATAAACGTTTTAGACATTATGATGCGCAGGGGTATGACTATTTTAGCAGGGTAACAAAAGAAGCACGATTTTTTCTAAATCCTACGTATCTGGATAATATTGATGTGCTTGGATATATATAGCAAGCCGTCAACGAAAACTTCGTGTCATCTGATAGTGGCCATAATACGTCGAGGGAAAAACAAAATACTTAATGCTATCGGAATACGACGGACACCACCGAAACCTTGGCCATAACATCACTTTGCCAATTGTTGTTTCTTTGGGATCAGGAATAACTTGGAGTAAGAGAGCCCTGTCTCGTAAGACAGTCTTCTGTTCTAACTCAGAAAAAAACCGCAGAATCTAAGGTGACACAGGCAAGTGAAAGGCCTCAACCAACTTGGAGGCTTATTGGCTGAGGCCCAGGTTCACACTGAAATGTAGCGGATCTAAATAAGTAAGTACATCAGGTTAAGTTAAGGTGGCTATCTCTGGGATAACAACAATCTAAACTATTGTAAGGGAACCACTAGACCTTTTGTAACAAAATTTGTTTACCATTTTTCTATTTTTTATTTTATAAGAATATGCGTTTGTAGCGACAGCTGAGCAGGATTGCATTGTATAGGGTGATTCATCGTGAGGTTTGATTTATAATGTAAAATAAAACACATAAATTTGAAAGCAAACTTAAAACTTTTACTATCATTGTTAAAAAAACCATTCATGGCATTTACTTTTTGAAAATGATACCATGTCAATGTTGGCCACGACTACGTCTGAGTTGGTCCATTTGGAAGGTACAATTTTGAGCGACTCGTTCGAACATAGCGACTGGTATCTCGCAGATAACACAAGTAATGTTAGCTTCCAAACTGTTAATCGTAGCTGGCTTATTCCTGAAGACCTGAGACTTTACATATCCCCAGAGAAAATAGTACAGAGGTGTGATATCGCACGATCTAGGCGCCCAATTTGCTTACCAAAATGATTTCGTAGCGCCGTCTTGTTGAAACCAGAGCTCACCAAGACCATGTGCTTGAATTTCAGGAAGCACATAGTAGGTTAACATGGCGCGATAACGTTTACAATTAACAGTAACATTCTGATTTGCCTCGTTTTTGAAGAAATATGGACCAATGATTCCATCAGACTATAAACCACACCATACCGTTGTTTTTAATGGATGTAATTGTAGATATTGGTACTCTTCGGGTTGCTCATCAGCCCAAATACGCCAATTTTGTTTATTAACGTATCCATTGAATCAGAAATGGGCTTCATAACTGAACAAAATTTCACGATAAATAACCGGATTTTCATTGATTTTCCAGAGCTCATTCACTGAAAATATGACGTAAATTCAAGTAGCCTTGTTTTAATTCTTGCACAGGTTGAATTCTGTACGCTTTTAGGCCGAGATCCTCACGTAAAATACGCAAAGTTGTCGAATACGCCAAACCAAGCTGCTGAGAACGACGACGAATCGATTCGTCACGGTTTTCGAGTACACTTTCAGCTACAGCTGCTATAGTCTGTTCACTACGTGCTGGATGTGGTCTAACCGGTCGAGTATCATCCACTAATGTAAACTGGGACTCAAATTTGCGAATGGTATTGACAATAGTGGTTTCAGTAGGTCGATTATGCGCACCGTAATATCCTCAAATCGCATGAAAAACATTTCTCACAGAACGCTGATTTTCGTAATACAGCTGAACAATTTGGAAACGTTGTTGTAGTGTGAGACTTTTCAAGGTGACTTGCCAAACGATACTGAACAAAAATGACAAGGCAGTTTGATAGGAGTTACGCGTGATCTGTCAAAAAAGCCTATTGAAAATCAAACCTCACGATGAATCACCCCTTATAGAAAGTAGGAATCACCTAGACAAACCAAGAAAATCTATAAGGAATCTGTGAATTTTTAATATTTCTCAGTGGAATAAGGAGCTGACGAGCCACAGTCGGCGTCATAGAGCACTAAGCTTTGTTAAGCACATAAAAATACCAAACTGAAGTGTGTTTACATACATACGAATATATATTTGTTTCTCCTTATATAAAGATGACATCGACATCGACATCGACAGGTCTTTTCTATTGACCTATTCTTCCTCGTTTCGGATGATGAATATTTGAAGTTTATTTATGGGACGGCAAACATTTACATAAGCTCTTCATCAATTAAAACTCATCCTCGTTTCTATTGAAAATTTATACAAAATGCAGAGTAGTATCTAGTAATACAATGGACCGAAAGCGCTACTTGACTGTTACAACGGATATTGAAAATTTGCTACTAAAGAAGTATCACAGGATTAGAAATATTCAATCATATGATGTTCATATGTATATACATATGTAGGTCAAGGCACAAAGTATTGCATTTCACCTTTGCCGGTCGTATTGGCAAATCCTTTCACCTCAATCAATTAAATGCAGAAGTCCCTCATGAATCATTTATCGTCATTTGGACATTCACTTGACCCACTTCAGCATTTCTGAACCAGTTATACTTTATCTTCTAAGCCCTACATACCTTCTGTCCGCTTTTGTTTGGTTATTCCAGAACCAAATTTATGAAGGCTCCATGACACTCTCTTAACCACAGCCATCCTCTTACAAATTTAAATTGTTCAAACCTTTAATGGGTCGAATTGTCCCTGCAATCGGCTTAAGTAAGCCCGACCCCAATAGTACTTCATCGCATCTGTGCCAACCGCTCCCATACAAGCTCGTGATCTTTAACCTACCTTCAGCATGAGTTGCCACATGCAAGCAAGGCACGTTAACCTTTACTCATCTTTTAACTGAGATGAAGAATACTTTCCTTTACCAACCCAAATCCACCATGACCCTGTATAATAAAATGTCGTGAAGCACCACATCCACCTCCGGTTGGAAACATGTGCGGCTGTTTCATTGCCGAGTGCATGCGAATCTCGGGAGGGTCTCGCATGTTTTATTTGCTTATTATCGCTCATAAATTTAAACCATGGACACGCACACGCTCACGCATACCATATATACGAGTACACGCATACGTGAAGCGTACTGACCAGGGGCTCCATGGAATTCGACTAGAGATAAAGTACCTCCAGGTTTACCGTGGAATCGGATGTGATAAGGACTTCCAGTACAACGGATGTCGTCGGCCGATGGTCAATGGTTGGCGGTTGACGGTGGTCGGGGAGTCGACTTGTCGGGTGGCTGTCGTCTAAGTGGCTAAAACGGAAGCCCAACAAAGTATGATTCATTGTTGGTTACATACAACATGATTGTGCGTACGTGTATGTTTGCGTTGAATGTGCTTAATGTGTGTTCAGCCTAAGGCTTGTAATTCAGTAGGGGATTTTGCTGTAATCGTGGAGCTCTGTCCCCAGGCAAACATTGTGCCGGCAATTCTGCGAATTCCCTGCTTAATGTCCGTTGCGTGAGTTTGTCATTGGCATTAGGGCCCATATGAGACCAATGTCAGGGTTTTTTTTATTTTTATTTTATTTTTGTTTTAGCAGTTCGGGGATGCGAGCGGGTTTTGGTTACTGACATGTAAGGGTAGGTATCTATTTTACTAATAGATAGATCGATAAAAAAAAATACAAAAATGCACATAACATATTTACTGTGCTTGGGGAGTTTTTTTTATGACATCCAATGCACTAAATATGATTTATCCGTGAGATATGGGAATCTAGAGCGCAAATCGATGATAAAAAAGATTCGAGATATTTTGAATGGTATCGTTTGGCAGTATTCGTCATCAGTGCCTATAAAAATTGTACGGCCGGTGCAATTCTGGCACTTGCTGTCGCACTAACTAAGTTAACCATAGCAATTCCTGACAATTGGATTGTTTTGTCATAAATCTTTTATTGAAGTCGAAGCAGAACTATTGATATACCATTTGATACCAGATCTGTAACTGCTGCGCAAATAGTCACAATAAATCTACCATAACAATAAACAGCTGCGATCAGGCTTTTAAGCATATTATTGTCCTTTGTCAAGGCAAGATATATGACCAAGCTTAACGATATTCAAATTCATTAGGTATTAGGTTACTTAGTTGTTTTCATGTGTACGTCTGACAACATGGCAGGTTAATGATGGGTAACCAATGCATATGAGTTTACAAGTTTTACCCAGTTTTGGGCACAGGGTTCTTATTGAAAGTCGATACTTAGATGAAGTTAAAGGATCAGTCTACATACACTAATGAAGCACTCAACATTTTCGAGCGCTGAACCATATTTCACTTCCTAACTCAACAATATGGCTGTATAGCTTTATGAAAAGACCGGCTCAAAGCAGCTCTCATCAACACAATCCAGTGATGTTATCCTGATGCAGGGGTCATAGGATCGAATATACCATATAAAAATGAAAAATTTTGTTATGGTCTAACAGTTCGGCAATACGAAAACTAGGGAACAAGAAGGCCGTCCAATCTGATAGCTTGCAATTCGAACTATTTGCGAACGATGTAATATGAACGTAATGCCAACAAAATTCGTGTCGAGGTTCAATATGTGTATATTAGGGCGGAGCTGGTGCAAACATTGGGAGCGAGATTCTAAAGTAACTAACCTTTGGAAACCAAGCTCTTTCCTCTTATCAATGTGAGTGGGTTTCATACTTCATAATTTAAAGAAGTTATTCTTGAATTGAAAAAGACATCGCAACAAATTGCCGAAGTTCTCCTGCAGAAAACATTACGATTTCCAATGGCACAGTGTCTCGTGATAAAATTTGGAAGCTTGGATATACCTCTTCTTTTGTTCGCTAATGTAGTCTTAATCAGGGTACCTACTTGACTTGAAAGTAAGATTTTTGTTTAAAGCAGGACATTGGCTACCAGCTATTTGATTTTAGGGATAAGGTCAGTTTATCAACGACGCAGTTCTCTGGAACGTCCTATTGGCCCAGAATTCAACAGATTGTAACTTGGTGCTACGTTGCCATGTCGTTAAAAGATGCGTGACAATCTCTAACCGCTTTCGAACGTAGGGTGTTCGAAGTAACGGATCGCGTCTAGACTGTTTCTGTAGATTGCAGTAACCAACGCGGGTATTAGATTCAGGGTGAGCCAAGCAGCGGCCTGATGAATGGTAAGTGAACTAGAGGATTTATGTATGCGTCAAGGCTTGCGGTTGGCTTAGAGCAGTCCAGGAGATAGAAATTGACTTACTCAAAAAGACTGCGCTTTGCCTCAATTCTTTCTTATCTGCAATCAGATGATAGAATTCAATCCAAGGTCGCTTGCTTGAGAAAGGCTGCGATGCAGCGTGAGTAGAGTGGCATGTCCTACATTTAGCTAAGCAAAGCAAGTTTACTCGTAACAAATGAGGCCAAGTTTGGAGATTCTCCTTTTGGGAGCTTCTTAAAGCATCAGTAATGCTTATGTAGGTAGCTCGCCGCATTTTTTTTTTCGATGAGTTTGATGATAGTTTGTTCTACCAGCGCAAGCCACCATGCCACGGCTACTTCATAAGTGTAAATTAGTGTCACCAATGCAGTGAAGACTTGGAGCATGATTTCTATGTGTACACCCCATTCTAAGCCCAGAGCTCCCTTCCATGCGTAGAGGGCAACTAGGCTTTTTTTTCGCTATGCAATATTTTTTTTCCATCTCAGTTAGCTGCCTAATAGGAAGCCTTTACCAGATGTTCCTTGAGAAACTCAGCTTAAATACGCTCGAAATTCGAAGTGTTTTGTACAGAACGTTACGTTGTCTCACGGGTTCACTTACGCTAGTAATCCCACCATATAGTTTTCCTTACTATTCATTGAAGATTTTTAAAGATACCTTCTAGGATTCTCAGTCATGTTCTGACATAGACAGTTTGATACAGTTATATAGGGTTTTCCAATAGGAACTTGACAACTTTGAATTTAATTTGTGAACGCACTCTTTTACTAATCATCAAACTGTCACTGTCAATTTATTCAGTAAACTCAACATTTTCATCATGGTAAAGTACACTAACGAGCAACGTCTGCAAATTATAAAAATTTTCTACAGATATTCGGAGTCGCTGACTACAATTGGGGAGCGTTAACCCCAATTTTCGGTCGTAATTCTTGCCCTAGTAGACAGGCAATAACAAGTTTAGAGCAAAAATTTGAGTCTACATATTCGTTGTGTGATGTTGCCGTATCAGTGAGACAACGGGTTGGTCGAAGTGTCGAAAATATCGCTGCCGTTCAGACGTCCGTAGCAAACGATCCAAATCAGTCAATTCCACGGCGTTCTCAAGAATTGGGCATCGATCAGAGCACATTATGGCGTATTTTGCGTAAGGATCTTAGTTTACACCCATAGAAGATCAAGCTGACTCAAGAATTGAAGCCGATGGACCATTTGAAGCGACGTACGTTCTCCGATTGGGTTCTGGAGAACATGCGCCAATATGATGAATTTCATCGCAAAATCATCTTCAGCGACGAAGCTCATTTTTGGCTCAACGGGTTCGTCAATAAGCAAAATATGCGTTATTGGTCTGGTGAAAAGCCACATGTGCTTCATGAATCACCACTTCATCCACAAAAAATAACTGTTTGGTGCGGTTTGCATGCCGGCGGCGTTTCGTCGACGATAACGATCGTCACGTTACTGTGAATGGTCAGCGTTATCGCGCCATGATCACCGATTATTTTTGGCCTAAATTAGAAGATATGGACTTGGACAACATGTTGTTTCAACAGGATGGTGCCACAAGCCACACAGCACACGCTACAATCGATTTATTGAAGAGTAAGTATGGTGAGCGTGTTATCTCAAGACATGGGACAGTCGATTGGCCGCCTCGGTTCTGCGATTTAACGCCGCTTGACTATTTTCTGTGGGGCTACGTTAAGTTATTGGTTTATGCCAACACGCCGACGACGTTGGAAGAGCTCAGAGCCAACATTGAAGGCGAAATAGCGGCCGTTTCGTTGAAAATTGGGTCCAAGGAATCGACCGCTGCAAACGTGCCCGCGGTGGCCATATGAACGAAGTCGAGTTCCATTCGTAAATGTTTTGATTGTACTTCAAGCCAATAATAAAGTTTTTAAAATATCTCAAATAGTTTACCTTTTATTTAAAAAAAAAGTTGTCAAGTCGTTATTAGAAAACATTATATAGATAATCACGATAGTTCCGTGATGCAAATCGGTTGCATCATCTAATGGCAATAGACAGAGAATGTCAAAGGCGAGACATTTAAATGAAAAATTGGTATTATGATGTCAAGCGTACGAAACTAAATTATACAAGATAGAAGGATCTTTGTGATCGAGGCGTTACATGATATAAAATGCCATCTTAACTGTAACTGTTTCCCTTGTGTGCTGTGTCCCAAAGCAACGAAGACTATGGGACCATTAAATTATCCTTTCGCTACACAGTATCTACATATGTATGCTATATTTTAACATATCCTTTAATTGGAGGAAGGTTGGATTAACTAGGGTTACTTTAATTTTTTTTACTTGTGTTAAGACTTGACAATACTCGTATGCGTTTTTTTGGACGAATCATCGTAAATTGAATCAAAACTGTTGAGATGTACCTATATGTCACAACAAATATACGCATTTTGTGATGTTTGATGACATTAAGAAGTTACTAAAGTAAGCGTTGCGGAACTCAGTTAAGTGATTTTTTCTGATGAGAAAAATGTTGCATTTTACTTTAATTATTGTATTTAGATCTAGAATAAATGAGCAAAACACATTACTTATAACTATCACACAAAGCCCTTGTATCTTTTTCTTTGTCTTTTCTCTTGTTATGAAAATGTTAGAGACTAATACGCTGCAACGGAGTGCTATGTTGGTATGTCTCTAGTTAATGAAATATCAGTAACATAAGCTGATTTTACCTTCATCCGTAAAAAGAATGATAACATGTTAGCTACGGTATTCAAATTGTTTATGCAATCACGACATGTGTATGTATATTATCATTCATAAGCAAGGCTAACGCATTTAATCAATCACTTCATTGAAATCATTCGAATGGTAAATCGACGTCATGTCAAAACTTTGACTGTTGATGTTCATGCCTTAAAGACTTAGCTGCCACAATGGATGATGCAAAAATGATAAATCTACATTTGGCATAAATGTAAAGTTTAACCGAGCAGTATAGCTTAAATGCTCACTCCAAGTCAATGATAATTTCCTTGTTGACTCTGACAGACTTTGAATATCTCTTTAAGAGTAGAAATTCTAAAACCCCCGGGCACTTAAGATACATTATGTCGTATAGTTATTCAGCTCAATGATAACTGTCAGACCACTGAACACTACTGACCACTCAATTATGAGATACACTATCACACTGGAGCAGGCAGCCCTGAAGTGGCATAACAATGAGAGTGCATATCGCCTTTTATACATTCTTGTTCACGGTACAACAGATGGAGCTAAAGTTAGCACAGTACTTGAGTTGATTATGCAAATGCAAACTGCAATGTGTCGAGAGCGCTTACAAAGTCTGTATTATTGTAGTTGACATGGATTTACTCATAAATTTAGTTCTTAGAAAGGTAATTACTTTGGGAATCTGGTGGATCTTGTAGGTTTTGGTGCTTGGTTTCCATCTACAATATTCGTATTTTTATGTACTCAAAGTTCAGCTAAATCCAATCAAAAACTAACAAATAAAAGTAAAAAATTTAAATAAACTGAATGAGGCATCTGAATTTCTCTCTGCGTTTGGGCCATCAATTTGGATTTGTTGATTGGCAGTTTGTTTGGTTGGAAAAGTACAATAAATTATGAAATCATGCTAGATTCTAATTCTAAATACAAATTGGATGCATCTATTTAAATTGGAACAAATTTTTGGATTCTTAATCAAATGACGAAACTAATAGGAATAGTAACATAATGGGAACGAATCTATTTAAGTAACCCATCACCATCATTAGAGGCCAATGACTAGCTTTCTTAGTACTACTACTCTGACACCCACACGATTTAGATATATCTGACAATATTTCTTAAAGAAGAAGTTGGGCCACATCAACATTCACCGGTTTAGATTTTTCTAAAAAGATACAAAAAAGTCAAAAGTGTGGGTTGCATTCAAAAAAGTTTTCTTAAGTGATGGTTTTAAAACAGATTTTGGAACATAAGACTACCGTCTACAGTCCGTAACAAAGAAAAGTTATGTGCTTATTTATGATACAAACATATGGGAACAATATATCTCAGTAGAACTACGGCATTAACTATTTTGTTGGTTTTATTTACTTTATATGTTTTAGATGGTGAAGAAAGCAATGCTGGACAGTTCATTGTTATATCGTTTTAATAAAACGTTGCTATTCTACTCCAAAAACATATTTATCTTCTGTTGAAAAAGAGTTTACAATATAAAAGAAGAATAAGAATTCCGGGGCAACTCAGAGAGACGGGAGATGTTCTGATACGTCTTTGTACCTAGAACCCGGGACTAGACACTGAAAAGTGGAAAATCTACTCGGATCGAGTAGATCGAGAAAACAAGACTAGGTATGACTTACGTTCCTATCTCCATCCTGAAAGGGTTAACTTCCACTTTGTTTCCAAATGAGTGCGGATAGGAAACGAGCACTACCCTTCTATTTTGTGTACTCAAATTAATCTTCAACATTCCAAGTCTAGTATTTCATCCCTATGTAGGAAATTTTCCATATTGAATACAATACCCCACATAATATCTCTACAAGAACGATGGGTGTGGAATAAATGCATCTGGGGTTTCGGATGTTTAGGGGGTTTCACACCACTTTATGACAAGCGATCGGAAAGGCCGAGAACTTGCTTTTAAGTGCCGAACTCTCTTTAACTGCAGACAAAAGATGGAGAATGGCACAAATTCTTCTTTGTATCTGTTCATTTTCCTTATGATTCGTTGCCACCACCAGAGGCATTTATTGAATTGCGATGCTAATGCTCAGAACACTTTTCGGGGCAGTAGCATATGCAACGTGAGAGGTAGTCATCTCCTGGACTTTATAATATCGTCTGACCTGCCTGTCAAAAATGTTGGCTTTCACCTAACTTTTGTTACAAGAGTAAGACAGCAAGTAATCGACTTAATTTTATCCAACAGGTATGCTAAGGAGATAACTGAAAAGAACTATCGGAGATCTTCATGTCAGACCATAGACAAATCGAATGCAGAATTGGGTGCGAGGTCTTGACCTTGTTGAAGAGGAGAAATCCGCATAAAACCAACTGGACACGATTTAAGGAAGACCTCGACGAGTACAATAGTGCTCCCCGTAAGCTCAGGACAAAACAAAAGCTGGTAAGTAATCCTGCAGAAGGCCCATTCTTTGGTAAAACGCAGACATACAGTGTATTCGTAAAAAATAAAAAAAAAACTTCTAAGCAGGTCTCTTAGGACTAATTTAGAGGAAGATTAGAATCTTGACAGATCGAAGCAAAAATAATATAAAATAAGGGGAAAACATACCCGACAATCGGTAAGGGGGACTACTCGCTCGTACTCTGATTCCTTTATGCTGAAAAGTATCGACAGAATGGTTGAGATCAATGTTCGCAAAACTGCCTTGCGAATGCGGAATTGAAAGCGCACTTGACAATAAAGAATACGCTTTGGGCATTTTCATCGTCATAGAGGCGACTTTCGACAACGCAACTTTTGACGGCATGTGTAACTACTTTTGTGGATAAAAGTATTGCTGGTGAATAGGACATAGATTGCGGACGCTGGCTGTGGCCAATATGTGGTGGCGAGTAAACAGGCGGCGTACTGTCTCCACGGCTAAGGTGCATATTCAAAAGTTCTAACTTTTATGCACAAACACACGCGGATGATGTAGCTGTTCAGTCTGTTAAATCGCGCCTTAGGACTTTCTGCTCTAAAACGCAGGCAGCTGTAGACGTGATCTACTACTGGTGCACTAGTAACGGGTTTTCAGTCAATTATGAGAAGGGGGAAGCTGCTTGGCCTGACCCATATAGTGCTTTCAGGCATCACCATCCAAATAGGTTAAGTATTTGGGTGTCATCCTGGATAACAACTTTCTATGGACCAAACGTAATAGGTCAAAAGCCTCTAATGCGCTGTTGGCTTTCTGGCAGTGTAACATGAGGTTTGTCTCCGCGAAGGGTGGAATAGGCTCTCACGAAAATACGTTATTGCTGATTTTACCAGACTTAAAATAACGTTCTGTCTCGGGTTTATGGGGGCTTTCTCTAGCACTCCTGGCTCTGCTTTAGGCGAATTGGAGAATCTCCCTCTCTTTGACATTCATATCATTGGCTGCACTTTCAAATGCATATTCCGTTTAGAAGTGGTCTTTGGTACAACACGCACAAAAGCATGATAGCAAAACAAATTTAAAAAGTTCAAAATATACCGTGATTCATGAGGTCTGATTTATAATGTAAAATAAAACACATAAAATTGAAAGCGGACGTAAAATTTTTATTATCGGTTAAAAGAACAATTCATGGCATTTACTCTTTGAAAACGATATCATGTAAATGTTGGCCACGACTACGTCTGAGGTGGTCCATTCGGATTGTCCAATTTTGGGCGACTCGTTCGAGCATAGCGACTGGTATCTCGCGGATAACACGAGTAATGTTGGCTTCCAAAGCGTCAATCGAAGCTAGCTTATTCCTGAAGACCTGAGACTTTAAAGGTGTGATATAGCACGATCTAGACGGCCAATTTACCATAGCAAAACGAGCAATAAAGTGCTCTCCTGATGATTTCTAAACAGGTCTATTGTTTCACGCGCGAGACCATGTGCTTTAATTTCAGAAAGCACATAGTCCGTAAACATGGCGCGATTACCATTGACGGTAACATTCTGATTTACCTCATTTTTAAATGTAAAAATGGATGTTTTAAATGGATGTAATGGTAGCTCTTGGTACTCTTCGGGTTGCAGAAGTTTTATAGAATTCAGTTGCGTTTCAATATTTTTACAGAGCCTTAAACTTAAAATTCATAAACATGTGCTCGGTTTTGCACGGTACTGTATCTACATCCTGACTGACTCGAACTGCAACTTCTTAAAATGCTATAATTTTTCTATTTTTTGAAAAATTTTATTGGGCCCCAGCAAAAAATTTTGGAAAATACATCAATTTTCAAATTGTATCAGTAGTTTTCAACATGTCCACCTTTGGCGCGAATAATGGCCTTGAGACGGTCGAAGAAAGCATCGCACGCTGAACGCAAGTGGCTCTGCGGTATTTTGGCCCATTTCCGGCGAAGTGCTTGATTGAGGTGGTCCATTTCTCAGACAGAGAAATCCAACGGATTTGCTTCCGAAAAATTTGCAATCTATTGTGTCGAAGAAATGAAGTGTGGAACATTGTGTTTTAACCAATCTTGGTTGACGCGCGCTTTGTGAGACTTGTTGAAATGTCCATGGTCTGCGACCATCGGCGGTTATGGCGGGCCAAAAAATCACCATCGGTGCTGACTGCTTTCTGAGCCCAAGCTCATTTTTCAGTATGTGTTGCATCAGTTCCAACGATATGTTGAGCTCACGAGCCATTTTTCTTCCACTTCGACGCGGATTTCGCTCAATTCGAGCCTTCACTTTCCGAACCATTTCTGCCGATGTTGCTGTTTTTTTATGACCACTTCTATGGTGTTTTGTAACACTGCCAGTATCAGGGTTCGAGACACAAATGATTTATTCACGTAGAGTTGCTGGGGGGCTCTAACGATAGCTACTTGTGCCAGATATATTATAAAGCAATCACACTATCACGTTTGAATTCCATCGCGGATAAAAATTTTTCAACACAACTGTGACGCAAATCGTTTAAAAGGCTTGTAAATAATAAAATTATCTGTGATGTGCCAAAATTTTCTCACTGCCATGAGCGGTTTGGAAATTATAGCAGTCTGAAGTTGGTTGCAGTTCGAGTCAGTCAGGGTAATATGTTGAGGGATTCTTTTGTCGCACTCTCAATAGATTAGTAGTCGATATGCTGTGGATTAACATTACATAGTTACTTATGTGGCGTTACAGCCAGGATGAACCTAGGCCTAAGCCAATAACATTTTCCAGTGTCCCATTTTTCGTTCGGATCTGTCGCTCCCATTCAAAACTAGCTATTCTTTTTCTATGCCTACAACTTTGGCAGAATACTATGCCAAATACAGCGCTCGGATTTTAAAGATATTTGTTTTTGCTATTTACAACTTGTTAATTGCTGCTCGTTTCGTCATTAAAAAATGCAAAAGTGCAGTAAAGTTCTTCCAAGAAGAACAACTGTGACTCTGTGTTAACATGTTTCATGCATTAGGTTTCTCTCTAATTAGCTACGATTGTAAAAAAAAAAACAACAACAACATCACTACGATGTGGGCTCAAAATATTTTTTACAACTGAACTCATATAAGCCCACAGTAACTTACTGTGAAAGTTTATGCAAGAGTTGCTATGGGGGTCAAAACTGCCACAATATCTCGGCCTTGACGTACATTCGTTTGAAAATTCTATAAAACCAGTAGTAACCCAATACCTGCACTCAAATTAACATGTCTACCGAAATCAATTGCTTAGAACCAATAATTGTCCAATTCCCACTTGGACCAAGCCCATCATTCACTTGCGGTGCAACAAAATCATTCTATCGAGGCCAACCAAAACAAGTAGCACACAACTGAAAAGCGATTATTTCATACCTGTAACCTGTATGTTACTTGTACACACATACAAATCTATTCATATGGCTGTGTCCAAGGTAAAAAAAAAAACAACTTCATCTGAGCGCCAAACTTCTGGATTAATTTTAGAAACTTTATCAACCGAATCAAATCGAAGAACAATGCCACACCGGCACAATCATTAGTCCGGAATAATTGGTTCCGTGGCAAATGTGATTTCCTGGCCCTCCACACCCATAACAGCCTCCGATCAGTGACCATGGTCATAGTTAACTTTCAACTCAACTACCGTTATCAATAAATAACAACTTAAGCCACCCAAGTGACTACGATCGTGCCTCCTCCATCGTTTTGAAGAACCAGTTGAACGGTTGCTTGCCTTTTATTCGCTGCTGTTACGAGTACCATATTCCATTTGCAGTAGGAAGGGTTCCACTGTTGTTTGTCGCAAAAACCAATTTGAATGTCAATTAGAGTTCACGGAGGATCTAGACCTGGACACAGATAATGTGGGGTATCTACATACGTACAATGTCAGAACAATGACCACCGCTGAAATATGTTAACGGAATAAGGGCTATCCGGGTTTCATTCCGAGAAGCAACGTCAAAAAAAAAGATTTAGTTCAAAAATGAAAATGAAAAATTATTTACCAAAGATACAGACGCATTTACATTTATACGAGGCTATCTGGACAACCATATCTGGTTCTGGATGGCCCACCCACAAATCCCAGTCCTGTATCAATCCGAAAATTAACATGCGCCCCTGCGTATTCAAGGAACGTACATAACTTGGTCTCGTATAAACACACACGACAATCAATCTCATGTGTATTCGCATTCGTATTTGTATCTCTAGCGAATGCATTCGAAATGCATGAGACAAGTTGTGTACTTTACTATACCTACCACCGGATACAAAAGGTATCTGGATGTCATATTAATGACTGGCTACTGGCTACCACTATGTGTGACGTTGTCACCGACGGCGGCAGTGTCACTGCATAACTGGTTTCTTCGATAGGGGTTTCAGGAGAAGCTCTCTAATGCACACTCGGCACGTGAATTGACTTCCTTTAATGTGCAAACATATTGTGTTGCCCCCAACTTCAGATCCAATCCAAGTCAACATGGAAGCTCGATGAATTGTGGAAATCCGTAACGAAGTGCTCAGAACTACAGTGAGTTGAAGTGCCGCCCGTCATCGCTAGGAGGTGAGTAATATGTTCACCTTTGAATGGCGCTGCTACGTGGCGAAGGCGAAGGCGATTGCGATTAACAATTTTCTTTTGTTATTTTTCGTTTGGCGCTGTTTGTTTTAGCACACGGTCTCGGTACCCTCGGTATTCGGTATTCCCGATGTTGGTAAGCGAAATGGCAGAGGCAGTGCGCCTCCGTCAATGATGGAAACATGTGGATTGTGGAAGTTTTGTTAAGCAGAAGGCAATGAATTGAATGTAAGCACTGAACGCCAGCGGTGTCAATCAGGGAGTTAGCTTTGCTATCAGCATATTTGCTGACATAAATAAACAGTGGTGAGCCGAAGTGCAAAACCATTCAATAGGCTAATGGTAGCGGACTATATGGTGAATGAGAAAGAAGCACCACAAGAATACTTGGTGTTGATTTCCTGCTTTAAATTGTTCATAAGACAATTTCGAGAAATTCCCCCCAGCTTATCTGTTATTACCAAATGGAAAGAAAAGTATCTACAGACGTAGTTTATTTACATAGCAAACTCCCCTATTTAATTTCGCCCAAAATTTAAGTCGCTTATAAAAATAAAGTTATTTAAAGAAAAAAGGATTTCAAAATGCAACATTACGAAATAAATGTGAGCGGCGTTTGATAAGAGTCTAAGAATTTGTATTTATATTGATAGGAAGGACAACTTATGCTGGCAAACATATGCGGAGTTGTAAGTTAATAATTGGTGAGCATCAGTTTGTGATCCGTAAAATGACACTTTGAGATGATCTCACAGTTACGTAGACCTAATATTATAGATATGCCATATAAAGAGTCCCATAAATTAACTTGGATACAAAAGAATAAATTCATTGAAAACATTTTCATCGGACGGTTATGGTACATAAATTTTTTAGTCTTTGACAGTGTCTTCACGTTGTATAGTGGTTTCCAATCAAATAAACTGATATTACAACAAATTTCACACAAAAAAGAATTGCAAGACAAAGATAAAGAAAGGAAAGTGTAACCAATAAAGAAGAAGCCTTTGAATTGGGAAACAATCCTTTGTGTGGGATGTTTCTAAAGGTATGGCAATTTAAAATACATAAAAGCGAAACATCAAGCAATTGCTATTCCTTTTTACGATTAATTTTGTAACCTGGTTGCAGTATGGTGTAGCAGTTGTTGAAAATCAAACTCAATATCCCAAGAAAGCTGCAAACCTTTTAGACTCGATCTTTTTGATGTGAGGATTCAACAGATCAGAAGTTTTTGATGCTGCAATTCAAAACACTTACCTAAGATATAAAAATAGTATGACAACGATTAGAGGACAAGAGTCATAAAAATTAATAATCCGCCATCATTTACTAGGGGGAATACCTTGCCAATTCAAATACCAATCTAAATACTGTAGTACTGTGTTTCCCACTTATAAAAACAGTACCCAGGTAGATTTTTATGGACATTGACAACTATTACCAAGCATTTTTGATGCTTTCGTGGCAAGGCTTGATATTCTCCTTTAATGGATTAAAAGTTTTATATCTTTCGGAACGGTCAATTCAAGTTGTATTGGATGGCTTTAAATCTTATATTTAAAAAATAAAGGGTGGTGTGCCTCAAGGCATCGTTCTGTACTCGACACTTTTTAATTTTCATCAATGATCTCTTGTCTGCCATTTATATTCCAATATATTCTTTTGCTGACGACAGTATTCTCTGTTTTTAATATTTGTTAACTGTCCTGCTCTTCGGCTAAAGAATAGGAATGCAGGCGTATGTTAAGCTCTTAAATTGAAATATTAACACCATAACTATTTGAGGAACCACTAACTAAAACTTTCCATTTTCATGAAAACTTACGTTGGAATGACCACATATTCGATGTTTATTCATATTCGTATTCTATGAATATGCCCAATTGCCCAATGCCCACATTTCTCACTTTGTTTTGTCGCTATTTCCACCCCCAATGCTCCAATGAAATCGCCAGTAGCATTCTGCCCCTTCATGCTTTCAACTGTAACACCCGTCTCGTTATGAATTCTTATCAGTATACCCACTTTCCGACGTACTCTAAAATATATTGCTTCGTTCCTAAGCCGTACAACTCGCTTATGAAATGCCCTTCCGAGTTCTCTATTTCCTGGTAGTTATAACTTGCAAATATTTAAGATAATATTAATGAATTATCTGCAACCTCAATATTAAGAAAGTGCTACGACAAGGCGTCGTGGTTATGTGACTTTTTTAATATCGCCCTAGAAAAAGTCTTTCTAAACTCTCTGGAGATTTGACGAACACAGCAAGCCGTTAATAAAGCTTTCGTGCGGATTGAGGCAGAACCGGCCAAAATGGGTCCGACAGTAAATTTTGGCAAAACAAATTACATGCTGTCATCAAAACAGACGCTTACCACTGAAAGCTATACCTTGACAATTACTACTTTGTGGTAGTTAAGGAACTCCTCGACCTTGGCTCTGCAATTGCAAGCAGCATTGAAATTAGAAGAGTCATCAAACATAGTGTTTCTTTGGATTCAGAAGACAATTGAGTAACAGCAGCCACATTCGTAAAGCCAAATTGGCTTTATACAAGGTGTTCATCATAACGATCCTGCTCTATATGGGAAAAGCTTTAATGTGAATTTGATGGGAAATAACGATGGAGTTTAAACCGCGAACTATACGAGATCTAGAGCGTCACTAGACAGGCTTCTACGGATTCAACTTTTAAAATGTTTGGCGCAAGTTCACTCCGGACTGTAGCGCCACCTTACTATATTAAGTAAGTGAGATCGTCTGGCCCGGCTTTATTTTGTTCATCTAGTGGTTTTAAAATTGATCGCATTTGAACTTTTTGAAACACAAAATGTCCGAGTATGGATTTATGTAAATACTTGAAATGTTGACTGTGTCATAGTCAATGAGTGTCATAGTCAGTGAGTCTGCTCTAAGTAAAAAAAAAATGTTTTAAGGTGTTACAAGCTCTTCCAAGACGACCGAGGTAATGTAGATGATAACTTCGAAACTGTGAAGAAAATTGTTTTGGAAAATCGTCGAATTACGCAAAGCGAAGTTGCTGAAATTGTTGGCATATCGGTCATCTCGTGTCGAAGTTTGTTCCGAAATTTCTCACTTTTGTTCAGAAGAGCCGTCGCATAAGCATCGCTCTTGAATGACGTCAATAATGATCCTAACTTGCTCAAAAAGGTCATAACTTGTGACAAATCATTGACATATGATTATGACGTCGAAAACAAAGCCGAACAAAGCACGCCAAGTTCGATAAAATGTCAAAGTTTTGATCACGTTTTTTTTTTCGATTACCGTGGCGTAATGCATCAGGAGTTTTTAATTCAAGTTCGTACAGTCAATAAGGAGTATTTCCTTGAAGTTATGCACCGTTTGCGAAAAGCAATACGAAAAAATAGTCCGATATTGTGGAAACAAAATTAATGGCTTTTGCATCACAATAATGTATCTGCTCATTTATAGTTGCTTGTGAGAGATTTTTTGGCCAAAAACAACAAGACAATCATGCCTCAGTCACCATATTCACCGGATTTGGCCCCATGCCACTTCTTCTTGTTAACAAAACTGAAGAGACCTATGAAAGGACGGAGATTTGAAAGGATTGAGGAAATAAAAACGGCATCACTAGAAGAGCTCAAGGCTATACCAAAAAATGCTTATGAGAAGTGCTTTAAGGATTGGAAAAAGCGTTGGCACAAGTATATTATATCTGAAGGGGATTACTTTGAAGGGGACAACATTAGTTATGAATTTTATAAAAAATAAGCTTACCTCAGTTTTTGAACGCACCTCGTATATCTCAGAATGGTGAGTATACCCCGCAGAAACAATAAAGGCACACAGGCCTTTAATTTAACTTTGTGTACTAGTTTTGGACAAGTTTGTTTCTAGAGGTCGGAAGTTAACCCATATTCAAACAGAAAATTGTCAAAATAACGAATCATTGTAACCCCACATCCCACGAAATTTATCGAAAACCGTTTCCAGTTATTGCATCTTACTATATCATTCTTCATCGGATGGACTTCGGAATCAAAAACGAAAATATACAACACAGTATTCAATACGAAAAACGTTCGAACTTTATTTCTGGGTCATACTTCTCAATTTTTGACCACTTCTAACAAGCCGCTTTGGTTCCCTAATCACCGTAACGACGATAAATGATATAGACTTCATTATTCAAAAGTCTTAGATTTTTGTGCAGCAGATGATATGAAAGTCTATAAGCATACCTCAATGCTCTCCGATTTTATGCACAACAAAATGTCGTTTTTCAACGACAGCCCAAAGAATACCTAAATCCTTGCGTTAAAAAACGTTTAAACTTGATCTTTTAAAACTCCATTCTAGAGTGACAGTCAGGTTTTGGCCTCCTTTTTAGGAAAGCCACCTATGCATGACTCTGTTTTCCCTGATTTTGCTGGTTTTTCTCCTTAAGCAGATCATCTTAAAGGTTATTTAAGGCTGCTAAATGTGTATATTGACTGCCTTGTACTGCTTTAAATGATCTCAAGTAACATCAGTTCAAGTTATCTTGGATCTGTATCCCTTTTCACTCTCAATTTCTCTCAAACGTATTCTAACGCCTGGAAACGAACGATACAAACCTGGTTTCCGAATCACCGTCCTCTAAGCATTGACTTATAATTCAAAGTCATAGTACATATAGGGTGATTTACGTGAAGTTTGATTTTTAATAGGCTTTTTTTGACAGACCACGAGTGACTCCTATCAAACTGCTTTGTCATTTTTGTTTAGTATCGTTTGGCAAATTATCATGGAAAGACTCACACCACAACAGCGTCTCCAAAATGTTCAGCTGCATTACAAAAATCAGCGTTCTGTGAGAAATGTTTTTAGTGCGATTCGAGGAACTTACGGTGCGCATAATCGACCTACTGAAACCACTGTTGCCAATACCATTCGCAAATTTGGGTCCCAGTTTACATAATTGGATTATACTCGACCGGTTAGACCACATCCAGTACGTAGTGAAGAGACTATAGCAGTTGTAGCTGAGAGTGTACGCGAAGACCGTGACGAATCGACTCGTCGTCGTTCTCAGCAGCTTGGCTTGGCTTATTCGACAACTTGGCGTATTTTACGTGAGTATATCGGCCTAAAAGCGTACAAAATTGTACAACTTGTACAACTTATGCAAGGTATTGAAGCCAGGCGACTTGAATTTGCGTCATATTTTCAGTGAATGGGCTCTGGAATAACTCAATGAAAATGCGGAGCTACCATTACATCCATTAAAAACAACGGTATGGTGTGGTTTATGGGTTGGTGGAATCATTGGTCCATATTTCTTCAAAAATGAGGCAAATCAGAATGTAACCGTCAACTGTAACCGTTATCGCGCCATGTTGAAATTCAAGCACATGGTTTTGGTGAGCTCTAGTTTCAACCAAACGGCACTACGAGCCATACAGGGCGTGAAACAATGGACTTTTTGAGAAATCATTTTAGTGAGCACTTAATTTCAAGTTTTGCTACAGTAAATTAGCCGCCTAGATCGTGCGATATCACACCTTTGGACTGTTTCTTCTGGGGAAATGTAAAGTCTCAGGTCTTCAGGAAAAAGCCAGCTACGATTGACGTTTTGGAAGTAAACATTTCCCGTGTTATTCGCGAGATACCAGTCGCTATACCACCTCAGAAGTAGTCGTGGCCAACATTTACATGATATCATTTTCAAAAAGTAAATGCCACGAATTATTCTTTTAATTGAAAATAAAAATTTTAAGTTCACTTTCAAATGTATGTGTCTTATTCTACATTATAAATCAAATCTCACGATGAGTCACCCTATATGAGTACATTTCTTGTTAGCATCAAATTATATTCTTGTACTAGGAATTAATAAATCTGGCCGAAATAGACAAGGGCCTTAGTCAGTCCAACAATACTAGCTCACAACTTATCGGTAGTATTACATAAACTAGCATAGAAAAATGTCCTACTTGATTTCATCGTCCAATCCTTTGCCTACTTAATAGCACATTAAGACACATCCAGGCAAAAAAGTGATCAAATATCCAGATGAGTACCTTGTAATTGGATGATGCAAGTAAATGATTAAACTTTTTGCTATTGTCCCTTAGTTTTTCAAATCAAACGAAGAGTTAAGTTTACAAAATACAACATCAAAGAAGTCCCACATCAACAGTGAAATGTCTTGTTTTAACGTTGGCTATTCCTCTGGGAGCATAATCGTATACCACACATATTTATCTGTTTTCAGAAGCGAATAGAAAGACCATATCAATCTCGTTTTGTGAAAATGATACTCAACATACGTAGAGTGGGTTATAGCCAGAAAATATGATTGAAGGTCAAGTTAGCTCAAGTGGCATGATCTTGTTAGAATGTCTTGATTGGTTAGTCCCTCTTGTACCTAATACCTCTAGATTGCGTAACGACTTGTAAAGGCTTAAGGATGTATAGTTCGGAAAAGGCTGTAGACTGAGTAGCCTTAGGCTTTGTTGCATAAACTACAATATTTTGGAAAAGCCAATTCATTTCAGAGAATTTTATAGATCATAAAATCCGACACACTATATTCGATAGTCGCAAAACAATTCAGCTCGATTTAGGTTAACAGCGAGATGAGCTATCCTTGTTCTTCTTTTTTTTTTAATTGTTGAAATATATTACGCATCTTACGTTTAGTGCCTATCCGAGCCCCGTGGATTCAGATTTGTGGCCGTTCTTTATGCGGCACATACGTAATGCTCCGGAATCTAAAACACCATTCACTCAATTTACCAATCCTATTACTGTATCGTTAATCTCGTTTTTAAATGAACCGAGGTCGCTTCGTTCTAGTGACAACCGCAGGCCCAACATTCCATTTAAAAATATCTCACCCAGACCTTGAATGAGATGAGAAATGAAAATGAAATTCTCTTCTTGAACGAACTATTTCGCAATCTACTGTTGTATCTCTTGAATCTCTAGAAACACTGTAAAAACTAAATGTAGAAAACTATTTTAATATTCTAAACACAAGTCACGCGACTCCCCTTTTGTGCCTGCCAGCCTAACCGAATACACATTCGAGCTCTCCCTTCACGACAAAGTGTCATAGGCATGGCAGCGCGATATTTGCTAATACCTCTTTGACTTTTCTTTTTCCCTCTATTTCCATTAGTTTTTGTTATTTTTGTTCCTGTCATGTAATCCGGCTGTAAAAACAAAAAATAACACACAAAAAAAACGAGAAAAGAAAACGACATCTATGGAATTTACAGGAGCAAAAAAAATAAGGAGAAAACTAAGTCGGCTAATTTTCCAAGACCAAACGAATGTTAATGAGCAAGCAACCGAACGAAGATACGGATAGTGTCGTTTGTTGCACTGTTCATTTGCCTTCTTTCTGATGACAATCAGCTGAGAAGGAAGTGCCTCTAAGTAAGCCCTTTAAGCGGTTTAAGCAGACAGCAAGACACCCACACCTAAGACGCACAAGTTCCGTTTAACTTCCGTTCTAGAGAAGCTCAAGACAGTTCCTTCACCTTACTTTAGTGGGTGCACAGCAGACATTTTTAATCTGACGTTTTACACTTACTCTCTCTCTCTGTCTCTTTCTTCAAGAGGGGCTTTTCGTTTTCAGTTTTAGTTTTAGTCGTTTTCTAGTTTTCTTTTAGTTTTCACCGTTTTATGGCAAATGACGTATCAACGGAAATTCTAAACGAACGGAAGCAACGAACAAATAAAAAAGGCGAAAACTAAATTTTATTACTTTTTCGTCACAAACCAAGGGGAGAAGCAAAACAAAAACAAAGAAAAAAAAAAAAAAAAAAAAAAAAAAAAAAAAAAAAAAAAAAAAAAAAACTATTCCGGTTGGAAGGTTTTATTGCGACAATAAAAGGTTGTTCCCCGTTTCTCCTTGTTTCTTTTGGTTTCACCAGTTTGCTTGCCACTTCTCCGTGCAACTGAAATCATAAATATCACCCAAAAATGCCCAATTGAATCAGGGTTGCCTCTAGATTATGAATCAGCTACTGCGGTCCGTTTGGCTACCCTATTAAGTGTTTGACAGATATAAAACATTGGGCAGTAGTACCTTCCCTTTAATTCCAGATGTCTTTGGTCACAGATGACAGATGTCTTTGGTCACTGGCCATAGAGATACGAGTGAAGATAAAGATACAGATAAACGAATATGGAGTCCTTTTAGAAAGATACGATTGAGAATAGGGTACTGTCGAAAAAAAAGCGGCAGAAAACTATCCTACGACACAATATATGTATAATAATTATAATAAAGCAAAACAAGTAATTAAAATATTTCCAGGAGGCGAGTGAGAATGATGACAGCGACTGAGAATGATTGCCAGACTAGCAGACTTGGCAGACTGGAAGACTACTCCTGGAAACTGTGCATATGGTACGGTTGCATGCCCTTCTTTAGTTTGGGGGGTGTTTCTGAAGTTGCTTCTTGTATATCTGTTTATTCATGCATATCCAACAGAGGCTATAATTAGTCGGCATTATGTCCCTACATTGTAACATACCATAGTGTGGTGTCACATGAATAGTTTGGGTTCCATGGGGATGATGTTTGGGGGGAAATGATAACCGCGCATACGAATATATCGTGCATAGCAGACACTTTGCTACGATTAAGAGTGAGAGCGTTCGCAATTGTGGCAATATCTTGGTTTTGAAGATGTAGATAGGTTTTGAGCGCTGACAATAGTGCGACGGGAGGGCCATTTGAACAAAATTTAGTTGCCCTTCATTTTGTGAGAAGTAGTTTCAGTTTGTGTGTATCTCTGCCTAATCTGTACCTAATAATCACATTATAACAAATTTGAATGTGTGTAAGATTTCTCAAATTTCAAGTTTCGAAATGGATTTTTGAGATAATTCTGGCATCGGATAGACACAGTTGTCAATGGTAGGTATACCATACATGATGCAAATTTGTACAGACTGGAGCTTGAAATTTAATTTGTGTAATTTGTCTTTTGTAATTTACGTTTTAATTGGCAGGTTTCGAATTAATTGAAGATAATTTGTATACAAAACGGATAATAAGTGTGTAAAGATTAAATCTTGTCAAATTGCATTGTTAAAAGTGAAATAAGAAGGATGGGGGAGCAATTCGAACAATTTGGCTGTAGATGTAGATGTGTTTTATTGAGACCTTTTTTTACAAATTGGAATATGAGATATGTTTTACATAATTGAGATAAGTAGTTGACTGTAATCACTATGCCTGGCTTAGCCTATTTATTTAAATACATACATAGTTGTTCAAACACTTAAATGTTTATCACAACTACTGGTACTATGCTTGTACTCAGCGTCTTAAGGATTGAGACCTACACTATTGACTTGAATAAAGTAAGAACAGAAAAATTAACAAAGCCAAGTGATATAATATTCTTAACGTTTCACTCACTAATTAATTATATACATATGTATCTGCAGTTGTGGCGAACTAATTAAGAACGATACATTGGAATCATATTTTTCAAATATGTAAAGGGTTTTCCAATAGGGACTCTACAACTTTGAATTTAATTTGTGAACGCACTCTTTCACTAATCATCAAACTGTCACTGTCAATTTATTCAGTAAACTCAACATTTTCATCATGGTAAAGTACACTAACGAGCAATGTCTGCAAATTATAAAAATTTTCTACAGATATTCGGAGTCGCTGACTACAACTTTAAGAGCCTTAACTCCAATTTTCGGTTGTAACTCTCGCCCTAGTAGACAGGCAATAACAACTTTAGTGCAAACATTTGAGTCTACATATTCGTTGTGTGACGTTGCCGTGTCAGTGAGACAACGGGTTGGTCGAAGTGTCGAAAATATCGCTGCCGTTCAGACGTCCGTAGCAAACGATCCAAATCAGTAAATTCCACGGCGTTCTCAAGAATTGGGCATCGCTCAGACCACATTATGGCGTATTTTGCGTATAGATCTTGGTTTACACCCATACAAGATCAAGCGGACTCAAGAATTGAAGCCGATGGACCATTTGAAGCGACATACGTTCTCCGATTGGGTTCTGGAGAAAATGCGCCAAGATTCTGAATTTCATCGCAAAATCATCTTCAGTGACAAAGCTCATTTTTAGCTCAATGGGTTGATCAATAAGCAAAATATGCGTTATTGGTCGGGTGAAAACCCACATATACTTCATGAATCACCACTTCATCCACAAAAAATAAGTGTTTGGTGCGGTTTGCGTACCGGCGGCGTTATTGGGCCATATTTTTTCGTCGACGATAACGATCGTCACGTTACTGTGAATGGTCAGCGTTATCGCGCCATGATCACCGATTATTTTTGGGCCGAATCAGAAGATATGGACTTGGATGACATGTGGTTTCAACAGGATGGTGCCACAAGCCACACAGCAAACGCCACAATCGATTTATTGAAGAGTAAGTACTGTGAGCGTGTTATCTTAAGACATGGGCCAGTCGATTGGCCGCCTCATTCGTGCGATTTAACGCCGCTAGACTATTTTCTGTGGGACTACCTTAAGTCATTGGTTTCGGCCGAAATGTGTGGCCGAGTCGTTGAAAATTTTGTCCAACGAATCGACCGCTGCAAACGGTGGCCATATGAACGAAGTCGAGTTCCATTCATAAATTGTTTGAGTGTACTTCAAGCCAATAATAAAGTTTTTGAAATATCTCAAATGGTTTGCCTTTTATAAAAAAAAAAAGTTGTCAAATCGTTATTACAAAATCCTATATGTTAAAATCTTTAGTGAAATTGTGTTTTTAATTCCTTTTTTTTTGTACTATGTATCAGTTAAAAACAGATAATAGCAACAAGATAATGGAAAAATAAAATTTTATTCAAAATGTTTTGGTAAGAAGAATGATAAGAGAGTTTGTAAGCTTTCCATTGTTTTTTGCGGTTTTTTTCTCAAGATTTTGTCGGGAATCCTTTGTTTGCAATTATAGCCCTACATCGCTTTGGCATTGAAAAAATTAGGTCCTGACATTTTTTCTGTGTTATTGCATTGCTAGCTGTTCTTGCGATTTCATACAATTCATTGGTATGAATCGGCCAATCGATGACATCCACAGAATTATTCTGAAACCATGCTTTTGTTGGCCTCGCAGTATGTTTCGGGTGGTTGCCCTGCATAAATTTCTAAGAAACTGACAATTATGCCTCTGTATAGGGCAGAATTACATCTTGAAGTAATCCTATGTAGATAGTTTTGAGCATTTATTACACCTTTCAGGTGGTGTAACGGTCTGGTTCCTTTAAAAGACAAACAACCCCATAGCATAATACTCTTTCCTCTTACTCTTTCCTCTATGTTTGAGGGTGACTGTGGGGCCAAACATATTACTTATCAACGGAACTTACTCTACTGATTTTAGACTCATCACTCCAGGTTCTTTTTTTCCATTGTGAGATGGTCCACTCTTTGTGTTCCTTTGGAAAAGGTAACCTAGCCTTTCGGTGTTTTAGTGAAGGCAATGTTTTTTTTCTGTTTGATCTCTCAAAAAGCTGGAAGTGCATTTCGACCCTCGCAAAAAACTTCTTTCTGAATACCGCTCGAGCTTAAAAAGGAATTTTTTGTGTGGTGCGAACTATCAGCCTATCTTGAATAAGAGGAAGACATAATTTTCTACGCTTTCGGTGGTTTGATGTTTTTTTTTTTTTTTTTTACATATTTTACAGCGTTAAAAATCATTATTTTCGAGCAATCAAGCTTTTTTGCAATATTATTATAGGACAATACTTCAACATTGCGAAGTTTTATGATGGCTTGCCTGCTTCGCAGCTCTTTTTTTCCCCATATCACACTCAAAATTTCTTTAAGTCTAACAAAAATATGACTTTAATTTCAAATGAATTAGTATATTTACCATAAAATTTTTCCGTGGGCAGCGAAATTCTACAAAAAACCTTTTTTAATTAAATATTTTTGATTATTTTACCAAGTGAATAATGGACTAATATGATTAAAATCCGATTAAAACTCTTAAATAATGTGCAATAACATCGATAATTACAGTTTAACATGAGACATGAGTCTTATTAATTGAAGCGATGTTGGAGGGATAGCAAGTGGCACCATACAATTGCCATTTAGAATTATATAATTCTAAAGGATTTAATCACCGTGGATTTAATTAAAAGGAGAGAGGTTGTAATTGTCTTAAATTACATTAAACCTGTGAGAGTAAATTAAGAATTTTACAAGGCTGTTCGGATGAGTTTGCAATTGCTTTAGTTTTTTGAGAGTAGGACTTATAAGATAGGACATTTAAGTGTTATTTTGTATTCCTTATATAGGGCTTTGTTGCAAAATCATTTTTTGTTCATCTATCTATAATTTTCGCAACAAAATCTCACCATTTTCCTTTCGAAAGTCTCAAGTTTTTTGGCCAATGTAGGAGAAATGGTAAGCCAAGCGCAGAATCCATATGCGAAGACGGGTCTGATGAGCATCTTGTAGAGAATAATTTTCGTTTTTTTTTTTTTTTTTTTTTTTTTGTTAAAGTAAAGATTTAAAAGTTTCAGTTATCACTTTTGTTTTAAATAATATCTAATATTTCAATTCGTCAGGAGATACCTATAACACTTTTAGCAATTGATTATATCAGTTCTAAAGCATGTGATGCCACATTTAATACATGGGCTGAAAAGTCCGTGTCTAAGAGAGGGCACCAACCTTCAAAAGAAACGTGTATAAATTTGACAGCTTTCGGACGATTAGTTTTTGAGATATAGCGTTGTGACTGAAGCATCTTTTGTTATTGTGAAAAAAATGGATTCAAAGCAATTTCGTGTGTTGATTTATCATTGCTTTTTGATGGGAAAAAACGCAGCCGATGCAAAGAAATGGCTGATAAGTGCTACCCGGACTCTGCACCAGCCAAACGAACCATTCACAAGTGGATTGAAAAATTTAAAAGTGGTCATACAAGCACCGAAGATGATGCACGCAGTGGACGTCCAAAAGAGGCTGTTTCAGATGAAAACATCAAAAAAGTCCACAAAATGATTACGAATGACCGTAAAGTGAAGTTGATCGAGATAGCTGAGGCTCTGAAGATATCAAAAGAGCGTGCTGGATATATCATACACGAATATTTGGACATGCAAAAGCTCTGTTCAAAGTGGGTGCCGCGTTTACAGTGAACCAAAAACAACAACGTGTTGATGATTCAGAGGAGTGTTTAAAGCTGTTCAACCGCAATAAAGACGAATGTTTGCGTCGGTATGTGACAATGGATGAAACTTGGCTCCATCACTTTACACCAGAGTCAAGTTGGCAGTCAGCTGAGTGGCGAGCAGGCGACGAACCTCGTCCAAAACGACCAAAAACTCAACAGTCGGCTAGCAAGGTTATGGCATCCGTATTTTGGAATACAAATGGAATAATTTTCATCGACTATCTCCAAAAGGGGCAGACTATCAACAGCGACTAATACATTGTGTTGTTGGAACGTTTAAAGGACGAAATCGCAGAAAAACGGCCGCATTTGAAGAAAAAGAAAGTGCTGTTTCATCAAGACAATGCACCGTGTCACAAGTCGATGAAAACGATGGCAAAATTGAATGAATTCGGCTACGAATTGCTTAACCACCCACCGTATTCTCCAGATTTAGCCCCCAGCGACTATTTCCTGTTCGCAGACCTCAAAAGAATGCTCGCCGGAAAGATCGCCGGATTTAAGACCGATGAAGAAGTAATCGCCGAAACAGAGGCTTATTTTGAGGCTAAGCCGAAATCGTACTACAAAACTGGTAGCGAAAGATTGGAAAATCGTTTCAATCAGTGTATCGCCCTCGAAGGCAACTTTATTGATAAATAAAGTTGAATTTTGCAAAAATTTTGTGTTTTACTATAAAACGGCACTGACTTTTCAGCCCATGTGTTATTAGCGGTAATATCGGTTTTCAATAAGGAGAAAACCATTTTGTATTTAAGTGGCACACCTAGTGTGAAATTTTGAAAAAAATCTTAAATTTTAATAATAATAATCAAGAAAGCTACAATGGTTTACTTTGGCACTTTGCTCCGAAACACCTCCATAGTGGTCTCAAACCTATCAAATTATCAAATTACTTTGCTACTTCAATATTCAATGAGGGTTAAACATCTATTTAAAAAAAACAAATATATTTATTGTGATGGGAGTAATAGTTGGACCAGCAGCCAGAGATTATGTCGCTAGCAAAGATGAAAGAAAATTACGAGTAGCAGAGCATCGCTAACAGGCTGTCTCTAAAGACGGCCGATCATCTCGAAGAAGAGCTTCTACAGCCCAACAGGCGCTTTTTAAAGAAGAAGAAGGAGAATTATATGGGCCTGGAATAGCACATTAGCTATAAGTGTGATTTTAATCTATTTATTGGGTATGTAACTTATACGGTGCGGTTTTTTTTTTTTCAAAATTTGAACGTTTATTTAAGAAAAATATGTACAATAGTATTATTCAAAGTATTGCCCATCTGAAGCTATGACTTTTTCCCATCCTTCTGGCAATTTGCGCCGGCTTGGCAGCCAAGAATGAATCAAGCCAATTTTTAATATTCTGCTTTGATGTGAACCGTATTTCAGTGAGGGCGTTCTGCATCGACCGGAACAAATGGTAGTCAGAAGGGTCAAGATCTGGGCTATAAGGCGGGTGGGGTAAGACTTCCCATACACTGTTTTCCAAATAGTTCTTAACCGGAATAGCAACATGGGGCCGAGCGTTGTCATGATGGAAATATATTGCCTCGTGTCTGGTCGCATATTCCGGGCGTTTTTCGGATACTGCTCTCTTCAAACGGATTAACTGTGTTCGGTAGCGTTGTCCATTGATGGTTTTACCCATCTGATCCCACCAAATACAGAGCATTACCTTCGCGCCATGAATATTCGGCTTTGCCGTTGATTTGGCTGGTTGGCCGGGTTTCACATATGATTTTTTGCGCTTGGGGTTGTCGTAATGGATCCATTTTTCATAACCAGTAACAATCCGATGCAAAAATGACTTCCGTTTGTGTCGTTCCAGCAGCATTTCGGACATGCAAAACCGCCTTTCGACGTCTCTCGGCTTGAGTTCATGTGGAACCCAATTTCCTTGCTTTTGAATATATCCAGCTGCTTTCAAACGTTTTGAAATGGCTGCTTGAGTGACACACAAAGATTCTGCGAGCTCTTCTTGTGTTTGGCAACAATCTTCATAGAGTAATGCTTGCAGTTCTTCATCTTCAAACCTTTTTGGCTACCCAGGACGTTCATCGTCTTCCAAACCAAAAACAGCTAGCGCATGTTCACCATAAACTTCCACCAAAAAACGATGACTTTCGGCAGCAGTTTTCTTCATATTAAAGTAACGAAGAAGAACTCCCCGCAAAAACACTTTTTCAGGCACAAAGTTCGACATATTTGAGTGAAAAAAAATTATTGTTGTTTACGCTTCAAATGAATGACATATACTGAAATAACGTGCAATGGCAGTAGTTTTCCAATGCATGTTCCAATGGAATAATAACAATGGAATAATACAAGTTACGCCATCTCTTAGCAAACCACGAATTAGGTTATAGACCCAATATAACAATGACATCAATCATTTTATCTATAAACGCATTTTTTTTTTAAACTACTTAATTTTTCACATTTGCTGCAGTTGATCGCTTTGATTTTTTTGCTTCTTTTGTATATGTTTTTCTATACAATAACCTTTCTGCCAATTCGTTAAATTTATTATTTTTTTTTTTTTATCACAATCGTGAGTCATTGTAAAGGGTGATTCGTCCTGAGGCTTAATTTATAATTTAAAATAAAACACATAAATTTGAAAGCGAACCTAAAATTTTTATTATCGGTTAAATGAACAATTTATGGCATTTACTTTTTGAAAATGATATCATGTAAATGTTGACTGCGATTACGTCTCAGGTGGTCCAGTCGAAAGGTCCAATTTTAGGCGACTCGTTCCAGCATAGCGACTGGTATCTCGAGGATAACACGAGTAATATTCGCTTCCAAAGCATCAACCATAGCTGCCTTATTCCTGAAGACCTGAGACTTTACATATCCCCGGAGATTCAGGTAGTGGTAGGCATCACTACCAATTTAATTTCACGATAAAACACCGCATTTTCATTGAGTTTTTCCAGAGCCCATTCACTGAAAATATGACGTAAATTCAAGTCGCCTGGCTTCAATACCTTGCATAAGTTATACAACTTGTACAATTTTGTACGCTTTTAGGCCGAGATACGCACGTAAAATACGCCAAGTTGTCGAATACGCAAGCCAAGCTGCTGAGAAGGACGACGAATCGATTCGTCACGGTCTTCGCGTACACTCTTAGCTAAAGCTGCTATAGTCTCTTCACTACGTGCTGGATGTGGTGTAACCGGTCGAGTATCATCCACTAATGTAAATTGGGACTCAAATCTGCGAATGATATTGGCAATAGTGGTTTCAGTAGGTCGATTATGCGCACAGTAAGTTTCTCGAATCGCATGATAAGCATTTATCACATAACGCTGAATTTCGTAATACAGCTAAACAATTTGGAGACAGTGTTGTGGCGTGAATCTTCCCATGATGACTTGCCAAACGATACTGAACAAAAATGACAAAATAGTTTAATAGGAGTCACTCAATCCCTGGAGCAGTGGAGGACCTGTTCCCCCCCCCCCCCCCCCTTTTTTTTTGTGTGACTTGGAAAATAGCGAATAACTCGCTGAAAATTTAATTTTCACCTTGGAAATTTCAATGTATATTCAATGTCTATGAATAAATATATCCTCCAATTTTTAAAACATTTAATGGAATAGTTTTCTTTAAAAGAAATTCACAAAAATCATCTTTTTTTTGGCGGTCACATTAGGTGTGACGCTTTAATAAAACACAGAATAATTGAGATATCGGGTCGAAATTTATTCCGCGTATAGTATACACGTTAGATTTTAGTATGAAATTCTATCTCGTTCATATGATTACGGGTACTCATCAAACAGCTCTCCTACTGCGAGCAGCTTTACAGCTATCGTTTTATTGGAGCCAATTTTTCCACACTCTTCTACACATATCGGTTGAAACGTTGGCAGTCTTGCCAACCTAACGTTGTTGGTTTGTTGGCATAAACTAATGACTTAACGTAACCCCATAAAAAAAATCCAACTGCCATTTAAATGCGGTAGCATTTCCCTTTCAATAGATTAATTTTTTGACAAGCTGTGTAGCACGTGGCACCATCTTGTTGGAACCACATATCACTGATATCAAGTCCATCCAATTCTGGCTAAAAATAATCTTCCAACAAGGTACGATAGCAAATTCCATTAACCGTAATGTGGCGATCGACGAAAAAATACGGTCTAAATACACCTCCACAACACACGGTCACCTTTTGGGGATGTAATGGAGTGGACAAATGGACAAAGTCATTAAGTCAAAAATGAGCTTCGTCGCTAAAGCTGGGTTATGAATAAAAGTAAGGATTTTCTTCAATGTTTTGCAGAGCCCCAGAGAAGTTTCATTGCTTCAAATGATCAAGAGGCTTCAGTTCTTGAGTTAATTTGATCTTGTAAGGGTGTAAGCCATGATCTTTACGAAAAGATTCCCAATTCCTGTGAACGGCGAGTGAATATGTTGACTCGAAGTTATCCACTAAAGCTCGAAAATTAGAGTAAGCGCTCTAACAATTGCGATAGTAATTTTTTAATAATTTCCAAACGTTACTCTTTCGTGAACATACGAGTAAAATTGTAAACCTTGGCTGACCTTTCGACATTAACAGATCATAAAAAAAGTTGAATGCTGCATTTGTATGCATTAAAATACAAAATTGTATTGAAAAACTCTTTCGTAAGACCCCATTTTTTTAAGTATCCTTCTAGCAGAGGAATTTTTTCTTTTATTTTATTGTGTGCATTTTGTGGTCTTGTATCACTTGCAAGGATAATCGTAACATTTGCATACAAAATTGAGCTTGGTTCGGAGTCCATGAGTCTTATAATGAGAAATCAGAAAGAAAAATATTGAACGGCTTTGAAACAATTATTTATCCTTGGGGCATTCCTAGTTTGATAGGAAGCATATTGGTGTCCTCTGCTTTAATAGACACAGACGTAAAACTATTAGACAGTCTTGAATTCACCTTGGTAGCCAGACTTGGTAATTTATTTTAAATAATTTGAATACAAGACTATTGTGCTAGAGCGAATCGAATGCTTTCTTCAGGTCTATACCCAGATTGAGCGTGTATTTTTTGGCTCTTAAGTTTTGGATTATTTTGTCGGATAGAAGGTGTATCGCATGTTCGAATTGTATATTTGGAATTATGTTTCCTTCTTTATAGAATGTGTCTCTATTTACTGCCATTACTTTGTCAAAGAGTTTTCCAATATTCGATAACAGTAAGATGGGACAAAATTGATTTATTTCGTTGGCTGCTCTTTTTTTGACACTGGGATAATTCTTGCTTTTTTTCAGATAATTGGAAAGTAACCATTGTTTATAGAGTGGTTGAAGATGTAGGATGTGGTGGAAATTAAGATGAAATTCAGAAAGTTACCTATACCGGAGGAATGTTTTTCGTTTAGTCCTGTACGTAGAAGTTGAATTTTTTGATTAGAGGTGAAAGAAAATATATAAGGATTGATCGCATGTGAGGTTGAGGAAAACGTAGTCAAGGAGAATATATTTTGGTCTTTAAACTGGGATACGTCTGTGCAAACTTCATTCGTCAGTAGAAGATATTCTTTCTGTGTGAACGGAAGAAAAATGGTATTTAAAGGCATTTAACCTAACTTGGCTTTCAACTAACATTAGTTACTTATTGAATAAATCGTCCCTAGAGGCATCACTACCAAATAATTTTTTACACGCAATCCTATCAATTTCCTTAAATGCGTGAGAGAGAGAGGTTTTATGTTTCGCAGCCTTGCGCATAATGCGTTGTTTGTTTCTATATTGATATCTTGTTCTATGATTTTGCTTAAGTCTATTATAGACGATAGTTTCCATTCCTGATGAACTCTATTAAGGTATCGGTGAAAAATCCGTTTGACTTAAGCATTGCTTACGAACTTACATAAGATCCATATACATTCGCAAACTAGACTAAGCCATGTTTCCATTAGGAGGTCAAAAATATGGAAACCTTTGGCATTTTAAAGTGACTATAAGTTCTGAATTTCTCCAAGGATTAACGAATTACAAAATATTAGGAATGAAAGAAGCTACAACAGCTTTAAGTATGTACAAACAATATTAAAAAAAAAGGCTTCCATGTGAGGCATGTAATAAATGTACTCAATCCGCTTGTTAGCAAGCCGATTATATCTAGGTTCAAAAGAAAGCAACATCAGTTATTAGAGAGAAAAAGAAAAGTTTTTACAAATATACATATGTATAACAATTTTATGAACTCAACAGTATTAAAATATGGCATCTAGTAGCAGATACTTAACTGATTAATCCACTTATAGAGCTACATAGCTTTCGTATGTTACATGTCGATATAAGTCATCTCTGAGCCCTGTAAAATAGACTATTCAGATTAAACTGGAAAAAAAAAGGATGGAAGAATCACCACAGTGCCTGATTATTCCATTAGTAAGAACATGAGATAATTCGTTGGAAAGACCACCGTGTTCTACTCGTATGTAGGTACTCAGAAGAATTACGGTTGTGTGACCAAAGATCTGGTTTTCTACTAGGCCTATAAGTTGTTTCAATACTATTGTAATTTGTGGTTACATGTCATGGGGATCAGTGTTTTTTTATCTTCACAAAACACCCGTAATCAAATTTCGGTTTACACTAGATCGAGATTGAACCTAAAAATGACAACATGGTTTCTGGTTGCGATAAAATTAAGGTTAACATCAACATTGTTTGGTTTATAATAATAACAAAATTTGTGCTAGTAATAAGATTTCTATAAGAATCAAAAACTACTACAACTGTTATCTACAACAGATCCATGCAGCATCATTTTAGATATGTTCAAACTATAAAATTATTTAATAAGCGAGATTACCAATTGTAACAAGCAATTTGCTATGGACAAGCTTTTCAATTCTGTACTCATATACGAGTTTAGAAAAGGATCTATTAGTTCATAAATTTCTGCGGCTTACCTTATTTGCCCACTGTTGATCAAAGCAGACCGAGAACTCCCATATCAACCATTTTTCTAAACTCACGACTAGAAGAGTAAATGCTTTTTTAAAGATGCACAATTATTGCAATCAAGTTAGAATCTCTTTTTTTTCTGCTAAGGTGTGAGAGGATTTAAGTTTGAGTTAATCTCCTTACGAACTTACACAAGAAGAAAAAACTGAATGAAGGTAAGCTGTCTCGATATTCTTCAGGCTCTGAATATTTTTCCTCTATGAAGGACCATAACATATGGCATATGTGGCTTAGGACCTGAAGACGGAAGGCTATTTAAAGAAAGTTGTTTGAAGTGAAAAAGAACTTTCGGAGTAGAAAGTGGTGGAGGTTCGTTTTTAATTTCCGCCTTCCTGGAGCAGAGAAATTATCGTTTTTGTTTAAGAACCTTGGCTTATCAGCAACTTGGTTCGGGCACCAGCCTCCCTTTGAGTGTCAAATTAAGGTGAACCTAATCTTGCATTTGCGTGACAAATAGGGTTGATTGATGCCTATCTACTCCGTAATCTCAGCAACCGAAATCTAGAGATGCTCAAATACATATTGGCAAACTAGAGCATATTTTGCATATCTTTTTTGCATATCAGTCTTTTCTTTGATAATTTTCTGGACGGTAATCACAGAAGCAGAGAAACAAGAAATAATAAATGGATAAGATACTAATGCCAATCACTGTACAGATATCAACAAATGCAAATCTAATTATAGTAGTACTCGACAAAAACTTTTAGATTAACTTCATTCTGCGACATTATCAATCAGTTTATCATAAGTTCGCCTATTCTTTCGACTACAGACATCTCCAATTCAGTCTAGATGATGACCCTCCTTTCAGAATTATGGAAAAAATAGATGGGCTTAAATAAAGAGAAACTCTAGACTAACTCTAATAAGCTTGATAAAAGGTATCACATTAAGATCAGCTTTTGAATTTTGTGCCATTTTTTTTGTGTCGGCCGTACAGCGTCATTGTTTGGAGATTGCCATGTGTGAACATTAATGTTTTGCCATAGAGAATAACTTAGACGAACAACGCATGGTAATTATGAAAATCCACTACCGAAATGGTGAAATTTTTCAGGAGACGGTTGGAAAATGTGGATTTTCCGGCCACCATAGTGGACCTTCTCGTCGAACAGCTGTCCGATTAATCCAGAAATTTAGGCGATTGGATCAGTTCAAACCCAAATAGAGACCTGTCCGTGTTCGTGCAACTCGGTCTAATGAAAACATTGCAGGGGTTAGTGAGAGTGATAATTTCGAAAGAAATAAGAACCGATGATGCCGTCAGCATGTAAAACGCACCAAACAGTCAATTTCAATGGTGATTCGTAAACAGCCTGACGATTGTTTTCTTTGCTCCATGTACGAAGCCATTAACTCAGATATGAGCTTCATCACTAAAAACAAAACTTCGATAAGAATGCTCATCTTCGGCCAGTTTCAAATTAGCCCAATCAGCAAAAATGCAACGTGAACGATGGTTAATTGGCTTTAGTTCTTGCACGAACTGCATTTTCTAGGCACGTAAGCCAAGATCCTTACGTAAAATTTTCCACGTAGTCGAAGAACAAAGGCTAACAAGTTGAGAACGGCGACGAATCGACATTTCGGAGTCTTCTTTAGCACATCGCGCTACAGCAGCAGCATTCTCTTCGGTACGCTCTCCACCAAGTCAGTAGTGTCAAGTTTAAACAATAAATAAAAAAAGCTAAGCTTAATCTGCGTCTAGATACACAATACGGAGGACGCTCTCAAGCTACTACCTTATGTTGCTATAGTAAAGTGTAAAAATACCAAACTTCAAACGGAATAGTATCTGCAAATCTACAAAGGGCATCGCTTTTCATTAAATTAGCGAGAGAAATTAAAGTGGTTTTTATGGCCAAAGATTTGTTTAATCGTGTATCGTACATCAGTGGTAAAGGTGGTAGGTAAATCATCTGCTCTTCGCCGCTGGTATTCTTGATAAGCCTCTCTCTCTGCAGTAAATATTCGTTATGGGCGCAGACGAATACCCAGCACAACAAAGCATTATTGACGATAATTGATATAGGGTCTGACTAGAAATAGAGGAACATGATCAGTTAAGGTTCTTATGATCTAGTGATGATGTCGGATTATTGTCATTGATACTTTGATAAATAAAAAATGTTCATATCCTTGACATTGAAGGCTTCTCTTCGGGTGCTAGAAAAGTAGCGAAATGATGTATAAAGTATTAAAAATATCACGATACAGCAAACTACCCCAATAGCATTATTAGAGTCAATGAAAACATCCAACTGACACACTTTGCCTTCGATGGGAATCGATAAATCGGTAAATAGAAAAAATATTTCCACGTTGGTCATAAAGGTGATACCACGGTAAATAAGTGGGTAATTATAGAGATGTGTTCAGGAGAAGATGATGCGCTCGTACAAAAAGATAATGACGGCTATCATAAAAGCAAAACTAACTAATATACAGATCAGCTCTCATTCATATCTAAGGAAACTTTTTTATTATTTTACTTGTCGAAGATACTACCCCTCAACGAACCCAAACACGCGGCTCCTGGTATGCCACAAAAATATTTCTTGCCTCCCCGCTTCGATCATCACTGATATTTAAGATATAGATATGCAGTTAAAAAATTTCGAGGATATGTCCTATGATGATCAATCTTCCATAATATCGCTATCGCCTTGCCGTTTAACCAATATCAAAGTAAAATAAAGAAAGACTTGCAGGTACAGGCTTTTAAAGGCCATCATACCTTTGTCGAATTTCCACAGCAGTGTCATTTGTTAACATTTACTCGAAAGCATTTGAACTACTTAACTATTATACTTCGAACGTATATTTGTCGCCAAAAACGTTTTGCCGCAGTTAGCAGCATGTCGCTTTTTATTTTTCTTTAATTTCTGGTAGCATGTTCTTCAATCCTCGTATTAATTTCAGTATCATAATGTTCTTCGTATCAACACCTGCTGCACGTACTTAATAAGAGTATGTACTTACATGTGCTCTAGTTATAAGAGAATTTCTTTGCCAAAACTTTTGTATGTCTGTAATAGATACAAAGAGGGTTTTCAAAATAACATCACATCACACCACAACATGGTGTAAGCCAATTTTCGAATAAAGACTAGATCAACCACCTCCTGTGGCGCTCCATAAGAGACCAGGATTTGTCTAATTACGAATCTGGATCAAATACGAGTACAGTCAGAATGAATGATTTCTGACATTCACAAACAATGCACGACGTGATCTATTTTTCCAATCATAACTATCATATTTTAAATAGATAAAGTACCTTTTAGAGAGATAAGCCTGAAAACATCTCAAATATGACAACAATTATTCATTTAAAGATGAAGAAGAAAAAAATGATCAACTTAGAAAGTTAGGCGATTGAAATAGAATTTCATGAAGCTCGTTAAACAGTTAAAATGAGATGCTAACCCTAGATCATCGTTTTTTAAAAAGACATTTCGTTGAAAAAAGAAGGCATTTTTCATTATTGAAGAATTTTTGGGGAGTATTTCTCACTTCCTTATAACTTGCTGCACTTGTCAGGGATACCCTACAACATAGCTTATTCCCATGTAAATTTTCATTAGAACTCGCCATAATCATCGACAGCCATGACTCTATGTGCCTCTACTTGGGTTATATTACCAACAGGAGATGGTGCTCCGGTATCCCGCGCGTAATATATGTATTTTGTCTAGCCCTCGCAAATAAAAAACACAACTTATCTGAGTAATGTCTTTTTATCTAGCAAACTTAGGATCATACCTAGAGAAATACAAAACATTAAACAATGAAGAGCTGACATTTAACAGTGAACAATCATGATTTGCGATTGACTGGTGGAAAAAGCGATACAATATCAATGAAGCAATGAGCTCTTCATCTTTCTTGAATAATATTAGTTCATTTACAAGTTTTATTGCACGGTTTTGAATGCCATCTATTTCGTTTCATGGGAGTTCGGACTCACTTCATGTCGCTTTTTCGTTTCATCGGAGTTTGCAGTCGAAATACAATAGCAATATAACATCCTGAAGCAAGTTACACTTCATCATTCATGGATAATATGAGTATCATTCACAAATATTAATGCCCGGTTTTGGATACCATCTAATGGGTGCAAAGGAGTGTCTAAGGATTTGCTTTATCGGAGATTGGAATCACTTCATATCGCTATTTCGTTTCATCGGAGTTCGAAATCACTTGATGTCGCTTTTTCGTTTCATCGGAGTTCAGATTCTTTCATGCCGCTTTTCTATTCCATCGGAGTTTTAGTATTCGCAACGAGATAAGAGTTAAGGAGAATTCGAAGTGGAAGAACTTTGTTGGCTACGAAAGAGCACTAATAGTTGAAATACCATAGCAATATACAGGGTGACTGACTCGAACTGCAACTTTTTAAAATGCTATAATTTTTTTATTTTTGATAAATTTTATTGTGCCAAAGCAAAAAATGTTGGAAAATACATAAATTTTCAAATTGTATCAGTAGTTTCCACCTTTGGCGCGAATAATGGCCTTGAGACGGCCGAAGAAAGAATCGCATGATGAACGCAAGTGGCTCTGCGGTATTTTGGCCCATTCCGGGCGAAGTGCTTGTTTGAGGTGGTCCAAATTTTGGTATTTTTTAGTGCCAACCTCTGCCTTCAAAATACCCCAGACAGAGAAATCCAACGGACTTGCATCCGAAGAATTTGCAATCCATTGTGTCGAAGAAATGAAGTGCGGAACACTGTGTTTTAACCAATCTTGGTTGACGCGCGCTTTGTGAGAGGGTGCCGAGTCTTGTTGAAATGTCCACGGTCTCCGACCGAAATGATTGTTTGCCCAAGGCTTCAATAATGTCTCTAATACAGTTTCAGAGTATACGATCGCATTAATTTTGACGCCACCGTTCAAAAATACGAGCGGAGAGCGACCATCGGCGATTATGGCGGCCCAAAACCATAACCGTCGGTGCTGCCTGCTTTCTGGTGGCCGTGCGAAGGTGTAAATTTCCGAAGGACCTCTCTGGCAAGTAAACTCGATTTATTTTGTTTGTTGACATATTGCTCGATAGCAAATGGCGACTAATCGGAAAAAAACAAATTCGGCAACTCACTACTGTCGTGCAAGCGTCGCAACTCCTTCGCTCTTTCGACTGTATAGTAACTTTTTTCTGTTGCAGTGTAAGATCGTGTGTTTTTTGGAACTTCAATGGCTTGAGCCCAAGCTAATTTTTCAGTATGTGTTGCATCCGTTCCAACGATATGTTGAGCTCACGAGCCATTTTTCTTTCACTTCAACGCGGATTTCGCTCGATTCGAGCCTTCACTTTCCGAACCATATCTGCCGATACTGCTGTTTTTTATGACCACCTCCATGGCGGTAACGAGCTATGGTTCGAGACACAAATGATTTATTCACGTTGAGGTGCTGGAGGGCTCTAACGATAGCTACTTGTGGTTTTCCTGCCAAATATAAAGCAATAACACTATCACGCTTGAATTCCATCGCGAATAAAATATTTTTCAACACAACTGAGACGCAAATCGTTTAAAAGGTTTGTAAATAATAAAATTATCTGTCAAGTGTCAAAATTTGAGCTCATAGTAATGAACGGTTTAGAAATTATAGCAGTCTGAAGTTGGTTGCAGTTCGAGTCAGTCAGGGTGTAACATCCTGAAGCAAGAAACACTTTTAGGGATTTGTTTTATTAGAGATCGGAATCACTTTATATCGCTATTTCGTTTCATCGAAGTTCAAAATCACTTCATGTCGCTTTTTCGTTTCATCGGAGTTCGGATTCCTTCATTATGCTTTTCTATTCCTTTGGGGAGAGATGAGTGTTAAGGAGAATTTGAAGTGGAAGGACTATGTTGGCTACGGAGGAGCGCTAGTAGTCGAAATGGCAATATAACATTCTAAAGCAAGTTACACTTCATCACTCTTGAATAATATTAATATCATTCACAAATATTAATGCCCGGTTTTGGATACCATCTAGTGGGTGCAAAGGAGTGTCTAAGGATTTGTTTAATCGGAGATCGGAATCACTTCATATCGCTATTTCGTTTCATCGGAGTCCGAAATCACTTCATGTCGCTTTTTCGTTTCATCGGAGTTCGGAGTCTTCATGCCGCTTTTCTATTCCATCGGAGTTTTAGTATTCACAGCGAGATGAGAGTTAAGGAGAATTTAAAGTGGAAGAACTATGTTGGCTATGAAGGAGCACTAATAGTTGAAATACCATAGCAATATAACATCCTGAAGCAAGAAACACTTTAAGGATTTGTTTCATCGGAGATCGGTATCACTTTATATCGCTATTTCATTTCATCGGAGTTCGAAATCACTTCATGTCGCATTTTCATTTAATCTGAGCTCAGAATTACTCTCCCACACGTCATAAGAAATTTTGCAGCTATTAACAGGATTATAATATATAGTCTACTATATTCTAGATACCCATAGACGCTGGAATAATCTTTTTAGGTAATGTATTTGTAATTTAATGTAGTGCAGAGTTTTGAAACGTGCAATGGTAGAAAACTTTTATGTACGAGTACTAGTTCCGAGAAAGCCATATTGCCGATTTAAATTTATACTTGATATCAAATAGTTTCCAAGATCTAAAAGTACTATGATGTAACACCTCTGTTTCAACCTCACTTTTTAACAGCGATTTGAAGTTACGTTAGGTCGATTATATGAACAGTGTCGTAAGCTTAGTCGCTATTTCAGAGCATTTTTATTTCCTTATCCCTTTGCCAGGCATTGAATCTTAGATCGTAACCCATTAACAAGTAACGAGGTTATTACCAAATTAGCGACCAAATTAAATCGAATTCACATCCAGTTTTCGATTTCCTTCACAAAAATAATGACGAAATACTTTTATTGGACAAAACAGTTAATGGCTGTCGGTCGCTGACCAACAAAAGCCCAAGCTCCATTAACCTGTGTGGACTAACGACTAATTAGCGACACTGGCGCAGATAACATACCCATACTACCTCATACTTTCAGTGGTCATTAAACACCTGATAAACATTTACTCAATTTTCTGTGAACGTCCGCTTAATTAAAATTTCCCAACGATTTCCAAATGCAATCAATAGATGGGGCCATGCTGCTACGGGGCCACAGTTTTCGAACATTTACGTTCTATGATAACTCTTTAAGCGAAGGTCATGGGAACGTGATATTTGAATATCATATTCGTAATCTCGTTCAATTGCTCGAAATGCGTCATTACGGGTTTTCAGCTAGACACACAAAAAAAAAAAAAATACATGTTTCTGAATAAATTAGTGAATTGCGCTGCACCCTGTATTATGTTTTTGAACATACTATAGTACAAATACGAGTATCTGCGCAATTGTACATCCTACGCCTGACAGCAGCGTTTCGTTACGTTTTGTTTCGTGGCAATAAATTCACTGCTGCTCCTGTTCTGTTTCTGACTTTCTGGTTGGTTTTAGTTTACTTCAGTTTGTTTGGCCTTCTTGCCATATCCACTGAGAAATTTGTTTTTCCATTTTCTCCGGCCACCAATTTTTCCAGCCGTTTAATGACTCTTAATCACGTATGACTGCTATAAGAGCCATTAAATATGAATATTTCGTGCGTTTGTGTTAATTTATATCGGCCGAGGTGAGTTATGTTCCCGATTATGTATTTTAAATTGCTAATTTATCAAATTCTTCATTCGGCTCAGTTTCGGTGATTCAATTCATGTTGGCACTCGGATATTTTTAGAATGTTCTTTATAAACGAGCTCTTCAAGTGCTCTAGCAGGGGATACGAATAGTTTGGTATTAATACTGGTACTGGTACTGGTACCGGTACAAACTACTATACTCCGTGGGAGGTGCATATAGAGAATTAGAAATGAATTACATGTCAGGCAGCATTTGAAACTATGAACTGCATGTGAATTTGAAACGCGGATACAAAGGGGGTCACGTGCGGAGCGTACTCGTAATCATAGTCGTACTCGTACACACTTTCGGAGAATTGATATTTTAGTTCAGATATTCATAGAACAACTTAGCTATAGTGGGTAACCCAATTTCATGGCTTCGTTTTGCTTCACATTTTATTTGATGTACGAAAATACATTTTAGAGTAAAAATAAATTGTGATTCTTTTGTTGTTTCTTGTTGCTGATTGTTTGGCTGAATGGGTTCTATGGAGGGATTATCTTATCGGGAAATGCGATTGGAATGTTGAACTGTTTAACACAATTTGGTTGAGTAAACTTTGTCGGATGCCAGTAATTAGAGCGTAATTGAACGAAGTGTGGAGCACTTAGATAACATGTATTGATGAGGTGGTTGATGAGATTGATAATAATCAGCATTATGCAAACAATTGAGCAGTTCAGAAATAAAGTGAACCAATTCCATTTTTTTTTCTCTATTAGTGTAATGTCCTGTTACATTTAATTATTGGTATGTAACTTAATTCGTGCGGTTTTTTTTCTCAAAATTTGAACGTTTTTTTAAGAAAAACATGTACAATAGTATTATTCAAAGTATTGCCCATCTGAAGCTATAACTTCTTCCCATCTTTCTGGCAATTTGTGGATCCCATCTCAAAAGAACTGCGCCGGCTTGGCAGCCAAGAATGAATCAAGCCAATTTTTGATATTCTGCTCTGATGTGAACCGTATTTCAGTGAGGGCGTTCTGCATCGACCGGAACAAATGGTAGTCAGAAGGGGCAAGGTCTGTGCTATAAGGCGGGTGGGGTATGACTTCCCATACACTGTTTTCCAAATAGTTCTTACAGAGCATTACCTTCGCGCCATGGATATTCGGCTTTGCCGTTGATTTGGCTGGTTGGCCGGGTTTCACATATGATTTTTTGCGCTTGGGGTTGTCGTAATGAATCCATTTTTCATCACCAGTAAAAATCCGATGCAAAAACGGCTTCCGTTTGTGGCGTTCCAGCAGCATTTCGGACATGCAAAACCGCCTTTCGACGTCCCTCGGCTTGAGTTCATGTGGAACCCAATTTCCTTGCTTTTGAAGATATCCAGCTGCTCTTAAACGTTTTGAAATGGCTGCTCGAGTAACACCCAAAGATTCTGCGAGCTCTTCTTGTGTTTGGCAACAATCTTCATAGAATAATGCTTCCAGTTCTTCATCTTCAAACTTTTTTGGCTGCCCAGGACGTTCATTGTCTTCCAAGCCAAAATCACCACTCTTAAATAGTTCAAAGCACTTTTGGCAAGTTCGCTCAGCTAGCGCATGTTCATAAACTTCCACCAAAATACGATAACTTTCGGCAGCAGTTTTCTTCATATTAAAGTAATGAAGAAGAACTCCCCGCAAAACACTTTTTCAGGCACAAAGTTCGACATATTTGAGTGAAAAAAAAAAAAAATTTGTTGTTACGCTTCAAATGAATGACATACACTGAAATGACGTACAATGACAGTAGCTTTCCAGTGCATGTTCCAATGGAATAATACAAGTTACGCCATCTCTTAGCAAACTGCAATTAAGTTATAGACACAATACTTCACGAACGATTCTTCTTTTTAGCTAAACCAATTTAAAACTAACAAATCGGCCGATTACTGAATGAATATCTACCCATGCGGCGCATTTAGAAATGTATACTTGCTCCTACACATAAACTAGAAACCGCGACATTTCAAAATTGGTGGTTCTGTACCCAGGATCATCCAATGTTTGTGCAGAAGTTGGAAAGGATGTGCAATATTTGGGTTTATAATTTTTAATTTAAGTCTTTTAATGTTAGTGTTTCAAGGTGAACGTCGTGGCTATATGTCTCATATTAATCCATTTGGTTTATAGCCCTTGTAATGACGGAGAATAAAGATTATCCTGAGCCTTATGATGGTTGTTTTGAAAAGAAACTCCTATAGTGGATATTCTTTAATTAGAGTGCCCAGGGTTCTAAATACGAATATGTATGCTTACACATCAATTGTGCTGGGTTTACTTTCCCCCTACATTTTGGCGGTACTAGTCTCGTCGAACTAAATTTGTAAATTTGCTAAACTCATACGTGCTAGTGCTTTTGCCCTTAAATAGCAGCACTTCAATGCTATATCAAACGACTTATGGCGGATGAACTTACATGATAAAATTAACATGACAGATACTCTGCATGGATTTTTTCGACGTATTTATAGCTGAGGTCAATAACGCTTTTTCATTATAAGTCTGGGGATTGACGTGATGTCGTGGTATATGCATAGACGCCTCAAGCAGAGAGTCGCGGGTTCGAATTCCGTGAGAGGCAATTCTCTGAGAAAGTCTTTTCAGAGAATTTGTATGTACTATAGTTATATGAATTCGCGTGAGCTGAATTTTTTATTGATGAGTCATCTTTTGAGGTTTGGGAAGAGATAATAGTCCGAGGGAGCCAAATCGGGCGAATTCGGTGGATGTGATACCAATTGAAGCCGCAAGTCATTGATTTTAGCCATGGTTTTTTCGCCATTTTTTTTCGCTTCATGTGAGGCTGTTTTGCAGTGATTTCGACCTTCAATCGCTAAAATAATGCAGTTATACTCGCTGTATGGCATACGAAGAGTATGCCATGACAATCCCAGAACACCGACGCCATAACCTTTCCGACCCATCGAACCTCCCTCGGCCGCTTAGGAGCACTCGTGCCGGCTTCAGTCCATTGCTGGGCACTCATTCTGTTCTCTGGTGTTCAACAGCTACCAATCGACGCCAAAAGTCCGCCCGATTCCGTATCAGCAAGTCCAAACACTCTTTCGAAGTGCTGTCGCGTTCGTGTTTTTGGTCAGGAGTGAGTAAGCGCGGTACCCAGCGGCAGGATAACTTTTTCATATGCAGAATATTGCCCAAAATATGGCATGTGTGCTCAGTACTAATCTTTGTGGTATCTGCTAGCTCGCGCACCTTCACTTTCCGGTCAGCCAACACCATTTCATGTATTTTTTTGACATTGTCCTCTGTAACCGGATCAGAGGACCTGCCGCTGCGGACTTGATTGGTAGTGGAGTTGCGGCCAACACGAAACTCTCGAAACCAATATTTGACGTTGTAATCTGACGGGGCATTAGCCCCATAATATTTAACCAACTTTTCTTTTGTTTCCTTCGCCGTTTTGCCTCTCAAAAAATAATTTCTTATGAGAGAACGAAAATCACACTGAAATTTGGCATGTCTGCTTAAATATGAACGGACTTGAAAGCACCATAACCATTTTTTCAGTAGCAGCGCATTCTGGTGGTCAAGGAGGTTACTTTTAAATCCACCTAGTAGTTATATAAAAATCCCGTCGGCGTCAACTCTGACATGAAGGCATAACACTGATGTTGGAGTGTTTGCTGGCTGGGCTAAATGTAACGAACTAACAACTAGCACGTACTAAGACCCAAACGTTCCCTTTTTCGAAGAAATTAAATATCAGATTCTCAAAGCACTGTTTTAAAAAGAACTTCAGCAACGATAAATCTCATTTTAAGGGCAAGAAGGAACGGTTTTTTCCACAGGGTGTTGAAAATTTAATTTGTTAATGTAAAAATATATAACAAACAAGGGCATATTATATAGGAAAATAAAAATTATTTAAAATTTTAGGGACATTGTTTGCACGTCGAAACCGAGAATACATTGAATGCACTCTTATCATTCCCATCCACCAAGTGCAGTTAAATATTCAGGACAAAACAAGCATCTTATTGAATGTGGATTTGCTATAAGAGGTAGATTTAGGCAAGGATGTTTGAGCTTTGACACGTGAGTGATTAATTTACAAAAATTCATATAACAGTCAAAATCGTTAAAATCTAATACGAACTTAGTAAAAAAAAAAAATAAATTCTTATGACTGATACTATAAAGTCAGTGAAAAATATACGAGTAATGTCCTAAATATGACGTAAAAATTACTTTTTAAGGAAAGACATCTTAAGTATTATTGTCAAAATACTTAGCCTACACAAGGCTGTCAATGGTAAATAGCTTGCTCATTTCAATAGGTATTTATGAAAAAATAAATTTGATAACCGCTGGTCATCAAACAGTCAACCAATTTGATCAAAATGCCATTGACACAAGACACTTCGTTAGTGTTCTCATTGGCTCAGACTTAGGGCACTATTATGCTTCATACAACGTACATCTACAGATATCTCAAACGCTATTATGGAGAAATACTGCAAAGAGATTTTGCGTTAAAGGTCCGATACTTTTCATCAAGTCTTGTACTGATGACCAGTTGTACAGAAACTGTTAGAAATACCGCTTGGAAATACTTATGTGTAAGGCTTCGCCCAACTACCGCCATACACTCCTTGGTTGATTAAGAGTGCTGACAAGCACGTGCAGTAAAATAACTCACCTATTATGTTGCCCCTCACAGTAGAACGAGAGCAGTCCATGAGCTCTATGCGCTCTTCGAGTACATCGGTTTCTTCGGAGGAGAAAAAAGAGCATGAATCGTGAACGATCGAGGAAATAGGTAAATACTACTTCTGAAAAAATGTTTGTAAAAAGAATGCCTCGAACCAAGAAGATCTTTCGAGATGAGCAATGAAAATTAGTAATAGAGTCACAGTCACTTATGTCCCCCTGCAATCCCGTTCATATGACCAAAGCGAAACGAAGATAGCAACATTGAATTTTAACTAGCTTCTGGACCAGATCACCTACATGCCGAATAATATAGGGCTGCAATAGATAATTTTGTAAAGAGCATATACAAACTTATTTATATATGAAAATATGAATAAATACCTATGAGTGCGGATTGAGATTCCCTAGATTCACATTTCCTAAACACTCGTATTTCGGAAGCTCGTCTTCTCTCTGTCAGACCAAACATCTGGCATCTAGTCTGATTTTCTGATTTTTCTTTTATGACTGGAAAAATTATGTAAAACATTTAATTTGATTTTGCGACAATAGAAAACAACTCACATATACACGAAATGTCAAATTTCACTCAGAGTTCATGTCTACTAAGAAGGCATGACATTGAGTCAAATTTGATTGCCCAGACATAAACCAAGTCTACAAAACTGCGGTCTTCATTGCACATACTATATTGATGTCAGAACTAAAATCATGGCTGAAAATATGTCTCGTGGAGACAGCATGTATGGAAAACACGGAAGCTCCTTACTCACCATCTATCTATTTTAAGGTCGCATACATATGACATCATCTAGGAAGAGGAGCTGTACTGAGCGAGGGCTTGCTTTAATAAACACCAAGTCCTATAAATTGAAAAAAGGATGAAGACGAGACGATGCATTGTCACAAGATTTCCTCAACCGCATATCTGGGCATACTGGTGCATTTGAAAATCCTGGGACAAGTAAAATATGGTTCGAGCTGTTTAAACAAAGAAATGCCATAAGTCGATGAATCAGACCCAATGTTTTTTAGATTTTATGTCTATTAGAAAACAAACAAGAAACACTGTATAAGTCATTTCTGTACTGCTTTATGCCGCAGACGTATGATCAAGACCGTAGCCAAATGGTTTTGGAGGCATCCATGCCTATGCGACCACATTCCATGTAATAGTAAAACAATTTTATCACAGCCGTATAGACTCAAAAGACACCCCTCAATATCAAGATCCATTACTTACTAATAACTCGCTTGCATAGACACTTGGTTTTTTTTTTGTAGAACGCTTATATAAGGCTTTTCAATAGGGACTTGACAACTTTAATTTGTGAACGCACTCTTTCACTAATCATCAAACTGTCACTGTCAATTTATTCAGTAAACTCAACATTTTCATTATGGTAAAGTACACTAACGAGCAACGTCTGCAAATTATAAAAATTTACTACAGATTTTCGGAGTCGGTAAATGCAACTTTAAGAGCGTTAACTCCAATTTTCGGTCGTAATTTTAGCCCTGGTAGATAGGCAATATCAAGTTTAGTGCAAAAATTTGAGTCTATATATTCGTTGTGTGATGTTGCCGTGTCAGTGAGACAACGGGTTGTCGAAAATATCGCTGTCGTTCAGACGTCCGTAGCAAACGATCCAAATCAGTCAATTCCACGGCGTTCTCAAGAATTGGGCATCGCTCAGACCATGCATGGCGTACTTTGCGTAAGGATCTTGGTTTACACCCATACAAGATCAAGCTGACTCAAGAATTGAAGCCGATGGACCATTTGAAGCGACGTACGTTCTCCGATTGGGTTCTGGAGAAAATGCGCCAAGATGATAAATTTCATTGCAAAATCATCTTCAGTGACGAAGCTCATTTTTGGCTCAATGGATTCGTCAATAAGCAAAATATGCGTTATTGGTCATGTGAAAACCCACATGTGCTTCATGAATCACCACTTCATCCACAAAAAATAACTGTTTGGTGCGGTTTGCATGCTGGCGGCGTTATTGGGCCATATTTTTTCGTCGACGATAACGATCTTCACGTTACTGTGAATTGTAAGCGCTATCGCGCCATTATCACCAATTATTTTTGGCCCGAATTGGAAGACATGTGGCTTCAGCAGGATGGTGCCACACAGCACACGCTACAATCGATTTATTGAAGAGTAAGTATGCTGAGCGTGATATCAAGATATGGGCCAGTCGATTGGCCGCCTCGTTCGTGCGATTTAACGCCGCTTGATTATTTTCTGTGGGACTACGTTAAGTCATTGGTTTATGCCAACACGCCGACGACGTTGGAAGAGCTCAGAGCCAACAGTGAACGCGAAATAGCGGCCGTTTCGGCCGAAATGTGTGGCTGAGTCGTTGAAAATTAGGTCCAACGAATCGACCGCAGCAAACGTGCCCGCGGTGACCATATGAACGAAGTCGAGTTCCATTCATAAATGTTTTGATTGTACTTCAAGCCAACAATAAAGGTTTTGAAATACCTCAAATGGTTTGCCTTTTATTTAAAAAAAAAAGTTGTCAAGTCGTTATTAGAAAACCCTGTAGAAATATGGCGACAGCCATTACTTATCTGTGATAAGAATAACAAAAAATTGTTCCTAGCTATGCAAATGTACCTATAAACTTGTATCGTTCGCCTTAACAAGCATCTAAAGAAACCCCAATGAAACTCGCCGGAAACGCTGGCTGCAGCGTTCAATAAGATACGCTAGACATTGTACGAGTATTTAATGAAATCTAATGAGATAAAGTAAAGAACATATAATTGCTTTTGTAATGGATTGATTAAAAATGTTGTGTAAAACTCGACTACACATGCAGTATACTCCAATTGAAATACAAAATACTTTTATAATCATTACAATGCAGGAAGCTCAAGCTATTACTCGTAAAATAAATTGTGATCTTACGATTACATATTTCATATCTGGATACAATACTCGTATGCGAGTATGCACATATGTATGTATGTACTTGTTCAATAGTTGGCTGATTATTTCTCATTTTTGTTACACTTTGTCCGATGGACTAACTAATTAGCCACGCACTATGCACAACTTCTTACTTCACAGCACCTCTATCAAATGAATTCAAATGCAAATGTAAGAGAAACGACAGACTTACAACCTTTGGCTTCGTCTATAATTAGTTGACAATAGTGACAAATTAGCATAACTAATTTTTTAAACGAGAATGACTTAATTAACAAAGCCATGTGAACATTATGACAAAGTGTCAGCCATATACGTTGTTAAATACTCGTAAATCAAATATAATCCCATTTTTATCGAAATAAAAAGAGCTAGGTCCAGTGATTAGATTACAAAAGACGTAAGCTTATTTGCATACTGAATGGTAGGGGATAAGTGCGTGTACAAAAGTAGGCGTTAGCTTTGCACAAAAGTGATCAATTGATCTAAAAAGAAAAATTGGGTCATATAAGTAGATGAAGTTCAATTTGGGCCTTAACTAACCATTATTATAACGAAGGGGAATACAAATTAGAGTAAGAAATTTTGAAGTAAGATACACTAAAATTGAACAGGAATGATTGTCGTATATCCAATTAACAACGGAAATCATGCCGTTTTCAATTAATTAGTCCAATTTACAAACGGAATACATCATAGAGGTTGCTCCTTTGATGGCAGTTAGCCCACATTTATCCGGTTGATAAAAATGGAGCTTTTCGTCGCTTTCGAATCCTGCTATGTAGCAAAATTCTCATACTCTTGTGTGGTCAACATTTTTTCCGAAGCACATTCGGTAGAGGGTGTGTATAGAAAGCCATGGTAAGTGGTTTATTTTATTTTTCACTTCAAAAAATTTTTATATCTCTTAATCGTAGGAGTAAAAAACACCACTGTTGCATTAAGCAAAATGCATGGTTCATCAGATATAGAGTCAAGCCCCACCGCATTGTTGTTTTCAGAACTGGTGGCGGTAATTTATATTCAGGCAGATGTTACTTCGAGTTCCTATCTCATATTTTCACAACATTGCAGTAGTCTGGCATGGTGTCGGATATTGAGCAGATGATTGTTTCCACACCACGTTCCTATTGTTATAATACTTGATGATGGGGATCTGCATTGTGATTCATCGAGAATCTATTAACAACTCAAAAATTAGATCTGAGCGACAGTCAAGTTTCCGATGTAGGGCTTGCTTTACCTCCTAGTGGTAGCCCCCGGGCAACTATAAGTATAAATCCTTTACATGTAGGCTTAAATTGCAAGGGCGAACGCTCTAGCGTTTCTACTATAGGTGAAGTCAGTTAGCACACTGCGTTACCAAAAAATGCCCGCTACGGAAATCGACATTACGCTTCGTATAAGGAATGATCGAATGATGGCGACTTTTTGCTTTTGTACCCCAGCTAAGATTGGTTTCTGGAATGTGAGGACGATCCTCGACTTAGAGAGCGAAGGTAGTCAAAATGCCAGATTGCCCCAACTGGAAGGAGAGTTCCTTCGATTAAGCTTCTACATATTGCGAGTGAATGAGTGAGTGAGTGAATGAGGAAGAATACCAATCGCCATCGCGTAACACTGTGCTATTTTACTCAGGCCCCGTGAGTCCGCTACTAACACCGACAAACATCTGAATTCAAAGGCAGGCAATGACTATGAAGGGCTCAGAAATGTAGTCGGGAAGCACGGCCTTGGCAACCGGAATGATAATAGTGAAAGATTTGTTGATTTCTGCCTGCCAGGCCTGCCACAAAGTCAGCTGGGTGTCAAATGATATGTAATCCTCGCCCAAGAAAATCGACCATTTGACGATCAGTCAACATTTCAAAAGTTGCCTTTAAGACGTTCGAAACAGACGAGGAGCCGATATGGGGTTGGTACAAGATCATCATTAAGGTCCATCATTAAGCTGTTCAGCTACCTACAATATCTGCAGAATGTCTAGATATACGTGTGTATAAGCGATCACTTTTCGCTAAGTGTAGAAGCAATCTGCAGCCTGCTGACGATAACCATTCAAAAATATTGGAACGCTGTGGAAAATGTTTTCACATCTCTACCGGTAACTAGATATACCACGTGACTTACCGAGGATACCTGGAGGCGAAATGAATAAAGTAAGCTACTTTAAGCTTATATTGTAGATATTCCTCCGTTCGACGGGACATACGTAGGTATATATATAATATATAAACGCCCCGGCTACAGAGGCAGCGAGCAAGTTTAATACTGGAACCGTTTGCAGAATCACCACGCAGAATCGCCCGCGTTGTGTACAAGCATTTTAGGGATACTAAAATCCCATGAGCGCGCGCAAATTATAAAAAAAAAGGAAGAGCTGGTCATCGCCCTAGCCAACATTCGGTGAAAGGCTTAAAGTATCGGATGAGGATCAGCTCAAGCGCAGAAAGGAGAATTTTTCTACGCCCATTAACCTTGTATTCGTCAGCGATGTGCATCCAAAACTGAGCTCTCGAATTTGTACCTTCACTCGCTATAACCGTTATTGATAAGCGATATTCGTAGGACTTTTACATCCCAACTCAAACATCTGGACTACACTGACGATGTTTGTTTACTTTCACTTAGGATTATGGATCTGCACCAAATGACATTAAGAGTGGAGAGGGAAGCAAATATTGTTTCATGGGTTTGAAGTTTAACACTGACAACACCAAAATCATCAAACTCAGTACTAACTCATCAACCCAAGTTAGAATTTCTGGACTTCTGGTAGAGAAAGTAGAGAGTTTCCAATATCTTGGGAGCATTGTCTACCGAATCAGCAAAGCAACGTTTGTGTTTGGAATGATGTCCTTGATATGGCGAAGCAACGCAATTAGCTTTAACACTAAGCTACGAATGTTCCATTCGTCTGTAGATTCCGTGCTACTATCACAAAAAAAAAAAAAATATATATATATACAAACGTTCGTTAATAGGCGCCTACGGTTCTAGCCTAACCGTATCTCTAAAGAACATATTTAGCAGACAACGGGTCTGGAATCAATCATCCAACGGCGAAAGTGGCTTGAATTGGTCATATAGTAAGCTTCGAAAATTTAATAGTTCCATAGCAAACTATGCGATGCAATGGAAACCGTTACCAAAAGACTTTAGAAAAACGGGTCGGCGCAAAACAATTAAGGAAGAATATTCGTAATTGGGGAAGAGTTGGAGAGAGATGAAGCTCTTTGCCAGGAACCATACAAGATGTAACGTGGGTATAGCTGAAGCCCTATGACCCACAAGGGGATATACGACATACGTAAAAAAGTAAGTAATGATGGTGAGTCGTACTCTTCTCTGGAATCTGATCACCTTAATCTTAAAATCATGAGGTTCACAGGAAATTAGGCTTTTGCATCCTGATGGAATTAACAGTAGTCAGACTTCATACTATAGTGGGCAGGAATTATGAAGGAGGTGAAGTGAACAAGGGAGGAAGACCAAAAAAAAAAGATTGAGAATAGGGGAGCGCGACACATTGGGAGGCATTTATTGGCAGGTAAAATATCTGTGCCAACCAAAGGTCTCCCGTTACTGGAAAAAATGGAAGTGCTTGGACTCTTCGTCGAGAGTCCAAAAGTGTTCTGTCACGGAAAGCCTTTTTTCAAAGACATGAAAACTTTACTTTTGATGATTGGAGAAGGGTAATACTCAATTTCTGATTACTTGGTCATTTTTGTTGCAATCCAATTTTTGTTTTTTAAGTAATTTGGTCTGATTAGACCAAAATTAACCGATTCAGATGGCCCCTCTTGGCTCTGGACAAGCTCCTCAGGTCCCCTAAAACCACAACAATACAAACAAACGGTTAAACATGGAGGAGGTTGTTTGATGATTTGGGAGTGTATTGTGACTAACGGCATCTGCCCCGTGGTCAAGATTAATGGCGTAATGAGCAAAGAACTGTACCTCAGTGTTTTGGAGGAAAATTTGCAAGTTGCTGTGGATATAATGCAAATAGAGGAAGATCGGATTATTTTCCAACACGACAATGATCCAAGCTCGTGAAAAAATGGCTAAATTGTCAAAAATTTCACAATGACCTGCCCAGAGTCCGGATATGAATCCCAACGAAATCTTATGGGCTTATTTAAAAAGGCATCTGGGAAGTTACTAATACGTGACCAAGAGAATGACGGAATTATGGGACCGGTTGCAGGGAGAATGGTACGCAATTTCGCCAGAAACCGTATGTAAACTCTACAAAAGCATGCCGCGACGGCTTAATTCTTTAAAACAGGCAAAAGGACTGTGAACAGATTATTAGAAACCGATTTATTTATTTTTTTCTTTTTTCTATGTGGTGCAAAACTATAACAATGGACTTGTCTTGTTTTCTTTTTTTGCTCTCCAGTGTAAATACTTGTTAAAACCGAGAAATCTGACATTATGAGGCTATTCTATTCTAAATAGAGAAGCATTTACACACTCTAGAAATAACTCTTAGTGCTAAGAGTCACCAACATGGGATCATTACTTATGTAAATGCCATTGGCATTGCATGCATAACACCGGGATATTTTCAGCAGTGTTTACACTCAAGTGTTTCCAATAAAATGTTTAAATTTGAGTATACTGCTAACTCCCCACCTGTCAAAAAATATAAGGTCCTTTGTTGACAAAGGACATGCATGAATTACGCCATTAATGAAAATTCAACAATGTACTGAAATTGGTCAGATTCACTTCAAAAATGGTTTAAATTTCGCTGAAATATTTCAAAAAGTTAAAAATTTCATAGCAATTACTAAATTAATTTAAAAATGTTAGCTATTGGTTAAGTAAGTGATGTGAAGAGACAAAATCGTGTCCGTTGAATGAATGAATGAATTGCATTATCGAACGATGATCAATGAAACTTTATGGCATACGTTTGAAGGTTAAAATGTTGAAGATGTGCTACATACGTGATGAAGTAATTGCCAATTTATGAGAATAGTTTGGGGATAAGTTATGATAAGTCTGATAACTGCAACTCGTTATCTTTTAGCTGTTTTTCGGCAGAAAAAAAAACCTGGACAGATTGAGTGTCTTATCTCTTAACATCAGGGAATATGCTACAATGTTTGCAAGTAGTAATATCCGTGAGGATTTTTGCATTGATTAGCTACTTGTGACAAAATGTGGATCTTATATGATCCACAGAGAGAGATCAGAGGAATGGTTAGACGTGGCAAGGTAAGGGCAATAGTGACAGCATGGTAGATGAGTAAGGGAGTTGTGCATTATTCGTTTCCCAATCTCGGAGAAACAATCACATCAGAGTTATGCTGTATACAATAGAATCCATAACAAATTGTAGCAAAACAGCTTTCATTGGTAAAAAGGGATTGAACCATTGAGCTACATGATAATGAGAAATCACACTCCAGAGAGTAATTACTCCTGAAGCTACCGGAGTTAGAATTTTTTTTTTTTAAATGTAAGCACACAAAGCAAACGAAGGAAAATTAGGAAGGGAAGAAAGAGATATATTGCAGGCTATAATGGCTATGAAATAAAGAGCTTGACAGGAAATTCCAAGCATTCGTATGGCTTAGGAAAGAACCACTGTATTTTAATGAAACTGATGAGCATTCAAAACGAGACGGGTGTTAGAGTTTAATTATGAGTTAAAATCAAGAGACGGCTATTCGATTGAGCACTGATGGCGAAAATAGCGATAGAACAAGGCAAGGCAAAGAGACATTTGCGCGGGGTTCGCGATTGTCATTTAAATGTTTAATAAAAGCTGATTCATCGTGAGGTTTGATTTTCAGAAGGCTTTTTTGACAGATCGCGCGTGACTCCTATCAAACTCCTTTGTTATTTTTGTTCAGTATCGCTTGGCAAGTCATCATGGAAAGACTCACACCACAACAGCTTCTCCAAATTGTTCAGCTGTATTACGATAATCAGCGTTCTATGATAAATGTTTTTCGTGCGATTTAAGGAATTTACGGTGCGCATAAGCGACCTACTGAAACCACTATTGCCAATACCATTCGCAAATTGATGTCTCAGTTTACATGGGTGAATGATACTCAACCGGTTAGACCACACCAGCATGTAGTGAAGAGACTATAGCATCTGTAGCAAAGACCGGGATGAATCGATTTGTCGTCGTTCTCAGCAGTTTGGCTTGGCGTATTTTCCGTGAGGATTTCGGCCTAAAAGCGTACAAAATTCAACTTGTGCAAGAATTTGCGTCTGACATGACTTGAATTCGTGTCATATTTTCAGTGAATGGGTTCTGGGAAAACTCAATGAAAATCCGATGTTTTATCGTGAAATTTTGTTCAGTTATAAAGCCCATTTCTGGCTCAATGGATAGGTTAATAAACAAAATTACCGTATTTGGGCTGATGAGCAACCCGAAGCAAGGGTATGAAGTGGTTTATGGGCTGGTGGAATCATTGTTCTCTATTTCTTCAAAAATGAGGCAAATCAGAATATTGCCGTCAGTGGTAACCGTTTATCGGGTCATTATTACGGACTATGTGCTTGTTGAGCTCTGGTTTCAACAAGATGGCGCTACGAGCCATACAGCGCGTGAAACAATGGACGTGTTGAGAAATCATTTTGGAGAGCACTTAATTTCATGTTCTGGCCATTTAGATCGTGCGATATCACACCTTTCGACTATTTTCTCTGGGGATATGTAAAGCTTCAGGTCTTCATGAATAAGCGATTGACGCTTTGGAAGCCAACATTATTCGTGTTATCCGCGAGATACCAGTCGCTATGTTCGAACAGCTTGGCTTGGGGTACTTTACGTGTGGATCTCGGCCTAAAAGCGTAGAAAATTCAACTTGTGCAAGAATTGGAGCCAGGCGACTTTAATTTGCGTCATATTTTCAGTGAACGGGCTCTGGGAAAATTCAATAAAAATCCGGTGTTTTATCGTGAAATTTTGTTCAGTGATAAAGCCCATTTTTATGGTACTTGGGCTGATGAGCATCCCGAAGAATACCATTACATCCATTAAAAAAGACGGAATGTCGTGGTTTATGGGCTGGTGGAATCATTCGTCTATATTTCTTCAAAAATGAGGCAAATCAGAATGTTACCGTCAATGGCAACCGTTATCGCGCCATGTTAACGAACTATGTGCTTCCTGTAATTAAAACACATGGTCTCGGTGAGATCTGGTTTCAACAAGACGGCGCTACGATCCATACAGCGCGTGAAACAATGGACGTGTTGAGAAATCATTTTGGAGAGCACTTAATTTCACATTTTGCTATGGTAAATTGGGCGTCTAGATCGTGCGATGTCACATCTTTGGACTATTTGCTCTGGTGATATGTAAAGTTTCAATTCTTCAGGAATAAGCCAGCTATGATTGACGCTTTGGAAGCCAACATTACTCGTGTTATCCGCGAGATACCAGTCGGTATGTTCGAAAAAGTCGCCCAAAATTGGACCTTCCGAATGGACCACCTCAGAAATAGTCGTGATCAACATTTCATGATATCGTTTTTAAAAAATAAATGCCATGAGTTGTTCTTTTAACCGATAATAAAAATTGTAAGTTCACTCTCAAATTTATGTGTTGTAGTTTACATTATAAAACAAACCTCGCTATGAATCACCCTTTATAAGCATCACCTATGAGTTTTATCACACGGTGTGGAATCTTATAAAGCAAAGTGAAAAGTGGTCTAATTGTGCCTTGGGGAATTCCAGCATTTATTTTGTCGATATCAGACCTAAAACCTTCCAATCTATAATAGAACTCTTCCAACGGTGATTTATAGTCTATTCGAAAAAAAATTTATACCATATCATGCATTTTGGACAAAAGAGCCAGGTGGCGAGCTCTGCCAAATGAATTAAAAAAATCAAGTGCAACTATCTTGCTTTCATCAGATTGGTATAGACTTGGCTTACAATAAGCAGGAGACCTGTTGCGACGAAAACCGTACTACCGGTCGTTAAGCAATATTTGTGTTTCGAGATATTCCTTAAGCGTTTACATCACCTTGGAAAGGATAAAAAAGTTGTTCAAAAGCGGCATGTCATCTTCTTTGAGCGTTGTTAAAATAATTGGTGTAAAAGGAGATTATTTTGCTGAATAAACTAAGTGTAAAGTAGCTTTGTTTGATTTTCTACTATATGACCAAATCAGCAATTTCATATATAGCCATACATTATAGAAATGAAAGAAGAAATGGTATTACTAGAAATTAATAAGGCAAAAACAAGAAAACAATTATCAGACCCAGCGGAACCGGGAAATGAAAATAAAAAAGTGGTTATTTAATATATAAAAAATGTTAAAAGTCTAAGTCTATATATAAATAAAATCCTAAATTTTACAGGTCGCTCCAATTGTTGTGTCTCTTGTTGTTTTGTCTTAAGACATAGAGCATGTCGAGGGTAGTGGGGATCGTAGATACATAAAAACAAAAAATTTGTAAAAAAAAATTTTAAATTAAACAACAGAAATATGTATAAAAAACCATATTTCTCCCGAATCTTTATGTAATATTCTGGATATTACATTTTGTGAGATAAAGTAAATATACATAATTATTTGTTAGTTTAAGAAAAAATAAAAAGACTTTTAACAAACAAAGTTAGTCTTAAAAAATCTGTTCTTTCATATTTTATACTTAGGTACTTACTTTCGATTCCATCGCTTCCTTAGTACTCCAAGCATGGTTTATACTCACGAATGATTAAACACAAAAGGTAACACAAAAAAAAAGAAGAAATAATAATAAAAAAGAGATGATATTCAGAGCTGCGTCTTATTCATTCATTTCCAAGAATTTCTGGACGCAGGGACAAACTGACTTTTCGTCACCTTTCCACCACTTTTACCACAACTGGCGGGAACTTTTTCACACCAAACACGTTAAATGAGGAACATTCTCAGGAAAGCAAATAAAAAGAAATCAACATAAAAATTAAGAGATGCGCTTTATCTTTTTTACCGCACTATTTATTATTTTCCTTTTTTTTCTCTCTTTTTAAATTTTATTTTTCACTTTAGGCAAGATTAATGGCTTCTTCTGAGGAAAACTGAAAATCTTTCACTTTCTTGTTTCTCGCGCACGTAATTAAATTTTTTGATGGTTTTTTATTTTATTACAAATTTTTCTCTAGTTAGTCACCGTCGGTATGACATGTTCACTAAATCATCACCATGTTTAGAGTTATAACCGATCTGCACGGAAAAGCAATTATATAGATGGCTTTCCACAATCACCGGAACAAATCAATGTTAGTAAGACCTTAAAGAGTCACTTTAAAATATCGCTAGACCGTTTGCAAGATGGTTAAAATATAGCCACCACTTGAAATCGCATTGGTTTTTTATCTGCAATGCCTGCACTGCATCTGCAAAACAAAAGAAAGAGATAAACGAAAATTAAAATTTATTACGTTCTTTTTTTTTATGGAATTTAGTTTTATATTTTGTTCTAAGTGGTTTTTTTTTTTTTTTCGGCAGCCTCTTTTTCAGACAAATTGAAGTAAATATCTTTCTGCAGACACAACAGATACATTTTCCTAAGAAAAACAAACATAAGGGCTCTGTTACATATACCATGTGGGGTGTGTGGCGTATGGCGGACATAGCTGAGAGTGAAAAGTTTTGCGATCCCAAGAGACGTAAACAATGTCCGTAATGTTAGCCCACTTGTGAATGTAACTTATAAAGAAAAGAAGGGAAGTGCAGTGAAAAACTATGGAAGGCAAAGGTCTATCCAGAGTTATGGTTATGATTACGATGAATTAATGTGAGACGCGATGGTGTACACTTGTGCAGTGTATACAAGTGCAACTTTAGATACATACATACATATTTATATTCATTATATTTGGAGAGCTGTTTCTGCTATACTCCTTGTCTGGTGGAGTTTTTTATACTGGTATCTTGGATATGTCGGAAGAATTTGGCGATGGTATCCATTGATATGAAGCAGATACTTAAAAACAAAAGGAGCTCTGTAATCGGTATTCTTTGGTGTACCAAGTAACAAACCATGTGTAAAGAAGAAATCACAAAATTAGCCAGACACATCTGCTTCCTTACTATTGGGTTGTTTGTTACAATTGGAAAAAGAACTGGAAAAAACAGTCTGGTAAATACAAATGTCAGAATTCGTACACAAGGAGAATATCTAAAATGTAATCGAAATCAAAGATATGTGGTTTTTACATAAAATTAGAAGAAGTAGTTTTAGACCATGAAAGGGGTGACATGCGGATCGTCATCAATACAAGCAAAAATCCGTGCCAAATGAGAATGCGTAAACTTTTATCTATACTTAATTTATAGCTTTACTAAACAGTTATAAATTGTAGAACAAATTGCTGAAATGTCCTCCATTTGTTTTCATCACAACCTGTGACGGTTGCATCTGTCCAAAGGTGCTTTTCACGCATCTTTCAATTTTTACTAGTAACCTTATGTGAACCTTATAGTGCAACATCCAGCCTTTCTCTGAAAAATATCATTCAACCTTAAAACCTCATCGTAGCTGTGGTAGTAGCACACATAATATAATTAAGGAAATTAATTTCCAAGAACTCGAACTTTTACTAACTTTGCACTCCTTTTTCTGTAACACCGTTAACCTTATCATATCAAGTTGGCAATCACTCCATATAATGTGTTGATATACCTTGTGTTATTTACGGAAGATACGGGTAATTATAAATTTGTCGGGGACGTTACGCACTTTTATTTCATTAATAAGATCTTAACATAATTTTTACAATTTATCTAACTAAGTGATTTGAATTTGTGCTACATGTAGAGAGCTAGTATCTAACTGTGAATTATGGAGTCTTCTAAACCAAAAACAGCTGCGGAAAGAATGAAAAAATATTGAGAAAAGAAAAAAACACTGGATCCTAATTATCGAAAAAAGGAAACGAAAGATTGAAAAGAAAAAAAAAGGAGTCTCTGTCGAAAGGGGAATTGGAAAAATTGAAGGTAAAAAAACGGGAAGAAAAAAGGCTGGAGCGACAAAGAAGAAGAAATCAAGAAGAAGATATGTATAGGTCGAGACTAACAGAAGCAATTGATTCGAGAGAGATGGAATACTATCCATATAAATGCAAACAAACATTCAGCAAGGCAGTATTAAAATGTCTGCGAAGCTTACCCACTTGTCCGTTAAAGAAAAAATGTGCCATCCAAGGTCTAGCTAAGCGTGTGGGTATACAATTAGTCGAAAAGATGGAAGAAAATTTAAACGATTCCATTAATCGTACAGTAGATCAAGATGTAAAGGACTTTTTCTTTAGACCTGACATCGAATGGTCTAATGAATGAAAGATTCTATTGTAGTTTGGGAAAAATGGTAAAAAAAGCACATTGCAAAAGCATTATATGATCATGTTTCTTAGAGAGGCTTTTGCAATATTTAAAAACGAAAACCCAGAAATAAAAATTGGAATTTGAAAATTTTGTAACTTACATCCTAAAAATGTTTTGTTGTTAAAAGACACACGGTCGGAGCAGTGCAGATGTAAACTGCACGAAAATTTCATGATGAAATTAAAAGGATTTAAATCCAATTATTCCCAGAAGCTTTGGTAAGATCATTTGTGTGATAACTCTTTGAACTCAAGATGCTAGAAAAATATTTGTAATGACTGCAAAGATTTGAAAAGAATGGATATTTCTGGTACAGATACATCAAGGACGTTTACTGGAAGGAATGGAGCAAAAATGATAACAACAAAATAAAGTTAAAGTTGCGAGAAACTAGTGCCAGGGAATTGATTGATAGCATTTTTAAAAGTTATAAAGTGTTCATAGATCATGTTCACATTAAAAGAATTCAGAGCGAAGCATTCATTGCTGACAAAAATGAGCAAAATGTACGTATTCTACAAGTTAATTTTTCTATGTCGTATTCGTGTGAATATCAGAATGAGATACAAAGTGCACTGTGGGCAAAATCGAGTGTTACTTTGTTTACTGCTGCTACTTTCTAAAAAAATAAATGTAAGTTATATATAATATGTTCTGATTGCCAAAACAAAAACAAGGACGCCATTTTTGTTTTTATGAACCATCTTTAGACCTCATCATGGCGGAAAACTCAGATTCTAATATGAGATACATTATACAGTGATGGTCCCTCATCTGAATTTAAGAATAAGTTCATGGCAAAGCTTATGCACTATTTGGCAATAAAATACAGTAAAACGTTCTTTTGGTAGTATTTTGCAACAAGTCACGGTAAAGGAGTAATTGATGGCATTGGGGGCAATGTGAAAAGACTTGTTAGGCAGAAGACAATGTCCTTAGGTGGAGGCACTGTAATGTAAACGCTGAAGTAATTTAAATTTCTAAATCTAAAATTATATCTGAAATATCATCCAAAACACCTTGGGAAAATGTAAGTTCTGTGCCAGGAATATATTTAAGAATCAAATCATATTAGTTTTGTTATTTATAAAATCCTAGACGTTAAGCTATGCATATGGATACAAATTATTTCTTTAGTAAAAATGAATCTTGTACAAATGACGCTTATACGCAGAAAACTGGGTACGAATGTCCGGCACGTTACTATGGAAAGCACTCAAAGTGCCGCAAAACAAGCCTTCCAGAATGGGCAAGGGATCTGAACTGAAGGCCGGAACTTTATTTTTGAACACTGCAGTTTTGACACCTTTTCTGCAGATATAAAAGTTGGTGATGCCATCATAGATCATCCCCTACTAATACTACACCATTACTGATGAGGGATAGGGATGAGTTTTGCTGACAGAGCATATATTCGAACATCCTGAACATATTGAAAGATTCTTCGACGATGAAAATGCTCACATCTTTTTTGTGTAACTGTGCAGAATTGCTTTGATCTGACTGTGAGTAAGTATCCAATATATTTCCTTACCGCTTTCTCCACCTAAATTTCTCCAGTTGCGTACTCAAAGTGGGTTGAGGTCCCCTTTCACTTGTGCGCTTCACCTAGGCCGGTGTATTCCTCTATTGCGATATTTATTCGGAAATAGAATCGGAGACTCTCTGGGTTAGATCATTAGTGTTCATTCGCTCTACCTGTCCTAGCCATTTTAGGTAACTAATATGTATTTCTCTGACCAGATCAATGTCACTGTATTGCTCGTAGAGCTCGCCGTTATATGATCTCCCTCAAACTATGTTTACGTAGACTGCACCATCGGACTTTTAAACGGTCAAGGTATATCTTCTCTCGCCTCCTTATGTACCATAAAGCAGCACTGCAATGATGAGGGCCTTATATTGGGTGGCCTTAGGCCTCGTTTACCACTCCTAGGCCGAAGAAACAGGGATTGGTAAGAGTAATTGTTCATTTGATTTCTAATGAGATGTCATTGTCAGATTTAGTAGCGAAGCCGAGGTATACAAGATCCCTAACTACCTCAACGTTATAACTATCTATTGTAACTTTCTGTCCGATTCATCGATGTTGTGTGTGGCTTCTTGTTGACAGCATATACTTAGTTTTACCCCCATTATTGCCGCTTCTGTTTCAATGATTGTGACAACCTGCCGAATTCTACAAGTGACGTAAATATCATCAGCGTATGTAACATAAGTAGTTGGACAGACTTTTGTAGAGGTTTAGTGTTTCGATTTATTGTTTGACTGCATGTAGTTTGTAAGGACCCGAACAGCCAACGTGCTGTAGTTGTGCAATCGTGTGCAGATTTTTGATGCATCTAAATCCTTTTTTGACATGAAAGCTCTCGGAGATATTGTTTCCGACCTTTACGGGTGCATCGCTTTGGATTTCTTGAATTTTTTCCAATATCTACTGTAGTGCGAGTATTTTGGCAATTGTGGACTTACCAAAACCACATAGTTTATGTTATATGTCATGTTATGGAGATGCATTTCATCCTTCAGGCATATTTTCTGCCGACCAAATCTTGAAAATGAGTTAGTACTTTTTCTATTGCATATCAAGTTGTGTTCCACTCTCTTTAATAACTCGACAGGTAGGCTGCCCGGTACAGCAGCCTTGTTTTACCAAATTGTCGAAATTTAGTGACAATCCGACGCTTAGTTTTGTTTTGACACCCATTTCAAAACATAGTGTTAGAGTTTTTTTGCGATCATGGAAAAAAAGCAGTAACGCTCCATGCTCCTATTCTTGTTTTTGAGTGGCAAAACCTGCGAGGAAATCAAGTCCATTTTCGATGGTGTGTATGGGACCCATTCACTGGGTTTTATGGGAAAACCAGTTACCATTGGTTTGGAGAGTTTCGCCGTGGTCGCACGTCGGTTACCACAGAGGAAACCGTGGACAAAATCGATGATCTCGTATTGGCGGACCGTCGAGTAAAGATTCGCGAGTTGGTTGAGATAGCAGACATCTCAACTAAATGCGTTTGACATGGGATTTTGTGCATGAGAAAGCTATCCAGAGAACAGCAGTTGAGAGTCCTTGGCCCTGTTTAATCGAAATCCGGAGGAGTTTCTGCGTCGTTTCATGACCGTCGATGAGACACTGTTTCATTGGTACACACCAGAGACTAAAGAACAATCGAAACAATGAGTTATACCCGGTGAACCTGATCCAAAGAAGGCGAAAACCGTGCCTTCGGCCGGAAATGTGATGGCCACCGGCCACGTGTCATGCAGGTTGACTATTTGGAGAAGGGTAAAACAATCACAGGAGCATATGGTACTACGTCGATTTTGTCGAAGAAAAAAGTGCACGATAACCTACCGACTCACACCTCTGCAGTCGCCACAGCCAAATTGGTTAAATTTCACTACGAATTGCTCCCCCATCCACCGTATTCACCGGATTTGGCTCCCTGCCACTTCTTTTTGTTCCCAAACCTGAAAAGATCGCTCGCCGTAAAGAAAAACGGTTCGAACGAGGCAGTCATTGCCACCGCGGAGGAGTATTTTGCACGCCATTAAAAGTCGTACTATACGGAGAAGTTAAAAAAGTTGCAGAACCGCTGGGAAAAGTGGGGATTATATTGAAAAATAAAAAAAGTTGCGTTGTCATTTCTAATCGGGGTATTTATCATGTCCGGGTATTGTATAAATGTCACATGTCAATGAGTGTATCAACTCATCTACCAGTATTGTCTTGTCATAGACTAAGTTATTATTTCTTTTTATTTAAAGAGTTTTCATACAGATAGAAACCAAAGCCACAGTTCCGATTAAAAGGCAAACTGCTCCCCATGGTTTGTTTATTCAATTAAAACTGAGCCTTATAGTTAATTATGGTCCTAGACTAAAAGAGATTTGTGTGACAAATCTTTTTCTGTCACAAAAGCTTGCACACCCATGATGACAGGCCAATAAACTTTTGTTTTATTTGAAAATTACCAAATTTCAGGCAAGCCTCACGAACTCAACTTTAACATTTTCGTACATTGTCCAAAAGCGAATTAAAGGCTTTTTCGTATCTCACACATTTCCTCGAACACGTAGCTAAATAAAGGTTCTTCTTCCCTCTCGTGTTATGATGGAGATGTTATTGGCTATTGTAAATGTTATCTCTTTATCTCCTGCACAATTCCTTAGCACTGTGACTTTTATACAGAGCATAATTTTACAAACAATCTCATAACTCCTACATCAAATGGATATAAATTAAACAAACTACTTAAGGGGGCAAGGCAGTCACAACAGGCAGGTCGACAACATACAAAACTATCCCAATCCCTATCCGAATACCAACCCTGACTTGGCATTTGGATATAATGAAAAGTATCTAGTCATGTTATCTCTAAGCACGCATGCATAAATCTTTTACAATTATGAATATGAACGCGTATCGTAAATTTATTTTTCCGCACACAGCGATTGGCTGACGGGCTGACGCAAAAGACGGGGTGTGGATTCGGTAGCTTCGCTAAGCTTAAGTACGTTTACATCACGATGGCTCTTGTTGAATTTAAATAAATTTTGCCCCTTTCAGTTTAGGCTCGGGGCAAGGACGTGTTGTTAATTTTGCCCACAGACTAGAGAATAGGATACATGACATAGTCTTGATGACTTGCCGTGTATATAATGGCTTTTTTCCAAAAATTTGTAGGGTGTTCTAGTAGGGAGTGTTGTTTATAGGCGGCTTCATTTTTGTTGTTGAAGTTTTTTTTTTTTTTTTTTTTTTATAAAAAAGCTCTGCTGACTGGCTGGCTGGCAGTTAGGCTTTATTGGCATTTGCCGTTTATAAATTTCATTCATTTCATCCTGTTGGTTAGGATAATGTCTGTGTTTTGTTGGCTATGGCACGGCGGTGGGCTCATTGTCAGGGATATGTGTAGTATGAGAATGAGTTATGGTATGTCATACTTATGAATGAAAATCATAGGGCAATTGGCATTTTCAGAATGGTTAGGGAATGACAATATGTTCACGCTGTGGTTTTCTAAAAAAAAAACAAAAGAGAAATTCAACGATCAAAAATCAATTTTGCGTTGCCGCGATGGCACTTTTGCGTTTTCAGTGGTCGTGAGAATGTGGGAAGTTTTCTATTTCTATTTAGGTCAACGTATGGTATGAATAGGATATGTTTGAGCTATTAGAGAAGACCTGGCCTTTTCCAGCACATTTATTTATAAAAGACTGTTTTATTAAAGGTATTTTGAGTTATTTTGCCAAGAGAAAAAGGCATAAATCAATTGGGCACATAAGCGAAACTAAGAATTTTACTGATTAACTATGTTATAAATAGCATGCTTACTAGAGAGTGTTATCTATGTATGTACGAGTACATAAATATATCTCGAATGGAAGTTCGTGCAACAAATATGTCGGGAGTTAACTACGAAAAGAAATGGGATATGAAGACAATTTCAGATATCTACCTTTTTTCTCTTGGATAGGTTAGCTGTCTATACGTTTCCCATTTTCTTCTAAACTGTAGATATTGCAACCACCTTATGGAAATGTGTAAGTTTGTATGACCTAAAGACCTACGAAATCGTTTCTTTTAAAACTAAGACGAATTGGGTTAATATTATTTTACTAAAATTTATTACATTAAATGTGTTTTAGGGAATGAGAGCATTATTAGGTTTCCGACTAGGCTCGAATAATATATCAAGCTTTTTAGGCCAACCTCGCCGACAAATGATTAACTCACTTGCCTTTAGGATATAAAAAACCTGGGTCTCAAACAACAGCTTTTCAATTGGCGTGATCTAGTGCTTCATCGTCTTCAGTTACGCAATCCAAATTTGTTGGGATCCTTTTCTTGTTGAGCGTTTAATTTTTAGTGGGGCTTCCTTTAAAGCCTTGTTGCAATGAATCTGCCTGGAAACTGACTTATTGGAATCACACTTTCACTTCATTCCGTTCAAATTCAAGACTTCTTGATATATGCTTTCCTTGAAGACAATCTCACATTCAAATAGAAGCTACTTGATTATGTAGCAGATCCTTATTCTTCTTTTGTGCAGTCCATTATAATGTACTTTTCAATTATAATTTGTATTGGTCTAGTAAGTCCGTTGATTGTTTGGCAAGGGGACAAACGATTAACATCTAAAACTATTTAACGTGGTCGGACAGATAACTCGATTGCATAATAGTTTAGGGCCAGAGCTTTCAAATTATATTCTCAATAGCAAACCAAAGGGTTAGAAGCCCTGCTGTTCTCACTCAACTCATTCGTCGGCATTTTTATTTCGATATCCTGACTGGATACTGAGAAACCCTCCAATACCCTAGATTCCATTTATTCTATTTCAGAAATAATCTCTAAGATCTGTCCAGATTTTGCTTATAACCAGTTTAAGCCATGAATTAAGAACCTTAGAAGTCTGTGCTTTCTATGAAAAAAAATAAATAGAGTCCCTCTATTCTAGTCCCTCTACTAAGTGCGTTTTGTCATATTTTTTGAACACGGCCATACGATTTAGATGTTTAAGAAGAAACTAAAAGTGCAAACAATTACAAAAATATTGCTATGCGTTATATAACAGTACAAAGAATTTGTTTGGTATAATTTTCATATCCGAACTTTTGTTCAAGTGATGGTACAAGTCCTCAAATAAGGCAACTATTAGCCTCAGGGAATGTACCCAGTACAGATTGGTAAAAAAAAACTTACAGCCACCATATCATCAAGAAAAGATGCTCCGTTGCTAGTCTAAGACCCCAGTAAGGGCTAGACACTCTAAGACAGCAGTCAAACTGATAACTCAGGTGGATCTTTTAGTATTTGCTTAAGAAGTTATTACTTCTGCCCAACATCCATATATGCCTAAAGATACAAGTAGTTGTACTGTTCTTTTCTTTTCAAAAATTAACAAACGAAAAGCTCAGAATAGAAATTTAAGTTTGAGCTCTCTGTTGAGTTTGGATCAGGTAAATATTGTCGTAATAGAAATGCCCTAATATTTCCAGTTTATACAGATGTGAGATGTTAAGCGTTCTCAAGTTGATAATTATTTGGTGTCTTTTGTAATTGTGTTTTAATATCGCTATGTGAATCATATTTTTTATTCGTATTTGTAGTTTTTAAAGAAGTTGTATTTCTGTTGCTCTTCCCCTGTTGCCAGTATCCCGTATCTAAGATGACATTCAGCTTATCCGAATTAGCATTTGACCTACATTTATGTGTAAGCAAGAGACATCGTGAAACTTGGTACTCTTTTTCAGAACCGAGAGTGAGTTGTTGAATATAATAAAAAAAGAAGAGGTTTCAATTTTGATCCTTGAGAAACACCATAATCAATGCTCTTTTCACTGCTAGTCTCTTCTGCTACGAGTATTTTTATCTTAAAATTCATGTTTCCAAGGTAGCAACCAAGCTAAAATGTGAATGCGCGCACCTATAGTATTTTCCATAGCTGTCTACAAATATGCAGACAATTCAAGTTATGTGAATCGACTAGTCCATTTGCGAAGTCTCGAAGTAAGTCATTTACTCACTTGTTTCTTCGAAATCCAAACTGGTTAATTTGTTAAACTGCATATCTTTCTATATAATAAATTGGAATAACTTCTTCAAGGACCTTTTCAAGTGCTGAGAGAATGCATATCGGCCTGTAATTTAGTACGTCACTTTTACTTGAGCTGAAAATTTCTCACTTTTGCTACGAGTACTTCTTCCATATAGTTTGAGCATTCTATGCAGTTCCTTCCTTCTTTCTTAAGGTGGTGATACAGTCCGGGGTGGACCTGGGCCTCAACCAACAAGCGTCTTCAACCAGCACGAACTTTGGCAAGCTGTCTCCAGTTTCGCACGCATTGTTGGTTAAGGTCCCCTTAAACTTGCGTGCGCCACCTGAAACGCGGTCTTCCTCTACTGCGCCGTCCCTCGGTAGTGGATTCGAAGATTTTTCGGGCCGGAGACTTCGCTTCCATTCGCTTTACATGACCCAGCCATCTGAGTCGTTGGACCTTCACTCTTCTGGCTGGATCGATGTCGCTGTACAGCCCATACAGTTCGTCGTTGTATCTCCTTCTCCATTCACTGTCTATGCAGACGGGACCGAAAATTACTCGAACAATTTTCCTCTGAAAACAACAAAGAGTAACCTCATCCGCTTTAATAGAGTCCTTGTCTCTGCACTATAGAGAAGGACTGGGATGATAAGGGCCCTATAAATAGTCACTTTAGTCGCTCGAGAGAAGGCTTTGCTACTCAATTGCTTTCTTAGCGCAAAGAAATAGCGATTGGCAAGAGTTATTCTTCGTTTAATCCCAGCGCTGGTGTCATTGCCTGAGTTCAAAGCGGAGCCGTGGTAGACAAAGTCTTTAACCACCTCAAAGTTATACCTGTTTATAGTGACATTCTGTCCGAGATATCGGTGTTGAGTGTCCTTTCTTGATGACAGCATATACATTATCTCAATACTCGCGAAAGCGCCACTGACATCCCGCTATGTTCTGCCTTCGATTTCGTTGGCATAGGCGAGTAAATGGACGGACTTTTGAAAGATAGTGCCTCTGGTGTTAGCGTTTGAGTTTTGCACTATTCTTCCAATAACAATGTTTAAGAAGTCACATGACAGCGCATCGCTTTGCCTAAATCATTTTTTGACATCGAAGGTCTCGGAGAGTTCTTTACCGACCTTGATGGAGCAGCGTGCATTCTCCATTGTCATTCTGAATAAGCGGACGAGCTTGTGCGGGGATGCCAAAACTAGACATGGCTCTGTATAGCTCGTCTCTATAAATGCTGTCATAGCCATTTAGCCTTAAAATCGATGAAAAGGTTTTGGGTTTTGATTTGAACTTCCTGGGTTTTCTCCAAGATTTGCTGCAGTGTGAATATTTGTTCGATGGTGGACTTTCTAGCCTGAAGACACACTGATAGGTCATTTGGAAAATTTCTCTTAAGTTTGTCATCAAGATTGGTTGACTTCTTTCCCAAGTTTAAGTTTACCAGCGTCCAGGTTTCTCTGGGATTATTTCTAGCGTCTTCAAATTTTTATTTATGCTGTAATATTGGGTCTATAATTCGTGTGGTTTGCTAAGAGATGGCGTAACTTTTATTATTCCATTGTTTTTATTCTATTGGAACATGCGTTGGAAAGCTACTGTCATTGTACGTCATTTCAGTATGTCATTCATTTGAAGCGTAAACAACAATAATTTTTCCACTCAAAAATGCGAACTTTGTGCCTGAAAAAGTGTTTTTGCGGGGAGTTCTTCTGCATTACTTTAATATGAAGAAAACTGCTGCCGAAAGTCATCGTATTTTAGTGGAAGTTTATAGTGAACATGCGCTAGCTGAGCGAACGTGCCAAAAGTTGTTTGCACGATTTAAAAGTGGTGATTTTGGCTTGGAAGACGATGAACGTCCTGGGCAGCCGAAAAAGTTTGAAGATGAAGAACTGGAAGCATTACTCTATGAAGATTGTTGCCAAACACAAGAAGAGCTCGCAGAATCTTTGGGTGTCACTCAAGCAGCCATTTCAAAACGTTTAAAAGCAGCTGGATATATTCAAAAGCAAGGAAATTGGGTTCCACATGAACTCAAGCCGAGGGACGTCGAAAGGCGGTTTTGCATGTCCGAAATGCTGCTGGAACGCCACAAAAGGGATTCATCTTTGCATCGGATTGTTACAAGTGCAAAAAACCAGCCAAATCAACGGCAAAGCCGAATATCCATGGCGCGAAGGTAATGCTCTGTATTTGGTGGGATCAGATGGGTGTGCTGTATTATGAGCTGCTAAAACTGGGTGAAACCATCAATAGACAACGCTACCGAACACAATTAATCTGTTCGAAGAGAGCAGTAGCCGAGAAACGCCCGGAATATGCGACCAGACACGAGGCAATAATTCTCCATCATGACAACGCTCGGCCCCACGTTGCTATTCCGGTTAAGAACTATTTGGAAAACAGTGGATGGGAAGTCTTACCCCACCCGCTTTATAGCCCAGACCTTGCCCCTTCTGACTACCATTTGTTCCGGTCGATGCAGAACGCCCTCACGGCGGAGTTCTTTTGGGATGTATATATGCGTTAGCTATACCATTCACGTTGACATTCATATCTCCCATAATGTTTTTATTTGGTCGAAAAGTATCGATATGATCACTCAGGTTGCTGACAAATTCATTTATTTTTGTGAGTGGTGCCTTATATATTGCCATAAAAAATGCTTCAAAGTCAATGTTTCCATATTTTATATCAACTGTGTAATTCCCATATGAGTATCTAGGTTGGCCCAGTTATATTAGTTTATAGAAAAACTCTGCTTTAGAATGTAAAGCTACAAAAGAGGATTATCAGCTAAAATTCTATGACAAATCTTAATCTCCTACACTTATCGTGATCCAATTTTAAATAGAAATTCCTCAAGTGATAAGGTCATCACGTGTTTCAGTTTCCTTATCAGCTAGTGACCTATATGCACATAGTTGGTTATAATTAACCGGTACTTAACATATTTCTACACCAATTAGTCATGTTCCCCAACACGTTTTTGTAGATGAGTTAACCCTAAGTGTTATCTCAAATATTGTACTTTAAATAGAGTTGACGTACGATTCCCTCCATAGAAAAGTATCAACTAAGCTATAACTTATGAATAGAATAATTGCAATCACGATGCAATTAATATACGTAATTACGAGTGTTTAGATTTTTAGAAGAGTCTAACATGAGGTTATTAAGATCCACGACTTAGTATAAAATTTCCATCTATTGAAAGACAGAGGATATTGGCAGAATTACAAGTAACCATCAGGCTAACGAACGAAGCTAGTCCATACTTTTTATTTAAGTATTTAGTTCAAAGTTTTGACTTACAAAACTGAAGTTTCCTACGACGAAAAATTTTTAAAGCGGCGCATGACATGGTAACTACTAATCGCCTGGATAAGGATAGTTCTTAAATGGAATCAAGTGCTAGATTTGCTTCCCAACGATGCTCTTTGAGATCTGTGTATAAATCCTTATATTCATCGTGAGGTTTGATGAAGACCTGAGACTTTACATATCCCCTGAGAAAGTAGTCCAAAGGCGTGATATCGCACGATCTAGGCGGCCAATTTAACGTAGCAAAACGTAAAATTAAGTGTTCACCAAAATGATTTCCAAACAAGTTCATTGTTTCACGCGCTGTTTGGCTCGTAGCACCGTCTTGTTGAAATCAGAGCTCACCGAGACCATGTGCTTGAATTTCAGTAAGCACATAGTCCCTTACCATGGCGCAATAACGGTTACCATTGACGGTAACATTCTAATTTGCCTCATTTTTGAAGAAATATGGACCAATGATTCCACCAGCCCATAAACCACACCATACCGTTGTTTTTAATGGATGTAATGGTAGCTCTTGGTACTCTTCGACTTGCTCCCAAATACGGCAATATTGAGCCAGAAATGGGCTTCATCACTGAACAAAATTTCACGATACCGAACACCGGATCTTCATTGTGTTTTTCCAGAGTCCATTCACTGAAAATATGACGCAAATTCAACTCGACTGGCTTAAATTCTTTCAAAAGTTGAATTTTGTAAGCTTTTAGGCGAATCGAATACGCCAAGACAAGCTGCTGAGAACGACGACCAATCGATTCGTCATGGTCTTCGCGTACACTCTCAGCTACAGCTGCTATATATTAGTCCCTTCACTACGTGCTGGATGTGGTCTAGCCGGTCGAGTATCATTCACTAATGTAAACTGGGACTCAAATTTGCGAATGGTATTGGCAATAGTGGTTTCAGTGGGTCGATTATGCGCACCGTAAGTTCCTCAAATCGCACAAAAAACATTTCTCACAGAAAGCTGATTTTCGTAATACAGCTAAACAATTTGGAGACGCTGTTGTGGTCTCCAGTGGTGTGAATCTTTCCATGATGACTTACCAAACGATACTGAACAAAAATGATAAAGCAGTTTGATAGAAGTCACGCGTGATCTGTCAAAAAAAGCCTATTGAAAATCAAACCTCACGATGAATCACCCTATATATACGTAAACGCTAAAATTGCAAGGGCAAACCAGGGTTCAAAATTGTTTAAAGGGACAGCGGAATAACAACTCCCATGGAAACAATCCTTTTCCAGGTCTATTTAACATGCGAACTTTCGGAACCTAGGTTAGGTAAGGTTAGAGTGGCGGTTGGAAAACCAACTCACTTAGGTCTATTAGCCCGTTGTGCTGCCACGTGGATCTATGATCCCCTCACACATGGAACCAATTTGAGCTTACGATGAAGCGCAAGAGACTGTTAACGTCTGTTAACTCTTAGAGCGATTCAGAACCAGCTTTGGCTAGATATGTTTAAATGCCCACCGGTCCATCTAAGATCCGTTCTTTTATTAGCATCCATCTTAAATAATAATTTGCACGTAGCGATTGGTGTGCCTAAGCTGACCTTTTTCGGCAGAATAGTTAGAGTGGTTCCAATTTTGACGAGTTTGTCAGTCCTACAATTCCCTGGAATGTCTCTGTGACCCGGCGCCCAACAACGGTGAAGGTTGAAATGCTTTTTCCATCTCCGTAATATGTTTGGCAATGAAGGGCGGTTTTAGAATTTAGTGAGACCGAATCCAGGGACTTTTTTTATAATATAATCCCGCGCGCGCACAAATATTCATATCACCTTTTTACTGACTTTTTTCTCCAGGGCGCGGGCGGGTGGTGTAGTAGTTTGAAACTCAGGTGTATTAGGTTTCGGTATTTTTCCAGAGGTGGTTGTCAAACTGGAGCCAGTGCATCCTCAACCAGTGGGTCTTAGTACGTGCTAGTTGTTGGTTCGTTCCATTTAGTCCAGCCAGCAACCACTCCCAAATCAGTGTTATGCTTTCATGTCAGAGTTGACGCCGACGAGATTTTCATATAACTACATACAAATTCTATGAAAAGACTTGTTCAGAGAATTGCTTCGCACGGGATTCGAACCCGCGACCCTCTGCTTGAGGAGTTTATGCATATACCACTACACCATGGCCACCCCTATATATACATATATATATACTTGATAGCGGCCTGACTATCCGAAAAGATGCAGATATCCTTTGCAGATATCACGTTTTTCTCCAGCCAAGACAGAGCTTCTTTAATGTAACATGCTACAGTGATTAGGAAGACGGAAGGAGAGGCTTAAATTCAGCTTATCTGAGAAAACACCTCCACCAACCCTGTTATCGGTTTTAGATCCATCTTTATAGAAATGTATAGACTTGTCCTCTATGAAAGCATCTTCTTCCCAGAAGGAAGAAGTTTAGGTATGGTGTAATAAATAATAATAATAATTATAATAATAATTATTATTTATTCCTTTACAAACGATATATACAATTCTAACAAATTTTGAGATGCATTATGAATTTCCAGATTTGTAAAGAATAGCTTAGTACAATCTATTGTCAGAAGATTGAGACAAGAGGCGAGAGTACATATTACTTTATAAATAAACAATTTAATAAAAAGATTATTGAATATAATGTAATCGATATTCTCTAAGTGGATTTCTAATAGTGTAGTTGCTTTAAGACGAATGGCTGCAGCCTGCTGGAGATATCGATGGGCGTCAATTGAAACAGGATGTCTAGCGCCGTTTAGAGAGTGGAGAGTTGCCCTCCACTTATGCATAGACATACTGTTTTTTGGATTCGGCTTAGTTTTTTTTGCAGTTGAATGTTAGGTTTCCAGTTTAGTTTCCTATCAAAATTGAGACCCAGGTATTTTGCTGCATCGGAAAACACTAAACTGGTACTGTTTATTGAAGGAGGTTATATAGTTGAAATTTTATATCTCCTGGAAAAGAGGACAAGATCAGTTTTATGGGGGTTACCTCCCAATCCACAGCGATTCGCTCAATGGCTTAATCTGTTAAGATTTAGCTGAAGGAGTTCTTTGATGGTATTGAGATGCTTCCCTGAAACGGCTATAGCAACGTCGTCCGCATAGGCAATCACCCTGCTACCTCCCGCTTCCAAGTATATTAGCAGGTTATTGAACACTAAGTTCCAGGGAAGGAGTGAAAGGATACCGCTTTGCGGCGTACCTCTACTAACACATCTTTTAGCATCTTTTAACATCTGCTATTTAGCATAGGACTGATGAACTCCCAAAGCGAGTCGTCTATCTGCAGATTTGATAGCGGAGTCGTGATTGCTGATGTGTCGACATAGTTAAAGGCGCCCTCTATGTCTAGGAAAGCATCCATTGTGTACTCTTTATATTATAGGGATCATTCGATGTGGCTAGTCAACGAACGCAGAGGCGTTTGCCTCGATTTTCCTTTACAGTAGGCATGTTGAGCCGTTGACAAAAGTCTTGGATCAATTTTAGCTCGAATATGGATATCAATCATTTGATCGTTTGAGCAATTCAAAACTTGGTGTCCGCGATTAACTTTGTGCATAATTCGATTCGATATTAACTTTAGAATACATAAGTAGCTGACAAAAGAGAATGAAGTGATAATGTTGCCTTTCAATCCTCTTCAGATACTGCTTTAGGTAGAAAGTGTTTTTTTTTTTCAATTAAATCATTCATCTAGCATGATACTTTTATATTTAAAATTAACGACATAATGAATTTTATGGCCGTCCTCAGTACAGTTTGCAATTTTCTTCAATGATACAATATCATTTGGATCCATACAAAATCGCAAGCAATTCGGTGTGTGATAAAACAAAGGCAAACTATCGTATTGTTTGCCCTTCATATTGTTTTGTTGTTTATAATGTGTTTGTGTTACTTGAACCATTGCCACAATACTTCAAAGTCGTTATTCACGTCAGAAAATAATTTGAGAAAACTTTTGTTTGAATAGGAAAGGGCAGTATCATCAGCAAAGTCCGTGATTTTTCCCTTAAAACGTTGGGTAAATAACGAGTGAACTTATATAACAAATAAGATTGAGCCCAAGACAGAGCCTTGTGGAACACCAACACTAATAGTAAACCAGCAATGCCGGCAATGAATCCCGCGTTGAATAGTTTAGTGATGTCAATAAAGACTTTATTTGCGAGGAAATTAGACAGTCGTAAGGTTTAACAACGCACTTTTGTAGGATCTTTCGGTTCTAAAGCCAAACTGGTAGTCACTAAAGAAATAAGTTCTGGAAAATAGATCCTGGAAAACATCTTCTAGAACGAAAAAATTTAAACTGTAGCATAAAACATCAAAAATATGAAAAGAAATTGACACATGCCTCATGCCCAAAACATCCGAAAAAATTGCATGCCACGGGGGCCGGTAGCCTCAGCAACTTTTCTTATGGTAGTTCGACGATTATTCAAAACAATTTTCTTCACAGCTTCGACGTTATCACCTTTTGTTGATGTGCTGGGACGTCCAGAGTAAGGTTCGTACATTTTGTTTATTAAGGGGAGACTCACCGTATGCCACTTTTTTTACACACAATTCTTTGCTCTATTTTTTATAAATAATTGAAAATTATTACCTGTCTACCTGTCAAAAAGAAATTAGGGATGCTTTATACTTAAAACTGTAAACATATGTTAGGGATATGTGTACCAAAACAGCAAAAAAAAAATCGATAATCGAATGTACCTTGCTCGCGAAATTTCAAAAGTTAGTTTTTGAACACACCTCGTACATAAGAGTATTAGATAATCAGAATAGTATTGTGCCCAAAAAAAATGTTGATAATATTACCAGAAAAGAACCGTTGTTTGTAGGTGCTTAGTTGTGTAAATGATGAATATTGAACTCAAAACATAAAGATAAAACATGGTTATCTACTATAAAAATAAAAGTACTCTATCCCTCTGTGCTTTCTGTTAGTTTGAGGATAACTGACTGCTACTTTTCACGATTACCATAGCTTAAAATTTGTATAGTGCTACTCTGTATTATCTCCTCATCAAAACTCCATTTCAATGTTGTTCAATCGATTTGAATTGCATAAACATAACCTAAAGGGTAAAGATAACTTATAATAACCCTACCATTAAGTACGTCTAGACAGCGTCCTATTTGTGTGTCCCTGTTGTCAAAGGGAAATAAAAATAAATGAAAGTAATGCCTGAGTATACTTTGCTATCATATTTGCATTCAGAACATCGGGTCAAATATACTATATTTTCCCATTCCAATTTATCCGTATGTACACATCGTCCTTTTATGTGTGAAATGGCGAACAACCTACAGTGCCCGTCCCATCGTATCTATCAAACTTTGATGGGCAACTTTATGTATTCTGTTTGAGTGAAGGTTCTGTTTTGAGAGAGTTTCAAACCGTCGGTTCTTTCCAGCACGACAAATGTATGTAATTCCTTTAATTGCTTCCTTTCAATTCAGGATTTGGGTCTTAATTATAGTGTGGAAAGGATTATTTCAGAGTAAAAAAGCTTAATTAGAATAGAGATACCTATTCTTAAAAAAGTACTTAACAAATGTACACTGGAATTCTTCACGACACCATACATAAAAAAACCGAACAAACTCGTTGAATATTGAATGATGATTCCATTTATCTTCATAGAGTTTCATGCGATCCAGAATTGCAAATGTACGAGTAAGTAAACTGATGGTCTAAAAATTGTGAAAGGTTTATAAAGGAAAGAAAAATTACTTTTAACCCGGAAGATTTATTTAGAAAAGTAATCTGAATAGCACCCATAATTGAGGCTTTGAAAACCTTAAGCTATTAACGTCACGAACGGTGTAGAAGGTATTCCTTCGTCAACCCCACACGCTAGTCGTCCACATACACAAGTTTCAAATCTGAATACAGGAAGGCTTTTCACATTCTTTCTATGGAATTTTAAAGAGTAAGTATATGTATATGTAAATAGCATACAAATATACATACTTATAGAAATTGCACCTATGACTTAAGTGATTGTGACCTAATTCTGAAAAGGATTTGGTACGTTTTGGATTGCTTAAAAGTGAGTCTTTTTTATTCCAGTTGAAGGAATAATACTTATCACCGTATCTAAACACAGGAAACAATTTATTTTAATGCTATCACATTGAATAGTGACTGGGACTACATCCTTAAAAATGCGAGACACTAATGTCAACTCTGATCACATCCTTATTGCAGACCTTGCACCGCTGAAGTAGCCTGAGTCACAGAGAGCGCCTGAAATTTTTGCTGTACTTTCACTATCCACAAACGTCAATATATATAGGGTGATTTTTAAATTGTTTGGTTTTTATTTGTCAAAAAAAGCACAGGTATTTGAAGGTTATCTCTCGTAAATACGGAGAGTCCAATTTTAAATCATTTCTTCCAGTATATTGGCTGGTATCTCGCTAATAACACGTGTAATGTTGTTTTCAAAGGCTGAAATTGACGCTGGTTTGTCGGTATAGACGACTGATAAAACATATCCCTAATATTTTTCTCTGTACGCACTCTACTCATAAGTGTATGTGGCTTGTTTGCTCAGAAGGTCGATTATGACGACCGTAAAATGGTCAAAGTGTGCAAAAGACGTTTTTCACAGAGCAAGAATTTTGAAAATAAAATCCAATAATTTGTAAGCGTTGTTCGGGTGTCTTCCACAATGAAATGGCAATGCTTATTGAGCATGTTTAATTTTGACACATGTCACGAATCAAGCGTGAGCCGTCAAAAATAGAACACTGAAAAACCAAAGAGCAAAAAAATCACCTTTTATTAAAGAGATAGCGGAGACTAGCATAGGGTACCAATCAACACCGAAACAATACTCCTTTGACGAATGCGTTCAAATGCTGCAGTGCAAAAGACAGCGGCGGGGAAAGAGTATCGAGTAAATAAAACGGCCTAGGTAAATCTCCAATTCAAGGATTTCGAAGATGGGGACATTATCCGTATATTTTTCAGGAAAATTAAGTATTTGGCATCGGTCTCCGAAGTGTAGGGAGCCCTTTCACAAGGGCTTTAATAGTAAATGTTGCGAATTACATATAAGTATATGTATGTAATGGGTTATCCGAAATACAAGTTTCTTTTCGAAATATACGCTATATTGACACTGATAACTTTTTCCCGTTCGAAATCTTGACTGTCAGTTAGTACCATACCTCCACAAAACGAAATGAATCGCTTTATGCTTGGAGAATGTTGAGAAATATTGCAAACTTATTTCAAAAGTGTTACCCAAGCAGTGTGTTTCATTAAAATACGTTTTGGCCTAAATGAAGCACCCACCGCGCCGCCTGTATGTAAGTTTAGGCAAAAGGCTCGTGAGCCTGGCCTACAGCCAACACCCTACCTTACGAGGCGTACGAGGCGCATTTTCATCTGGGCGGCTATGTTAATACCCGTGCGGATTTTCGAATGGTGGCATCATAGGCCCATTTTATTTCGAAAATACTGCTGGAAACGCCATTTCGATCAACGGAAAGTGCTAAAGAGCCACGATTATCGATTTTTCTGAGCTGAAATTGAATGAAATTGGGCGATTTTTACTTTAAATACGATCTGTTGCGCTCTTATTTAGGATATCGTGTTATCAGCCGCCTTAGCGATGTAAATTGGCCTACTCGGAACTTCGATTTGACCACGCGGGCAATCTGAAAAAGATTTAAACCTTTATAGCGAATATTGTCCGAGCCATTCATGAGTTAGAGCCGGGAACAGTTAACAAGGTCTTGGAAAATTAGGCTGTCAGGATGCGCTGCTACTACAAAGCCAGCTGTGACAACAACATGAATCAAATCGTATTCCATAACTAAAAGGAATGTTCGCCATTTCTTATAAAGCCATAATAATCGAAAATAATTGATTTTCGTTTTTTTTTATTTTATTTTTAAAAGTAAACCTGTATATGCACTACCCTTTATATGCGAATGAAAATTTTCCCTCGCATTCAATTCGTAACATCAAACTGTAACACTCAGCTACGAAACTTTTTCGTTGTATTCCATGTGTCCAGATGTGAACAGCACGCGATATTGGTACTGAGTTCCTATGCGATCCCCATCTTACCACCAGTGGTTTACGACCTACCAGACGGAAGAACGACCAAGTTTTTACACTGTTTTTACATTAAGTCAAATATTGGAAAAGACCGACGAATTTAAAGTCAAGGCTTACTACTATTTCATGCGACTTCAAAGTCGCCTATTATGATAGCAATCACAGTCGTAAGCTACTTAAGAGGATGGCCGAATTCGAGATATTAATCCAGTTTCAATATAGTGTTTGCTCAGATAGTGCACAGGGGATCATGGCCGGGATCGAACAGAGTGAAAGACTCTTTCGACCAACATGCATTACAAATTGCAGGAATAGACAATAAGCTACTGGTTTTCATCACGTAAGTGGTAGTCATATGACTTATCATATATCAGGATCAAAAGCTGATAGGTATTACTGCAAGAGACATTTTCTAGTTGTATAATCTTCCTTCTTAGCGATCAGAATCAGGTGCCCAGAACATGTGGTTAATGCCTTTAAAATTCTTGGTTTTTGGTTTTTTTAATTTCGAAGTTTATATCAACCACTCATTGAAGGAGGATGTTAGAGGCTGTACAACTGAAACATATTTATGTCAAATTCCGTTTAAGCATCCATAAGGATCGATAATTGTCTCAGCAAAGCCGAGAAAGGTATTCATCAGATATGTTGTTTCAAACATATCTACATATCATAATTTCCACATGCTGCATACTTTATGTGTGAAAATATGTTGTATTTTAAGTTTAAATATTCCGCTTTCGTGCAATCGTGTTTTGATTTGTGCCTTACTGTGAGATTCAAACTTTGCCCAATTTTATGAATTATTCCCAAAAACTTCTATGCCAAATTTGCTTAAAAAACCTTCTTCCTCCAACTGAGGATTTCACAGGATGGCCTAATATACAATGCAGCTACTTTCTGCGTCGTAAGGTGTAAGGCGAACTAGAATAGCCAAATTTTCATGTAAATGTTGTGCGGATTTCTGCTTACAAAGACTTGCACCTTTTGAGTGGCAGTTTTAACTAACGTTGGACGTTGAATTAAATTTTACTGTTAAAAAATTTATTTTCAAGTTGCTTGGACATAGGTATATTTCAAATCCGCGATTACTACCAGTTTTCTTCCTTCACCAGTTTCAAAATAGAGTAAATAGAGTGAGTGTGTTGAAACACTCGGCTTGCTACCTAGCAATCTTGTCAGAGCTAAAAATGCTTAACATCTTTGTGCTTATATGTTACGTGAAGAACGTTAGGACGACCATTAGGAACAACAGCGGATAACAATAATATAAACATATGTTTGACGTACAAAAAAATAGTTTTTCCCTTCTTAGTAAGAGGTGATTCATCGTGGAGTTGATTTTCAATAGGCTTTTTTTGACAGATCACGCGTGACTCCTATCAAACTGCTTTGTCACTTTTGTTCAGTAACGTTTGGCAAGTCATCATGGAAAGACCCACACGACAACAGCGTCTCCAAATTGTTCATCTGTATTACGAAAATCAGCGTTCTGTGAGAAATGAAAAAAACTTACGTTGCGCATAATCGACCTACTGAAACCACTATTGCCAATACCATTCGCAAATTTGAGTCCCAGTTTACATTAGTAGATAATACTTGACCGGTTAGACCACATCCAGCACGTAGTGAAGAGGCTATAGCAGTTGCAGCTGAGAGTGTACGCGAAGACCGTGACGAATTAAATAGCTTGGCTTGGTGTATTCGACAACTTGGCGTATTTTACGGGAGGATCTCGGCTAAAAGCGTACAAAATTCAACTTGTGCAAGAATTGAAGCCAGGGGACTTTAATTTTCTTCATATTTTCATCAAATGGGCTCTAGAAACACTCAATGAAAATCCGGTATTTTATCGTGAAATTTTGTTCAGTGATGAAGCCCATTTTCGGCTCAATGGATACGTTAATAAACAAAATTGTTACATTGGGGCAGATGAGCAACCCGAAGAATACCAAGAGCTACAATTACATCCATTAAAAACAACAGTATAGTGTGGTTTATGGGCTGTTGGAGTCATTGGTCCATATTTCTTCAAAAATGAGTCAAATCATGTTAATGGACTATGTGCTTCCTGAAATTCAAGCACATGGTCTCGGTGAGCTCTAGTTTCAACAATACGGCGCTGCGACCCATACAGCGCGTGAAACAAAGGAATTGTTGAGAAATCATTTTGGATATCACTTAATTTCACGTTTAAATTGGCTGTTTACATAGGGATATGTAAAATCTGAGTTCTTCAGGAACAAGTCAGCTGCGATTGACGCTTTGGAAGCCAATATTACTCGTGTTTTCCGCGAGATACCAGTCGCTCGCCCAAAATTAGACCTTCCGAATAGACCACCTCAGACGTAGTCGTGGCCAATATTTACATGATACCATTTTCTCAGAGTAAATGAAATTAATTGTTCTTTTAACCGATAATAAAAATTTTAAGTTCGCTTTCAAATTTATGTGTTTTAATTTACATTATAAATCAAACCCCACGATGAATTACCCTATACTAGTCTTATCGTAACGGTTTTCAGATGATGCCACCGAAGGTTGTTACGATTTGACCAGTTACAAGCGGCCGGTTGGACGTCCTGTTGGGTGGGTGTATGACCACTTTTAAATTTTTTAATCCACTTGCGAATGGTTCGTTCGGCTGGTGCAGAGTCCGGGTAACACTTATCAAGCCATTTCTTTGCATCGGCTGCATTTTTTCCCATCAAAAAGCAATGATAAATCAACACACGAAATTGTTTTGAATCCATTTTTTTCACAATAACAAAAGTTGCTTCACTCACAACGCTATATCTCGAGAACTAATCGTCCGACAGCTGTTAAATTTATACACTTATCTTTTCAAGGTTGGTACTAACTGGAACTTTTCAGCCCATGTATTAATTTTAGTTCTTATAAAAGAAGTCGCTACTTAACATATAGATGCAATACAAATGCATACAGTATCTATTAAAACTTATTAAACGTTGCTTTCGTCTAAAATATTGTTTTGCCTTCAGCTTGCCTCAAAGTTGTCGATGTGGCTGTTGTAATTTTGACTTTTAATACCACGTTCACTACGTGTTTGTATAATTTCCACTTACATTGAGGAAATTGAGGTATTCAAATGGCCCATTATATGTAATATCAAATTCCTCGAAAACAATTTATTTGTGAATGGAGTCGTAGAAATGGTGAGTTCAGCCAGATCATAACAAAGGAAGAAAGAAGTTTTCTTGTCATTTCCCATAACATAGTTACTACCATTCCGTAGCTGCCAATATGAAGCTTGACTCGCATGGGAATAGGATAATGCAAAGACTCGAAATTACAATGAAATTATCATCGCGGTACATACAATATATAAAAGCCTTAGTAAAATCTTTTTAATTGTTACGTCACGGAGACAGAATTCGATTAAAAAGTAATGGCTTCGAAGAATAGGTAGAGAATAAATATGGACAATAGCGAGTGAACAACACATTTAAATCAATCAAACACGGTTAAGAGAGTTAAACTCTAAACAGTGAATTTCCATCTACCGGTATTTCTTCCAGGAATGGAATGTTTTAATGAATAATTTATTTTTTCCATTTTGAAACAAGGGAAAAATGTGCTACAGTACAAGTAGAAAACAAGAAGGTTTCTGCAAAGTTCATAAAAGAAACAGAAACCAAAGTCTAGCCACTTTACGACAAAACAAACAAACACCGGCTATCAGATGCATATACTAAGGAAATTCTTTTTTGTTGAAAGTTCTTTTAAACTATTTCGAAAGGTGGCAACTTCGACAACAAACTTGGCTATCAGTAAATTCAAATTTGTCTATCTTACATCGATTTTCACAACTCTGCTTCAACAACATCGGCTGCCAAAAGTGTAAATTAATCGTTTGCGTTGATACTTGTATTTTTGAATTCAATTATTTTAGAAAAACAGTTCGCGACAGCCGCATTAGAAATTCAATTTCCCAAACACAATTTTTGGCACATTATTGCGAACTTTAAAAAAACAAAAATCTTAAAATTCTTTGTATACTTTGCCATACTTATTTGCTCGTAGATATTTTGACATAGCCATATCTACCTAAACATAAATAACGGTTCAAAAAGCAATTTACGTAATTCACTCATTAGAAAATTGAAAGAAGTTAATTACTGAAAGATACATTAGTTTCACTTAGCGTTCAATTGTGGTTAGGGGAGAACACATCGGAAAGGATACGATCAGTAGCCATTAGAGAACAAAACGTTTCTGGCTCTTGACCTTTTCCTTAATGATAAGAAATAGAGTAGGAGTACGAGAACATACCTACTTCCCATAAGTGGGATGTAGTTCAGAAAGCAATTATGTACGTTTACGTCCTTAGTAAAAGATGTACCTATGTATTATACTTAAAGTCCTCCACAGCAGAGTAAGCTACGAGTACCACTTAACATTATCAGCTACAGTTTCAGCTTCAGGTTCAGCTTCAGATGGTTATACTCGTACACAAGTTGGTATTCAAAAATAGACTTCTTGGAGTGTTTTGTGCAACTAGCAGCTAATGGCTCTCAATTGGAATGTTCGACAAAAATAGTCCGAAAGTACGTTCTTCCAGAGTAGTTGTCTTAAATGCGAGGGTTGGCCGTAATAGGCCATATGCTGAACCCGTACTCCATATGCAGAGGAGGAGGAAACAAATGCATGCCTTAGGCAGTGCAGTGTCAGTGCAGTATACTTAGTCTATATCTATGTCTGTGTTGTGCTATGTTTTTTTTTGTGGGACAATCCGGGTCAAGCAATTTGTATCCATTTGCCAGTGCTCTAGCTAAAACACTTTTTGGAGCCTCACTTTGGTTGGTTTATCTTGTGGTCAATAATGCATAGGAACCCATTAAAATCTGGGCCACACTTGGAGAATCTCAGCTTTTAGAGAATCCACACCAAAATATCATTGAATGGTCGCAACTCATCCGACAGAGATAACCGCGAAACGGCACGTACGGATGGATTCGAAAAGTCGTGCATCTTGTGGGCGTTTGTTCGAATGTGTGTTGTTTGGAACTTCCTGCTAATGTCATCCGTAGCCTGAAACCAAATCTCTTAACCTGGTTTCGTGCGGTAGATATCATGTTTCGACTGAATGTTACATAAGTTTTTTCTTGTTCGTCATTTTGTATGCTGCAGTTGTTGCCACATCCGTTCGCAAATGTGAACGCGTGTACCTGCATAATTTCGGACTTACAGAGGTCTTGAGTTGAATTATTTTGTTGTTGGTATTTTCCTATTTTTTTTTTTTTCTTTTTTTTTCTTCGAACTCCATGTGCAAAGAAGCGTCTCTGTGCAAGGTGGCTGCGCACAAAGTGGAAAAGACACGAAACAGTGAAATATTTTTGAAAGTTTCTTTTTTTTAAGTTTTTTGAAATTTTAGTCACCCGGTGTCTGTGTAGGAATAAAGCCAGTTGTAAAGCAGTTTGGTATGCTGAAGTAAATTTTTTTTTTTTTTTTTTTTTTTTTTAAACAGAGACATACCTGTAGAGGAGTATTTGTTGTTGAGTGAGACTTTGAGACTATTAATCGCCATGGCAGAGTAAATATTTTTCGCATTTTTCCGCGGAATGTAATTGTTTTTCTTGAATGGAGTTGGTCTTGGAATAATTTTATGGATGTGAATGGAAGCCATTGCGTGCTGAGTAGAAAAGTTAGGTTTGTCGCTTATTAGCACTTAAATTACGCTTAAATGGACAAAGGTATTTACTCAGCTCTGCAGTGAAACGGGTTTTGTGGCAAGCGAGACAGAAAGGCACCGTTCGGCTTTAATTAGAGATTTGCCCACTTTTGGAGCCACTTTGAGACTAAATTACGGTTTAGTCATGTGTATATGATATGAACCTGCGTACATACCTCAACTAGATAGAGTATTTGTATGTATCAAAGTGGGTTGTTTAGAATAAAGACTTTAGGATTTATTAAATATGTACCTCTTACCGAGCGACCACTTCCAGAACTAGTTTACCGATTATAACGTTGAGCAATTGAATAAGATTATTCAGATGTAACTATTTTTAAAAAAAAACTAAAATATCTTAAGAGTGTCAATGGAACTTAGCTCATCGAGAACTCATTGTTTGTTTACTATTAGTAGTATCTATATCGCTTTAATAATATTGAACTCCTTATCAAGAAACGAGAATTCTATGGTAATAAGTTAAAAGTTGGTGAAAGAGATTCTTGTCTGTCAGGAATCACCTTAGGTAATGTAAAGCATCGTTAAGATGAAAACGACTGGAATATAGGTGACTTCTTCGTAGCAGTGGAACCCTGTTCAATTGCCCTAGTCCTTTATGCCCTGAGCAGGTGAAAGTTTTGTTAACTTTAGCAATATCCCTCCCCAAGGCGAGTGAAAAATTCAAATACTTGATAATAAGATGGATAGTGTAGAAGAAAAAGAATACTCAATACTGTTATGTACTATATAATACTCTGTGAGGTAATGTTGTTGTGTAAGATTTACTTCACCTTTTATCTACTGAGCAATACTAAATATATTGAACATAGATATGTAGACCAACAGGTCCCTTTTGGCGAAAAGCTAATACGAACGTAAACCAACACGGGTTCTTTGTGCTCTTACAAAGTTAGGATTGTTCTATGAAGAGCAACAACTGATGTGAAATATAAATCTCAGGAGATTCCTTTGATTAATAGTATGATTCGTTGACGTTTGTTATGAAAGTTTTTAATAAAATTTTGACGAAGATAAATGAAGTCCATTTTTGAAACATCGGTGTAAAATATACACCAATGTTGGTTACTTGCGTTCTCCTTAACTCATTTCGGTCAGGAATTCTTATAGGATTCGGAAAACAGCATTAGAAACATGTGATTTATATTTATGATAGAATCGCTGAAACGTACTAGCAAGACTGTATGAAGGCGAGTTCAACACTACTGGCCCTTGCGTAGCCCAATCTATAATACAAAACATTATACGAGTATATCTCGCAGAACGCTGTGCTCCTCTAATTATATGTTTTGAAGACTTCCTTCAATCCTTCCCCTTTAATAGCAAATATTATGTTTTGATGGGTCTGACAACCGCTGTATAAATCTAATAATCTGCAGTCTAGAAAATTTAACTCGCTTTTATGACATGCTTTTGAATGTTTTCTTTTCAGTTCGGTTTGAGTCGTATAATCATATCCAGCTGAAGTTTAGTTCCCAGAATTCTGAGGTTTGATATTTGTTTGTGTAACGATCAAAATATGCCTTCGGTGTTTTACTCGTAGCCCTTTACAACAATTTTTCACCGGCAAGTATATGTTCTTGAGCCTTTGGCTAACAACTGAAGAAAATTTGCCCAACGCCAAAATGACGACATTATGAGCGTAGTCTGTAGAGTAAAGCTCATTATCAATAAATATTACAAAAATCTCCGCAACATATATTGTATATTCGAGTCAAGTGAATTATACGCGATTTGTGTAGATGTTGATACTGGCGTCCAGTTGAGCTCGTTGTACACTGCGTAGAATCACGTCGTCTTTAGAGCTGGGATCTCTTTATCTGACTGGATACTACCTTACGGAGTTCCATAAACATACGTGAAAACCAACAAAATTATCTCAAGTACGTTATAAATAATTAGAAGTGTGACGTAGTTATAAAGGTAGGCGGCTTTAGTGCTTTGGGTTGTGATAACACAGACCTGGAAAGTATTGTCAGCATGAGTGGGAATGAAATGATTTTTTATTTAGCAATATGACTATTACCCAGTGCATATCTCTTATGCACACTCCAAAGGAGTTATTATAATATAACACAAATGGGCTCAAAATAAACAAAATATAAAAATAACGCTCTCCGTGTCCATATTGCTGACAAAAGAAAACCTCCAATGCAAAGTTTCTGCGGGTGCTTGTGTCATCTCTCATGTCATACGATCATCATATCCAGTTTTATTAGGCCCAGTACGTTTCTCAAAATAATTTACAAATGGTTTGAAATTCAGATGGAGGTTAGGCCGGTAAAAATTTTCTAGACTAAGTCAGGGAAAGTTGAAAGGTGGTGGCGGATCAGCCCTAAATGGAACAACGACTGTGCTCAAATAGCCGAACATGGTTACGGTATAACTGACCCCTTTATATCTCTAATGGTATATGCCGCCGGCGATCATGTAACTGCCCGGCCATTAAAAAAATAATCAGTTACAAAACAACAACAAGCCTCGATACGGGCGGACTGTTGACAACCCCTGCAAACGTAACAAGGGACAACGAACTTCGGATCCGTATGTGTAATGTTAAGTCCCACAATAGACCTCGTGCAGGCGAACAACCAGCTGAGGTCCTGGAATGCTGCAAAGCAGATATAACTGCTATGTAATGGGAAGTTAAAAAACTCCGATATTTTCTACGGCGATTGTTATTGACGGTAAAAGTAGCGAATTTGTTGTTAGAAGCAGACATGTTAACAAGCGCCCCGTAACAATCCGTATTAAGGTTACATTTACCACATTTTCCCCACAGAGGGAAAAGATAACGAGCTCATGGAGAAAACATACGTAACATGCCTTAGTTAGAGAGGACATCTTTGGTAGTATTGTCAGAAACCATAGCCTGCACGACACAACCTCCGATAATGGATTCAGGCTAATCGACTTTGCAACGGGGCGAGACATTGCATAGCTAACAAGCGATTCCCTCATCTCTATATTCACAGAAGAAAGTTGAGACTGTCAATCGGGTTGATCACATTGCGATCGACGCAAGGGGCAACTCCAATATTATGGATGTCTGAAGGTTCGAAGGGGCCATCATCGACTCGGAAAATTACTTTGTTGTACGATTACGGATATTCCGAACATCGCAAAGGCAAGCTAATATCGTGAGGAAGTTTGACGTCGGATGGATACAATCGCAAGCGATGAGCAAATCGTTTTTCGTTGGAGTGTCTCTTAATCGTTTAATAGGTCCTATACTGCCAGCATCAAGTATTGAAGAACAGTGTCAACATTGCCAAAAAACTATCAGTGATGCCGCTTGTGATGTTCTGGATTTCACTCGGCTACCACAACGAAACCCCTGGTTTGACGACGAGTGCACATGCAGCTAAGCAAGATGCATAAAAAGGACTAGAGCTGTTCGCGGGCTCTACGATCAGAAGAGGAGAAAAGAACACCAGCTTATCAGTAGGAAAAAGAAGGAAGACGAGAAGCATGAGGATATTGAGAGATACTTCTCCAAGGATGAGATTCGCAAGTTTTAAGAAGTCTCAAGAACCAAAACCATTAGAGACGACACAAGATTTTTAAAGACCATTCCTGTAGACTGTATAACAACAATGACGAACGAAATACCGCTGTCTATCAGAATGAAAACTTGGATGATGTAAGCCAACGATTTCGTCTACCTGACCTGGATGAAGCAAAGATAGCCATGTTTAAACTTAAATCCAAAAAAGCTGCTGGCACGGGATTACTTAGTAAGAAGCATACACCAACACATCTGTAAAATATGGTCGGACGAACGTATGCCCGATGAATAATATCTCAGCATTGTTCTTGACAATCGCTGGTTCTTTGGGCTAAGAAAGCAACTGACTAACAAAGCCCTCTCTCGAACAAAAAAAATATATATATAAGACCTTAATTATCTCAGTCCTGTCCTACAACGCAGAAAATGGACTGTATCAGGAATATTATGAGGATTTTTCCTCGATTGATGTTTAGCCCCGTCTGGAGGAGGAGATATAACGACGAGCTATACGGGTTTTACAGCGACATCGACTTAGCCAGTAGAATGAAGGTTCAACGATTGAGATGGCTGGGTCATGTAGATCGGATGGACACCTCTACTCTGGCCCGAAAAATCTACGAATTCGCGAACGAGGTACAGCACAGTAGAAAAAGACCGCGACTCAGGATCAAGGTCGAGCTGGCCGAAGACGCTATTTGGTTGAGACCTAGATCCACAGCTGACTGTAGCGCTACGGTAAGTAAGGTGATTAAGATCTGATTAAGAATATGTCGATTATATGAACTATTGCTGATTTTACTAGGATTATCGAAATTTTACCTAAAGACTCTGTTTTGTTGCTTAAAGTATAATAGGTTCAGCGGTTTTGCACTCACACAAATACCAAAAATGAGTCTCACTTATGAGAATTTTGATAGAATTATACTGTTACGAATAGTACGCGACTAAAACTAAAATTTTGGTAGCATGACGCAGTGGTTAGGTTCGTGGACTATTACGCAAGAGGGTCTGGGTTCGAATCTACACCGACACTGAAAAACAGACGTTACCTTCCTTTCAATGCGCAATGGTACCACAAAAGTGAAATCTTTTGCCTTTAAAGGCCTTTAACTCGTTGCAATTTTACAAACTGCCTTATACATATGCATACTCGCACATATTAATTGTATGTTTTTGTTATTCCTATTAAAGAACACCGGGAAGTGTCGATGTGACCCACTCACGTTTAATTTTATTTAGATTAAGCAAATAGCAATAGCAATACGTAGCAAGAAATTGTCCACTAGGGTAAACCTTACATATATTTACTCAAGTGTCGTGTTAGCAGGTTTAAGTGAATTTTATACTGATGATCGAGTATCGTGTTGTCACTGGCAATACCACTGATAACCTTGGCGACATCTATGACTTATAGCTCACGTTTGAAGCTCTTTAAATTTCAGCGATCTTATCGGTCATTGAAGTATGTTTTATACAAACTTACCTTGAACTAAAAATGGTTCGAGGTTTCCGTTGACAAATACACAGGTTAATTATACAATACTTTCTGCAGATTGACTTGAAATTAAAAAGGCCATCGCCACTAAAATGATAGCTAACCTAAATACAGATACTCATTCAGCAACAACTCATTTGAATGTCATTAGAGTTACTTAACCATAACTCTAGCAATAATCAAATCAAATTCGCTCCAATTAAATGCATTCAATGATAAACAAAAGTACTTTTCCTGATATACACACTCATACAGAGCTATGCATTGACGAGTATGTATGTCCGTATGCTAAGCATTCTACAATACAAACCGAACATGAAGTCACAACAAATAACTAACAACTGGGTCATCTGAGTTCAGTCCCTCGTTCCAGAGTTTCAATGAAATAAAATATTAGATTACAACTGACACAATCCGTTTCCGTATCATATGGAACAGCCAACGGGAACTTATAAAGGGTGCAGATACTATGAATGTTCCCTGTAAATAAGAACATACGTCAGACCACGCACTAATATGAAGAAGCGATACAACGGCAATTGAACTTATTCAGCTAAATTGTGGTCATGACGACGCCCATGATAGACCGAAGTGACAATGATCTCTTCAAGAATCACTTAAAGTTATTTCTGCCCCCCATTTCAAATGATAACAGAAATCCGATAGCACTTTAGATCTTGAGAATCATGTAAACTGATCATCGTCGCCATGGTTAATCGGATGGTGGGGTATTACTGTGATTTATGTTCTATCTAAGCGAGTGATGATTTATTCACGCTGATGGAATTTGGTTTAGTATTCGTCTGGCCTACAGTTCCTAGGTGCATCTGTTTCTTGTCTAATGAAACGTTTGATTTACTTGGATTCCTGTAATGTGGTTGCGTTGGGTTATTTATGTTATACGAGTATATGAAAAGCAACTATTTTCTTGGAAATACTCTCCATTAGAAGTTTACAAAATGTGGAATTTTTAAATTTTAAAGTTTAGAAAAATTTTTTTATGAAATATGTGAATATCATGCGGCCGATTGTATTGAGGGAGCATGTATAATGCTAATGTATCCGGTCCCAAGGTAGGTTTGATCTTCAGGTCAAACTCAATCCTGTGCAGTCAATTTCGTACAAACATCTTTCAAAAGTCTCGAAAATATCTATGAACTAGCAATGTACGTCATAAGGCTTAAGAGCTCCTATGTATTTTACATCGAAGCTTGTTAGTTTATCTGATCCCAGCTTTGTGGGATGACGGACGACATTTAACCCGATTCAAAGACTACGGACAATAAGTGTCGGAAGATCTTCATATCGTCTTCAGCGATTCGGAAAAAAATCGGTAATTTTCGCAAAAGTCCGTTGCTTTTTATTATCAGTAGAAATGCAATTTTAATATTAATTCTCTGTTGTAAGCTGCTAAGGAAACAGCGTTAGCGTGGGTGACTTAAATGACGCAAAAAACAGTTGGTCTCAGTTCTTTGTCTAAATACCGTATTTAATCAACTCCACAAGTAATTCAGATATGTGGGAGAAATATAGGGTTTTCTAATAACGACTTGACAAACCATTTGAGATATTTCAAAAACTTTATTATTGACTTGAAGTACCATCAAAACCTTTATGAATGATTATGAATGATCCATTGAGCCAAAAATGAGCTTCGTCACTGAAGATGATTTTGCGTTGAAATTTATCATATTGGCGCATCTTCTCCAGAACACAATCGGAGAACGTACGTCGCTTCAAATTGTCCATCGGCTTCAATTCTTGAGTCAGCTTGATCTTGTATGGGTGTAAAGCAAGATCCTTACGCAAAATACGCCATAATGTGATCTGAGCGATGCCCAATTCTTGAGAACGCCGTGGAATTGACTGATTTGGATCGTTTGCTACGGACGTCTGAACGGCAGCGATATTTTCGACACTTCGACCAACCCGTTGTCTCACTGACACGGAAACATCACACAACGAATATGTAGACTCAAATTTTTGCACTAAAATTGTTATTGCCTGTCTATTGCCTAACTTCGAAAATTGGAGTTAACGCTCTTAAAGTTGTAGTCACCGACTCCGAATATCTGTAGAAAATTTTTATAATTTGCAGACGTTGCTCGTTAGTGTACTTTACCATGATGAAAATGTTGAGTTTACTGAATAAATTGACAGTGACAGTTTAATGATTAGTGAAAGAGTGCGTTCATAAATTAAATTCAAAGTTGTCAAGTCCCTATTGAAAAACCCTATACTATATGTAGCATTGGAAGTGGATCAGTATTTTCCTCTAAAATATGAAAATCGTTTTTCTGTTATAATAAAACTAAATTTTGTAATCCTAAATATTTAAACGTAGTTTTCTTTTGAGTCTTTTGTATTCGACTTCAAGGATAATAACAACGTGAATGTACATAGTATGCGTTAAATACTTTGAAGAACTAGAATGAGCGCTAGTCAATAGAAAGATTTTTCTCTACAGGGTTGTTTCTTTTCAGGCTGGAGAGCTGATGTTCATTCGCTCTAAAAGTTGTGGCCACCTTAGTCGACTTATATGCATTTTCTAACCAGGTCAGGGTACAGGTTGTCAACATAAACGGAGTCAAAAATCACTTAAAGGATTTCGCGCTCTAATATCTTCATCCACCTATTTACGCTTCTGCGCCATAAGGCAAAACTAGTATGATAAAATAGACTCTCGTTAGGGTTTCTTGACAAGGCCTTGTTACTCATTTGCCGAAGGCCTTATTAGGCCAAAGTAACAGCGATTGGCAAAGGGTAAGTCTTTGTTTTGGACTTGGACTATCGATTTGGACTTATTGGGTTTTTCCCAGGATCTGTCGTATTACCATTGTTTGGTCGATTGTGGACTGGCTTCAGGCGTTTATATAAGACGACGGATAAGATCTTGTATGCCATGTTAAGGAGATTGTTGAACGGGACCCATTTTTTGATTTCTTCTGTTTGGTACGAATAGGTGCACCTAAATGAGCTTTCTCATAGCAAGGCAATGCCTAAACGCAAAAACGGTTCGATGAATCATACCTCGAAATATGGTAGAACTGGTCTAATGTGAATTAGAAATTTAGTGATAAGTTGCTTATTTTAAAGCGAAAAACTGTCATTCGCCAGAATGATTCTAAATTTCCATACTTACACTCTAAAAGCCTATGCTTTACACGTTTCTCAAACATTTAACAGAAAACGTTGATCCCCTGATGACTGTATAAAAACTTCCAAAAGCTGTTGTATGCAAAATAAGAACTGCCACAACATTCTCTAAGTTTCTACGAAGATCTGATATGAAAAAGAATATTTTTAACAGACCTGCAGAATTTTTATGTCTCAAAAATACATAACTTAGTTTTAGAGTTTATACTTAAACTTTATTCAGCAAACCAGATCCTAAATATATTTAGGTCCCAGTTGATTTCAGCAGCCAAGTTCAATACATTTCAGGCACCATATGCACAGCCTATGTCATCAGCGAAGGCAGTAAGTGAACCTTTAAAATTCATATCAAACAGCGAATTAATGTAAACGAAAAACAAAACAGGTGTCAGAACAGAACCCTGTGGTAATCCAAGATTCAGAAACAGAATATCACTCCCAGTGTCCCCAAATTTTACCCTTTTTGGGAGATAAATTAAGAAGGTTTTTTAAGTTTCCTTAGCTAAATATGGTCGTTTGCAATGTGGATTACCATTATATCAAAAAATAAACCTTAAGTGAACTATTATTGTATCTGCCGTGGAGATTTGGAAAAACACTACAACAAAAATGTTGAAATACTGAGGGAAGTAGCAATTGAAAGTATTATCAATTTTAAGTTTATCAGTAATCTGGAAAACAGGTAGTTTGACGATCAGTTGGTGCATATATTGGGTCTATAACTTCGTGCGGTTTGCTAAGAGATGGCGTAACTTGTATTATTCCATTGGAACATGCGTTGGAAAGCATTGTACGTCATTTCAGTGTATGTCATTCATTTGAAGCTTAAACAACAATAATTTTTTTTTCACTCAAATATGTCGAACTATGTGCCTGAAAAAGTTTTTTTGCGGGAAATTATTCTTCATTACTTTAATATGAAGAAAACTGCTGCCAAAAGTGGTTTGCACGATTTTGGCTTGGAAGACGATGAACGTTCTGGGCAGCCAAAAAAGTTTGAAGATGAAAACTGGAACCATTACTCTATGAAGATTGTTGCCAAACACAAGAAGAACTCGCAGAATCTTTGGGTGTCACTCAAGCAGCCATTTCAAAACGTTTAAAAGCAGCTGGACATATTCAAAAGCAAGGAAATTGGGTTCCACATGAACTCAAGCCGAGAGACGTCGAAAGGCGGTTTTGCATGTCCGAAATGCTGCTGGAACGCCACAAAAGGAAGTCATTTTTGCATCGGATTGTAATGGTGATGAAAAATGGATCCTTTACGACAACCCCAAGCGCAAAAAATCATATGTGAAACCCGGCCAACCAGCCAAATCAACGGCAAAGCCGAATATCCATGGCGTGAAGGTAATGCTCTGTTTTTGGTGGGATCAGATGGGTGTGCTGTATTATGAGCTGCTAAGACTGGGTGAAATCATCAATGGACGACGCTACCGAACACAATTAATCCGTTTGAACAGAGCAGTAGCCGAAAAACGCCCGGAATATGCGACCAGACACGAGGCAATAATTTTCCATCATGACAACGCTCGGCCCCACGTTGCTATTCCGGTTAAGAACTATTTGGAAAACAGTGCATAGAAAGTCTTACCCCACCCGCTTTATAGCCCAGACCTTGCCCCTTCTGACTACCATTTGTTCCGGTCGATGCAGAACGCCTTCACTGAAATACGGTTCACATCAGAGCCGATTATCAAAAATTGGCTTGATTCATTCTTGGCTGCCAAGCCGGCGCAGTTGTTTTGGGATGGGATCCAAAAATTGCCGGAAAGATAGGAAAAAGTCATAGCTTCAGATGGGCAATACATTAAATAATACTATTGTACGTGTTTTTCTTTAATAAAGGTTCAAGTTTTGAAAAAAAAAAACCGACGAATTTAATTACATACCCAATAGATAAACAGAAAACATATAAATCGCCGATGTAGAGGATTAGATCAGTTCCTGAGCTCTGCAAGCAAAGAAGGAAGGACGCACACTGGCTTCCCAGAGGGAAGAAAAAAGATCAGACGAAGCACGAAATCGAGAAAATTGGGAGATGTTATGTACCAAAAGGTAAAAAGAACATGCCAAGTCAGTAAAGTTGTGTGAGCTATTAAACTGCGATCACGATTAACATTCCGCTATCAAGCAGAACAGTTCAATTAACCTGTACGATGATGGGCAACAATTTCGTCTAACATACCCATAACCAAATTTAGGTCCAACAGGTTTACCACTTGCTGATGTCCTAGCTGGGTAGCGGTTGAGGGCGAGATATGAAATAAGCATAAAGCAAATCATATCTAAAGTATAGACGGACGAAAAATTGCTGGTCGGATGAAACCTGCGTGTCTGATCCTGAAGAAAGAAGCCCCTATACTCTGAATCCCATCAACATTGCCTATAACATTTTCTCTACCCTACTACGCAAACGCCTAAAAGCTTTTGTTAACCCGCCAACTAGTCTCTAGTTTTTTAACGATCCTCCAATTCAAACCAACGTTCAACACCTATTTCTTGATAAAAATTATTAGTTTTGTACAGCAATGGATGGATAATCTTTTTCCCGGGACTTTTGATGAAAAGTCAACACTAGAGGCATAATCTTTTCAAAACTTGTACAATTACGAGTACTTGCTGATATGGATGATTATATGGAGCTGTTTCTGAGATATTTGCAAGTATTAAATCAGGGGCGGCGAAGGTACCCCTGGCGTTAAACGGATAGAGATCGAAGTACATGCTGTTATCGAGAAAGGACACAAAAAATCGACGACTTCAATCACCTCAACGTGCGAAATTGAATACAAAAAGCCATACTCAAGACTGATGGTCCGTCATTTCCAGTATCCTGATCAAAATGCTGCCAAGCTATCCCCCACATCCTAAGTAAACATAAAGTTGGTTTGTTTTTTTGCGTTAAGGACGTATTGCTTATATATTGCCTTCGCAAGACAGATTCGCCTTTCAATAGTAGTTTTAATCACATTTCACCATAACCTTTTAATTCAAGCAGTCAAAGATTAAAAAATAAATAAAACTGAAAACTGGGATACGTAAGCAAAAACTAAATTAAACCATTACGTTGGCAAAGCTAAGGATCCCCACCCAATGGCAATAAGTGACAATTTTCCTTTTTAATTACTGGTGGTGTCAGCAATTTCCTTTCCCCATTAAGAAACTTTTCCCTTTTTTCTTCTTCGTCTAATTCAATTTGACAAAGAAGTTTACTTTTCACTGTTTTCAATTTGTTACTTCAAAATGTTTTTAACCTTCGAAAGGTAATCCCTATTCATACCATTCGCACATAAGGCAGGGAAACAAAACTCTATTGTCCCACTGCTTGGAGCAATGTCATTTAATTCTCCTGTTCTCCTTTCTTTTCATTTTTTTTTTTTTGTATTGAAATAGGATACGCACCAACAACAAAAGAACAAAATTAAAAAAACAGCAGCTCTAGTAAACTCATTTAAATACTAAATCCACGCCCGAAGAGTTATATTATAGACTTGGTTTGACAACAAATCCAACACCCACCGGGGTACGTAGCCCTCAACATGGAATTCACTATATATATATAAATACTATATCCTGCCCAGAGCTTGTGAGAGTAAACATCATGAATAATTAGGCAGTTAACGCAAAATTTACTTTTACCAGGCCACCGAGTACCAACACTCTGGCAAAAATTGTGGGACAGTTTTTCTTCCCCCAAGAGAGAGAACAAATAGGCTAAACGTTTGATCCTACCCAACCCTCGTTCTTTCGTCAAACACACCATTTTCTACTGTCCTGTTTCCTTCTCTTTAAGAAAAAGAGAAAAGTTGGAAAAAATTAAATTAAATTTACTCGTAACACTACCGCCATTTAATTAAAGCGACACTTCATAAAAAAATGAACCAAGGAAACTGCAGGCAAAAAACTTAGATGCCGATGGTGCTAGTCTGGCAGTGAGTTTGTATGTATAGTAGTGTGGGAGGACCTGCTGCAAAGGCCAACTTCTATTATTCACGCTACGCGATGTCTTGGCTAATTTAACAATTTCACATCACGCCAAATGACTGCGATGATGATGATGACGGGGCTATAAATCCGCACCCCGTATCAAATTGAAAATGTCAGCTCTTCGGTGTCTTTAACACTGTCGCAGTCTGAGTACATACCCATAGTACTGGTGGCACCCGTAGAACCCGCAGCACCCTCTTTTTGCGAGAACTATCCTGTCTCTATGGATAGCAAATTTCTTGTTCTTTGCTATGTTTATGTCGCTGCCGCTGATGATGACAAAGATGACGAACCAGGTTAGATAAAGGCCGCACATTCCTTTCACTTTGAGATACAGCGCTTCATCGTTTTGCAAAGGCCTATAATTAGAGCAGCAATCTTGAGCTAATATAAAAGGTTATTCTTATTCTGCACCATATGTATGTGTACCTACCGAACTTTACCGTGCACAAACCATAATAAATCGTTTAATGGATTTTTGTAGCATACATGACGACTAGTGTTACCATCCTCCAACGGTTTTTCTGATATTTTTTTTTTTTTTTTTTTTTTTTAAACAGCCAGGCAAATTCTTTGCAACTAATTTTAAGATTATGAGGTGGTCGGCTCCAAGGTGCATGACTTACAATGCAAGGAAATGTTTCTTGATCGGTAGATCAGATAAAGGTTTCAATTAGAGAGATGGGCCACTTTGATGTCAAATCAATCAAAATCTCTCTTTTCTAACGTTTCTACAGTTACAACCTTAATCCAATCATAAATACAGGCTAACCAAATCGTTAGGATTCACCATGTTGTTTTAGTAAGCATCTTAAAGGATATCTTCTAGCATTCTATAACAAGGAACTTATAAAGTGAAAATATTTTTTGTACAAGATCTCCATAATGTTGGCAACTCTTCACAATGTCGCAATTTTATTTCTTTACACTCTCTAAATATCTAGTTGGAGGTACTCTTGGAAAGGGGAAGTCTGTATTTATGAATCATCGTCGTCATCATCATCATCAACAGGAACACATCTAGCCACCTAGTAGAATCTACTTAATCATGTGTTCTTAGAACATAAAACAGAAAATAGAAAGCAAAGCAGCTATTGTTGCTAAATTTGGGAACTAATTAGTGCACAGCCCTATGAGGAGGTCGATGATTGCACATAAATAGAATTTAAAAGGAACGCGTGAATAAGAAATGCGTTTGGCTGTTAGTTTTGGCAATGGCGCCAAGCCCATGGTTTCAGATACATACTTTTGTACATTTTTCAAATTTCATTCAGGACATTTGAATGGTACTTGTGAAGTACAATAGATAAATTGCATGTCAGATCTCTTTTAGTGCGCTGGGAAATGGGGCGCCATGAAGACATTCATCTGTTGAAAAGGATAAAGCACGAAACAATCTGAGTGTACATGCAACCTTTCTTTTAGATAGGAAGCGTTGGCATAAAGCAGTCGAAAAACTGGGTCAGTTAAGAGATAGTTTATTGAACTGTTTATGCAGTTTCAACTCGAAATACATTAAAATGATATATGGAAACCCTCGGCGGTGAACCTTTAGACAAAAGTTAAATGGGTGAATAGTTTGTGGATAACAGCGATGGGAATACAAGTGGTGTGCATGATGTCGGAAGCAAAAAATCGGGTTTGACGATACCTAAAATTATATTCACGGTCCTTAAAAAAAATATTGCTAACGAGTACTTGTATATCTTTTCCAAACAAAAATGTTGTTTTCGATAGATTCACAAGGACGTAAAGAAAAACATTTCCCTAAGCTATCGCGAATCGAAGATGAAAATTGTAGGTGTCAGAATTCTGCCACATATATCAGGAAAATGGGAACCATTTGCGGCTCGTTTTTAGGGAAATTTCAGTGATTTCGTTGCGTTTGATGGTTTTAAGTTATTCAAAGGACTTGTGGGCGCTGATAGAAAGGTAAATTACGAACACGATTGATTTTGCATTGATTCTTTATTCAATTAATCTGATGTACTTAATATATACCAAATTGGATAATGATTCCAATCGTGTGCACCACACTCACTGACTGACAGATTTTTTTTTTTTTAAATGCACGCGACAGCCATGGAAACCACACTTTTAAAACGCAACAGAATGAAAATTAAACATACGGAATGAAACTAGCCGATTGTGGTGGCCAGTTGAAATCATCACTTTTTAGATCAATCGATTAGGGACTATCGTCTGCAACAAATTAATTGTTTTACGAGCAGTATGATATGTTGCAACATCATGTTGAAACCATGGCATTTTCATCCAATTCAGATGTTAAAGAATTTCATCCCATTCCCCTACATCGTACACAGTTTCCATCCTTGATATCAATAAGAGATCTGACTGGTCAACAAAACGTTAACCAAATTGATAATACTGCGATCGATTGTTAATAATGTCCGAATGTTTGGAGTAACTGACATCGACTCGGATCTTTATCTTGTTGTAAACAAAATACGGATGCGCATAAACGTGGCAGCGTCGATTTTACCCTAACCCCTTGAAGAGTACGATACCTCCACCATCGAACATAAAAGACCAGTGAAATCAACTTCAAAGAGCAATCAGAGACGCCACCCCTGATATATTGGATTTCAACCCACCCCAAATCAAAGCAACCTCTGGTTTAGTGACGAATGCAAGCAGGCAAACATGGAGAAACAACGAATACGGCCCAGCGGCCCAGCAGAAAAGAACGAGCTATACGGGCAGAAGAGAAAGGAAGAACATAGGCTCCTAAGAAGAGGTTCTACAAAAAAACTAATTTCGAAAGTTTTGCCAACAATTAAGCGCATATGCCAAAGCTGTAAAGTCCGAACAGAAATTTGCAAGGAGAACGAAATATCATAGTTAAAAAATAGCTGATGCTGAGAATTTGGAAAGATTATTTTTCCAGACGGTGATAAAGAATAACCTCCCACCGTCAGGCAGAATGAACCATTCAACTTGGACGAAGACAGACAACATTTCCGTACACTCGCCCAAGATGAAGTAAGGACAGTAATTTCCAAGCTGCCAGAAGCGATAGCTTAACTGCCGAGCTATTTAAAGCAGCAAGTGAATACGAAACATACAATACATAAACTCACTTTTAAAATTTGGGTCGACGAAAGCATACCCAACGAATGAAAACTCAGCATTTTGTTTCCGATCCAGAAGGGAGATCTCCTGAACTGCGCTTACTACAAGGCAATAAGTCGTCTTGTCTTGCCTGCCGTATTGTGTGAACGCATAGGATCCTTCATAAACAGTCTAACCAGCCCCTATCAGCGTGGATGGTGGAAAGTCTACCAACTACCAAATTTTTACATTACGAAAGATTTTGGAAAAAAACCCAGGAGTTCCAAATCGATACACACCACGTCTTTATTAATTTTAAAGCTGCATATGACAGCGGTCTCGAACAATGCAGAGCCATGTATCTGACAGTTCATTTGGCTTCACAGGATGATGATGAAGAATACACGCTGCTCTGTCAAGGTTGGTATCAACTAAACCGAGACAATGAATGTCAGAAAGGACTTAAACAAATCGTGTGATTATTTCAACATCTTTCTTCAAAATGTTGTGCGAAAATCACAAGTCAAACCAAGAGAGCCCATTTTCTCAAAATCTATTCAGTGAATCGTATTTGCAGAGGATATTGACATAAAGGGAAAAACACAGAGAGCCTTCAATGGTGCGTATGTGACTATTGAAGCAGAATAAGCAAATAAGTTTTTAGGAGTCAAACAAAGTATCTGCTGTCAACAAAGGGGGACATGCAACATCGATGCCTTGGGTAAATCGTCACGATAGCTAGTTACAACTTGGAGGTAGTCAGAGGCTTTATTTACCTCGGCTGCGCTATCAACACCGATAACGACTCCAGTGCGTAAGCCATCGAAGTATCACTCTTGCTTATCGTTGCTTCTCTGGGCTTAGAAAACAATTGAATAGTAAGGCCCTCTCGCGAGCAGCCAAAAAAACATTACACAATACACTGATCATCATAGTCCTTCTGAGGAAATTTCTTCAGATGATTTTTGGTCCAATTCCATCAATTGAGAAGAGAGGAGATGTTCAGCAAAGAACTCTACAGCAATGCTGACTTCGTCAGAAAAATTTGGATAACGCAGCCTTAAGTGCATAGACACCAGCGTCCCGGGCCGGTAATTTTTCGACTCCAAACTCGGATGGAGAACTCATTAAAGGACGACCTTATCTTAGGTAACGCATATAAGTGAAAGGCGGTTTCAGTCAACTTCATTTGAAGAGGCTTATTACCTGAACCCCTGTTCTACTCCGGACTGTAATGCCATCTAAGTTATTAGGTAGGTAAAGCGTTTCAAAAATTAGTTCTGAGTTTAAATTTTTGAGTGCCCCAATACAGAAAATTTTGCATATTAATGCTTCCACACAGCATAGAAAATTAGCAAAAATATTCTGCATGTTTTGGGATAATTGAATGCGACGCGGCTTATCGAGTGACAAGAATATTTACGCCATTTGCATTTTGTATAGGAAATTGCGCAAATGAACGAAAAGGAACGCGACAGTATGAGATTTCTGGATGTACGTCAACATAGTGCACGGCGTTACATGTTCTGCTTTGATGATGCCACTATATCACCTTTATTGATTTTAATCACTAAGCGTTTGATTGTTTTGGCCATTGGTACTATTATGCCGCAATATTTTTTTTTCTATACGCATGATGCGTGACACGGTAAAGAAATGTTTTAAAAAGTTAGATTTCGTAATTTCAGCTCTTTCTTTTGGCGGGCAAACATCAGAATTTTCAAGAACTTGCTCACACATTACCGCATTAAGTTCATCAATTTCGGCCAGAATGTTGTTTTTCAGGTGTGCAGTTGTTGTTGGCTTATATAGGGTTTCCCAATAGGGACTTGATAACTTTGAATTTAATTTGTGAACGCACTCTTTCACTAATCATCAAACTGTCACTGCAAATTATAAAATTTTTTTACAGATATTCGAAGTCGGTGACTGCAACTTTAAGAGCGTTAATTCCAATTTTCAGTCGTAATTCTCGCCCTAGTAGACAGACAATAACAAGTTTAGTGCACAAATTTGAGTCTACATATTCGTTGTGTGATGTTGCCGTGTCAGTGAGACAACAGGTTGGTCGAAGTGTCGAAAATATCGCTGCCGTTCAGACGTCCGTAGCAAACGATCCAAATCAGTCAATACCATGGCGTTCTCAAGAATTGGGCATCACGAAGACCACATTATGGCGTATTTTGCGTAAGGTTCTTGGTTTACACCCATACAAGATCAAGCTGACTCAAGAATTGAAGCCGATGGACCATTTGAAGCGACGTACGTTCTCCGATTGAATTCTGAAGAAGATGCGCCAATTTGATGGGCCATATTTTTTCGGCGACGATAACGATCGTCACGTTACGGTGAATGATCAGCGTTATCGCGCCATGATCACCGATTATTTTTGGCCGAATTGGAAGATATGGAAAGTTTTGATTGTACTTCAAGCCAATAATAAAGTTTTTGAAATATCTCAAATGGTTTGCCTTTTATTTAAAAAAAAGTTGTCAAGTCGTAATGAGAAAACCCTATATATACACATAGGCTGCACATATTTCTTCAATTTGAGGGCATAAAATCTTAAAGCTTTTGTCTTTAGCGTTCTCCATTGACAGTAACAGCTCTTTCACTTGCATCCATCTTCAAAGAAAAATAAATCAATGATTCCACCAGCCAAAAAACCACACCGAACTTTTTTTTTTTCTGAAATTTTTCGATGATTTTCTGCTCCCAAATGCGAAAATTTTGTTTATTGACGAAACCATCCAATGCGAAATGAGCATTATCCCTTACGATGATCTTGCGGGGAAATATGAAAAGAATTTTCATCATAAGTTTGAATTACTTGAATGCATTGTGGTCTACTTCACAAATGTCAAAGATGACATAAAAAAGTCAAAAGACTTTTGAAAAACCTTTTGGAAGAACACAATACCTCTCCAAAAGGTATCTAACTTTTCTGCATCTTCGAATTTCTTCTCTTCCTGTTGTTAGATTTATGAAGAAATGTTAATGTTTCTGGTATATGCACACATATTCGTTTTGTATCATTCGCCTGATAAAAAAAGGAAACAAGCGACACCCGAAATGGAACATTTTACTAAATGGACAAATACTTTGAGTTGCTTTGGTTGATATACAAGTTTTGTAGAAATTTACATCGGGGGAAATGTCAGCATTTATTTATCCCAGTTATAGTTATACTGCTACAACATTTCAACATCCCATTTCAATCATTTCCAAATCACAAGTCTTTCTGTCATTCTGTATTCTTCACATACTGACCTAATATTTGCACATCCCGTTTTCTCAAGGCAACGACATACTCGTAAATATTATCTAGATCTAATTTACACTACTGCCCTTACTTCATTTGTAGTAATTGAATTCAGTGCACCACTCTGTTGGTTCTACTAAGAGTATCCAATATAAACATTGAATACTATATGCTCCAATTCCCCATCATCCAACTATTGCTTCGCCATCAAATTGAAAACTATCTGTATGACAAGCCATCGAAAGCCATTCTCCAACTACTCTGACTCAGTGTCAACAAATCCGGATGTGTTTACAGAGTAATCAATCACCACCTAGAGCTAGAGCCATTGGTGCACAGAAGTACACACATGAGCCCATCATACAGATAGAAAGTTACGAAGCATATCACTAAACCAAGCGAATTAGATTCAATTAAACGATTTCGATAACACAACACGTCCGTCCGTCCGTGTGACTACAGCCTTATCATTCGCAATGAATATGCCAATAAACGATGAATTAAGCGATAGGCGTTTATTAGTCGACAACCCACTGCTCTCTCATGTCACAATATCAAATACAGTCAATCTGTCAAAGTATCCGATGGATAGGTGTCATGCAAGTTTTGCAGCTTGCAATTGACCAACTTTTCCATCAACTCGTACCAGTATCTGTTGCCTCTGGATTGCGCTTTTTGGTTGAATGGTTGAAAAGGCTGCAAGCTCTCCCTCCAAGTGACGTTTACACAATTATAATTCGTTGTAATTGATTGCAAACAAACATTAATCAAAGTGAAACTTAATTATCCATCCAAGAAGGATGGGGGAACACCGTGGGAGCGGCAGATAAAATACATACATACGTATGTATGTAATATCGATAGAGATGCTCCAGATCGTCCAAGTGAGCTTCGCCGACAAGCATTGATGGCTTGTAGTGGTTGGTAGGCTGCGTTTAGTTGAATAAAGTACCACCGGCACCTTGAAGGCATCTTTGAGATATACATATATACATATGTATGAGTATGTACCCCAACGGATCCGGTGGAAATCTAGGACGGATGCACTTTGCTCAGAGTAGTCCATATGAAGTCTGTGGAGTTGTCTATGATGACGATGATAGCTCTTTCGCTTGACTTGAATTTAATTTCATGAAATTGCATCATGTGGAACGAATCCAATGTGTGTGTGCTCTGAGGGTATATAGAGATGGTCTTGGGGATTTGTGCCTTCCAATGCAATCGAGTACATGCTGAGTTAGATTTATGCATATGAGCAAGCCAAATCATTTTAATTACATCGAGCGCATCAAATATTGATGATTCTTGAGAGAGCGAGACAAGAGATCAGACTGTGCACCATCAATTGCTGCTGTAAGCGGCGGAGGAGAAGGTTATAACCCTTGAGGCCACCTCTTCAAACACTTGGACTATTTGTATGAGATATGAGGGAATGTTGAAACAGCCGCAATAAAATGGAAACTCTAGGAGAAATTCAGCACGTATAAGCAGTTGCAGTAGGAAGGTGGCAAATTTAATTAACAATTTTGAGAGCAGCAAGTGTGAAGGTAGGATCGGGTGGTTTGCCAGATTTGTAAATGCATTCTTATACATATATTTTATATTTTCATCTACAATTACGGGTGGGATGTTACATTTGTAATAGAACGACGAGACGTTAGTCATGATAAAGTGTTGAATCATTTAAGGAAATATTTAACCTACGGCCTCTGATTGCAAATTAATACGTCTTACGTATCCATAGTCAAAAAAAGAGTTTTGTATGTTTTAGGTCGTCAGCCAGAAGCTTGTCTTTGTAAACTTTACACTCTTTGAGTTTTGATTAAAAGTCTAGGTTCGCTATTCGTCACACGCTCAGTGCTCCAAACTATATTGAACAAATCATTGGGAGTTCAATTTAGATGATTTCCAATCGTCGAGGCAGTGTCTTTGCATCCCAAAAAAATCTCACAGTTTGGTCTAGATTTTAGGTCGGGACGTAAATCTAGGACAATATAGTGCGTTGATAACTGAGTTTGTTTAAACGTAAGGGCTAAAAAAAAAAAAAAAACAAATCACAATGCAGATTAAAACAAAATTGTCCTCCATATTTCGGTTCTGAATAACTTTGAGTTGAAATAAAAAAGACAATACAAGTTGCGAACTATGTTTTATGATTTTTAAAAAGGACACCTTTAAGCACAATTTTGGGTGGAGGCAATGCTTTGAGTATAAAGTGATTCTTAGAGCACAAATGCCAGAATACTATTCCGTTGAATTTCCAATTAACAAACAATTATCTATACATGTACTCGTATATATATAGAGAATTTTTTAAACAATAAGACAAGGTTCTGATCAGAAACTGATGCTTTTCAGGCAGATATTCGCTTAAAACAAATGAATCCAACAATTTTCACTGAATTATCTAATGAAAATGGTCAAATTATGATCCCAAATAACATGTAGCACTAATTCTGAAGTGGAGCAAAGAAATTTTACATTTTTTTTTTTCATTTATAGCCAACAACGTTCATAGCTCATATCCGTTTTTTCAATATATTTAGACTACAGGTTTGAGAGCTTGATTAAGCCCTGTAGAACTAAAGGTAAGCATGGTCACTCTGATTCCAGAAGTACGAATAGAATCCTAATAGTCTAAGGAGTTTAAGAAATTTGTTTGTCTTCTAATTTAGAATAGAAAGCCATATAATATATCATGTGTTATCATCGATAAAGCTTCAGATAAAAATATAATAACTGTTGACGGCCACAACAAACGTAACAGGGATAAAGGTCCATAGGATCTAGCAGGCGTTGAAGCAAAACTGATCTCTATGCAAAATAAAATAATCTTCATTTGGATGCGGACTGGTCATAGAGTCCCATTTTGGCAAACAAAGTTCCCGGGGTGTATACAAACCCCTAACGAAGACTCAGATCGTGACTTATGGTAATTTGCATATTTGTGTTGCGCTTCATAAAAGAGTTTTTGTTCAAGAAAGGTTTCAAAAAAACGCAAATGGGACAAAAAAAAAAAAACAAAGAAAATGCTGTTTCGTTTCCTGTGCAACTAAAGGAAACACTGAAATCATATGACGGACAGACATTGATAGCCAGCTTCGCTGATATGAATAAGATATCTCAAAACTTTAAAATTCAGATGGTTTAGTTGACCTAACATTGCCAGACAATAAGAAATCCGAATGATAAAAAGACCCCTGGGTATATTTTAATAAACGGACAAATATATTACTCAGAAAGGTCTTATTTCGACCTTTAAATGTCCAAATCAAGAAAATCTCCATAAGAAAAAAAAAGTTGTCTAAGGACTCCGACAATTTCCAATGTATTTATTAAACACTTGTTGAAGTGCGAATTCCTTATCATTAACTTGGTTTCGGAAATAGGCATTCAAAAATTGACCGGGTATATACATCTTGCCTGACTCGAACTGCAACTTTTTAAAATGCTATCATTTTTTTTTTATTTTTTTAAAAATTTTATTATGTCAAAGCAAAAAATGTTGGAAAATACATCAATTTTTAAATTGTATCAGTAGTTTTCAATATGTCAACCTTTGGCGCGAATAATGGCCTTGCGACGGCCGAAGAAAGCATCGCCCGCTGCACGTAAGTGTCTCTGTGGTATTTTGGCCCATTCCCGATGAAGTGCTTATTTGAGGTTATCCAAACTTTGGTATTTTTTAGTGCCAACATTCGCCTCCAAAATACCCCAGACAGAAAAATCCAACGGATTTGCATACGGAGAATTTGCAATCTATTGTGTCGAAGATATGAAATGTGGAACATTGTTTTCTAACCAATCTTGGTTGACGCGCGCTTTGTGCGACGGTGCCGAGTCTCGTTGAAATGTCCACGGTCTCTGACCGAAATGATGGTTTGCCCAAGGCTTCAATACTGCCTCTAAGACAGTTTCACAGTTTCACCGCGGCCATCGGCGGTTATGGCGGCCCAAACCATCACCATCGGTGCTGCCTGGTTTCTGGTGGCCATACGAAGGTGTAAATTTTCGAAGGACCTCTCTGGCAAGTAAGCCCGGTCATTTTGTTTGTTGACATATTGCTCGATAACAAATGGCGACTTATTGGAAAAACACCAAATTAAGCAACTCTAACTTTTTTCTGTTGCGGTGTAAGATCGTGTGCTTTTTAGAACTTTAATGGCTTGAGTCCTGCTCATTTTTCAGTATGTGTTGCATCCGTTCCAACGATATGTTGATACGTTGAGGTGCTGGAGGGCTCTAACAACAGCTACTTGTGGTTTTCCAGCCAAATATAAAGCAATCACACTATCACGTTTCAATTCCATCGCGGATAAAAATTGTTCAACACAACTGACAAGCAAATCGTTTAAGGCTTGTAAATAATAAAATTATCTGGCATGTATCAAAATTTGAGCTCACTGTCACTGAAATTGGTTGCAGTTCGAGTCAGGCAGGGTGTAGGATAACCAGTGAAATTGTGTTCCTTTCGTACACTCCAGATATATCTCAAGAGCAAATCACCATACGGTCATTAGGGCTACAATTGGCAACAAGCAACCCATTCAAGCCGTCAACTCCAAAGCTACAACGACTTTAAATAAAATTTACAATGACAAACCCTTGCTGTTAGAGCTTTATTAAAATAAATGTTATATGTATGACCACCTCGAATACATATTACAAGGATCATTCACTTTTTCAATGAACATCTCGAACAATAGTCACAATATTTGCTCCCAAGCAGTCAATAGCTCCTGATTTTACCGTATAAGCTAATGCTTTCAGGTGCCGTTCCATTTCTGAATACGATTTTCTGATAAAAAAACTAATCGGCTTCCAACTGCTTTGTAGCCCAATCAGTAAACGAATAACGCGCGGTATGATTTTGTGCATTTAATTCCTACATCAGATAATTCTTATACGGCAAATAGTGGACGATCAGAGGCAAAGTTTCCGAGTATTTGGTTGAATTGCCAATTGGGTATTTGGATATATTGTGCGGTGCGCACCGTACGGGAAGGTACTGGATGGATGTTAACTAATCGATTGAACCAAGAAATAGAAGAAGCGTTCTATAAGTTTGGGAGGTTAGTTTCTTTGATACTCAAATGTAATTGAGACATTAGTCTTTCCTTGGTAATTTAAATTGAACATCTGCCAAATTTGACAGCTGCTTTGACAATTATCCAAACATGAACATGAAAACTTTTCAATAGCCAACAGTACGGTTTTTGTAGCAAGAGGTCCATTTGTTATTTGATGACATATTTCACAAAAAAAGAAACCAAAGCGTACATTAAACAGGGGAAAGCAAGATAGTCGCATTTGATACTTCAAAGGCATTTGAAGAGTTTGACATCTCTTTTCCAATGGATTACAAATTACCACACGGAAAATACAATTCAAGCCGTTTTTAACGACTTCAAGTTTGATAGCTCCAAAATAAATAAAGGCTCCGTTTTCTTACCGACATTCTTTAAATTTCCATCAATGATCTCTTGTCTGTTACTTCTTTCCAATATACGACGTGTGTTCAAATTCGCGTTAATTATTTTTTTTTTGCTGTGTTGGTACACATGTCCCGAACATATGTTCGCAGTTTCAAGTATGGTATATAGCATACTTAGGTTGTCTTTGAGAGATAGAAAGGTTAGACGTTTTCTAACCACGCATTGGTGTGCTCGGCGATTTTCAATTATTATAAAAAATTGAGCAAAGAATTTGCATCAAATTTTTTGTAAAAAATTGAATCAAGTGCTCTTAAACACATGAAATTTTGACAGTGACATACGGTGAGTCTGCTATAAGTACAAGTGGTACAAGCTCTTCCAAGATTGCCGAAAAGTTGCCAATGACGAACCAAACCAATTAAAGATGATAACGTCGAAGCTATGAAGAAAATTGTTTTGGAGAATCGTAGAATCGTCATAAGACACATTGCTGAAGATATTAACATATTGGTCGGCTCACGTCATGCAATTTTTTCGGATGTTTTGGACATGAGACGTATGTCAGCGAAGTTTGTTCCAAAACTTCCTAATTTTGATCCGAAAAACCGTCGCATCAGCATCGCTCAGGAGCTCTTGAATGACGCCAATGATGATCCTGAATTGCTCAAAATGGTCATAACTGGTGACAAATCATGGGTACATGGTTATGACGTAGAAACCAAAGCCCAATTGTCGCAAAGGAAGCACCCAGAGAGCCAAGACTGAAAAAAGTACGCCAAGTCAGTACAAATGTCAAAGTTTTGTTCAGTGTTATTTTCTATCACCGTGGCGTAGTGCATCAGTAGTTTTTACCTCAAAGTCGTACGGTAAAGAAGGAGTATTACCTTAAAGTTATGCACCGTAAGCGAGTGCTTTTGTATCACGATAATGATGATGACGATTACAATGAATGTGAGAGATTTTTTGGCCAAAAACAATACGATAATCATGCCTCAGCCACCATATCCACCGGATTTGGCTCCATGCGACTTTTTCTTGTTCCCAAAACTGAACTGCCTATGAAAGAAAATAAAAAGGGCATCGCTGGAAGAGCTCAAGGCTATACCTAAAGGTGTTTATGAGAAGTGATTCGGTGATTGGAAAAAGCGTTGGCACAGGTGTATTATATCTGAGTGTGACTACTTTGAAGGGGACAACATTAACGTTGATGAATAATTAATTTAAATTTTTTTGAACACAAGTTGTACAAGTTTTGAATGTAGTTGGGGCGAACCTAAACAATTAATTTACCATATAAATAAATTTGACGATTATAAAGCTTATAGCAGATAGCGAGTTTGGTGGCGGTATTTTCTCAGATAAGCTAATTCTTAGCTTGCCTTCCATCTTCCAAATCACTGTTGCGAGTTCCTGTCGGAAATTTTGGCGTTTAAGGAAGCGATGCCAAACATCTATTACGGAGATGGCAGAGCAGTTCAACCTTCACCTTTGTTGGATTCCGGGCCAAAATGATATACAGAGTTTAAACGGACGGTGGGCAAATATGTCTAGCGACTTACAAGATCTGGCCAAACCTGGATCTGAATCTGATTCTTCAAAATAGGAAACATCTCAGCGCCATCATAGATGTCATCACGGTACACTGCCTTATAGGCAATCATGCAAAAAGGCTTGGCGCCTTTACAAACGATTTCTATAGAAGCTGCATGAAGGAGGAGGGAAGGGAAACAATCCTCCACGGTCTCTGTACATGTCCAAACTTTCAATATATGGTGTAAAAGAAAATGCGGTTAAATGGTTTCATTCATATCTGTCTGAGTGAACCCACAAAATTAGAATAAGTGGCAAAGTTTCAAGTAATTGTGATACGTGGCTCGGTGTCCCCCAAGAAACTATTCTCGGCCCAATGCTTTTTTTTATTTTAAGTAAATGATATATGTATACTGTATAATTGTAAAAAACTGTCAAATGTCTCTATTCGCCGATGATGCATTAATGTTTATAAGTGTTTATAATGTTCAGAAAAATTATCTAGAGTCATATTTAAAAAAAATTATGTGACGGACTTACATATATTCAATAAACTTAAAATAAATGCAAAAAAGACAAAACAAATGGTTTTAAACAGTAATGACCGCATTCATATTCTCAAAATATTCGGCAAGGTTTCCCCTTTATTTGATGCATCGTGCAGAAATTATTAAAAAAATTTATCGAAATTCCAGCTCAGTTGTAAATACGAAATGTGAATTCCGTCGTGAATTCGTACAGGCAATTCGTCGCACCGTGGAAAAGTTTGAGCGTGAGTACACTCTACTGAATCTTAAACCACCAACCAGACAGTAATTGGTGCGAAATGAAGAAAACATAGCCACCGTAGCGGGAAGTATGGAAGAAGACCCAGAAATGTCAATTCGGCGCCGATCAGCTGAATTGGGCATCCAGCTTATATTGCTGTTGGATTTGGGCCTACATCTGTAAAAAAATTGTGCAGACTCAAGAATTGAAGCTGTACGACCATATACAACGCCGTGAGTTCGCTAATTGGGCTCTGAAAATTTTGGCCGGAGATCCAGATTTTGGCCAAAAAATCATGTTTTCGGCCAAACATCAATGCATCCACAAAGGATGACTGTTTGGTGCGGTTTATGGCATGGCGAAATCATCGGACCTGGTTTCTTTCAAAATGAGGAAAGAGACACCGCTACCGCCAATAGTTTCAGATATAGAGCGATGTTAACCGACTGTCTGTGATCAGACCTCGACAACATCGATATATCCGAGCTATAATTCCAACTAGATGGCGTTACATGATATACAAGCGACGCAATGTTTGAACTTGTAAAGGATAAATTTGACGACTGGGTCATCTCACGGCGAGCGTTCATCAATTGTCCTCCGCGATCATGCGATTTGACACCACTGGATTATTTTCTCCAAATCTACGTCAAGTCGTTAGTCTACGCTAACAAGTCAACCACTTTGGACGATCTCGAGGCCAACATTCGACACGCTTTTGCCCGAATAACGTCGTACATATTAAACCGAGGAATCAAAAATTATACTGACCGCTTGAAGCACTGCCAGCGAAGCAGAGATGGCCGTTTGAAGTATGTGCTATTCCACATATATGGCATGAACTGCGTTGTAGTTTGTTGTAGTTTTTTTTCCCCCCCCCCCCCCCCATGGGTCTTATTTGATCTCCATTTATTACAATATAAAATCCCACTTCGAATTCTGCTCAACAATTTTGTTTATCAGAAATAACGAACACATAAGGCAGCTTCAAGTGTTTCAAAATAAGGTCACTGGTTTGATGCTGACATTCCTGAAATTGATGAATGTCAAACAAAGAATTTTATTCAATGTTTAGATATTCGTATTTAAAATATGTACAATATACATAGACACTAACTATGTACGTTAAGGGCAAACTGCTTTCCCTCTACAGTTTTATAGAAACGCCAGTACACTGAATATGATGATGTACAGCGGTTTGAAATTATTCAACAAATTGCCTTTGGAAATAAAAAATTAAACTTGTGTAATAAGATTTAATACTCGTACCCTATGTTAAGAAAAATACTTCATAATTTGTTAAGACTTTTGTTAATATTAACTTACTATTCTATCATTTTTATTTATTGGTTATAATATAGGGTTTTCCAATAAGGACTTGACAACTTTGAATTTAATTTGTGAACGCATTCTTTCACTTATCATCAAACTGTCACTGTCAATTTATTCAGTAAACTCAACATTTTCATCACGGTAAACAACACTAACGAGCAACGTCTCCAAATTATAAAAATTTTCTACAGATATTCGGAGTCGGTGACTGCAACTTTAAGAGCGTTAACTCCAATTTTCGGTCGTAATTCTCGCCCTAGTAGATAGGCAATAACAAGTTTACTGCAAAAATTTGAGCCTTCATATTCGTTGTGTGATGCTGCCGTGTCAGTGAGACAACGTTTTGGTCAAAGTGTCGAAAATATCGCTGCCGTTCAGACGGCCGTAGCAAACGATCCAAATCAGTCAATACCACGGCATTCTCAAGAATTGGGCATCGCTCAGACCACATTATGGCGTTGTTTGCGCAAGGATCTTGGTTTACACCCATACAAAATCCAGCTGACTCAAGAATTGAAGCCGATGGACCATTTGAAGCGACGTACGTTCTCCAATTGGGTTCTGGAGAAGCTGTGCCAAGATGATGAATTTCATCGCAAAATCATCTTCAGTGACGAAGCTCAATATTCGCTCAATGGGTTCGTCAATAAGCAAAATATGCGTTATTGGTCGGGTGAAAACCCACATGTGCTTTATGAATCACCACTTCATCCACAAAAAGTAACTTTTTGTTGCGGTTTGCATGCAAGCGGCGTTATTGAGTCATATTTTTTGGTCACGTAACTGTGAATGGTTAGCGTTATCGCGCCATGATCACCGATTATTTTTGCCCCGAATTGGAAGATATGGACTTGGACGATATGTGGTTTCCACAGGATGGTACCACAAGGCACACAGCACACGCTACAATCGATTAGTTGAAGAGTAAGTATAGTGAGCGTGTTATCTCAAGACATGTTCCAGTCGATTGGCGGCCTCGTTCGTGCGATTTAACGCCACTTGACTATTTTCTGTGGAACTACGTTAAGTCATTGGTTTATGCCAACACGCCGACGACGTTGGAAGATCTCAGAGCCGACATTAAACGCGAAATAGCGGTCGTTTCGGCCGAAATGTGTGATCGAGTCGTTGAAAATTGGGTCCAACGAATCGACCGCTGCAAACGTGCCCGCGGTGGCCATATGAACGAAGTCGAGTTCCAATCATAATTTTTTTGATTGTACTTCAAGCCAATAATAAAGTTTTTGAAATATCTCAAATGGTTTGCCTTTTATTTAAAAAAAAAGTTGTCAAATCGTTATAAGAAAACCCTAAATTTGTGTAACTAAATAAAGAATCAACAACAACTACAAAAAAACAAAAATCAGCATGGCACGGTAATAAAATTTACTTTTTCGATTAAAAAAATAAAAACACTTATCACTGCAAAATGAAAATACTTGGAGAAGATAGAACAGAAATACATTTGCAATTCGGTGTATGAAAATTAACTTTTGCATAGGTATCGACCATGGTAGATACCATAAACCGAAAAAATAATTTTAGCTTTAGATCTCATTCTTAAAACAAGTTTGGCGAACCAGTTCCTTAGTAAATTGAGATCCCAGTTAATATCAGATATCAAATTCTAAACATTATCAGACCCGTTAGCCTACAATATCGGTGAAAGCAGTAAGTATATCTTTACGATGTAGGTCAAACAGTGAATTGATAAAATTTAGAAATTAACATATAGCTTTTAGGGACTTCTAAATTGAAAAACTGAATTTCGCTTCTCAATTCCACAATTTTTGCTCGTTGAGATACATATATGGTATTTAAAAGGAAAGACCCAAACCCATGAAATCCAGCTTTTTTCAGTTTTCTTAACAAGAGCATGTGGTTAACAATATCAAAAGCTTTTGTTATAACCACAAAGCCTTCAGTAAGCTTTTTGGTATCAAGGATAAAGAAACTGTCCTTCTTTCCCTTCTAAAAACCAAAGAAAAGATACTATCCTGTTCTTGGCAAGTTTTCAAAGATTTTTCTTATAACAGGAATAAGTGGAATTGACCTAAATAGACGACATTCGCCAATTTTAAGACTTCACGATAAAAACAACAACAAAATACTACGGTTGAAAATAATCAGTCGCTACTATACCGACCACGAATGTACTTTAAAATGCCATAACCTTTGCGATCAAAGCACGGTCTTTCCCTTCTTTGGAGCACGTTCACCGGGTAAAACCCAATATTTCGATTGTTCTTTGGTCTCTGGTAATGAATCCATATGTCATCGACAATCATGAAACGACGCAGAAAGTCCTCCAGGTTTCGATTAAACAGGGCCAAGCACGTCTTTGAAGTGGTCTTATGATTGCGCTTGTTCTCCGGTGTGAGCAAATGCGGCATCTATCTCGCGGACAGCTTTCTCATGCCCAAAATCTCGTGCAGGATATGGCTAACGCGTTCAGTGGAGATGCCTGCCATCCGACTCGCGAATTTTCACTCAGCGGCCCGTCAATACGAGATCACGGATTTTGTCCACAGTTTCCTCTGTGGTAACCGTTTTTTAACCAATTGGGCGTGGCTCATCAAAAACCGACGTGCGGCCACGGCGAAACTATGCGGACCAATGGTAAACGGTTGTACGTGAAGGTGAATGGGTCCCATATACACTATGTAGAATGGGTTTCCTCGCAGGTTTTGCCACTCAAAAACAAGAATCGGATCGCGGAGCGATACTACTCTTTTTCCATGTTTGCAAAAAATACTAACACGATGTTTTAAAATGGGTGTCGAGACAAAACTAAGCGTCGGATTGTCACAAAATTTTTACAGGCAAGCTAAGAGAGGTTATACTAAGCAATGGTACACTAATTTTTGGTCAGTAGCGCCACCTATCTCCCTATCCAGGTACTCATCAAACAGCCTTCGTTGCTTTACCTTTTGTTATGATAATTTCGGTACACGAAAAACCATATGGTCAGCTGTCTGGTTTATAGTACGTGGTTAGATGAAGCGTGAAATCTGATTCAAGATTAAAGGACGAGGGTATTGTTAAATATGGCGTCGATTTTTTGGGATGCGTGTGGGATAATTTTCATTGACTATCTTGGAAAAGGAAAAACTATCAACGGCCATTATTATGCGAACTAATTGCAATGTTTGAGCGAAGAAATCAAGCAAAAAAAAAAAAAAAATGTTGTTTCATCAAGACGGTGCACCAGCCAACAAATCCGTTATTGCAATGGCCAAAATTAATGAATTAAAGTTTGAATTGCTACCTCATTCACCCTATTCGCCAAATTTAGCCCCCTCGGATTATTTTCTGTTCCCAAACTTGAAAAAATGGCTCAGTGATCAAAGATTTTCCAACGATGAAGAAGTGATGTCGGCATTTAATTGTTATTTTGAGGATCAAGACAATTTGTGTTTCTTTGTTTTCTGGGACCGCCCTCGTAAATCGATAATTCTTTCAATCTGGATACCAATATTATTGTGGAATGAAAAGATCGGGGGAATAGAATGTACATTTGCTCATAAAATCAACATTTATCATTTATCACAGCGGGTCAATTCGGATTCATATCGAAGGAATACTTCAATATGAAAAGTAGCAAGGTGAAAGATTTTAATTGCAACTTCTGAGGCAACTGGTATAAATGTTGAAGAAAACCAGAATGTAACTAATATTGTTTGTTTTATGGACTTCTTGTATGCCAGTGGATAAGTCTTGGGAAGTTATTTTATCGTTTGACCCCGTTGAGTTAAGGCAAATTGTGTGTGAAAAGAAATTTTTTAAATCGCGGACGAAAAATACGCTCTCGCCATATAATGTTGTACGAGTTTCGAAAAAGAATGAGTGTTGGAACTACAACAAAAAGTATTCAGAGCGTTTATTCGGATCATGTTCCTGCTTTAAGGACCGTTTAATAGTGGTTTAGAAGATTTCGGGACCGTGATATGACCTTGGACGATCAATCCCTTCCGAGATTGGTGATGACATTGTGTGAGCCTCAGTGAAAAATAACCCGAAGATTTTAATTATTTCTGAGAGCTTTAATATTGACCATTCGTAAGCATTTCGCATTTTAAAAAAACTTGGATTCACTTGCAAGCTCAACACGTGAGTTCCGCATTATTTGACGGAAAAAAAATAAGCTGGATCAAGTGTTCGTGGCCATATCTCTGTTCAGGCGCCGTGAAACGAAGCTTTTTTCGGATCGAGTTGTAACAGGTGATGAGAAGTGAATTCTGTACACCAACATGCAACGAAAAAGAAACTGGAAACAAGCAGATGAAGGTGCAGAACCCGTGGCAAAAGCAAAGTCTTGCATCCAATGAAAGTACTGCTTTCTGTTTGACGGGATTACAAGAGCATAATTTTGTTCGAACTTCTTTCACCTGGAAAAACAATCACGGCGAATAAGTACTGCGATTAACTCTCTACGCTGCTAAAACTGAAGGAATTAAAATAGGAAGGTTTCAAGGGAAAGAGATTATGATGGAAAAACACGCTGTTTTCTATGAAAACGGAATCAGCAATTTTGTAAAACATTGCGAGACAGTTTTATAAAATAGCAGGGACTATATAATTGGTTAATATAAATGCTTTTTTTAAATTGTAATCGCTTGTGTTTCAATTTAAAATCGGGAACGAATTTTCACAATGATCCAATATTTCGGAGGTTAGTACATCTACTGACGAAAAGTTGATAGTGAAGGAAAGGACAATTATAAAGAGGGAAAGAGATCTTCTCGAAAATGAATAAATCACATTCAAAAAAGAGTTTGACGTTGTCGAAAAACTAAGTCTTTTAGAGTCAGCCCGTTTAACAAGGAGCACAGCACAGCGGATGAACCTTGAGTAAGTTGTACGATAAGAGAAATTGCAACCGCACTACCAATTTTCTCACCTGGCGATATATCTTCGATGTCAGCCGAGAGCTGGATCAGCCTCGTTGAGCGATTGGCAAAAATGTATGACTAGAAAGAAGAGACACTGCTGCAGTTACCAGCATCGAAAAAACACTGTCCTGCAAGATACTGCAGGGACCCAAGTCAGGAAGTGTCTGTATCCTTTGCTCTGTTAGCTGCGGGACTAAAAACTGCGAAGTAAAATGCATTAGCAGTTTATAAAAAGAATGAAAAAACCGGCCGAACAATTTTAAAACACTGTTTTGAGATGAACATGCTAGGTAAAAGGATTGAACTGTCAGACAAAACCAAAATTTAAATGCAGTTAATTTAAGAGACATTGCAGAATTAATAGAAACAATAAAATGGTATGAGGGTATTCGTACAAACGCCAGAGCGGTAAGTACCCCTGCAACATCAAAACAAATAATAACGAGTCGAACCTAAACTAGCGAACATGCAACATGGCAATCTCAATGACCTACGGTGTTAAAAAACTCCACAACTTCCAACAATTGCAACAAGTCTGAATATTGCGCTAGATATTACATTAAAAACAGTATACAGCTCTACTTGATTACGGTAGTGAGCAAATTCTTTCGTCGATAACAGTGGTGCCTGAAATGAATGGTCTTATGCACAAAAGCAAAGCTACCTTGCATGGCGTAGGAGGTAGAAGTTGCCAAGCCATTGGAACATCACATGTCAAACTCAAACCGATGGTGCAAAACTCCCAGTTCTCGCAGTTGTAGTTGAAGACAGATGAATATCAGTTTCGGTACTAATCGGAAGACATGCATATGTATTCAATAATCCTGCGTGTGATATGGGTAAGTAAGCTGATACGCTAACATTGCAAAGTTTGCTATTAACATTCACGTAGGTGGAGAGATAGATTCTTCTTAATGAGTGTCGCGAATGTATTTCATTGAACAGAAAGATCGAATGAATCTTATGAAGATTGAAATCGAATTAGTGTTATCTCCAATCATTACTAAACTCATGTAATGTGGAGTTGTCATAAAGTAGCTGTCTGACTACACATCGCCGGTGATTTTTACCAAAAAGTAGAACGGGTGTGGAGTTCCAGTAGCTGAATCCTAACACGAAAAAAAAAAAAAAAATTGAGAAAAACAGTTTGGTAGGTTATACATAAATACTATATTTTGATAGATAAAGCCTCCGAATACTACCAAATACAATTCAAGAGCAAACATACGCGTTACACAGCCTTCATCACATCAGACGGCTTATATGAATTTATATTCATGCCTCCGGTCAACGCTCCGGTCTTTCAGAAACGCATGAACATCGTAGTGCGAAAGATTTTTCATTTGAATTTTACCCCATTCGAGAACAGAATGCATTGGAAGCTCTAAATGTCTCGTGGATGGGGTACTAGGTACTTGCTCTTTATAAATCAATTTGTGACCACGAATTACACACTGATCCTAGCTCGCGTGAAAATAAGAGTTTGTTCCCAGTACCATATTACAGTCGAAAAACTACTAAAGAAGAATCCGTATATCGTGGTTATGTGCTTGAGGCTCTGGCTGTTGTAGATTCCACACACCGATTCCGGAAGTATCTCCTCGGTAAGCATTTTAAAATAATTACAGATTGTCAAGCGTTAAAAAGAGCCATGAGCAAAAAGGAACTTGTACCTAGAATTGTGCGACCACGGTTAAATATGTTGAAATACGACTACGAAATTAATCCTCGGCCGGGAAAACTGATAACCCATGTTTATGCATTGTCTAGACACCCGTATGGAGATGATCAACAAATAGACATAGTCGAAATGTGTGTATTAAAATTGAACATACAATAGATGAGACCGATTGGCTCTATTCTTTAGAACTTTATGATGAACAAATATCAGAGTAAAGCTTTAAAAAACAACGGCGAAAAGCAGGTGCATGTGGATTAAGTGATAAAAGCTGGCCATCGAGTAGAAAAGAAACTCAGACAGTACGTACCGAAAGACGTTCTTCATCGGATGATGAGGAATAGTCATGATCTAATGGGAAACTTTTTGAAAAAAAAATTATCGAACACCTTAGATACAGATACTGGTTCCCAATAATTAACCAGAAATATTTACGACCTTGTGTAGAATGTTCTTGAAATAAACACGAAGTCCAGCCCCGTGGAGAGTTCCATTTCATTTAGACCATTTAACAAATCCACTAAAGGAAATTCATACTTCAAAATATTGGTGGATGTATTCACCAAGTATGCCATCACCAAACACACAGACAAAATCCGCGGTGAATTTTCTAGCAGAGGTTTTCAATTTGTTTGGAGCACCACATCGCATAGTATCCGATAGAGGAACTTCGTTCACATCCAAGATCTTGAAAATTTCATAAAGAATTTCGGGATTGGCCACGTTCAAAATGCTACCAGAACTCATAGGGCCAACGATCTGGTTCAGCGATATAACCGCATCAAATTGCATGGTCTACTAACAACTGTAGAAGATGAAAGTCAATGTGACTAAAAGCTGAAACTCATACAATGGGCCATAAATAATACGTTTATTGATTCAATCGGAAAGACATCTCCAGACAACAGACGATAATGGGCTATCTACCTCGAAAGCAATGGCCAGATGTATTGAACTTAGGGACCGATATTAGTCAACACCAGCAATACAAGACATTCGATCGGACGGTTTGGATCATATAAAAAAGGTCAAATCAAAGCAAGAATCTAGGCATGATAATCAGCGCGGAAAAGCCTGAGTTTTATAAACTTAACTGGTACTTCACGTAAACTGAAATCAAAATATTGCGGATCCTTCATAGCGGTAACTGTACTTCCTCAAGATCGTTATCGAGGGACCGATACGCCAATTGTTCAGAGTTAAAAAAAAAAAACCTTATTTAAGAGTTGGGGATAGTATTTGAATAGAAGCTCGACGAGAGTGTCGAAGAATGTCTAAATCTGTCACAAGAACGTAAATTTAATCGTAGAGCGCATTACTAATTACGAGTAGTTCTCTGAAGAGACAGTACTTCTCTCTCTTTAGAATTTTGATAGACCTTAAATTAGTTTGTAACAAATGTGCACATCTATGAAAACACGGACATAAAGAACCACTAACTTGAGCTGCTAACTAATAAAGCAAATTAAAGAGCATTAGCTAATCTAAGTTTATCAGAAACCTCAGAATTATAAACACTCTGCCATTCGGCTTTTAAATTTTGCTTAGTAAAGATGGATTTGTTCTGATAACAATTATCGCGGCAAATGAGAATTTCTTTCTTGAGTTCAGAGGATAATTTTAAATCTACTTCTTAAGCTTAGGTTAAGTTGTCCAATAATCCAAGGTTCAGGTCGTCTACAAAGTTTTTTCAGAGCCCCAATGGAAGTAAATCCTTACTAATTAGAGTACTACCAAAAAGTAGAATTAAAGGTTTCTAAAACACAATGCTGTCTGCTGTAATTAAAGCGAAATTTAACCCTTGTGTGAGTGGCAACAAAAAGTTACAGTTAAGAGTGCCGCGGTACCCAGGTATTGCAGCATATTTTGCATTGTAATTGTATGTTAATTTGTGAATTATATAAAAAAAGAAAAGCTATCGTAGAAAAATATATTTTTCCAAAACACATATTTTTATATTTGAGAATTAACAAGTAATAGTGATTTAGACAACTGTTGCAGCAAAGTTGCAGATCGGTAGCGACGCGGGCGAGGCGTTTTGCTAAATTTTTGCATTGCTGATCGCATACTGGCTTTGTGCACGACATACATTCCTTACGTGTTTTGCGTTTACGACCTGAAACGCAGAGGTGGCAAGTACCTATGCACACAAGGCGTCCGTCTGCTCCGCTCCGTCTGGTGTAGGTGGAGCAGCCATTGGTAGAAAAATCGGCATACCGAGCGCTATCTGGATACAATGCGACGTGGAGAACTTAGCCATCACTCTCAGGATTTTCGACCGCTCTTCTATACCAGGCAGCATGAGTTGCTTAGCCGTGTTGGTGAGAAACAACCTCCGCTTATTAGTCGGAGGGATGTCCGGGTTGTTGAAAGAATACACAACATAGGCTGCTAGACCGCAAGAATCGAGCAAATTGTAGAACATGGCAAGCGGCCACCGTTTGGTTCTGCGTTTTGTCGTATAAAATGCAGTCATTTTGTCCATTGTGTCTACTCCACTCTTTGTTTTGTTATAGTAGAGTATCATCTCTGGCTTGTACTTATTTTGTTCATCGGCGATAGAGTTATCCTGATGCATAGACGATAAGACAATCATAGCCTTGTTTCTTTTCGGTACATATGATACCATACTATATTTCGATTCATGGAAGCCAAACACGCTCGAAAACTCTTCACGGTCCTTGTGTTTTGTCATTTGCGGTGGAATGAATGTTTTATTTTGGCGAACGGTGACAAGCAAAGTTAAAGAGAAGGTATTTCGCAAGGTCCAAACTAGTGAAAAATTATCGGTGATTACATTTCGGCCTGATCCCTCGTACCTCCGCATCAACCGCTTAACTACATTTTCTCCAACGTTGGTCTGGTGTGCTGCACCTGCCTCCTCTCTAATAAAGATTTTACCACGCAGTGGATAATAGTTTGACGCATCGCAGGCCCACCAAACCTTCATGCCATATTCGGCTGGTTTTGAGGGCCTGTACTGCGTAAACTTAGAACTGCCTCTGTACGGAAATAGCTGTTCGTTGACAGTGATGTCTACCGATGGATTTTAGTTTTTATGCAGCTGTTCGTTCAATAAGTTCCAAAGATCAGTAATTGGGGCGGCCTTATCAGTAGACATTCGGTCGGCTCTAGTATGCATATTATCGAAGCGCATAAAGCGCGTAATTGCAGAATATCGGCAAAGAGACATTGCAGCATGAAAATGGATGACAGAGTCCGAGCTCCAGAGAACCGATGTGTGCTCTCCACTTGAATGGTGAACGCCGGCCATAAAGAGAACACCCAAGTACACCTGCAATTCTTGAACAGTGAGTGGTTTCCATACCCTTAGTGTGTATGCATTGTTCAACTCCAATCATTCGGATAGGCCACCAAGAGCTTTTCGATTAGTTTCTGTTACCACGATGTCTGCCATAACAGGTGTGAAAAAAGCCATGAAAATATCAGCTTCAGCTTTCGTCTCCAAGCCAACGATAGGCCCACTTCTTTGTCGAATCATGTTATACGCAGGAGTTCGAACACTAGTATTTATTGGAATTGTACTATACTGCGTTATTCCATCTTTGCGTCATGATTTCATTTACAGCGGGCAACTCTGCGGCTGCATTCTCCTCATCGTCAATTTCCATCATTTTCAAACTCCACCGCAGGTTCGTACTCTACATCAGAAGCCTCACCTATTTCTTCCCAATCTCCACTAATCTCCAAATCTCTACCACAAAGTGGCTGTAATGGAACACTTTATTTTTTGTAAAATTATGTTGAGTAAGTACCCAGGTACCTTGACACCTACACAAGGGTTAAATATCGAACGATGCCTCTTAAATCTTCGAAATAGAAAAACTTTCCATTCTCCGTATGTTTGTCATTGACAACCTACGCAGAAATGACCACATATGTACTTATTTAATTACGCCAAATATACTGCGAACTGACTAGAAATTTGTCAGGTCAGGTGGTCCTTAGATTCATCGTGAGGTTTGATTTTCAATAGGCAACGGACGAATGTGAGTTCTGCAAACGAAATCTCGATGGAAATACAGCGGATAACAACTGTGGTCAAACGTTGCAACTTAGGTCTATTTTGGGAGCTGGCGTCAAAGCTGAACAAGAACCACGCTTCACAATACAGGATTCTTAGCAGCCTTCCTGCTAATAAAGCTTAGGCTCCGTCGAATATTTAGTCCATTCTACGAGGTGACTGAATGAGAAGGCCCAGTCTCGAACTCTATGAAAGAAAGCTTGGAATGTATTTTAGAGTGAAGTGGTACTGACGGAATGCTTAGCTCTATACTTTTCACACTGCTTAAGAGTTTAGCTTTAGATAAGCGTCCCTAGCCAAATGCATCTACTTATTCGACAGAGGAAAGGGAATTTTCTATTCTTGATGGTGTTTCTGATGTATGGATGCAAAAATTCGCCAACCTGAGCATTCATTTGGATAGAACGATCCATAAAATGTAACCAACTGAACCACTGGATAAATCCTTCATTGACCTGGAAGTCGCAACATTTTAGCTTGTTTAAATTACTTCGAATCTTCTGCTTCAAACTCCATCCATACGGAATGAACCAGCGGACAGGGAATTTACCTTTTGTAACATAACAAATCTGTTTTTCATTGCATCTAACAAGGCCCATGTTTTCAGGCTTGCATCAGATCGGTGAAACATAAAGTTTTCTTAATTCTGAGAGGGATAGATTTGTTAACGATTTAATAGCTAGAAACAACCCTTGCTACTTTGAAAGTTTAACATAAGAGCTGATTCATCATGAGGTTTGATTTTCAATAGGCTTTTTTTTTTTTGACAGATCACGCATGACTCCTATCAAACTACTTTGTCATTTTTATTCAGTATCGTTTAACAAGTCATCTTGGAAAGACTCACACCATAATAGCTTTTCCAGATTGTTCAGCTGTGTAGGGTTTTCCAGATTATAAAAATTTTCTACATATATTCGGAATCGCAAAATCATCTTCAGTGACGAAGCTCATTTTTGGCTCAATGGGTTCGTCAATAAGCAAAATATGCGTTATTGGTCGGGTGAAAACCCACATGTGCTTCATGAATCACCACTTCATCCACAAGAAATAACTTTTTGGTGCGGTTTGCATGCCGGCGGCGTTATTGAGCCATATTTTTTCGTCGACTATAACGATCGTCACGTTACTGTGAATGGTCAGCGTTATCGCGCCATGATCACCGATTATTTTTGGCCCGAATTGGAAGATGGAGCCACAAGCCACACAGCACACACCACAATAGATTTATTGAAGAGTAAGTATGGTGAGCGTGTTATCTCAAGACATGGGCCAGTCGATTGGCCGCCTCGTTTGTGCGATTTAACGCCGCTTGACTATTTTCTTTGGGTCTACGTTAAGTCATTGGTTTATGCCAACACGCCGACGACGTTGGAAGAGCTCAGAGCCAACAGTGAAATGTGTAACCGAGTCGTCGTAAATTGGGTCAAACGAATCGACCGCTTCAAACGTGCCCGCGGTGGCCGTATGAACGAAGTCGAGTTCCATTCATTAATGTTTTGATTGTACTTCAAGCCAATATTAAAGTTTTTGAAATATCTCAAATAGTCTGCCTTTTATTTAAAAAAATAAAAGTAGTCAAACCGTTATTAGAAAACCCTATATTACGAAAATCAGCGTTCTATGAGAAATGTTTTTCTTAAGATTCGAGGAACTTACGGTGCGCATAATCCACCTACTGAAACCACTATTGCCAATACTATTCGCAAATTTGAGTCTCAGTTTACATTAGTGAATGATACTCGACCGGTTAAACCATATCCCGCACTTAGTGTAGTTAGCAGCTATAGTGAAGGTGTACGCGAAGACCGTGACGAATCGATTCGTCGTCGTTCTCAGCAGCTTGGCTTAGCGTATTCGACAACTTGGCGTATTTTACGTGAGGATCTCGGCCTAAAAGTGTACAAAATTCAACTTGTGCAAGACTTGTAGCCAGGCGAATTGAATTTGCGTCACATTTTCAGTGAGCCCGTTCACTTAATGAAAGTCCGGTGTTTTATCGTGAAATTTTGTTTAGTGATGAAGCCCATTTCTGGCTTAATGGATACTTGAATAATAAAAATTGCCATATATGGGCTGATGAGCAACCCGAAGAGTACCAAGACCTGCCATTACATCTACTGAAAACAACGGTATGGTGTGGTTTATGGGCTGATTAAATCATTGGTCCATATTTCTTCAAAAATGAGGCAAATCAGAATGTTGCCATCAATGGTAACTGTTATCGCGCCATATTAACGGACTATGTGCTTCCTGAAATTCAAGCAAAATTGGTAAATTGGCCGCCTAGATCGTGCGATATCACATCTTTGGACTATTTTCTCTGTGGATATGTAAAGTCTAAGGTCTTCAGGAATAAGCCAGCTTTGGAAGCCAACATTTCTCGTGTTATCCTCGGGATACCAGTAGCTATGCTCGAACGAGTCACACACCTTCCGAATGGACCACCTCAGATGTAGTCTTGGCCAACATTTACATGATATCATTTTCAAAAAATAGATGCCATGAATTGTTCTTTTAACCGATAATTAAAATTTTAAATCCACTTTCAAATTGATGTGCTTTATTTTACATTATAAATCAAACCTCTTGATGAATCACCCTGTAGAATTCTCAGTCGAGCACTTTATTTCCTAGTTCGTAATAAGCAATGAGGCTAAGCCTATATTTTTCAGTCTTACGAATTGCACACAAGAATCCCAAGCAATTAAATCTAGTTATTGTAGGCATAGACATAACGCTTTAAATATGATTTATATATTGGCTGTAATATTAATTGCTTCAAAATTGGTACATGCACATAGGTGAGCACTTAAAATACCTTAGTATCATTATTATTCAAAATTTGAGCTGGTTCGACACATTTAAACTTTTAAATATTTTATTTCTTTTATCGTTTCTTAGCAGTTTCTACCATCATAGGAAATACTGCTCTAAAAAGATTTTTAAGAACTATCTACTCTGGGATTTTTCATTTTAGATTACAGTTTGAAATAAGTTGCTAAGGAGAGATTTATCCTCATAAACTCCAACTGTCGATTGTTTTACACAAAATCAGAAAGGTGTGCAAATCGTCTCGATTATCCGTTTAGAAAAAAGAATTAAAATTCTACCTGTGAAATATTTATATTCCTTGGAAGGAGAAATGGTTTCCATAAGAGGTGGAAACGTGCAGAGCGCGAGCTCTGACTGCTATAATATGGGAAGTACCACAGTATCCTTCGTTTTTGTATTCCTTCTTTTCGGACCTCAAGTTTCTGTAGCTTTAATTCGACTACAAATTATTGTAAATTGTTTAAGGGTCTTCCTGCTTATATATGAGTCGTTAAAGAACTGCCAACATTTTTAAAGGAAGTAAAAGTGTGGCTTCTTAATTTTGATCACAATGAAATTGAGATTTTGTGACGCTTCATTTCTGGATATAACGTTGATGCTCCTATATTCTTGTCTTCAAAATTTTTGAATTCAATACATCTTGATTTTGAACGGATTTTGGGTTATGGGTGGATCGATAAGTACCTGTATTATAGGCTAATATAACTGAAAGCTGCCATCTTTGATGGCACAACAAAATTTCAGGCTGATTCATCAGTTGATTTTGATTTGACAGTCATTTGTATTAAAAGTTTTAAGTGGTTTTTGATACAATATTGATTGAACAATATCAATCCGTAGTTTGCATTTTAGTGTATAAGAATAGACCAATTTAAAAGTGTTGCTACATCCAACCTCACTGATCACTGAACAAAAATGCACGTAGTATCAAATTACGTGCATGAGTTAAGCATTAGAAAGCTGTCGACCCGAAGTGTGCCGCGATTGTTAACAGCATTGTTTGGAGCTCTTTAAAGGAAATCCATAGGAGCTTTTGCGCCGTGTTGTCATCGTTGAAAAAACCTGTGTTCATTACTACATGCCAGATATCAAACGGCAATCAATAGATTTTTCGGGGCGAATCTGCGTCGAACAAAAACAAAACTATGCTGTCAGCAGGAAAGGTGATGGCTGCGACTTATTCGAAGAGAAAAATCTCCATGGACGTTTTGTAGAAAGGAAACACGACCACAGGGCAGAACTACATTGACTTATTGCACCGATTGGCAGAGACACTTTTTGACAAAGAAAATAGTACACGACAACGCACCAGCACACTTATTCGGAATCGCCGTAGCCCAATTACATATATTACGGGACAATTTGGTTCCCCATCCACCGTACTCATCCGACCTAGCTCTCTTTTTTTTTGTTGCCCAACATTTTTACCTTCTACGAGAAGCTCATGGCAAGAAGCCTATTTTAAGACTGACAAATCATATGTTTTAGTAGATAGTTTAAGAAAAATGTCAGGAACACTAGAAAAATTGCCTGAGTTGAAAAATGTAAAAAAAAAATTGTGAAAAACTTGCGTATTCATTACTAACAGTCTTACATGCACTGGCCGCCGAGGCTCACTTTTGGTTCAATAGGCAAAATTGCTTGCTTCTGAAAAACAGCAAATCCTGAAGTTCCATAAAGCTCCATTACATCCATAAAAGCGCACTATTTGTTGAGGACTTTAGTCTGGTCACAACAATGTCGCCATACAATTAATTAATTATTAATTCTTAAAAAAAATTGGGCGACATTGACCGTTATATGCCACGCTGCCAATGAAACTGACGATTCGCTTCAACGACAACATTTTAGATCGTGATATTCACGCCACTCGATTAGTTCGTATGGGGCTGTTAATAGTCTTTGGTATATGATATGCTGATTCCATTCCTCAACTCCTGTCGTTATAGATAAAAACACAGGTCTTTAGCCCGAACAACCTCTTTCACTCTATTTTTAAATATTTAAAACTGTTTTTCTGAAATACTCCGATGCTTTTTTTTTTAAAACCAAAACCGTTAAAGGTAATTCACAAAACCCGATTTTGCACATAAAATTTAGCATTCACATAATCTTGTTGTTATATTCCGCACATCCCTCAGACACAAATCGAATTTTGAGCGAAAACTGGTTTTAGAGATGAGTAGGTACCTCCCGAGGACATTGAAGTTTTTTTTTCGCCTAATTTATTATTTGTATGAAACCGACAGTCCACTATTATCGCTCCTAATAAATTAAAAACTCGTCCAACCCATCCTGATAAGCAAAACAAAAAAAACATATTGAGACCAGATCCCACACTTCCGCAAAAAAAAAAAAAGAAACATTCCTTCGAGACCATTTGTCTAAATTAACCCACCCGACCTGCCAACCAATAAATTTAGACCTTTCCACCTTTTTTTTTTTTTTAATTCCATTCGACGGATACCCCGAGGAGAAAAAGAGTATGTATCTTAATGTCATGGTCACCTGCGTGATGTGTGAAGAGCCATTCAGGTAAAACAGGTAGTAAAACAACCCTGAACCCGATCATCATCATCCAAAAGGAACAAAAAACAAAAAATGGGCAGTTATACGAAATGTCGATAGAAATTTCAAATAAAATGAGAAACACCTTTTGAATGTAACAACAACAAAAACGAATACATACGTAATAGTCCGTCAGCTGATAACGGTTCCCAGTGAATCGCAACGTGATATCTCTTATATAAAATCGGTGTTACTTGTCGTTGATGTCGCGTCGCCCGATAAAACATGTGGCGACGCCAGTCAAATTACACACCACTTCCAAATCAAATACAAATTTCACTTTTAACCACCCTGTGCACTCTACGCACCCCTTCTTTATGGTTTGGGGTGTGTTTGGTTTTAATTTATTTTTTTTTTTTTCGATTTTTTGAAGGCTCTTCTGTTTTATAATTTTTCTTTTTTCTTTACAGTCTTTCTACACAAAACACTGACGAATATTGCAGAAGAACCACAAGCAAAAGAAGAACATCAGGGGTAAACACAAAAACACTGGTAATCCATTGCACTAAAAGCCGGGACGGGACAGACTCTTTAGAAAAAAAAAAAAAAAAAAACAACAGAACTCCACCTGGCTTTTTAGAACACTACCGGAAGTTCGACAGACAGGCAGACGGCAAGTAAATCTCCCGGGACGCACTAATAGAACACACAACGCAAAACAGAACAAAATGAAAAAAACAACGAAAACGGAAGAAAACAAAAATTGCCCCGACAAATACCCAAGGAACTGCACTAAAATGGCGTTTAAATAATTTACGAATACGAAACGCAACACCGCTCACTTTAAACACCCTCTTCAAACAACCGCTCACGATTTAATACTGAATTGTGCCGCTGAGTTCAGAGAATCAAGCAACGAAGCGCTCAAACACCGTGCATGTACCGGTTTAATCGAAATCAGCTGTTGTAATTGCGCGACTCTCTTTCATTCAATTCGATTCAATTCAAAACAAAATACAGTTAAGAGAACCAAAGTCGGTGCTCTTCGGGCAGTGAATTATGTGAATGAAGGAATGAACACTTGCTTAACAGTCTCGGTAAACGTAGAAGCAGACAACAAAGAGACCGATATTAACAGTGCTCTGTTACAGTTAGAGTCCTTTGGCCGATTTTCCCTTTAAATGAAACGAAAAAGATGAGGGAACAAAAGTGGGCTGGTGGTCTATGCATAGCTATGTGTAGAATTGTACAGTTGCCATTATTATTATCTCTTCCTTGATCTTTATACTGTGGAGTGTAGAGCTCCTTCTGAAGTTTTGCTGGAAGATGGGGAAGTTCAAGTTGATAGTGGTCGTCGTCGTCGTCGTCGTCATCGTAGGTGGCTGCTGGATAAAAGGGTGAAAGTGAAAGTACTTTCGTCAGAGTGAGGTTTGCGGGAGATTATATTCGAGACTCTGTGGCATTCGTGTGAGTGTTATAAATAAATGTATTAAATCGATTTTTTATCTATGATAATTCCATGAACCGTTTTATTGCATAGTTTAAGATGTTTGGCGTCCTTAAGTGATAGAATGCGTGAATACTAAAGTATTTATTATGCATTATGTGTTCAAGTTCATGTGGCGGTTTTGGTTTGGGTTTGAGAAGAGATATTAGGTAGTAGGTAATCCGGATACTGACTTGGTTTTTCAGTAAAAGGCTTCATTTTGAATATTCTGGCACCAAAATGACAGCACAATTTTTTTTTTTTTACAGTTGACAAGTACGTTTCACATTTTAACGACAGTCGAAAAGCTAAAAGTTTTCTCGGACGAAGTGAAGGACCTTTTCTCACATCAATTGTTGAATTGGATCGGAGCTACTGGAACAAGTTAGTTTTGTGAAGACCCAAAACAATGTCCGGGCATTTTATTGACTAGACATATTGCTTCTTCAGGCTTGCCGTATTCACATAGGTTTCAGTAATTCAGGCATGTAGCTGAATTACTTATTTACTTACTTAGATGGAACTACAGTCTGGGGTGAACCTGGGCCTGAACAAATAGATCTTTTCAGCTAGCATGGTCTCTTACCTTCAGTTCAACACTCCCAGTTAGTTAATGTCCTCTTATGCGCGCTACTTTAGGCAAGGTTGGAATCGAATACATTCTGGGCTGAACCGTTAGTGTTCATTCACTCTACGTGTCCAAGCCATCTTAGGTGATTAATGTACACACTTCTCGTCAGCCCAATATCAATGTACAGCTCGCAGAGTTCGCGAGCTTATCCGAACATTTTGGGTTTCAAAACGGCCAAGGATATTTTCATCCACCTGTGCTAGGGCCAATGCTTCTTTGCCATGAAGCAGGACTGGAATGATATTGGAATCATTAGGAGAACTTACTACAAAAATAGTGATTCTTTAGTAGGTTTCACATATTACAAGCATATCGTCGACATAATCTTCCATCTGAGGGTACTATAGGTAGAACTTAAAAAAAAAAAAACTCGAAGAGACTGGCTCTGTTACAGATATCTTAAGACCTATCCATCTTCGAAATGTACGCTCTACAGAAAATATTAGTGAAAGTGTTTAAGAACATTCAAATCGAGCGTGCACAACATCTGGGCTTGTCTTACGGAACATTTATGACTTATTTTGTATTTGGATTTGTATCTACACCCTTATAAACTTCAACTCGTTTAAGAATTGAAGCCAAATGACTACGGAACGAGTAGAATATACGCTCATTCGGTGCTTAAACATCAGCGTTTGGATGACCAATTTTCACACAACATTTTCTTCAGCGATAAAGCTCATTTTTCACACGGTGGGTACGTTAATAAATAAAATTTTTGCATTTGGGGAAGTAAAAATCCACAAAAAGTTATTGTATGGTGTGCAATTTGGTCTGGTGGTATCATTGGTCAACCACTTTGGTATCAACCACTTTCTACTGCATAACTTGCATAAAGATCTTGGCCTACACAGTTATAAGGTCCAGTTGACATGAGAGTTGAAGCCAGCAGACCACGCACAACGGCATGGTTTTGCTAAATAAATAAACAGGAGCCTTATTTTTTACAAAAAAAATATTCTGAGTGATGAGGCTCTTTCCATTTGTCTAGGTACGTATCTGGCTCCGGAAACCCACAAAAAATAGTCGAATAACCTCTCCGTCCATAACGAGTGACAGTTTGATGCGTTTTTTAGACTAAAGGTGTCATTGGGCCATATTTTTTTTCGAAAATGATGCTGGTGCAACCGTTTCAATGAATGGATTGTGGTACTGAATGATGTTGACTGACTGTTTTTTTTCCCCTGAAAATGATATTAGGAACGTAGATGACGTTTGTTTTCAGTAGGACGTCACCACACTTTACACAGATGGTGAAACACCCGCTCTATTGCGTGACAAATTTCCTGGACGTGGGCGCCTTTTTCCGTTGCAGCTCAACGTCTCTTGACGACTCATGGGCTAAAAAGAAATATCAGGGCTGTTATTCGCGAAATATATATGCAGTTATTCGAAGACGTGATGAACAATTTAATAAAAAGAATGACTTTTTGTAGGCACAACCGGACATTTGACAGATATTGTATAATATAACTTAAGTCAGAGCTTATACTTTCGATGAAAATAAAAATATTTGGTCATATAAAAAGTCTTCTGTATGTCTTTTGCACATTTTTGGAAAAAATTTCCTTTATTCAAAATCAATTTCAATCAAGTATAAATTGGCCATTATTATCTATGACCTTTTGTCCTTTTCCGGGTAGCCTCATAATTCCAACGGGTAGAACTTCTGTCGTTTATCAGCGAAAAACTTGGCCAAGTGATTTTTAGCGGCTCTTCAGTCGGCCAATGTGTGTGGCTTAGCTTAGCATTGTCACGATGAAAGGCAACTCCCTTTCTGTTGGCAAATTCAGGTCGCTCTTTCTTGAAAGATTCATTCAAACGGTCGAGTTATGCACAGTAGTTAATCGAATTGACCGTTTCGCCACGTTCTAGCAGCTCATATTAGACAATTCCCATCCAATCCCACCAAACACTCAACATAACCTTGTTTGCCGTCAATCCAGGCTTTGAAGTCGTTTGTGGTCGGTCACCGTACTTTGTCTATGACCGCTTGCGTTGGATATTCTCTATAGTTATTCGGTCAATAAAATTTCTTAACGTTAATTCATGTGGGACCCAAACATCGAGCTTCTTTGTGTAGTCTGCTCGTTTTAGATGATTCCAAACTGTCAAATGGTCGATGGTTAGTGCATCCACTATCTCCAGACAGCTTCCGTGTTGGTCTTGCTCTATCAGTTACAAAATTTCATCGACTTTTTCAGTGACAGACTAACATCGAAATTTCTGGACCGGAATCAAACAAACCACTTCTGGGTCCGGCGTTCACTCACAGCATTCTCATCATAAACTGCACACATTTTTCGGAATGTTTTTACAGCATTTTTCCCTTTTTTACAGTAACAAAGCGTTGCATAGCGTATTTCTTCAGATATTTCACTCACATTCAAATCAGTATAACTTTTAACGAGAATTACACAGCTGTCTTAACAAAAAATGTAGCCTGGCATGTCACCTTTCAAACACGTATTCGTTTGACACAATCAGATTAGTGTTTCCAGATAAATGGACACCAATACCATCTAGTGACATAAAACCATGGAGACTTTTTATATGACCTCTTCTGGTTTTACTTTTGAAAATCAAACCTTGCGAACAAGTTGATGTATGTTCTCTATGAAGTCGTCTCCCGCTGTCTTAAATATCTCGGCAGGTCCAGCAGTTTCTTTGTACTTGAGCTATTTCTATACGCACTTCATTTTCGTCGGATGGATAGATCGTTTTTCACGGTCCAGGTTAAATGGTTCATTATGAATGACAGCAGTCCTGGGCATCTACAGAAGTGTTCTTCCTTATTATCCTTATTATCGAATGTGAATGTATCGCTTTTAAATAAATTTTTTTGTTCATCTCTGCAAGCCTCTTTTTTGAGCTTCAATCTTCATTGAGACTTTAAAACACTCAAACGGCCTAAATAGAATATCAAAACCCTGAATAATAATAAATTAATTAATAAATTGGTCAATACATCAAGAGAATGATGTAGTAAAGAGGTAATACCTAGGTAAAACAAAGAATCACTCTTGCCAATCGCTGTTTATTTTGGCTTAGAAGGCAATGGATTAGTAAGGCAACTCTAAGGTCTTGATCATCGTAGCCCTACTTTATGGCGCTGAAGCGTGAACTCTACCGAAAGCGAATGAAGATATCCTCAGTCGTTTTGAGAGAAAAATCCTTCGAAAAATTCTCGGGTTTTGGTGGGAAAGACTCAACCACGAAATATACGAGCTGTGCAACGATATCAACGTTGTCGCAAAACTGCGCATTAGTCACCTGAGATTGCTACGGCATGTAGAGCGAATTGACACCAATGCTTCGGCCCGAAGAGTCTTCGGGCACATGTGGCAGGGGATCTCAATTGACTGGAAGAGATTTGCTAAGGATCAGGCTTACTGGAGAGGCCCAGATTCACTTCGAACTGTAGCGGCACCTAGTAACTAAGTAACTAGAGCTCGAGACGCTAAAAATGGCAGGAACTAGAAAGGAGGTACAAAGAAATGTTGCACCATGATAACCCTGGACGCAAATAACCTGTTTATTTCGGCGAATTGGAAACTGATTATGAACTTGTAAAACCCTGAAGTTACTCCCGGTGAGCCACAAGGGTCGTTTATAGGCCTTAGAGTAATATCAAATGCTCAAAACCGAAAAACAGACTACTTCTTGGTGGAGCTACAAGTTCTATATTCATGTATGCACAAACACAAGGCTACTCTTTTAAGTTTTTTTAGCCCAACCTGTTTGGACTTTTGTTTAGTTCTATCCCACTAAATTGGAGATGAAATGGGACTATAGGTCTAGCAGTTGCTGTGTACCATTACAGTGTAATTTTTGGATTAAAGCCCAGTAGACTTTTGCTAGCCCATAGTGAGGTCCTGGCTTTTTCTTTGGTTTTTTTTTTTTATATGTGTACCTACTCTAATTGAGTTTTTGACATTGACGTTCGTTCTTTTTGCACTAGTTTGCTACGAGGTTCTTAGCTCTTTAAAGGCGATCTATTTACCTCAGATTAGTAAGAGTTCATTGAGTACGAGGGAAAAGAACCCCTCCTTGTAGACAGCCTTTCGCTGTAATGACTCTGAGTTGTGGTTACCTAATCTGGTTTTTATTCTTCTGTTGTTGAGCTTGTTTTTGATTCACTTACATGTATTACTGTCGACTCCTTTGTCTCGGATACATCTTAATGTCTGGGCGTGATTTATATTGAAAATACCTTTGATATCTAGAAAGCAACCAACCGCAATGTTCTTGACTTTAAGTGATTTCCTAATCCTGATGGTAAGACTCTGAATAGCGTGGGGAGCTGATATTTCTGGCTGATGGGCAAATTGATTGATGTGAAGAGTGCTTTGCTTAAAAGCTCCGTTTCTTATGTGCCTGTGTATGGTATACCGTTTTCCATGGTTTTGAGGAAAAATGAAGAGAGACTTATCGGTCGATAGGATTTTGGTAGTTCAGTTCATCTACCCTCAGTTTTGGGTATCTCACGCTAATCTTTCTCCATTAGTTTGGAATATATCCCCAAGCATAACTTGTTCTGAAGGTGTTTATCAAAGAGAATGGACTAATGTTGTCAGTTGCATGGCAGGTTTTTATTTATTCTAGCTCTACAAACGTTCCAAATGAATTGTTGTCAAAGTAAAACTCAAGAGAGATATGGCCAACTCATCATTTTTACTTTTTGTTTTATATTCAACCTGAGCTCTGCAATATGTTTAATATTTTTTTTTTTTCATCCAGTCCTTGATTTTCTATCTCACAGATTTTTTTTTTTTTTAACTTACACGAACATTGTTTCTGGGATAGCACCTCCATATTTCGTTGATCCTGATCCCTGTATTCCTTATCAAATAACGCGTTTCGTAAAGGTGGTCAGGTAGACTACCCTCCACTGAATTTTAAGTAAAGACTTTTCTAACCATATTTTCTTACTATTTGGTGTGAGGAAGCTATCACTAGACCTGATTCTTTCAAATGGAGCAGTGTTTTTCAAGAGCTATACAACTTCCTTTTTGTAATAATAATAACAGAGATCGAGTTTGAATCAAAAGTCTTTACTTGACATGTTCATAATTTTTATTTTTTTTTCTGAACACTATTTGAGGCAATTGGCTTACTTGAGTGTTTTAGTGAAGAACATCCTTTCGGCCCAATTTTGAGTGCTCTGTCTTACTAGTACATATGTATCAACGTAAGAACGCCTTTTTTAAATTGCCGTTAAGTGCATAATCTCGGTGGCCAGTGGGTCCATTTCACAATATAACATCGTCGTTGCATCAAGTCCTTAGGAAGTTAGTGTTTGGGTGGATGACATATAACCCCATTCTACTAGAACCACATATTGTGTAGACAAATGTTATGCATACTCTGGCAGAAATAATCTTCCGGGGGGGTGGCCGTGATGTTGTGGTATATGCATAGACCCCTCAAGCAGAAGTTCGCGGGTTCGAATCCCGTGCCAGGCAATTCTTTGAAAAAGTCTTTTCATAGAATTTGTACGTAGTTATATGAAAATCCCGTCGGCGTCAACTCTGACATGAAGGCATAACACTAATGTTGGAGTGGTTGCTGACTGGGCTAAATGTAACGAACTAACAACTAGCACGTACTTAAGACACATTGGTTGAGGAGGATGTACTAGCTCGTCCCGACCAGTTTGACAACCACCTCTGGGAAAAATATCGAAACCTAATACAAAAGGGTCATATCCCCTTGGTTAGTTAAATTGGCCATTGACTATACCGGGATCTCCGAATTCATTTTTGAAAAATTAAGGAACAATGATTCAATCAGCGTAAAGATAACACCTTACTACATATACTTTCCGGTTTCGAGATACTTTTCTATAGAAGGATAGATTTCGCTAGCGCACAAATACAGTGAGTCAAAAGCTCCAGAAGCCCAATTAGTGAACTACCGTCGGAACTCAAGGTCTCGTGGTCTTAGTTCTTGTCAGCTGGGTCGAAAACAGACGACTTCTTTTCGCAAAATTAACAATCGTTGATGCCGAATTGACTATTTTAATTACTTCTTCTGAGCGCAAACTTCGTTTTCGTAAGGCTAGGGTGTAATAACAAGAACAAAACTCACCTTTTTTTTATAAAAAAACATTGCTTAATGAGTCACTTAACAAACTTAAAGTCAACTACAAATGTCTTTGCTTTTGTCATCTGTGTTTATTTGTATCTAAGAATGACTTCCAATAACTAGCTGCATAATTGAGTCAATTTTACGGAATTGGTCAAAGGAAAACCAAATTTGTTTATAAAGCTGAATTTAATATTGTTAGACAAACCTGTCTTATTTGTCAGGTGCAAAATGATAAGTAACTTGAATTGTTGGCTTTGCGTCATGTGGATTTTGTGTGGTACCAAGTTCATCAACGGTATGAAGAATAGCGATTATTTGATTATGAGAACCAAAAGCTCATGTAACCTTCTTTACGTTACGACATTTACACAATATTATTATTCTGAATACTATCTAAGCGTTCCTCTGGCGTAAACCAATCATGATCATTTGTGAAGCAAAACTGAGTACACATAAAGTCAAAAAGTTACATAGTTTGCAAGATGTTCCTATGGGAAGTTCTCTATCAAAATTTTTTTTTTTTAATTAGTGTGAGCTACGATATGGTTCGCTATCGTGTTAACGCTACATCGGCAACACCAAATAATCCCTGCTTTGTAGATTTGGAAGAAATAACTGTTGCTATGTGAATGTCTCCATTATCTTGATACGTGTTTGTTTCTTTGCAAATAAATTGTTACAATTGTTACATACTTATCTCCACACATCGAGGTGGAGGTCTTCATAAGAGAAATATTCTCTACAAAAGAACACCAACGAAGATATAGAAAACCAGCAATTTAGCAAATATTTTCGTTGAAATATTTTGAAGACAAAGGACATTAGAAAGGTGAGTTTAATTAATTGAATCTAGGCGTTGACTCTCCTATGTTTCATATTAAAAAAAAAAAAAAAATCCAAAGGTAAAGTAAAAATTAGTTGTTTAAGTGGTCTCATCTTAAAAAAAAAAATGCAATTAATTTTGATAAGTTGTTAAGATATACAATTATGATTCAGATTTGAGTGTAAATTATGATTTAGATAGTTTTAGGAAAATTGAAAATTCAAACACGTGACCTTTTAGTGTCTGATTAAAGCGTATCTTCGAATATCAGTAAAGGTAACATGAATAATGAGACAAAAACATCAAATCAATCTTTGATTGCGGCTGATATCTTTAATTCGTTAAGGATACCCGATGCTGTTTAAAATATGCGGGTACATTTGATGGAAATCCATATTTATTATTCAACTAATGTTGAAGAGATCTGTACTCTTTGGTGCCATGCCGCAGTTAGAAGGATCTTACTACGTGCTATGAGCAGTAAAGTTGTTGAATAGGCAAATGAAATACCAAATTTATATGGAACAGCAGTAAATTGGAGTGAAATAAAGAATAATTTGAAAGTTCATTACTCTGATAAAAGAAATGAGACAGGTCTCATCCGTGACCTTCATCAATTGTGACAAAATCAAAACAATCTGGAACATTTTTATTCAAAGTGATTAACATACTATTCGCAATGAAATCATGTTAAAGTTCATGGAACTAACTAAACCGTTATAAAAGGAAAATTGTGTTTATATGAAAAGGACAAAATTTCCATTAAGTTCAGGACCAAGAATGCATTCCACATGAAGCTCTTACAAAAAATGCACGTGCAACCAAGTTTTGGGCAACAATGAATCATTCAAAAATACTTTTAAGCCAACATTTCGTACAAGGGGTAGTACCAACACTCAGTATAATTCAAATATCTATTTCACAAATCGAGAGGCTCGATATTATAGCAACCATGGCAATAGACTTTCCGTAAATAGGCATCTTCACCCACCTGAGCCAATGGATACATACAGCGTCAATACCAATCGAAATTCTTAACATTATTTCAGTAATAAAAAAAGATCCAACAACTTGCACAATCTTAAGGGTAGCGCCTATTATGAAAATCACAAAAATATACCGTTATTAGCTAATTCAAATCAGCAGGAATGAAATTAACGATTCAAATTTTTAGTCAAGAGTCTCGGGGTGCAAATCGGCTATATGGATATAAATAATTACAGTTCCAGCTTGTTACCATGCAATACAATATACAGCTTAAATAAAGGTTCCCTGAAATGTTTAGTCAACACAGAAACTAATAAGTTCTCTGTCAGACCAGTCATAGTTTCTAACAACATAGCGAAACTATTTAGCCTTCAAAATCAATTTTTGGCATTACAATTTTGTACGAAGAAATTAAATCAAATGAGCTACTAGAATTTAATACTACCAGAGTTATTTATTTCAGTTATCTCAGTTATTTTGAATGCCTGATAGAGACAAAGATATTTTGTGTGCTATTGGGTCGTGCGGTTTGCTAAGAGATGGCGTAACTTGTATTATTCCATGGGATAATGCGTTGGAAAGCTACTGTCATTGTACGTCATTTCAGTATATGTTATTCATTTGAAGCGTAAACAACAATAATTTTTTTTCTCTCAAATATGTCGAACTTTGTGCCTGAAAATATTTAATATGAAAAAAACTGCTGCCGAAAGCCATCGTATTTTGGTGAAAGTTTACGGTGAACATGCGCTAGCTGAGCGAACGTGCCAAAAGTGGTTTGCACGATTTAAAAGTTGTGATTTTGACTTGGAAGACAATGAACGTCCTGGGCAGCCAAAAAAGTTTGAAGATGAAGAACTGGAAGCATTACTCTATGAAGATTGTTGCCAAATACAATAAGAGGTCACAGAATCTTTGGGTGTCACTAAAGCAGCCATTTCAAAACGTTTAAAAGCAGCTGAATATATTCAAAAGCAAGAAAATTGGGTTCCATATGAACTCAAGCCGAGAGATCGAAAGGCGGTTTTGCATGTCCGAAACGCTGCTGAAGCGCCACAAAAGGAAGTCATTTTTACATCGGATTGTTACTGGTGATGAAAAATGGATCCATTACGACAACCCCAAGCACAAAAAATCATATGTGAAACCCGTCTAACCAGCTAAATCAACGGCAAAGCCGAATATCCATGGCGCGAAGGTAATGCTCTGTATTTGGGTGGATCAGATGGGTGTGCTGTACTATCAACTGCTAAAACTAAGTGAAACCATCAATGGACAACACAACCGAACACAATTAATCCGTTTGAAGAGAGCAGTAGCCGAAAAACGCCCGGAATATGCGACCAGACACGAGGCAATAATTTTCCATCATGACAACGCTCGGCCTCACGTTGCTATTCCGGTTAAGAACTATTTGGAAAACAGTAGATGGGAAGTCTTACCCTACCCGCTTTATTGCCCAGACCTTGCCCCTTCTGACTACCATTCGTTTCGGTCGATGCAGAACGCCCTCACTGAAATACGGTCACATCAGAGCAGAATATCAAAAATTGGCTTGATTCATTCTTGGTTTCCAAGCCGACGCAGTTGCTTTGGGATGGGATCCACAAATTGCCAGAAAGATGGGAAAAAGTAATAACTTCAGATGGGCATTACTTTGAATAATACTATTGTACGTGTTTTTCTTAAATAAACGTTCAAATTTTGAAGAAAAAAAAAAAAAAACCGCACGAAAATAATTATATACCCAATATAATGTTTCAAAAATGAGTTTTTCAAATCAGTACTCATATCTAACTTTTTCAAATTATCTAAGTTACAAGCTCAATTTAATATCGAATCAATTAAATATTCCCAGACTAACTGAAACTGTTGTTAGAGTGTCGAAGAAGGATCTACTTATTTAAGTCCAATGTATTTACAAAGCATACAAGTAAGGGGTGATTTATCGTGAGGTTTGATTTTCAATAGGTTTTTCATTATTTACATTATTGATTGATACTTGACCGGTTAAACCCCATTTAGGACGTAATAAAGAGACTATAGCAGCTGTAGCTTAGAGTGTACGCCAAGACCATGACAAATCGATTCGTCGTCGTTCTCAGCAGCTTGGCTTGGCGTATTCGACAACTTGGCGTATTTTACGTGAGGATCTCAGCCTAAAAGCATACAAAATTCAACTTGTGCAAGAATTGAAGCCAGGCGTCATATTTTCAGTGAATGGGCTCTGGAAAAACTCAATGAAAATCCGGTGTTTTATCGTGAAATTTTTTTAAGTGATCAAGCCTATTTCTGGCTCAATGGATACGTTAATAAACAAAAATACCGTATTTGGGCTGATGAGCAACCCGAAGAGTACCAAGAGCTACCATTACATCCATTAAAAACAACGGTATTGTACGGTTTATGAGCTGGTGGAATCATTGGTCCATATTTCTTCAAAAAAGGGGCAAATCAGAATGTTACCGTAAATGGTAGCCGTTATCGCACCATGTTAATGGACTATGTGCTTTCTTAAATTCAAGCACATGGTGTCGGTGAGCTCTGGTTTCAAACAATGGACGTGAAACAATGGACTTGTTGAGAAATCATTTTGGTGAGCACTTAATTTCACGTTTTGCTACGGTATATTGGCCGTCTTGATCGTGCGATATCACACCTTTGGACCATTTTTTCTGAGGATATGTAATACATGGACTGAAAACTTCATTTGTAAGAGTACCAGTAGTTAGAACTAACCTTCAAAAGACGATTAGTTCTCGGTATAAAGCTTTGTGAGTGAAGCAACTTTTGTTATTTTGAAAAAAAAAAAAAAAAAAAACGGATTCAAAGCAATTTCGTGTGTTGATTTGTCATTGCTTTTTGATGCAAAGAAATGGCTTGATAAGTGTTACCCGGACTCTGCACCAGCCGAACGAACCATCCGCAAATTCGCAAGTGGACGTCCAAAAGAGGCTGTTTCAGATGAAAACAACAAAAAAGTCCACAAAATGATTACGAATGACCCCAAAGTAAAGTTAATCAAGATAGCTGATGCTCTGAAGATATCAAAAGAGCGTGTTGGATATATCATACACAAATATCTGGACATGCGAAAGCTCTGTTCTCACAGTCGACCAAAGAGAGTGTTTAAAGATGTTCAACCGCAATAAAGCCGAATTTTTGCGTCGGTATGTGACAATGGATGAAACTTGGCTCCATAACTTCACACCAGAGTCAAGTTGGCAGTCAGCTGAGTGGCGAGCAGGCGATGCGTTGTTGGCGCATTTGAAGTACGAAATCGCAGAAAAACGGCCGCATTTGAAGAAAAAGAAATTGCTGTTTTATCAAGACAATGCACCGTGTCACAAGTCATGAAAACGATGGCAAAATTGAATGAATTCGGCTACGAATTGCTTCCCCACCCACCGTATTCTCCAGATTTGGCCCCCACCGACTATTTCCTGTTCGCAGACCTCAAAAGAATGCTCGCCGGAAAGAGATTTAAGACCGATGAAGAAGTAATCATCGAAACAGAGGCCTATTTTGAGGCTAAACCGAAATCGTACTACAAAGCTGGTATCTAAAGATTGAAAAATCGTTTCAATCAGTGTATCGCCCTCGAAGGCAACTATATTTATAAATAAAGTTGAATTTTGAAAAAATTTTGTGTTTTACTATAAAACGGCACTGAATTTTCAGCCCATGTGTTAAAGTCTTAGGTCTTCTGGAATAAGCCAGCTTCGATTGACGCTTTGGAAGCCAACATTACTCGTGTTATCCGTGAGATACCAGTCGCTATGCTCGAACTAGTGGCCCAAAATTGGACCTTCCGAATGGACCACCTCAGACGTAGTTGTGGCCAACATTTACATGATATGACTTTTAAAAGTTAGATGCCATAAATAGTTCTTTTAACCAATAATTAAAATCTTAAGTTCACTTTCAAATTTATCTATTTTATTTTACGTTATAAATCAAGGCTCACAATGAATCACCCTATAGTATTATTTCATTGAGGTAGTAAACGTTTCCTTTACATCACAAACGTCTGTATCGAGCAACCCATAATATCACAAAGAGTCGAACGAAATGAATTTGTCGAAATACTCAATTTTTTTAATTTGTAATAATCAAGATTTACAAAATTCAAATTTATCGGATTTGATTTACATGGACCACCTAAACAAGGATGAAGAAACTCAAATTAAATCCTTTGTCAAGCTTTCGAACATATTTTTTTTTACAAGTCAACAAAATGTTAGCTTTTCGAGTGAAATAAAACATGAAATTAAGAGCCGATACAATATTATTATTAATGCCAACTCATATCGTTTCCCATTTGTACATAAAAAGGAAATTTAAAACCAAATTATACAGATGCTTAATGGAATTATTATATTTACGACCAAGCTATTCTCTCTGGTCTTCACCAATTTGGAAAATGCCAAAGAAGAAAGACGGAGGAGGCAAAGAAGAACGGCGACTAGTTACTGATTATCATAAATTGAATAGGAAGACTATAAAGGACAGATACCTCATCAAATATTACCGATATCTTGAATAAGTTGGGAAATCATTTACTTTAGCACATTAGGCATTGCATATGGCTTCCATCAAATTCAAGTAAAAAACGAAGATATTCCCAAAACAGCATTCACAGCAGAAAATGGTCGCTACGAATTTCTAAGAATACCTTTCAGCTTAAAAAACTCCCTGTCTACATTTCAACGGTTGATGGACATTTTTCTGCGTGATCTTATTGTGTTTTCGAAATGTTTGCAGGAACACATCCAAAATCTTAAAAGCGGAGTTAGGCCGGACCGGTAAGATCTCGGCAATAAAAAGATCTCCCTTCCCAAACAAACAAAATCATTTCAGGGTTTAGTTGGTTACTATCGAAAATTCGTAAAAGATTTTGCTATCTGACAGATGTGTGGAAGAATAGAACTATGTATTTGTTTTTTTAGTGTGATCCTTTAGTTGTAATGTGCAATTTCAGTTAAAAATATAATTTTAAAGTTCGGCAATGAGTTAGCTTTAAAAAAGTGAACGAAAAAAGGGTCCTGGTGACCCGACATTAGAGGTTCGAATTTTAAACTTTATTGAAAAAAACAATCGATGTCCATTGTGTTATGGCTAAAACACTAAGGACAACTGTGGGCATGATTCAAAGAGTGAAGAAAAGAAACAATAAAAGAACATATAAAAAGCGAAGAAATCTGAAAAGAAGCAAAAAAACATGAAAACCCAGGTGCGGAAAACTTTGCAAACGAATATGTGATGGAAAAGTTCAATGTGTTGTCATGAATGACGAAACTTATATAAAAATAGACTACAGTGTTTTACCAATTTTACACTTAGTTTAAAGACAGTGACGCGGACGATTCTGTGAAGACAATTCGAACCTTCAAATTTAAGGAAAAACTTTTAGTATGGCTATTAGGAGCTGCGGAGAAAAAATATCAAATTTTTTTTTACAAAAGGTAGGTACAAGTAATGACGAAATTTACCGGAAGGAGTGCCTAGAAAAACGGTTTTTCTGGCTTACATGGAAGCATACAGTCCCCACAATATTCTGGCCAGATTTGACAACAACATACTACGCTAGGGACACAATTAAGTGGCTTCAACCAAACTGCATACAATTTGGATTACCCTGGAATTTGAAGAGAAATCTTAAATATGAGGGAAAATTGTCCACAAACCTTTCTGAATTTAAAAAAAATCGGCCTTCGAAAAAAATAGCTTCTATGTGGTGCAACATTTAATGAAAAAATTTCTCAAGCGAACAATTCGACAAAAATACCGAAAATAGTTTTTTTTTTCTGTCTTTTTATTTTTTAAGTGTTTTTAGTGTTTATTTAAATTAAGTTGAAAACATAAATAACAAACTATGCTTGAGTTTGAATGTATTTGAATAAATTTGTGTGCAGATTCTTTTCGATAGAGTCTCTATGTATAAACCATGTAATGATCCCATATTGCAATACCAACATTTTTCTCTCTTGAAACTTAATACAGTCCCGAGTAACGTTGCCTTCAGATCTGATAATCCGATTTGTTACGCAAGTCGGACTTGAACAATATCTTAACAAAAAATAGTACAATAGAGACACAACATTGGTATGGGCCATGGAGTAGGAACTTTTTTAGTCCTGTTTGGCAAAAAATTGGAAATCGAAAACGACTATAAACCTCTAATACTTCTCTCTTCTCATTGAAAATACCTAATAACAAATTAATCAGTTATCACCTTAAGCTCGAAATAGTATACAAAAAGAACAAACTAAACTTAAATGCAGACGCTTTGTCTCGAATAGACCTGATAGCAAACGATAATGATTCCATTCAAAATAATATAAATCATTCAGAAAATTTGTCAACTATATATCCAGGCAGAAAGTTCCCTTAACGAATTTTCGAACTAACTTATTCTAAGAACACAGGCCACAACTTCATAATACCCTAACAATTTTATTCTAAAGCAAGCTAAGATCAAAATTATCAATGACTTTTTGCAGAATGACGGGGTCAATGGCCGCAATTTCAGTTTGGATATTATGTTTGAGATCTTGAATTGTCGCTGGGCTAAAAGCATAGACCATAGTCTTCGAATAATCAAATTGGATGATCATGGATGCCAATCAACTTCTCTTCTAACCGAAATACGATGGCGGTCCCCGATCTAACAGAGGTACCCGATCTAACAAAGAAAACACAAAAATTTTGGAAAAAAATTTATTTATTTTTGAACATAGTCGCCTTTAAGCTTTATACACTTTTCCCAGCGATGTTCAAAAAGTTCGATACCCTTTTTATAATAAGAATTGCTCCTCAAAATAGTCATTAACTGCCGACATCACTTTTTCATTGTTAGAAGTCTTTGACCACTGAGCCATTTTTTCAAGTTTGGGAACAGAAAATAATCCGAGGCGGCTAAATCTGGCGAATAGGTTCCATTAGGTTGCTGTGAAACTTCGCTTTACACCTAATTAAAACATTTGCAAGACACTGTTTTTGATCGAGTGTGAGCAAACGCGGCACCCATCTTGCACACAGCTTTCTTAAGTCCAAATTTTCAAATGCGATGTACGGTACCGCTTTGTGGATTTTCTTCACAATTTCTGGAGTCGTCACCTCATTTGGTCGACCACTGCGATGCTCGTACGGCCTCGTTTAAGTTCAGCAACTCACAATTTTACTGTTGTAAACGAAGGAGCAGACTCACCCAGAGAAGAATCCAGTTCAGCTTTTATATTAGTTGGGCTGAGGCCTTTCAAATAAAAGTATTGTATCACATAACGATGACCAATTTTCTCTATTTTCACAAATTCACTAAAAACGTTCACTATTGATGGCTGACAAAAAAAAAAAAAAAAAATACTAAACAACGTACTGCGATCTTCAAATATCGTATAAATTGATTGATTGATCGGTTGTGTGGGCGGCAGCTCCTTCCTGCTGAAACCAGACATCCTCCTACCTATTTCATTCAATTTTGGCAAAAAAAATATCCAGTCAACATGTTACGGTAACATTATTTATTCACTGTAACTCCAGCCTTATCTTCGAAAAAGTACGGGCCAATGATGCCGCCATACAGTGACTTTTGTGGGATGTATTGGTTTTTTGTAAATCTCGTATGGGATTTCCAGTCCCCAGAAGAAGTAGTTCTTTCTTTCCTCAGCATCGACTGCGTTTCTACTTTCTTGTTTTCTTCTTCCTCCTAGAATTCTTCGGTTCGGGCTCTGTAGCCTTGGCAGGTCTTTTTACCATTTGGTAAAACTTCCGAACCTCATTCCTGTTGTAACATCTCTCTATTTCCTCGATCGCGCGTTTTTCGTGGTCTTTTTCTTTTCTCCTAAGAAGCGCGAAAAGTTCACGAGCAGCTCTGGTCCTCCTTTGCAGCGCCGCTTTATATGCCTCTTGTTTCGCTACATGTGCTTGGCGGCACTCGTCGTCGAACCAGGGGCTTAGTTGTGGTGGTCGAGTGAAACCAAGCACCTCAGAGGCGGCGTCTCTGATGGCTTTTTAGAAGTGATGCCACTGGTCTTTAATACTTGATGCTGGCTGCATAGAACCTCTTGACAGACTGAGAGAGACTCGATAGGAGAAGGATCTAGTGATCTCTTGCGATTTTAATCGTCGGACGTGAAACTTCCTCACAGTATTTACTTGTCTTGGCGGTGTTCGGGATATCTGAAGCCGTACCTTGGCTATAACAAGGTAGTGCTTCGAGTCATTGTAGGCCCCTCCGATTCTTCGGGCATTCATAATGCTGGAAGAGTGCCTTACGTCGATCGCAATGTGGGCAATTTAATTGACGGTTAATTGATCGGGATTTATCCATGTACTAGCTATGACACTATTTCGTCCCGTAAATCCGTTATCAGAGGGGGTGTCATTTAGGTTATACTTTCCGACAGTACTACCAAAGATGGCCTCTCTTCCTATCTTTGCATTAAAATCACCTAAGACAATTTAAATGTCCTAGTTAGGGCGCTGTTCGTATTTCTTGTCTAAAAACTAATAGAACCTTTGTTTGGTATAGTCGTCTTTCTCCTTCGTGGGGCCATGCGCGCATATTAGGCTAATGTTGTCGAATTTAGCTTTGATGCGGATTGTCGTGAGGCGCTCGTTCACATAATTGAAATTTAAGACTTCTTGCCTAATTCTGCCTACAACGACGAATTCGCATCCAAATAAGCGCTGCTTTTGTTGCAGATAGCAATCGCCGTAAAAAAAATCGCAGTTTTTGTCCCCTTTTTGCACGGTCCATTCCATCGCATTTCGTAGATGGCGGTTAGTTCTCCTTTATAGCAATACAGGGCCTCCACCAACTGTTCGGCTACACGCGGTATGTTAAGAGACCTAACATTCAATGTACAGATCCCAAATTCGTTGTCCTTGTTACGTTTGCATGGTTCGTCAACAGTAAAATCATCCATATCCGAGTTCTGTTGTTGTTTCGCATGTTTAACGCAGTCGGGCAGTTACCCGTACGTACAACGTACAACCCCAACCAGGCCCTTTGTTGGAACCCTTGGGCTTCCTCTTTCTGAAGAGCTCATCTAAGACTTCTGAGACTCGTTTAATTTTTCCGACAGATCATTATAGTGTTGCTATTTTCTCCGTGTTCAACACTCGCGCTTATAAGTTCAGCAAGTCACGCAAGCTCAGCAAGTCTTGGGCAGACTAGTACACGGTGATTGCCACTGGAAGGTAAAATAAGCACAGTTAATATGTATGAAAAGTTACAGGAACTGGGCAATAATGTTTAAGAATTATTAAAACACGTATCATAAGCAATTGTGAAATACAACCTTGATCAAAGAAAAGAAAATTAAAAATACAAGTTTATTCTTTTAAATCTATATTGTCCCCTTCAAAGTTATCCCCATCGGCTGCAACACACTTATGCCAGCGCTTGATCCAATCCTCGAAACATATATTATATACGGTTTTCTGATGTCCATCAGTGCTTGATGCGATTTTTCCATTACTTCCTCTGCTAGCGTTGTTCGGGTAACACAATGCTAACTGAGTATATTTGACTTTGACACATGTCAAAACAAACACGCTTTAGATAAACGAAATAATAAAACCAATGACCCATCAGATTTTAAAGAAAATGAAAAGGTATACGAACTTGACAATAGACGAAACAGGTAAGTTAGCTCAAAGGTTTTATGAACATGTAGTGATAAGCAACATGCTGATGTTTCTTAGATGCGGAATTTCTTTCAGCGAAGTTATTCTATCACCATTAGCGAGTGCCAGATGAATTCCCCTGATGACTCTAATAGTTCCTGCAGCTTAAAAGTCAACATACCAATCAAATATTTGTGGTTGTTCTCTACTCCCCCTGGTAAGGCAACTAAACCTGGAAAGATAAATATCACCAAATGCTCTGAGGAACGAGAAAACGCAAATCTCGAAAGTAATAAAAGTTTCAAAAATAAATGTAGTTTTATCGAAAAACTTACAATAAAAAAAGACCCCTCTCCAACTCCCTTCCAAATAAAATAGATGCTATCAAAAAACGAAGCTCTAACCGTCTCTTTCAATTTAACCCCAAACACCCATATTATCCCTTCTCAACCTGCTACGCCACCAAACCCAGCTAGCAACTCATTTCCTAAATTCCTATACCCTAAACCCCTCATCTCATCCCTCGTCCAACTCCATATCCAACCATTTATCTCCATCTTCCTCCTCCACTGCTCCTATTCTTGATCCCCCTTTTCCCTCACTGTTAAACTAGCACAGCAAACCAATATCACTACAGAAAGTCGATACGTACTCTCTAGGCTTAGAGAACGAAAGACATATGAAAATATTCGTCTCTTTCTTACCTATCTACATGACAAATCGGACTCGAACTGATGCGAAGGGAAAACCAAAACCAGCGTCATGGTTTTCATCCAGCAGGAAGACCTTTCTACCGACCCTGTCAGTCTCAGGAATCTTTATGTCAGAAAATACGAGATTTTTAACATGTCCCATCAGAAAGTAGCAGACGATCTTACTGCATTCGGCCAGTACGTTCACTCTAAACAAGTCTCACACCTACAGCGAAATCGAGCCGACCATAACAAATTTTTTCGTCCATAACGTGCCTCCCTTGCCAGCTCTTGAACCATATTGCCTCACACCTCCATCCCAAAACATCCCTCTTACATTTTACTACCAGATGAGGTTAATGGCATGCTCTTCCCTTTAATATGTACGCCTTGACCGAAACCAATTTGATTTCCGACATTTCGCGATGACGATCCTACCCGCACAAATGATGATTCCTCTTGTCGGGGCATCCCACTGGCGATCAACAACAGCCTTAACTCTTCTCCCATTACAATTTCTTCTTCCTCTTAAGCCGACTTTGTCCTATCCTACCAGCTCAACCTATAGAATCTTACCAACTTGTTATCGATGCGATCGACCATTTAATTGACCTGTCAGACTCTATTGATGATATCCTTATTTTCGGCCACTTTAATCTTCTTCAGCTACAGTGGACTCCATCAGATGATCAATCGTTTTTCATCGCTTCAAATGCCAGCTCAGCTAAGGAATGTCTCTTCTTACATCGCTTAACAAACTCAAGTCTATGCCAAGTCAGTGGTATATCCAATTATATGAGTAGGTAATTAGACCTTATTTTCACAACAGACCCAATTAACTCATCAGTCTCATTTTCTCCCATATTCACTCAACAATCGATAACTACCACCCCCGTCCCTTCTACTTTCAACAAGTTATGGGCTGTTTTCGTCCGTACCAGAACCTTTTCCAACTATTCCAACTATCTTGGTGCTTATCTTCATTTCACCGAACTTTACGATTCCTTTTACCAGCGCTATCTTAACAATGCGCAAGTCAACCTTATAAACGACCCTAAGTCCTTATTCCAATTTGTTAACTACAAAAGAAAGTCCGATGGTTACCCTCCTTCCCTCACCTGTTTGCCACCTTTTTTAAACAATCCTTCACCAACGACTCCTTTGTACCAGATCCTCCTATTTTAGTTACCTACTGAACTTCTCCTATTTATTCAGGCTTGGAAAACCTCCTTCCTAACCCCGATACACAAGAAAAGATCAAAGAATGAAATAACCAACTATCGTCCCATCGCTAAACTCTCCCATATACCCAAACTCTTTGAAAGTATTTTGTATGAAGCTCTAAGCTTCCAATGCAAATCACTTATTTCCCCTTGACAACATGGTTTCCTAAATGGTAGGTCAACCACCACAAATCTCGTTGAATTCTCTCTGCCCTAGAGAATGGCAACAAAGTCGATGTAGTTGCAACCGATTTAAGCAAAGCATTCGATAAAATCTCTAATCGATTAATAATCTTCAAATTGTCTAAGCAGACTTTATACCCATTCTGTTAAAATGGATATCCTCTTACCCCGAAAACCGTTTTTACAGTGTTCGATTTAGGTCAGCCCACTCCGCTCCATTTTTGGCCACTTCTGGAGTTCCTCAAGGTAGCCATCTCGGCCCCCTTCTCTTTATATTAACCATAAATGATCTCGTCCGTCTCCCTTTACGCCGACGATACCAAATTTTTCAAAACCATTTTCTCTCCCCATGACTTTTTCCTCCTTCAACAAGAACGAAATCTTAAGTGGGATGCAGATAACTAAGAAGCTAACGACAATAAACTGAATACAACAACCAAAATCATCACCTGTATACGTATGACTTTCGATTGTCAAAGCTTAGACTTTGGCGGGAGGAGTTACGATATGGTTCGCTATCATGTTAACGCCTCAATACTTAACCATCCCTGCTTAGGAGACTTGACGAATGAATGATTCACCATCGCACAAGAAATCTCTCTGTTGTTATGCGAATGTCTCCAATCTCTGAGAAGTGAGATATCTCTCGACCTTTTGAATAAGGCAACATGACCTCAAAATACTGCAATACATAGTTTAAGTTAATCTGTAGAAGGTATTCAATCAATAGACGTCCTACTAAACTTTGTAAGCTTGGACTAATAGTTTCATTTCATTAAAGTAATGTAACCCACGCGCTCAAGGGATTTTTAGTACCTTTAAAATGTTTGCTCACAGCGTCCAAAAGTGGGTTTGAAGAGCATCCGATGAGCATCCATAGCGAGGTGGGAGTTACAGTTGAAGATTTGAGGGTGCGGAGTGCTACTGGCAATTACGGTGCAGCACTGGTGATAAAAGTAGCTGTAGAATAATGTGAGGCAAGAAACATTCCCCAGTGTTCAAGCAAGACAATTGACTATGCAGTACTGGCGTCACTAATGAGTTTTATCGCACGGTTTTGAAACATACACATACATGCACGCACTGACTCGAATTGCAACTTTTTAAAATGTTATAATTTTTTTTTATTTTTTGATAAATTTTATTGTGCCAATGCAAAAAATGTTGGAAAATACATCAGTTTTCAAATTGTATCAGTAGTTTTCAATATGTCTACCTTTAACGCTAATAATGGCCTTGAAACGGCCGAAGAAAGCATCGCATGCTGCACGCAAGTGGCTCTGTGGTATTTTGGCCCATTCCCGGCGAAGTGCTTGTTTAAGGTGGTCCAAACTTTGGTATTTTTTAGTGCCGACATTCGCCTACAAAATACCCAAGACAGGGAAATCCAACGGATCTTGGTTGACGCGCGCTTTGTGAGACGGTGGCGATTCTTGTTGAAATGTCCACGGTCTCTGACAGAAATGATTGCTTGCCCAAGGCTTCAGTACTGTCTCTAAGACAGTTTCACGGTATACAATCGCTTTAATTTTGAGGCCACGGTCCAAAAATACGAGCGGAGAGCGACCATTGGCGGTTATGGCGGCCCAAACCATAACCGTCGGTGCTGCCTGCTTTCTGGTGGTCGTCCGAAGGTGTACATTTTCGAAGGACCTCTCTGGCAAGTAAACTTGGTCATTTTGTTTGTTGACATATTGCTCGATAACAAATGGCGACTGTTTTTTGGAACTTCAATGGCTTGAGCCCAAGCTTATTTTTTAGTACGTGCTGCACACGTTCTAACGATATGTTGAGGTCACGAGCCATTTTTCTTCCACTTCAACGCTTATTTCGCTCAATTCGAGCCTTCACTTTCCGAACAATTTCTGACGATGCTGCAGTTTTTTTTATGACCACCTCCATGGCGTTTTGCAACGTTGCCAGTATTACGGTAACGAGCTATGGTTCGAGACACCAATGATTTATTCATGTTGAGGTGCTAGAGGGCTCTAACGATAGCTACTTGTGGTTTTTCAGCCAAATATAGAGCAATCACACTATCAACACAACTAAGACGCAAATTATCTGTCATGTGTCAAAATTTGAGCTCACAGTAATGAACGGTTTGGAAATTATAGCAGTCTGAAGTTGGTTGCAGTTCGAGTCAGTCAGAGTGTATATAGCAAGTGCAAGCCATCTTAGATAACGAACTTCTATGGACTAAACATATTACATTGAAAGCTTTTAAGGTGCTCTCGGCCTTCTGGTTGTGCCTGTTACCGAGAAGAGTCTTTTGGGTCTACACGGCTATGATAAGATAAATTATATACTTAGCGTCGGTTGTCTAGTAAAATAAGATCTCACGTAAATTACGTCATTGCTTTTTTTAAACCAGATTCTAAAGAACGATCGGTTTCGGCTGCATGGGGCTTTCCTAGAACACCTGGCTCCGATCTAGATGTCTTCCCCTTGATATTCATATGATGGGCTGCACTCTCAAAGCCATCTTCCGTATAAAAAGATGTGGCCTTTGGTACAACACGTACTGGAGCTTTGATGACCTTGCGCGCCGTCTGCTTTTTGACTCTGGTTTTATGGACATGACGTTTGATGCAATAACTTCAGGACTCCTGGTGCAGAGAAAATATGAAATGAACTCTTTTGTGCCCAAGACTGGTTTCAGCCAGAATCTGAGTCAGGAAAGGGATGTCCGATTACATTCACGGATTTTCAGGGATATCTCCAAAACTGTTTTAGAAGCGGCACTGCCTTTTTGGAGAAGCAGAAGAAAAATCCGCTTAGAGCCTTGCTGAACCCTTTTGCGACTTCCACGCTAATTAAAATGCAAGACGTTACTGAATGCAATCAAAAGGCTAAATACACTGAGTTTTGTCTATGTCACAGATTACCATGGAATTGCGACAATTGAAATCGCAGGTGAACGTGCTAGACAAGCTCTGAGGAGTGTTTTTCAGGACTCGAACCTACGTCTGCGTTTGCCTGTCCTCGGTTAAGGCTTCAGAAAGACTACAGGCTACTTTCTGGTGTCATAATGGGGCATAACACTTTGCACTTAAGTGTGCTGCGAATAAATGATACAATATCCTGCAAAGCTTGCTGTCAAAGTGATGATCAGCACTAGAGAAGTGAAGGTACTCGGTGTTGATGTGCAAGGGTATTGGTACTGTAGGCACCTATTACTGACGCGCTTACTCATCTTTCTTCGAAAGACTACAAGATTCCATTACAAGAAATCTACTAGGTTTTTAATTGTTGGTTTGAGTGCTCTGTTCCGACAGAAAAAAAATGTGCAAAGAAGTCTTGGAAGCACTTGACTAGATGTGGATATTGTACTTCAATTTTGAGCAGATAATTGCCTAGATATTTTGCAGTATTTTTGCGACATCGAATGAGTATGTGGTAATTCCTACGTATTGCAGATTGCCAATCACACACATACAAAGAATGGAAAGTTATTCGGTTTTGAAAGTGGATAATGGTGCCATTCATGGATAATGGTTGGATGTTTTTATTTCGCTTTAACGACATTATTTGGAAAGCATTAAATTCCTTCATTGTGCCGACCATCTAACATGTGAAATATATATATAATATCGATCTAATAAAAAGTTAATTTTAGGTATCTCTGATGAGTAGAATAGGAGTATATTAGGCGAATGAACACCCAAAGAAGTGTTGCATTGTAAGGCAGGAAGACATACTCATATTATGGGAAACGACCTCAATAAGCTCTAAGTGTGTAATCAAAAGTAGTGAGCCTAATCTTCTAAAAGCAGCTTAACTACCGTAATTTGTTGATTGCCGCTCACGCTCACCTATAACCAGGTGCACCTGCACCAACAAAAAATGGTTTTCGAAGTAAATATTTAGAATACGTACTATTGAAACTTAATCTATAACTTAGATGTAAAACAGGAACTTCTTAGAAAACAGTAGTAAGGTTCTTATAGCGATTTAGTGACATGTTTCAAAAAAGGAGTTGAACAGTAATGGTATAGTAAAAAGTTACCACTCGATGTCATCTTAGTGGCACTTGCCAGATTGCGAATGTTTTTTATTCTTTTGACATAATGATCATTTAAGACCTGTGTATTGGAATTTGGGATCTCTTCAATAACTTGGTATTTACCCATCGGAACTTTAAACTGTTACTGTAAGTTTCTGCTGCTCTTGCAATGGATCACAGAAAAATAGGATAAATTGCTTCCGACACTTTAAAAAAACTAGAACAGTTCGTTCTTTTGACTACAGAATCTATGCGAGTTTATTATATCGGTGTCTGAACTATATTCCTTTTGATGAATACAAATATGGAAAAGATAAACCTTTGAATGTATCATACACATACTCATATCAATCCACACAAATCTCTTTTAGTTTTTATGGAAAAATCCGTCAAAATTCCTCTGCATAGCTTTTCATGCGATGTATTTGCCGCATATCTCATGTGTAAAAAGTGAATCTCTAAAATCTCACGCTTTGGTTACAAAAATTTCAGCGTTTAAAACATCAATAAATTTGCAGACACTTAATTTCAATGTCTGGCTGGAATGCCAATTTAGAAATAAAAAGAAACTTTCAATGTAAATAACTTTTTCAAATAGAAATCACGTTCAACTGGTTTATGTGTATGGTTTAAGAGGTTGGAAACTAGCACTTTTATTACCCTAATTTAACGGACTACTGCTGTTTGCCTTTGAGCTGACGATTCGCCTTACAGTTTAATTTTTACTGTTTTAAAGCTATATCAGGGATTTAAAAAATTTCAACTCGTATACAGCAATTAGTTTTATGTTTTTTGTTTAATTCACAGAAGTGCGGTTCAATTGATAAAAAGGAGAAACCGTGGAAATGAACTAAAACCATGCATCGGCTTCACATAAATGGATTCAATGCCGACGACCCTATCAAATTCTGTAAGCTTAGCGATAATCAGATCCGCAAGTGGACTGTTGGTTATACACATGCTGTCAAATAACTGAGTTAAGTTGGGATTAGATATGAATGAGGATAAAACCAAGTACTAGGGTACTTGGTACTGGGGTGAAAAGTAACCTCCTTGGGTATGAAAAAAAAATTTTTTTAATGGTTTTTTTATTTTATTCAATATAGTCCTCTTCCGTGGCGTCGATGATTTCCTCGCGTGAGCTGAATTTTTTATTGATGAGCCATCTTTTGAGGTTTGGGAAGAGATAATAGTCCGAGGGTGCCAAATTGGGCGAATACGGTTGATGCGACAGCAATTGGAACCGTACGTCATTGATTTTAGCCGTGGTTGAGATGCTCTTGTGCGCCGGTGCATTGTCTGGCAAAAACAAAATTTTTTTTCGCTTCATGTGAGGCCGTTTTGCAGCGATTTCGGCTTTCAATCACTTCAATAATGCACAGTAATACTCGCTGTAAATGGTTTTTTCCTTTTTTGATGTAGTCCACGAAGAGTCATGACAATCCCAAAAAACCGACGCCATAAACTTTCCGACCCATCGAGCTTCTCTCGGCCACTTCGGAGCACTCGCGCCCTCTTCATTCCATTACCGGGCACTCATTCTGTTCTCTAGTATTCAACAGTTACCAATCGACGTCAAAAGTACGCCCGATTTCGCATCAGCAAGTCCAAACATTTTTTTGAAGTGCTCTCGCGTTCGTGTTTTTGGTCGGCAGTGAGTATGCGCGGCATAGGCATATGCAGAATATTGCCAAAAATATGGCGTGTACGCTCAGTACTAATATTTGTGGTATCTGCTAGCCCGCGCACCTTCACTTACCGGTCAGCCAAAACCATTTTATGTATTTTTTTTTTTTTGACATTGTCCTCTGTAACCGCATCGGAGGGAATGCCGCTGCGGACCTGATGGGTAGTGGAGTTGCGGCCACCACGAAACTCTCGAAACCAATATTTGACGGTGTAATCTGACGGAGCATTAGCCACATAATATCTATCCAACTTTTCTTTTGTTTTCTTCGCCGTTTTGCCTCTCAAAAAGTAATGTTTTATGAGAGAACGAAAGTCGTTTTTGTTCATACTCAACATGATGCCAAACACGTCAACAACAATCAGCTGTCAAAACAAAACTAAAGACAGTATCGCACTGAAATTTGGCATGTCTGCTCAAATATAAACGGACTTAACATTTTTTGCTGTAGTTGCGCATTCTGGCGTTCAAGGAGGTTACTTTTCACTCCACCTAGTATGTGTTGGGTTGTTCTGTAAGTTCTGCGTTCTTAAAAGTGTAAAAGTTAAACACACATTTTTGGCATAAAAGCTTATATAGGGTGATTCATCGTGTGGTTTGGTTTTAAATAGGCTTTTTTTGACAGATCACGCAAGACTCCTAACAAACTGCTTTGTCATTTTTGTTCAGTATTTGTTTGGAAAGTCATCATGCAAGACTCACACTAATCGTCGATTTTCATCTGATTCGGGGAACTTACGGCGCTCATAATCGACCTACTGTAACCATCATTCGCAAATTTGAGTTCCAGTTTACATTAGTGCATGATACTCGACCGGTTAGAACACATCCAGCAGGTATTGAATAGAATATAGCAGCTGTAGCTGAGAGTGTACGCGAATATCGTGACGAATTGATTCGTCGTCGTTCTCAGCAGCTCGGCTTGGCGTATTCGACAACTTGACATATTTTACGTGAGGATATCGGCCTAAAAGCGTACAAAATTCAACTTGTGCAAGAATTGAAACCAGGCGACTTGAATTTGCGTCATATTTTCAGTGAATGGGCTCTAGAAAAACTCAATGAAAATAAGGTGTCTTATCGTGAAATTTTGTTAATAAACAAAATTGCCGTATTTGGGATGATGAGCAACCCGAAGAATACCAAGAGCTACCATTACATATATTAAAAATAACGGTATGGTGTGGTTTATGGGCTGGCGTTATATTTTCTGTGAATGGGCTCTGGAAAAACCCAATGAAAATCCGGAGTTTTATCGTGAAATTTTGTTCAGTGATGAAGCTCATTTCTGGCTCAATAGATACGTTAATAAACAAAATTGCCGTATTTGGGCTGATGAACAACCCGAAGAGTATTGAAAACAACGGTATGATGTGGTTTATGGGCTGGTGAAATCATAGGTCTATATTTCTTCAAAAATGAGGCATATCAGAATGTTACCTTGAATGAAAACCGTTGTGGCCCCATGCTATCAGACTGTGTGCTTCCTGAAATTCAAGCACATAGTCTTGGTGAGCTCTGGTTTCAAGAATGCGGCGCTACGAGCCATACAGCCCGTGAAACAATGGACTTGTTGAGAAATCATTTTGGTGAGCACTCAATTTTACGTTTTGCTACGGTAAATTGGCCGCCTAGATCGTTCGATATCACACCTTTGGACTATCTGCTATGAGGATACGTAAAGTCTCAGGTCTTCAGGAATAAGCCAGCTACGATCGACGCTTTGGAAGCCAACATTAATTGTGTTACCCGCGGGATATCAGTCGCTTAGCTCGAACTAGTCGCCCAAAATTAGACCTTCCGAATGGACCACCTCAGATGTAGTCGCGGCCTACATTAACATAATGTCATGATAAAAAGTAAATGCCATGAATTGTTCTTTTAACCAATAATAACAGTTTGAAGTTCTTTTTCAAATTTATGTCTTTTATTTTACATTATAAATCAAACTGCATGATGAATTACCCTATATTTAATCCATCAGATATTGTCCATTCTGGTCCATGGTCCATCATCACCCTTATTGCGAACATCAATTATCAATCATTATCGGTATTGCAAAAGCAATTGACAAAAAAGTAGACTATTGTGAATATTTGACAAAAAAATTAATACATTGTGAATAGAAATTCAATTTTGACATTTATTTATTGCAGAAGGAAGAATATTTTAAAATTTACAAAAATAAATAAAATGAGTTCTGTAGAATGAAGTGGTAGAATCTACCAGAATATTTTTGTCAATTTCCAGAAGAGGTCTTAGGGATGCAAGTAATCCACTAGAAATGGAGAATCAAAGGTACCTAAGAGATTTTTTGAAGGTAGAATTTTGTGGTAATTTGGTGTTTTCTACGGCCAAGAAGGAATTGAATGGCAATCCTAACAATTATAAAGCTTACAGCGTTATTGAAGTTTTGTGCACACGGTCTTGCACAGCCAACAGTTTCGTTTATTTTGAAAGAATTGTTTGATGTGCTTGAGACTCACGTCTTCCTCACTCGGAGAAAGAAAAACGTCGGGCAACAATTTTGTTTTCCAAAAAAGCAATAATCTCAACGGTGCGAGGTATGTGGATGGGTCACACATTAAAATTATATGCCCGAAAAACCATCCTTATTACAACAGAAAATGCTTTTATAATTTAAACGCTATGTTTGTAAGTATTTTGAAACATTGTGCATAAGTAAAGAATAGTAATAATATTGTAGTTGTATGAACATAAGATGTACATAAGATACATAAACGCAAAACATCCTGAAGTGTCTCACGATTCCAACGTATGGAATATGTCAACCCTCAAGCATAAACTTTCTGAAGACTAGTGGAATTGGCAAAAAGATTTCCGAGTACTCGGTAAATATTAAAGTTAAACTACAGCATCTTGGTAGTTTATTTTATTCCAATAGGAGATGGTTGTTATCCCTCGTCTCCATGCTTCTTGATACCCTACCGCAGTGCTGAATCAGGATCTCCCCAATCCAGATTCAATAAAAAACATGCGCAAGGGAGGAATATTGTTAAGAGGACTATTTAAGTTCTTAAAACCAGATTTCTGTGTCTGCTAAGAGCAAGAAAGTTACATTATACTCCTGAGAAGGCAACGCAAATAAAAAGTGTGTGTGCGGCTCTGCAATAACATTTGCATAAAGTTTGAAGTAGAAGTTCCAAGAAATTGAGGCCACTGAAGAAGAAGACGACAACTATTTGGAGGAAAAAAACCTAAATGAGGATGGTTTTCAAGTAGGCAGTCGTCTTCGAGACTCTCCTTCAAGTTTTTTTTTAAGATATTTCTGTTTGAATATTTGGTATAAAAAGGAATACATATTTTATTAAAGCTTTAAAAAACAAATAAACAATAAAATTCATTATAAACTTAATAAGGTAATAAAAATAAATTCATTTCACTTCACTTCAATTAAATTTTGTTTCTTTTTCTTAAATTCTTACAGATACACTTTGAGCTGGAGTTTTACCTTCCTGTGTTGGTCTTTGTTTTCTTTGTTTCTCCTTCTTTAATTCAACTATCTTGGCTCTTTTTTCCAGGTCGTGCTGGTACTTTTTTTTTCACGTAATGATCAGTGTTTCTGGTACTTTTTTAAAATTTCTTTTGTATTATTAACGCTTTTGTAAAATAGTTTTTGAGCCGAGATTTGCTCTTCCAAGAACGCCATACAACTGCACTCCAGTTCTTCAGCTCGCGGTGTTGCCCTCCTTCTGTGTGGTGTTCTTTCAGTCATTTGTGTCTAATTTAAGGAGTTTTTCTGACTTAACATTTCGGAAATGACTCCAATTTTTAGATGAAGTCCAAATTCGTGACCGGGAATTCAGTTCAATTCAGTTCAATTATTTAAACCACAGTCTTTTCCATAGGTATCTCTCAAATGATGAATTTTGTTTGGACCACTACCAGTTGCAGTTATTTCCAATTGGTTGTCTACAGTTTTTTGTGAAAAAATATAGAAATTAAAATTACAATTTTTTAAATTTAATATAAAGAAGAATATACTCTCTGCCCCTTTTGCCAATCTCTTTCCAGTGGTACTAAGCTATTTAATTCTAAAGCTGTGCGTGGTCTGGCGTTGTCATCATGAAAAACAACGCTCTTTCTGTTCGCCAACTTTTGTCGATTTTCTTTCACTGCCTGCTTCAAAGTGTCGAGCTGTAAAGAATATTTAACGGGATTTATTGTCTGATTGCGTGGAAGAAACTCGAAGTGAAGGACACCTCGCCTGTCCCACCTAATGCTCGACATGAACTTTTTGGGATGCATTTCTCTTACGAAGAATGTAGTTGCTTGCCATCTATTTTTCGTCTCCCGTAACCACTGTTTTCAAGAAAGCCTCAAGCGAGTTCCCGATCTATGCAATAGCTCCTAAAGTAACGAGTTACTTCATTTTCCTTAAAATCAAATTTCTTGAGTTAGTTTTTGTTTTTTCAAACTGCATTTATTTATTTATTTATCTATTTTTTGTAAACCGTTAAACTATAACAATTAGTCGTACCTATCGCCATTTAAAAACACTTAGGTGGCGCCTGCCTGACAGTTATTGGGGTACCCTTAAACAAATGTTTAAACAAATGAATAGCGCGAAGCGCGGCACCTACTCTCTCTTGGTTGGCGTCTATGACCAAGCATAGCCCAAATATAACACCATATTTGGCGTTATTTCCATTATTTTTTCGACGTTATTTCTTAAATGACATATGCATCGAAATGGAACCGGACGAAGATATTTCTATGTTCACTTGGAAGATGGTAAAGAGCACAACAGTGATGAGGACGATAAGCCAAGCACTTCTTACTTTATACAAAAAGAAGATGATGATGAGTACTTGTGCATCATCTGCGTTACAACACGACCAAACAATCTTTTGTTGCCTTGTAAACATTTTAAACTATGTACCGAATACTTCGATAAGTTACATTCGGATGAGGACGAATTTATTAGATGCCCTGAATGCAGATCCGTAGTGGTTGACAACATCCAAGTTTATAATTTAACCTGTACGGACGCTAAATTAAATAAATATAAATATTTTGCACTTTAGGACTTTTCTCATTTTTTACTGCTAGTAATTGTTTCATTGTGAAAGACCTCCTAAATGTTGGGATTTATTTCATGTTTAGGTTAGAAGATACAATACCACCTTGATAAAAAAACAAAAGCATAACCACCGTGTGGCGCTGCCATTGTTCCGATTTGAGTTCTATTTTTGTTGGTACATCTGTTGTGTACATTCCCTCTAAATCTTAGCGTCATAGCTTGACATTAGCAAAAGTTATGTAGCCAAGAGTTCATCTATCTCTGTGTGTGTTGGCGATTTTTTACAATTTTAGAAATGGATTTAAATTTGCAACAACGAACTTATATTAAATTTTGCATAAAAATGGTATTAATGGTGCGCGAACGTTGGAAATGTTAGAAAAGTGTTTCGGCAACAATTCTCTAAAGAAAACGGTCGTTTACTAGTGGCAGGAGCGGTTCAAGAGTGGTCGTGAGTCAATCGAAGATAATAAACCAAATGGTAGACCATCGACATTGATGAAATAAAAGAATTGTTGGTCAATAACCGCAAATTTACCATCAGAGAGAGAGCGGAGGACTTGAATATCGCCTATGGATCCGTCCAAGACATTTTGGTTAATGATTTGGGTTTCCGTCGTGTAGAAGCAAAGTTGGTGCCAAAAGACCTCAATTTCATGCAAAAAAGAGACCGTGTTGACGTCGCAAAAGAGATGATTTGCGAAGCTGAATCCGATCCCACATCCATCAAAAGGATCCTTACTGGAGACGAGACGTGGGTTCATAAGTACGACAGACATCAGGCAAGTGAATGGCGTTCACCAAATGATCCGAGACCAAAAAAACTACGTCGCTTTCACTCAAAAAAGAAGGCAATGCTCACGGTTTTCATGATACTAAATGATACTAATGAGACGTTTGCGTAAAATAATTCGCCGAAAGAGACCAGAATTGTGGGCAGAAAACTCATGGACTTTGTACCATGATAACTCACCCTTTTTTAACGAAAAATGCAACATATACCATCCAACAGCCACCGAATTCACCTGATTTGGTTTCCTGTGACTTCTTTCCGTTCGATCGAGTTAAAAAAACCATTACGGGGAACGCGTTTCAGCAGCCGAAACCGAATATAAAAAATGTTTCGAGGATTGGATCAATCGCTGGCATAAATGTGTTGCAGTCGATGGGGATTATTTTGAAGAGGACAATATAGATTTAGATCAATAAACTTGTATTTTTAATTTTCTGAATAAATTCCGAGAACTTTGATCTAGGTGGTATTTCATCCGGAGTTAGAACTTATTTCATTTTAAAAATTAGGAATTATTGCGTTTATTGTTAGGATTTTTTCCATTAGGAGTTAATACGTTGGGAGCTATTGCATAGAGCCGTAAACTACGATATAAATTCGAAATGACGAGTTTGACGGGAACTGCGCTCCGTTATGAACGTAATCGCTGATGTTAGGGGTATATGGTCCGTTAACATTATAAGTCTCTCTTGTTGGTAGATACATCGTCAGGAACTCTTTGTCGAAGGATAAGTATTTTCGCTCAGTCACTGAAAGTTTTTTTTTTTAAAGAAATGCTAGTGCTTCCCAATTTCCAGAATTTAACTGTTGCAAAACAAGTGCAATGTTTGAAGCATCAGTTGTGATACTAATGACTATGGTTTCGATTGGGTAGCCAGTAGTTGTAACTGTGAACAGAGCTAGGTTTTGTTTTAAGCATCCTCACAACTGCTAGGCTAAGTGAAGTGAGTTCTTATCTTTTTATTTTTAAGAAGATTCGACAAATGTGAATTTATTTGAAACAGAAATTTAACAACATTGGAAATAAAATGGTTATAAAAGTTATAAAAGTTATCATTCCCTCAAATTGCTGGATGCAGGAGGAGCCAATTTTTTAATGGTTTCTACTCGTTCTTTTGAAGGGCCAATATCATTTTCTGTAGTTGAGTGATTGAGAAATTCGAGAGATTTAATTCTCAAGATACATTTTGACGGTTTCAAGATGACATCGCTGAAGCGCAGATGACTTTTATGCTCCTCGATACTTTAACTAACTATGAGAAGGTCGTCGATTTATGTAAACACAAAGTGAACATCAATAATGATTTCAATAGTAAATTTTTTATAGATTTGACTCGCATTTCTCAGTGCTAACGGCATTCAGAGAAACTCATACAGCCCGAAGTGGTTGCTGTTTGAAGTGGAGCTTTATTATACATCTGCTGAGGCGACAGGTATTTGGTAATTGGTAGTATAGGGTTTTCTAATAACGGCTTGACAACTTTTTTTTTTTTAAATAAAAGGCAAACCATTTGAGATATTACAAAAACTTTATTATTGGCTTGAAGTACAATCAAAACATTTATGAATGGAACTCGACTTTGTTCATATGGCCACCGTGGGCACGTTTGCAGCGGTCGATTGTTGGACCCAATTTTCAACAACTCGGTCACACATTTCGGCCAAAACGGCCGCTATTTCGCGTTCAATGTTAGCTCTGAGCTCTTCCAACGTCGTCAGCGTGTTGGCATATACCAATGACTTAACGTAGCCCCATAGAAAATAGTCAAGCGGCGTTAAATGAAGTGGTGATGCATGAAGCACATGTGGGTTTTCACCCGACCAATAACGCATATTTTGCTTACTGCCTAACCCATTGAGCCAAAAATGAGCTCCATCTCATCTTTTATAATTTCTAGACGTTGCTCGTTAGTGTACTTTACCATGATAAAAATGTTGAGTTTACTGAATAAATTGACAGTGACAGTTTGATGATTAGTAAAAAAGTGCGTTCACAAATTAAATTCAAAGTTGTCAAGTCCCTATTGGAAAACCCTATATAGGACATATCAGTTCTCGAAAAAGATTGCGCACCTATGAAGCTGCACTGAAAAGTGCGGGCTCTATCAAATTTTGAAACTCAATGCAAGCTGCTTTATGCTTTGTTGGATACAATCTTCAGAAAGGTAATTGCCTCTTCGTTTTTATATAGTGTTACAATTTGTGCCGAACTCTAATACTTCAACAATAAGGTGCTCAGTGCTACCGAATTCACTATTAATTAAAAACAATCGGGGAGTTGGTGTGTTAGTCATTATACGGGATGTACAGATTTGTAGTTTTGTTATGGAGTCAATCAATCTAGTCAAGGTCAATTCAATTTTAAGGAAATCGGCTCCTATAAATCCTCTTCGGTCTATTAACATTCGATAAAAGAATGGTCGTCGAAGTCCTAGGTATATTTGGAGTAATTTTGTGCCGAAAGTGTCGATGGTTGTGCCATTGGCTGCACATAATATGAATAGGCGAAGTCAAGGTGACGATTCCCAACTACTCGTATTCGCCGCGTTTTCAGCTGTGACTTTTTTAAAAGGTTATTGCGACCTTGCTACTGAACTAAGCTGACAAGGTTTAATTCCTTTTCGGGCATCTGTACCCCTTTTTTGTGATAATAACAAAATTTGTTGTCTACCGCATATTTCCCGCTTTATTCTCTTCATCTATAGTTATCGCCCACTGAACTGCTTCTTCGTCACCTGAATCTGCCATATTCATCGGTCAAGCTATTTTACATGCCTTCCATTTCCATAATCTCGGTTTTCGCCACAAACTGTGTCGTTTGTAAGTATAAAGAGGGATTGCTAGCGTAGTGAAAGCTATCTGAAATGAAAGGTGTAATTATTTCAGACCATTTATCAACTGAAGGAACTTCGTACGATGTATCCCACCCTCATCAGCGCACTTCGGATTGTGAGATGGGAGTAAGGTACGTCAAGCTTGAAAGGCTCATTGATGATCTGTACTTACAAATGAATAGTTTTATACATTTTTAACCATTTCTTAACTCCCGGCTGCTCTGTGCAAGAGCAGCCCTTCCCATTTTCCATGCAAATAATTTTAGTCCTAGTTTGCTAACAAATTACCAGAGTCCTTCAGCACCTGGCGCAAGACTTTTGGAAACGTTGGCATAAAGAGTATCTCATTTCTCGTCCAAAATGAAACACCTTAATTGCAATATCAAACTGTGATCCAAAGGAGCCAAATATCCGCAATCTAAGTTGATATTGGAATCGTACAGGAATCACCCCCTGGAAAAGATGATTGCACACGAGTAGTGACAGCTGTTCTTAAATACTAAGGTCTTTCAGCAGTTGATAGATTGTTTTGGATATATATATTTGGACATATTTCGTCATGTCAATAATCATTCCTCTTTACATTTCATCATTCCATTACTTCACCTTTTTTACGTTTTCGTAACTTAATCAAACATTGTTTGCTTTTGTTAACATAGTGAATGTTTGATTACTTTATAATTTAAAATATCATAGTATACCATATGCTTGTACTATTCATTTACTACATATACTTATTTTTGTCAAATCAATGTAATTTCATCAGATCGAATAAGACCATTGTACGATACAGTCCAACACAGCTGGAAAATTCAACGGAGGTTTTCGATTTACTCGTAAAAACACTCTCTACCCCTAATAGGCTTAATCAAACAATCCTACGAAAGAGACCAAATACTAGGTGGAGTGAAAAGTAACCTCCTTGACTGCCAGAATGCGCAGCTACTGCAGCCTTGAAGTCCATTCATATTTAGGCAGACATGCCAAATTTCAGTGCGATACTGTCTTTAGTTTTGTTTTGACAGCTGATCGTTGTTAACGTGTTTGGCATCATGTTGCGTATGGACAAAAACGATTTTCGTTCTCTCATAAAACATTACTTTTTGAGAGCAAAACGGCTAAGGAAACAAAAGAAAAGATGGATTTGTATTACGGTTCTAATGCTTCGTCAGATTACACCGTCAAATATTGGTTTCGTGAGATTCGTGGTGGCCGCAACTCCACTACCCATCAGGTCCGCAGCGGCATTCCCTCCGATGCGGTTACAGTGGACAATGTCAAAAAAAAAAATACATGAAATGGTGTTGGCTGACCGGAAAGTGAAGGTGCACAAGCTAGCAGATACCACAAAGATTAGTACTGAGCGCACACGCCATATTTCTGGCAATATTCTACTTATGAAAAAGTTATCCTGCCGCTGGGTGCCACGCATACTCACTCCTGACCAAAAACACGAACGCGAGAGCAATTCGACTTGCTTCTGCGGAATCGGGCGGACTTTTGGCGTCGATTGGTAACTGTTTGAACACCATAGAACAAAATGAGTGCCCGTCAATGGACTAAAGCCGGCACGAGTGCTCCGAAGCGGCCGAGGGAGGCTCGATGGGTCGAAAAGATTATGGCGTCGTTTTTCTGAGATTGTCATGGCATACTCTTACAATAATGGCATTGAAGGCCGAAATCGCTGCAAAACGGATTCACATGAAGCGAATAAAGATTTTGGTTTTGCAAGACAATGCACCGGCGAACAAGAGCATCGCAACCACGGCTAAAATCAATGACTTACTACTCTAATTGCTGTCGCATCCACCGTATTAGCCCGATTTGGCTCCCTCGGACTATTATCTCTTCCCAAACCTCAAAAGATGGCTCATCAATAAAAAATTCAGCTCACGCGAGGAAATCATCGACGCCACGGAGGAGATCACGGACGGGATCAAGAAGTTGAAAAATCGGTAGAATAAGTGTATCAAACTATGTCATATATATATATAAGTGGATCAAACAGACCAATCGTTAACAGTCTGACAGGCCCCTATCAGGGTGATTTTAGGCTAAGAAAGTCCACCATCGATTAAATTTTTACATTACGAAAGATTTTGGAAATAACCCAGGCGTTCCAAATCGATACATACACAGCCCAGCGAGGTTTTGAGCCGTGGGGGAGGGTTGACTTTCATTGCATGCCCCCTTTTTTTTAGGAATTTGCCGATTATGTTGACTTAGCATCCGTATTAAGGAAATAAAAGTGTGAGGTTTTAGATAATTAATGATTTTTCACGAAACAATTTAAAAATATTGGAAATTATCATGCTGAAGAAACATAAGATACAAATTGTTATTACAACGATGTTTTTATTTATAATAAATAATTTATAACAATGAAATAAATAAATGAATATTATTATTGCAGCAATTTAATTATTTCTAATAAGAAATTGATAATACGTTGTTTAATTAATTTAGAAAATCTAGACTATTTTATATCAGATTTTAATTCGACGGTGTTTTAGTTAAGATCATTCTTCGACGACCTCACCAAGATGAATTTCGTCAACTTTATCTTTCGAAGAATAACGCAGCATCAATGCATTCAAGCGATCATCATCCATTGTCGTATGCAAATATTTTAAAACTTTTTTTAATTTACTAAATGAACACTCACAAGAAGCCGACCTCACAGGTGCAGTCAAGATGAAGTACGCTAAGGGAATTACACTTTTCAAATTGAACACCACTTTGGTAATGTCTTCGAAATTTGTACACTCTGTACAGGAATCAATTTCACAATGGATACCATAGATTCTTTTGTGGCATTGCCTCTGTCAATTGGAATTTCAAAAAGTTTTTGAAAAAGTTTAAAAGTTGAAAAAGTATCCTTTATACACGTGGTAAAGACTTGCCAAACTGTTTTAAATTGTTTTCTATAAAATGTTTGACAATCGAAATCGAAAACGGTTTCTGAATTTTCATCGATTCTTCTTGGTACAAGGCGCGTTCTTTATTGTTTCAGAAAATTATTCTCTGGACTGATCTTTAATTTCTCAGCGAACAAAGATGAACTTTTTATTAATGAATTAATTTGGTCGTCGTTTATTTGTTGAAATGATACTGATGTATCAACAATAAAGCATCAATAGCATTCAACTCTTCCGTTTCTTACAAAAGTATAAAGATCTGATTAAATCAAAATCAAAGATTTTTTCAGCAGACCAGAAACGGATGTGCGTGTATTTTAACCAAAAGAACTTGCATCGACTTTTATGGTATATATTGCAAAGCATGCACAATGCCTTCGAAAGAAATTAAAATAGCCTTGACTGTTTCAGCTCTAGCTGTCCATCGAGTTTTTGACAAATTTTTCAGTTGCAATAAATTTTCAATGAATTTGAATTCCTCACGAAAACGTTGAAATCGATTTGTGCTGTCATAGAAGAAAACATACAATACTTCCCATATATTGAAAAACTCTTTAATCAACATAATCGCATTGAATGGTGTTTCAACGAATATGTTGACCCGATGCGCTTGGCATTGAATATAAAGGATGATTTTATTACCGAATTGTACTTCCCTGACATGCCAAAGTCATAAGATTGAAACACGATGTTGTTCACAGAAATTCCTGGTGACTAAAGGGTTACTATGATTTTTTGTTAAGACAGCTAGTTTCAGAAGACATTAAATAGGGACAGGTCTTTCATGGGTTTGGACTAAGTATCGAGTTTTGATAACAAGTCGATCTTGATGTGATGCCTCTGGAGTTGTGTCAGCCATTGATAGAAAAAATACCCTCTTTATTGATTTCATTTACAATGGCTTTTTGAGTTCTAGTTCCTAAGAGATCAACGAATTTATTTTGGGTAGCCGGACTAAGGTTCGTTACATAACGTGGTCTTTTTGATGATTCATCCAACCATTTTTTTTATCACGACATTGCGTAAAATCAAATGAACAATATGTGAAAAATTTCCATCGCTGTCCTCTAGTGATTCGTCTTGACCACGAAAAGCTAATCCTTTCCTTTCCAAAGTTTTCCGAATCTCGATCTTGAAAAGGATTTTAACGTGATACTGTCATTTGCCGACTGAACTCCTTAAATATTACTGAGTTAGAAATTTATTTTTTTTTTTTTTTTAATCAAATAAATTAATCGGCATTTACGAAAGGTGAAACTTTGAAAATTGCTCGTTTTATTCAGAATAACTATTTTTTTTTTTTTTAATTGCTCAAATTAATAAATGTAGCTTCCTTGATTTTCGGACTCTTGAAAAACGTGCGGGGTGCTACTACACACCATCATCCATTTCAGAGCCGCATATGATAGCATCTTTAGTGATAAACTACAATGTGAAGCAAAAGTAATGTTATAATGTGAATGTATTGTACCATAATTTCTGAAAATGACTTCAAATGTCATTGTGCAAGCAATAGAGCGATGCATATCTGAAGAACGCGAAATTATTTTTACTGCTTATTTGACCAATTTTCGGTCAATTCAAGCAGCGTGAATTTCATCGTCATTTTCTTCGTCTTTCTGTACCATGTGCGCGAACAAGCCACAATTACTGCTGTGGCCGTGAACGTCCGAGAGAATCCACAAACATCGACGAGACAACAATATACACAATTTATCCTCAGCAGGCGTTCGTTGCATCGAATTTTGTTGAGTGACCTAAGGACGTTCTCATATAAAGTGCAAACCATTCATCAATGGCTGCCTGCTGACCGTCAAGTGAGGTTAACTCACTCCTATGTTCTGTTAAACCTGGTGCAAGAAGAAAACCATAAAGAGAGACGAATCTCATTTCCACTTAGGTGATTATTTGAATAGATAAAATTTGCGTTTCTGGGGCACGAAGAATCCACATAAAATGAACGAAGAGCCATTGTATCACCTCAAAGTGACTGTTTGGTGCGGCATTTGTAGTGAGAAAATGTTTGGTCCTTTTTTTTTGAGGATGCCATCGACACCACCGTTACCGTAACTGGTAGGCGCTATAGACAGATGTTAAATGGGTTTTTTTTTCTTGTCGCAAATTGCTGATTTGGGTCTCTAGTATTGTTGGTTTCAGTAAGACGAAGCAATCGCTCATACAACTCGGGCAACAATGGAGATTTTAAGTCCCCAATTTGAAAGCTGTTTCGTCGACTTAAACTGACCGGCCAGATCGCCAAACTTAACAGTGGCTGACTTCATCCTTTGGGTTTTTTTGAAATCTTCGAAACCAATTTGGAGCCAGATATGTTGCAACCAACAATTTAAATTGCCGTAACACAAAATTAACGTCATCAATTTTACATCTTCAAAAAAATGTTTCGTTCAACAGATATACACTTGCGGTCATAAAAACCGCACCACCTAATGAGTTCTTAAAAAATGCCTAATTACATCAGATCGTAACCGTTTTTCGTATACTAATGAAGGGTATTCGACATAGCGGAGTTCGGCCTCGTATTCAGTGCAAACAAAAGTAATTTGAATTGAGTTGTGACGGTGAAAAGTGAAATGTTTGGTAAATATCATCAACTGACTCGGGACGAAAAATTTCAGATATTGACTTTAGTCGAAGAAGGGCTTGGCTATCGTGAGATTGCGGTTAAAATAGGATGCTGTCATTCAACTATCGTACGACTGATGAAGAAAAAAGAAAATTTGGATCCACTGGAAAGGAAAAAAGACTCGGGACGAAAACGTAAACAACCCAGAAGACGGACAATGTATTACAACGAATTAGCATGAAAGATCGCTTTAAAAAGGCTGTCCGTATAAGAGCAGAGCTGAGGGAATTTCATCAAGTTGATCTAAGACAGCTTTGGGAGATAGGTTTATATGGAAGACCACCAGCGAAAAAACCTCTCCTAACCACAAAAATGAAAAAAGCTCCCTTGACGTGGGCAAAAAGTACGAAGATTGGACGCAGGATAATTGGCGATGTGTGATATGGTCCGATGAAAGTAAATTTAATTTGTTGTATGCCGACAATTTGCCATACGTACGAAGGTCAGCAGTTGAAAGGTTCAAGGACGAGTACATAGTCAAAACAGTGAAGTTTCCTCAAAGCCAAATGGTTTGGGGATGCTTTTCTTTTAACGTTTTGAAAAGCGAAGCTGATCAATTGAACAGCATCATTCGTATACTGACAAATGCATTTTTCAAGATTATTCTGCACCTTACCACCGCGCCAAATCCATAAGTAAAGTGTTATAAATCAACTTCTAGATGTCTGCCTTATAAATAATAAACAGACAAGTAACTAGAGTCTTTCAATAATTTTCAGCTCAAAACAACGTTTGATGACCTCGGAAGTACCAGACTAGACTAGCCAGCTAATTCGCCCGATTTAAACCCAATCGAACACTTGTGGCATGAAATGAAACGTAAGGTGGCTGAACATAAACCAGAGAGTAAAAAAAAGCTAAATGAAGTTCTAGAACATGTATGGAATACTGAAATTTCAAGGGATATTACTGAACTTCTAGTAAACTCGATGCCTTCTAGAATAAAAGCAGTTATAACCGCCAAAGGAGGAGCAACTCGGTATTGATAATTTTTTGGTAAAACTGGCATATCTAAACATCTTATATACACATACGTAAAAAAATGTATCGTTTGATTTTGTTAACTAATGACTGTATTAAAATATTCTAAAAAAATAAGAAAAATTACAGGTTTTTCTTTCTTTGTTAATATCTTTTTTCAAACATTCAATAAACAGATGGAAATTAGATAGAAGTACTTATAAACTACTGCAGAGTACTCAACAAAAATTTCATTTCATTATAAAAATTATTATCGTAGTTATTAACAATTTTTCAATTATTTTGAATGGTGCGGTTTTTATGACCGCAAGTGTAATTTTTTTTATTTCTAACAGAATGGCAGCCAATTCCTATTTTGATATTACTCTGCATACAAGGTTGGGCAAAAGGGCAAGCTCATAGACTATGAAGGATATTGATGAACAATGCACGCTGCTTCGTCAAGGCAATGACAAAACCGAGATTTTTAATGTCAGAAATCTATGAGGTAGTATGGAATGTTATCTACTGCGGCTTCGCTATCAACTCCTGCAACGACACCAGCACGGAAAACATGCGAAGAATCACAATCACCTATAAGGTTATTGAGTATTAAGGCCCTCTCTCGAGCAACCAAAATGATATCCACTGAGAAGACACTGGTAATGCCAGTTCATAAGCGTGAATAGTGACGAAGAAAACGGATGAAAATGCTCTCGGGCGCTTTGAGAGAAAAGTCCTTCGAGTAATTATTCTCGGTCTCATGTGCATCAGTGAATAGTAAAGGAGACATTTCAACAGCGAACAATACGGAGTGGATATTGATGCTTGGATTGATGAAAAGCTTGGATAACACGACCAGCAAGCAACCCAGAGGGACAACGCAGTAGAGGACGACCTCATCCAAGTTGGCGCACACAGGTTCGCAGCTAGAAGCAATTGGAAAAATTTCGCTAGCTTGAGAGGCATGTTTACTGAGTTCTTGGTCCACTATAGTGTTATCTAAGTTAGCATGAAAGTACATCTGGTTTTATATGGAACTTAAAACAAACCCACTATTAGGACGAGGACTGTCAATAAGTCCGTTTGTCCAAACGTGATCATAAAAATATGACCCCGGACAACAGTTTCTTTTTCCGCAAAGGTGGTAGTATACTGATTGAAAAGAATTTAAGACATTGTTCTCCCTACTTACTTAAATTTTTATTTCAAATATTTCACTCCTCAACTCTTGACATTGCATTAATTTATCAGCTAGAACCCGAATAGTGCCTAAGATCTATCTCTATTTACAAAAATTACTCTTCAACTTCCAGAATAATTTGAATTACGACACTTTTACTTTTAAGGTAAAATTTTTAATATTTTCCTATTATTTCCATATAAGCAAATATAATACTAACGCTGATAATTTGCTTTAATATCAAGTTCAGTTTTTTGTTTTATAGTTCGACAAAGTATTATCAAATTAACTCAGTGTGATTATTCCTTCTTCAAAGTGCTCAAATGAAAACTTAACCACAAACTTATGTCGACTAATTTCTTTCTTCCAAGCAGGTGAGTGGGAGTTTTAAGTGAAGGGCACTTTCTTTTGACGACCACGAATGTTGCTGAATCGATATCAACGAACGATAGACAGGGTTTCCCAGTTCGGCCAAACAAAAATTGTATGACAGGGGGGGAGGGATCTATTCTCACTCCAATTTAAGTTACAGCTCATAAAATTGGGTGACGTCTAATTTGGAGGTGCAACCACTGGTAGAGGTACAAAAATATTTTAAGATATTTCGAAAAGATAATTTAGTAGTACATACAAGACTTAAATGCTTTGGGTACATCTGTGCAGCAACAAAAAGGTTATGTGTCATTAAAATCAAAATTAAGAAAATTTCCAGTTACATTTTTTTATTTAAAATGCATTTTTCTTAAAATTTTTACTTAATTAATTATTTGAAATTTTATTAAATTTTTTATCCTTGCAAAATTTTTTAAAAATTATGTTTAGAACCTTTTTTAAATGGCTTGTAGTAAAAGCTATTTTTTGTCAGAAAAAAAAATGACCAAAAAGAAGTGTACCAATTGAATTACTCATAAAATCTCTTAGATTTGTGGTGCTGAGAAGGACCTTTTTGGAACAGTTTATGGGATGCTTATGACAATTGTTCAAAGTGCCTTCGTTCAATTGGAATACACTTTTGGGCGCGTTTAACCACTTCGGATGGCAGATTAACGGGCGGCACAATTCTTCTCATCTCTTCTGAAGCGCTACTAATATTTTCTCGGAGCTCTATCATAGGTGTAAGGTCAAGAGATCTGGGTGGCCAATCGTCGGGGCCGAAGTTACCTTGCTGCTTCTGTGATAAGGCGCTCCATCTTGTTGAAAGGACATCGCCCTTCTCTGAACAAGAGGAACATCTTCAAGAAACTCCGGCAATCGTTCTGTAAGAAATTGTAGATAGTAATGGGAATTAACTGTTTGTGGAAGAACGTGCGGGCCTACTTAAGTATTTCCTGTCAATCCAGCTCAAAGACTTACGCTAAACCTCCTTAAAAAAAAAACTATTGTACAGATATTGAAGAAGTTTTTTACAATAAATAAATTCTTACCTTTGAAAGGATGTTGTGCGTATTATATGGGGCTGGAGTCTGACCAATGGTAAAAATTATGGTGGCTTGTAACCCCATCTCTTGTGAATTGCGCTTCGTCTGTCCACAGAATGTTCTTAAGGAGTTGCCCGTCTCCTGCATGTTTGCGTAGTAGCCATTTGCAAAATTCCATTCTTCTTTGCGCATCACCCGGTAGTAAATCCTGTACCGATGTCAAATGGAAAGGGTGTAATCTATTACTCTGTAGAGTCCTATGAATTCTGGTTTTGGGAAGGTCCAACTGCACAGCTAGTCTGCGGATGCTGACTAAAGCTAAACTTCCACAGCACGCAAAATCTCATTCTCAACTTATGCCACCGCTGCGACTGAACGTCTTCCTTTTTTTTTTTGTGGAGTTGACCCAGTATCAACGTGGCGCTGATACGTATCAGCGAATATCCTGATGCAAGGTGTTGTACGATTTGGGTATTTTCGTTGGTACTCCAATCTTGTCAATAAACCGTTTCCATTGTAGAACCCATATATAGGGTTTTTCAATAGGGACTTGACAACTTTGAATTTAATTTGTGAACGCACTTTTTCACTAATCATCAAACTCTCACTGTCAATTTAGTCAGTAAACTCAACATTTTTATCATGGTAAAGAACACTAACGAGCAACGTCTGCAAATTATAAAATTTTTCTACAGATATTCGGAGTCGCAAAATCATCTTTAGTGACGAGGCTCATTTTTGGCTCAATAGGTTCGTCAATAAGCAAAATATGCGTTATTGATCGGGTGAAAACCCACATGTGCTTCATGAATCACCACCTTATCCACAAAAAATAACTGTTTGGTGCGGTTTGCATGACGGCGGCGTTATTGGGCTATATTTTTTCGTCAACGATAACGATCGTCACGTTACTGTGAATGGTCAGCGTTATCGCGTCATGATCACCGATTATTTTTGGCCCGAATTGGAAGATATGGACTTGGACGACATGTGGTTTCAACAGGATGGTGCCACAAGCCACACAGCACACGCTACAATCGATTTATTGAAGAGTAAGTATGGTGAGCGTGTTATCTTAATACATGAGCCAGTCGATTGGCCGACTCGTTCGTGCGATTTAACGCCGCTTGACTATTTTCTGTGGGGCTACGTTAAGTCATTGGTTCATGCCAACACGCCGACGACGTTGGAAGAGCTCAGAGCCAACATTGAACGCGAAATAGCGGCCGTTTCGGACGAAATGTGTGGCCAAGTCGTTGAAAATTGAGTCCAACGTTTGGACCAATTCCAATTCACGTTTGGAATACATGGAGAACAACTTATTAATAGGCTGCTTCCCACTTACATCGAGCAAAATGTCGATTGTAGATCAGTTGAAACAAGATTGCGGTAAATTGTGGTAATGATAATCATTACCACAGCTTTGCAAATGTACTGCAATGTCAAATTGAAAAAAAAATAACAAAGAATTATTAAGAAGTTGTAGTGTTTAAAATGGTTACACCTCAAGATTAGAAGTCAACCAATACATTGTAGTAAAATGGCTTTTACTACAAAAGCTGTTGATCGTACCTAAAAAAATTTTAAAACATAAATATTAAAAAAATTTGTAGCGGTAAAAATTTTATAGAATTTCAGAAAATTTATTAAGTAAAAATTTTAAGTAAAAAAATGGAACCGAAAATTTTCATAATTCTGAGTTTAACGAGCCATAACTTTTTTGATGCTGCACAAATGTGCCCGAAGCATTTAAAACTTGTATGCACTACTAAATTATCTTTTCGAAATATCTAAACTATTTATGTACCTGTACCAGTGGTTGCACCTCCAAATTAGACGTCACCCACTTTGATGGGTTATCAAATGGGCTATCTCACATCTGCCATACAATTTTTTGTTCGGCGGCACTTCAGAAATATGCTCTTAAAGGATTAAACTGCTAAACTGGGACGCCCTGTATATGAGTAGATTAGAGTAAATGGAGTAAACCCTATTATTTCTATGTATTTCAATGAATTCCGCATATAAACAATGGCTTCAGTTTAGAATTCAGACAAAATATTCCTTTTGCTTTAAGAAAATTTAGTTTGGAATTTCTTTAGTTTCTACCTGGTTCAGTAACGTAAAAACCATCTTGGACTAAATATCTTTATTATGGCTATCAAATAATTAGCCTTCTTCTATTCGGAATTATTCGTATTTATTTATTATCTGAAATGTATCCACCACTGAGTTGCAGCACTTAGTAAGTGGTGCCAATTTGAAATATGCTAAAGTGCACCTCTTTTATTATTTTTTTTTAACTAGCGAGACTTCAACATTATTTATACCCATTGGCGCCACTTTACATTACATCCAATCACTGGTGAATCTTCGGTCAAAAGTCAAAGATGATGAAGCAGTGAATAGCAAGACGACAATCAAATCACGCGCCAAATTGATTAACCGGCTCCATCCTCTAGCACTCGACCAAGTCCATAAATTAATTGAGCTAGTCGTCCACTGTTTGTGTGCAATGTAAGTACAACGTCCCACGTTAAGGTGCCTCAGCGACATCTAGTACATCCAGTAGGCATTTGTGGCAATTATTCAAATTGCTTTCCGTCTGTTCAATTGATTAAGACCGAACTTGGTCGGTAGTCGGAATGACATTTTGTCACGACATAGTCTCTGAACTGGGTCTCTATTAGAATACGTTGGCTTTAAAGTGACGTATTGACTTCCTCATTGTATCTGTGTCATTAGTTTGCTTAAGGATAACCATTTGTTTCATTATTAAGGTTGGATAATACTACTTCTTGTGAAATGCAAGTATGAGAATACATTTTTTGAGCCTGTACCAAAATCAGAATAAATGTGCGTGGGGTTATTATCCATTTTTTAACATTTTCATTAGATAAGTTTTGATTTGTTTAACTTAAAATTCTCCGAGTGTCAAGAGTAATGCGTCTGCTTCTACCAATAATGCGGTTCTGATTCCAGTGATGTCCAAGTTCCATCCAGCAGAACTGCAACTTGTGCTGATTTAAGTCCAATTTTATACGCTGAGAAAGCATCCACCGAAATTGTTTCTCGGCTGGAATTTCACCACATATGCCGGCTTCTGTTGATCAGAATTACGACTTTTGCTGGTTGTAGCACTGACCTTATCCGGCCATTGTCTGCGCGTGATTTTATTTTCGTCTATAGGTTGGAACTGCAGCCTCATGTGTGGAGAGATCCATCTATAGAGGGACAGAAGAAGAAGGCGCAGTTTCAGATCCGAGAGGTTGATAGATTCCAGTGGGTATCACTTCCACTAACCAGTTTCACTTCTCCGTCGCCAATGGGGGAATGAAACTTTTTGAACACGCGTCTTCAACAACATTTGCTGTGTCTTTGAGCCGTGTGCTTACCCCACGTCTCGGTTTCCTCTTCGACCCGTTCAGTTTCCAACTTCTCAGTTTCCTGCGATAAGTCGTCAAAAACACTACTCTGATCAACCACTGGTATATTCTGATGGATTTTAACCGTAACCGCAGGGACTCTCCGATATTTTCTCCATCGTTTCAGCTCAATTTATTGAACCTGTAGTATAAAGAGCGGCATGAGTCATCGGCAGGAGGTTTTAGTGGTACCTATGTTGGTTGGGTCCACCAGAACCCATGACACGGCCTCAGTCAAGAAGACTATCTGAGGACTGTCGCTTTTGCAAGTACCATCTGGAGTATAATCCTCCGGAGTCATACTTTTAATCGTTTAACGTCCAATTTTGACGTTTTTGGCGTTTAATTGGACATCTCACTTGGGCTTTTTTTCAAAACCTTAGGAACTTTGACTCTTAAGCCTTCCTGTAGTCAAAGCAATAGAGGGCGATTTTATTTAATAAAATAAAAAAAAATAGTCATGTGTCTTTCCCAGTAAGGAGAAAAAAGTTTCATGAACCGCTCTGAAAGGACAAAAGCGACACGCAAACATGTAACAGTTACTGATTATCTGGACTACGTTGATGTAGTTTCTCATTATCATATGACCCACAATTTGGAGTCAGAGGCAACCAAAGTAACGTTCAAAATAAATACGGCTAAAACTCAGCCTCGCATAAGTTATTATCGCCCGACAACATATCGAGAAAGTAAACAGCTTTCTGTACCTAGAAAGTATGCTCTCAGAAGTTTGTGTTATCGAACTGGATGTGGGCAGCAATATTCACAAACTTGCTTTCGGTGTGGTATCTTAAATTTATAGAAGCAATATTTTCAGCACACAAACCAAGATGAAACTGGTCCGATACAACGTTAAACAGTGCAACTTGATGGGCTTAGTATTTGGAAAGGGATCATCAACACCGTCACAAGAAAGCTGCAATCCTTCATAACTAGATATTCTCGCAATAATTTAAGGATCTTCAATAGAGGAACAAATAGACGTGAAAATACAGAACAGAGTGTCTCATTGGTTTGGTCACACCTACGCAGCGAAAAATTTTCATTGCGAGGTACTATACGCCATGCAAAGGAATCCATTTACCCAATCAGGGTCGCTCTGGAAAGACATGGAGGAGGATGGTCGAGGAGGAATCCAGATTTTTAGGAATGATCTGGAGGGAACTCATGCGCGTTAGAGATCCTCGATGAGGAATACTTATTTTCAAAACATCTTCTTGTACTCGTATTTCATAAGCAGTACTATTGCAGTACTATTACCAATCCACAATCCTCATCAAAAAATTCGTCTGGTTTGGCATTTAAACATTCCTACTCACCCTAGACGCTTCGGTTATGGCTTATCCTGAACAGGACGAATTGTCTTTATTATCTGTATATTTTTGTAGATACGAATATTTCATTGTACGTTAACACGCGTCATAAGCAAATATGTGAACATACACGTTATTGAATAAACCACACCTCTACGTGTGCTAGAGTGTCCACAGCAGACAATATTTATATTTTGGTCACCTCATTTTTGATTCTGATCGGTCATATAAAAATTGTCCGCGGTATTTTCTCACTAGATGGCGTTGGTGTCTATTTATCATGAAATACTAATCGAACGAACACGTGTTTGAAAGGTGACATGTCAGGCTACATTTTTTGTGAAGACAGTTGTGTAATTCTCGTTAAAAGTTATACTGATTTGAATATGAGTGAAATATCTGAATAAATACGCTTTGTGATGCTTTTTTACTTTAAAAAAGGATAACCCTCTCCAAAAACATGCCAAAAAAAAGTGTGCAGTCTACTGTGAGAATGCTGTACGAGGGCGGTCCCAGAAGTACCGGGCTTGACCAAGACATGGCGGTAGTTGTTTCAAAATATATGTTGTTTAGAATTTGTTTGGCAGTCAGCAATAGTGAACGTTGTCAGTGAATTTGTGAAAATAGAGAAAATTGGTAATCGTTATGTGATACAATACTTTTATTTGAAAGGCCTTAACCCAACCAGTATAAAAGCTGAACTGGATTCTACTCTGTAAAATGTCTACAGTAAAATTTTGGGTTGCTAAGCTTAAACGAGGTGTACGAGCTGCCAAGACGAGCATCGCAGTGGTCGACCAAATGAGGTGACGGCTCAAGAAATGGTGAAGAAAATCGGTACAAAGCGGTACTGGATGATTGAAAGTGCGCGACCTAGCAGACGTGCGGACATGAGTGCGGTACATCGCATATTATTTGAAGATTTGGACATAAGAAAGCTGTGTGCAAGATGGGTGCAGCGTTTGCTCACACTCGAGCAAAAACATTGTCGTGAATATGTTTCAATTGAGTGTTTAGCAACAGCAACAAGGCAGAATTTTTGCGCCGTTTCATAACAATAGGTGAAACATGGGTCTATCACTGTACACCCGAGACAAAAGAACAATCAAAACAATGGATTCAAAAGGGAGAACCGGCTCTAAAGAAGGCGAAGACCGTTTCATCTGCAGGCAAGGTCATGGCGTCGATTTTTGGGATGCGCGTGAGTAATTTTCATAAGGAAAAACTACCAACGGCCAGTATAACGCTAACTTATTGCAACACTTGAGCGAAGAAATCAAGCAAAAATGGCTGCATTTGGCTAAGAAGAAAGTATTGTTTCATCAAGACAATGCACCAGCTCACAAATGACCAAAATTAATGAATTAAAGTTTGAATTGCTACCTCATACACCCTATTCGCCTGATTTGTCCCTTTCGGATTATTTTCTGTCCCCAAACTTGAAAAAATTGCTCAGTGGTTAAATATTTTAAAACGATGAAGAAGTGATCTCGGCAGTTAATGACTATTTTGAGGAGCAAGACAGTTCTTATTATAAAAAGGATATCGAACTTTTTGAACATCGCTGGGAAAAGTGTTTAGAGCTGAAAGGCGATTATGTTGAAAAATAAATAAATTATTTTTCTTTTTTTGTTTGAAAAAGTTTCAACTCGAAATAAGGCTGCCTTTTATAACCACGCTATTAAGCGGTGGTACCATATATTCATGATAGGCAGTTTCGTAGATTCAGATATCAAACCGTGCTGTTATATCGATATTACTACCACAAGTGTTATCAAAACTATCGTCTGAATTTTCCGAAATTTTAATTTTCCTTATAAAGTCCGTAATAATCACCTGACACCATGTTATATTTGGTGTTTACCGTGTGAACAAACAACTCAACGAATGTTTGAAGTATTACTGTCAGTTCATCCACTTACTTCGTTGGTATTTATAACTTCCATAGACTAACATATATAGGGTGATTCATCGTGAAGTTTGATTTATAATGTAAAATAAAACACATAAATTTGAAAGTGAACTTAAAATTTTTATTATCGGTGAAAAGAAAAATTCATGGCACTTTATTTTTAAAAATGATATGTAAATGTTGGCAACAACTACGTCTGAGGTGGTCTATTCTGAATGTTCAATTTTGGTCGACTCTTTCGAGCATAGGGACTGGTATCTCGCGGATGACACGAGTACTGTTGGCTTTCAAAGCGTCAATCGTAGCTGGCTTATTCCTGAAGAACTGAGACTTTACATATCCCCAGAGAATATAGTACAAAGGTGTGATATCGCACGATCTAGAAGGCCAATTTACCGTATCAAAACGTGAAATTAAGTGCTCACCAAAATGATTGCTCAACAAGCCCATTGTTTTACGCGTTATATGGCTTGTAGCACCGTCTTGTTGAAACCAGAGCCCACCGAGATCATGTGCTTGAATTTCTGGAAGCACACAGTTCGTTAATATGGTTCGATAAAGGTTTGAAGAAACATGCACCAATGATTCCATCAGCCCATAAACCACACTATACCGTTGTTTTTAATGGATGGATGTAATGGTAGCTCTTGGTACTCTTCGGGTTGTTCATCAGCCCAAAAATGGCAATTTTTTTAATTAACGTATCCATTGAGCCAGAAAAGGGCTTCATCACTGAAGAAAATTTTATGATAAAACATTGAATTTTCTTTGAGTTTTTCCAGAGCCCATTCACTGAAAATATAACGCAAATTCAAGTTGCCTGGCTTTAATTATTGCACAAGTTGAATTTTGTACACTTTAAGGCCGAGATCCTCAGGTAAAAAAATTTGACTAGCCACTGTTAGATGTTGAAACTGTCGGTGTTGAAAGGTATGTGGGTAAGAGGTAGCACAATTCACGATTTTCCTTTTGCCTTATCGTTCTTATCTTATCACCCTTTATAACAATGTAAGAACAGATGTTCGAAAAACTTGGAGAGATAATGGGAACACAAAAACTTAGCGTTGATAAAGTTTTCTTGAAGAATTTTCAGTCTAAAAAATATTTAACTGACATACCAAACGAGTGTGCGACACACTTTTTCAAGCAAACTGCTAAAATTATCAATGTCTGTTAATTACATCAGATCACCAAAATTTAACCATCAAAAACACAATTTCTCCAATTGAATCTAACTTCATTGAGGTGCACAACATAATCAGACGTACATATGTGTGACAACCAATTTCCAGAAATCGATGGTATTCGAGGAGTGGATATAAAACAACATGTCTCTGTTTTTGCTTCCATCTTGTGTACGTTAATAAATCTAGGTCTAATGCAAGGACAAATTCCAAAAACCCTTAAAACTGCTTTAGTGAGAACAATGTATAAAGGAGGTGTCAAAAATGAATTAAGCATCTATCGACCTATACCCATATTGCCAGTAGTAGAAAAGTGCTTAGAAGATGTTATTACAAATCGACTCTATAGCCTTTGTCTAAATATTCCCTCATTCACTAAGGTCAATATGGGTTCCAAGAGGAAAAAAAAAAACACCTTTAGTCCACTAGGAAAATTTTTTAACTACATCAATGAGAGCTTACATAAAAGTTGCCATATCTTAGTATTTTTTCTGGATTTTAGCAAAGCATTTGAAACGTTAGCTTAAACAAAACTACTAACAGCTCTAAAGCGTATCGGCGTTCGTGGACTATTGGCAAACTGGCTAAAAAACTACCTGAACAACAAAAAAAGGCATCGCGGGGTACCTCAAGTATCAAAATTGGGACCCATCCTCTTTATACTTTACACAAATAAGCTTTTATGCCTTTTTTTTTTTTTTTAAATACGCCATTTGTTTAAGCAGACGATGGTGATAAGTCATAGGTCGCTGGATACGGCCACAAAGATAACTCAAGAAGAATTTAGTAAAGCTGTAAAGTGTTGTCAAAACCGATCAGTAATGAAGGTGGCATTAGAACCCGGATCTATCAATCCGCTGAGTGTGACGTCTATGAAGAGGATCTTACTTTCACCAGCGCTGTTGCGAGTAACACGTCTACATAGGGTTCTACTTCGTGAAAAGAGTTGACCTGTTGTGTGGGCTGAAAAGGGATAGCGTTTGCGATTATTATAGATAGATGAGATTGTATGGGGATGCATGTGTGTTGGGTGTAAAAGGGAGTGATGAAGCTGTTGGCAAAAGTAGCATCGGACTCTGCTGGGTTACTGTTGGGTTGCGTGACTGTATGTCAGACAATTCTCGCAAATGCCGATTTTGCTCACAACATTCCTTTGAGACGCGATGTCCATTTTTAGAAAACGGTTGCAAGTCCGCAGTAAGTGAGGTCCTTTATTCCACACTTTACAGCTGAACTTACTCTTTTGATTCTGCTTCCTAGAGACTTTACTGACTCCTTTACTAATGTCCTAAACCTCGCTTCTAAAAATTCAGTGAAACATTCAAACTTTGGTAGTTCTTTATCTGTTCCTAGCTTTTCTTCCCTAAGTTGCTGTGTTATTGTGGGGAGTTTTTTCACTAAACAAAAGATCGAGATCTATCAACGCATGTCGACATTCCACTGACGTATCTAATATTTTTTTCAGATGTGCAACGGTCTCGTTGATAAATAAAGCTTAGGACTAAAATACCAATTCCATATATGAAGGACTCGAATTTTAAAACCTTTAGTCTAGCGGTAGAATCAGCTTCATTCTAATGGAAACTGTTGAAACTGTGACCAGATAGCAATGATAGTTTTTCCAATTGTCATGTTTCAGCAGCTGTCAAAGTTATCAGCGGCATCCAGCTGTCAAAATATTTAGTAAGATTTTCTATTTCATCATGCATCATTTTACGCTTTCCGAAACAAAATTCCAGCTCAGTTGTAAATACGCAACGTGAATTTCGTCGTGAGGTCGCTTATAATCATGGCTTCAGTGTGCAGGCAATTCGTCGGACTGTGGAAAAGTTTGAGCGTGAGTATACTCTTTTGGATCCTTTGGACCCCCAACCAGACATAGATTGGTACGAAACGAAAAAAATATAGCCGCTGTAGCGCCAATCAGTTGAATTAGGCATCGCCATCTTATCGGCTTATTTGCGATAAGATTTGGGCCTGCATCAGTATAATATAGTGCTGGCGGAATAATTTTCGGTAATTGGGCGCTTCTTTTCGGACGAGGCTCATTTTTGACTCAGCGGCTAACGGCAAAATTGCCGTTATTGAAGCAAACACAACCAACAAGTTTTCGTCCAAGATAGCTATGAAGACTATGAATCATAGCTTCAATGCATCCACAAAGATTGACCGTTTCGTCACCGTTATCGTCAAAAGTCTCAGGTATAGATAAAAAAACTAGATACAGCCGGGTGCACTTTAAAGAGAAAGGCCAAAACTTTGAAATATAAAGGAGAAACTTTATTCAACTCTTTTTGTTCACTCACAAAGAACGGCTGATTTAACGGTCCAAGAGCTACATGAGTGTGTAAAGAAAAAAACTAGACAACTAGATGTAATGAACATAAGAATACTTAGAAAGAAAATAGAAAGAGAATTCAAATACATAGATAATATATAATTCAAATTATTTTTAACATAGAGCGAAGTTTATTCACTTTCTGTGGTCAGAGCTCGACAACATCGATATATCCAAGCTGTGAATCCAACAAGACGGCGCTACATGCCATACATTCGATGCAACGCTCAAACTTGTGAAGGCGACAGAGTCATGTTACGGCAAGCGTTCATCAATTGACCATCAATTGGTCATGGCCATGCATCACGGATCATGCGATTTGACACCGCTTACATTTGAGGTTTTAGTCTACGCTAACAGCTTTCTGTGAGAAATGTTTTTCGTGCGACTCGAGGTACTTACAGTGCGCATAATCGACCTATTGAAACCATTATTGCTAATATCATTCGCAAATTTAAGTCCCAGTTTACATTAGTGGATGTTACTAGCCCGGTTAGACCACATCCAGCACGTAGTGAAAAGATTATAGCACCTGTACTATAGCTGAGAGTGTACGCGAAGACCGTGACGAATCGATTCGTCGTCGTTCTCAGCAACTTGGCTTGGCGAATGCGACAACTTATCGTATTTTACGTGAGGATCTCGGCCTTAAAGCGTACAAAATTCAACTTGAACAAGAATTGAAGCTAAGCGACTTGAATTTGCGTCACATTTTTTTAGTGAATGGGCTCTGGAAAAACTCAATGAAAATTCGGTGTTTTATCGTGCAATCGGGCTGATGAGCAACCCGAAGCGTGCCAAGAGCTACCATTACATCCATTAAAAACAACGGTATGGTGTTGTTTATGGGCTGGTGGAATCATTGGTCCATATATCTTCAAAAATGAGGCAAATCAGAATGCTACCGTCAATGGTAACCGTTATCGCGCCATGTTAATGGGCTATGTGCTTCCTGAAATTCATGCACATGGTCTCGGTGAGCTCTGGTTTCAACAAGACGACGCGGCGCTACGAGCCATACAGCGGGTGAAGCAATGGACTTGTTGAGAAATTATTTTGGTGAGCAATGAATTTGACGTTTTGCTACGGTAAATTGTCCGACTAAATCGTGCGATATCACACCTTTGGACTATTTGCTCTGGGGATAAATTAAGTTTCAGGTCTTCAGGAATAAGCCGCGAGATACCAGTCGTTATGGTCAAACGAGTCGCCCAAAATTGGACTTTCCGACTGAACCACCTCAGACGTAGTTATCGCCAACATGATATTATTTTTAAAAAATAAATGCCATGAATTATTCTTTTAAACGATAATAAAAATTTTAAGTTCGCTTTCAAATTTATGTGTTTTAATTTATATTATAAATCAAACCTTACTATGAATCACCCTATATTTAAATTTTTGTTTTTATCGTTCTTATCATTTAAACACTTACAAAATAAACTATTATGATGTCTTAAAGTAACTGACCAGAGGGGTGCGCAATACTTTTTCTATGATTTTTAAGTTTTTTTTTTTTAATTCATTAAAAATTATTAGTAATATTTAATCAGTCACTCGGTGATACCTCAGATTTCGCACATCAAGCTTCGGCCCAGCTTAACCTATGTGTTGGTTTCAGCTCAATCGAGCGATCAATAGTTATCTTTATTTAACATGTCGCTGTTTAGTAAATCCCGATCAGGCATGCTTGTGCATTATCTCAGGTCAGCGTTCCCATCCCCCGAGTTTATTGGGTCTTTATACGTTTTTCTGTCGCCCTTCTAGCAATATGATAAATAATAGGGACGTTCGCTCAATTTGACAAGTAGCCATGTGCATCCAGGTACATGAATGCTTCGGGTGGGATTTACCCACTCGCCATACAACTTCGGAAATACTCAGGGTTGGGATAAAATAAGCCCGACACAAGTTCGTTCTCTGTAACGTTTGCCAAACGCGCAAAATGATTCCTCGCAATATCCAGAGTGGCATTGTCGATTTTGAACACACCGGAAGCATCCAATAGTTTCTTATTAGAAACGTAATGCCGAAAGTCAGAATGTGCGCTTCTCTACATACGCATACAGGCTCGAAGACATTTTTTCTAAAACATTCTGATTTTTTCCATATAAGACGGGCTAATATTTCACCACTCTGGACTCGCGTAAGTTAGAATTGGACGAAGGAAAGTTTAGTAGCTTTGACCTTAACATCGGACCGGAGATAGTTGGGCTAGAAGAGGCGTTTGAGAGACATAAATGCCACTCTTGCCTTCTTTAATTGTATATTTATGTGCTCATTGTAATATAAAAACTTGTCCAAATGAACCCCTTAATACTTTACTAGAGTCCTCGGCCCGATTTGAGTTTGTTATTTTCAGGTTTTTCCAATTTCGTCTTAAATCCAAATTTCCACAGTCTTATTGGGGTACTGGACAGTATGGTTTCACACTTTGCCTCATTTATTTTAAGCCTCTACTCTGAGCTGAAAGCTTGCACTTTATCAAAGCTGTTCTGGAGATCTGTCTGAATGTCTTGGATCTTCGAGCCGCTCGCATATAATATAATGTCGTCAGCGAACGCTATCAAATTATTCGTATCTCTTAGCATTCCCGATTCGTCGTGTATTTTCATTGTTAAGTTGTTTGAAAATATATGAAAGTTCGTCAAGTGTTGTAAAGTAATTGTCAGTTTGTTCATTTGTTAGTTGGTCCGCTTTTAGCTGCTTAGAAAATCTCAGAAGGGTTCAAGTTTCGCTACTGCAAAACCTCGACAATTCGTCATTTACTTCGCCAATTCTGCAGCTAGGGAAATCCCTAGCATGAACCGCCTCAAAATGAGAGCCGATCAGGTTTAACTTATCGATCCCACTGTCTATAACAACATGGTTGATCTCTGCCTGATAGAGAAGAGACTGAAGGGATAGTGGAATTTTCAGTTTCGGTATATTGGCAACGTTACGTGGATTGAAGACTTGATTAATTTTAGGAAACATGTTCCTGGAATCAAATTTAATTATAAGTTGGTCTTAAGTGTCTCTAGTTCAAAACATCGGCAGATTTTTGACATGCAATTCGAAAAGCATGTTATTTGCTAATCATGCAAGGTGTTTGGTTCGAGATTTATTTTTTAAAATAAAAGAGAAAGAATGCGGACTCTATTGTTTTTCGAAATCGGTTAGATTCCATTTATTTCGTCACACATTCCCGACCACTGCGTCATTGTGATTCAAACGCCCACACTTTCAAAAATTCAAATGACGCACTTCTCCAGCCCTGTTTATTACAATACTTTACATTTTAAAACATAAATCTTTCACCCGACAACATTTATATGAGATATCTTTGTATTTTGTTTATTGTTTTGATAAGTGCTCTTAGAATTACGAACAATTTGTTCAACTTACTCTGGAATCCCATTTCTGTGGCCGGAATTTCTATATATCTAAACAAACTCTAATCAATATGATAAAAGTTCCATGGTATTGAGCTTCAATATTGCATGCATACTACATAGATGCTATAAGAGCCAGGATAAAGGACAGAGCAAACGTCTTATTATAAATATTGCTGTTATTCTATTATAATTGCACATTTGGTAAAATATACCAACCATTTTATTAGATCTTTCTTTACGAACGTACGAAAACGTATCCAAAATGATGTATCCAATAACATGAGTGTCCTTCAGTTTGCGATCACCAGCAGGCACAACATGAATTTAATTAAAATTTTCGAATCAACTAAGGATTTGTTAGTGCTATTCCATACCAGAAAAGGACACAAAGAACTACAAATTGGCTTGAATTCGTATAGATTTTCACATCCTGCAATGTCTGGAATTTATTTAATTCCTTGTAAAGTTCCTCGGATACATTTGATATCCCTTTTGTTGAAAGGATATTGATCTTCATTTCAGAATTCCCTTCATATTTCGTTCAACAACAAAGAATATAAAAATATTTCTATTTTATTCACCAGACGAATATTGGGCGTGAACTTGTATCATCCCTTTTAATGCCCCTGGATCTTGAAATACCTTTTACTTGTTTGTGTGCCACTTCACAATTTAAAGAAAGCAAATTTGTTTTCTCAAGGACGAGTAAGGTTGTGGATTGGTTGGCTGGGAAACTGAATAAAGTTGAGAACATTGCATGTGTGCATAAAATATACGATTGTGCCTGTAGTTGGTAGTCACAGAGTTGAAAGTCCGTTTGACTTTGTGTAACGAGATATTCAGCAAGTTTGCCGGAGACGTAAGGTCTACGAGTATATACTGTTTACAGCGTCTTCCATATTTTCTTGGCCCATTGTGAAAGGCTCTCCTTGTGGAAAATGCTTTTGATTTTTTGACGTCTTACTGTGTTCTAATATGCAAAACGCAATTTCAGTCTGGCATTGTTGTGTTGTAGACAGGATATTTATTGTTGTCTGCAGCAACATTGTAGCGATGAGATTTGTCTTGCACTAGTATATTGATAACCAATAGTATAAAGGCCATACTTTGTGTTCATTATTCGTAAATAAATTAGAAAATACACCCTTTTGAATGTCGTTCCGCGTAGTTGAAGACATTCTTTTGTTAATATTTTTTATGGTGTATCTATTGGTTTTAAGATTATTACAAACAAATATAAGCGAGACTTATTGTAACCTTTTACTGCTCTCTAACGAAGGAAGTGATTGGTGCGCTGCCAATATTCTCAAAATTGGAGTTGTTCCCTTTACGAGATGAAGGAAGTTGACTGGTCTGAGTGGGATCACCATCCAATTCACTAAAGAAGCTAAGTATTTTGGTATCATTCTGGATACCAATCTTCTAAGAACTAAATGTATTACGTTGAAAGTCGCTAAGGCGCTGTCGGTGTATTAGCGTAAAGCAGCTGTCGCAAGAAATAGAGACTATCAATTAGAAGGGTTCTTTGGATATACGCGAGTATGATAAGGCAAATTATACCCTATGCGTCGCCTGTCTGGTGGAGTAAGCTCTCACGAGAATACGTCATTGCTACTCTTATCACACTGCAAAGCGCGGTTTGTCTCGGCTGCATGGGGGCTTTCCCTATCACGCCTGGCTTCATCTTAGACGCATTATCGAATCTTCCTCTCATTAATATTCATATCATGAGCTGCACTTTCAAAGTCTAAAAAGAAGTGGTCTTTGGTACAATACATACTTAAGCTTTGATGGCCTTGCATGTCGGTTGTCTTTTTACTTAGGTCTTGTCGAAATGACATCTGACGCTATGACACCAGGACTCTTGCTGTAGAAAAAATACAAAATTGGCTTTTTCTGTGCCCAAGGCTGGTTTCGGCCGGAATCTAAACCAGGAAAGGATGGCAGTCGGGTCTTCATGGGTGGTTCCAAAACGAATATATGATGCGGCGCTGGTCCACATCATTAAATTTATCTTCCCGTTAGGAAAACTTGCGTCTGTCTTCCAAGCGAGATATACGCAATCATGATGGCAACGAACTATAGTATGTTCTGAATATTGAGGACGGGGCAAACCATTTGCATCTAAAGTGGCAGCCAAACTGCACTTTGAGCCTTGTTTAACTCTGTTATGATTGCCAAGCTAGTTCGATAATATAAGATTTCACTGGAAACGGAATCGACGATAAACTTCCTAGGCAAGGTTCAGAAGACAGTTGTTTACTACCCAAACATGGCACATGTCCCTAAACATGGAAATGCTTTCACCTTCGCCGATTCTTCGCAATATTGTTCATTGCTATCAGGATTGAATATATTTTCACTAAGAAAACAGAATTACGTTTTCTTAACGAAGAGTGCAATCTAACGTTGTCGTCCATCAGAAAGACAGCACCGCCGGTTTTGAAAGCATCTGTGAAGACTCGACTACATTCTCCTTCTAGCTCAAACTCTTCGAAAAGCTAGTCCTGTGCACAGGGAAAGTCGACTTAATATTTTTTCCGCAGTATGGGTTCTCATATTTACTGAAGGTTCTGCTGCAAATTCGGGTATTTGTTACTTGGAGAACTCAATATGATTTAGGAAAATAGCACTGGTGAATGCGGGATTGAGAATCGAAATGTTTTTTTCAATGTTTGAACTTATCTTCATTCAAACCGAGTAGGATGATTCCTTAATTCTTAGTGGACTGAGGAATCATTTAGCTTGTTGATCTTTTAGCTGGGCTGCTGATCTTGTGGTGAGATCTTCGAGTTTCAACTATACAAAGGCAGATTGTAGTTATCATACAGTGGCGATCTCGTGTCATTCCTATATCTCGTCGTCTGTTCCTGTCATTAAGAAGACTGCTTTTTAAGCGGAAAAATGATTAATTTGGGTAGAACAGCAACTTTTGGGACACTGAATATCCTTAATTGTTAATCGAGTGAGACTTACTGCTTTCTTTCTAGAAGAATTAGTGGGTTAGTGCTTATCCTAATACACAACTGAAATAACTGAAATAATCACTTGCAATTACCATCATCGCATATTGCGAATGTCGTTGCTGTCTAAATCGGAAAGAGTGGCCCAAAAATATATATACTCGCAGAGCGGTAAACTTTGCCACAAAGTTTCCCTAGGTGGGAGCGTTCCATAACTAAGGCGTAATTTGGGATAATTTTGTTCGGTAACCTGCTCTTCGGTTCTGCATTTAAGAAATGCTGATTCGAATGCGGTACTTTCGCGTTGATGTTCAAATGTTTTAATAAGATCCTGATCTTCTTCTTTTTTATAGTCTTTACATGGGATGTAGTTTCAACTGCGTCTCCCTAAGAGCTCTTTGATTATAACATAAATAATCGTGTTATCGCACTGGATTGCTACTTCATCAGCCTGCGCAGGTTAAACTTTGCTGTGATAACACTTATTACATCTTACACTATGCTGAACTTTCTTTCTTCGCAAGGTAAGAGGTTGTGCTTCAGAGTGGGTCGTTACCTTAATACTGCCCTTTAGATTATGCATTATATCAGGAGCTTTACCCTCAAGATGCCGAATTTAAGACCTCGTCGAAATCGATACAGACCTACCGGACAATAAAAGATTTCTGACGCTATGTGAGATTACAATGCAGTTCAGTCTCGCCAAGGAGCTCGTTATTATATTGCTACTTTTGAGTGTTGGCCTGGGTACAGAGGTAGCATCATATGTATCTAGCACACTTGAATGCTTAGCCTAGGCCAAGTTCTTCATCAAGGTGCCATTAAGTCGTCTACAGTTTTTTGTTCAAAATACAGCAGAAAAGCTACTGAGCTTTAGACACTCTCAAAAGTGTCTCTTCCAGCAATCTATTTAGTCGTGTTCATAAGAAGCTCGGTTGTCAAAAAAAGCCTAGGTCGAAGATTCAAAAGAAGGTTCAGGTCCAGAAAAATCATCCGCTGAGCATTGTGTTGAACATTTCTAAGCGATCTCAATTGGCCCGGAGAAGATTCACCCAATTCGGCCTTCCGACTGATTTCAGTAAATATTTGCAAAAAGTTGCAAGAGGGTTCAACAAAATCCTGAAAGCTCCTCGGTCGCCACTGCGGCCTTTCACCTCCTCTGGTTAAAGGTGAATGCTGAGTTGTTATAAGGACTTTTCTCACTGCTCAGCATGGGCTCGGTATGAAGAATTGCACCAAAATAGCAATTATTCTTCAGAGTTAAAAGCAGCAGTTCTATGTGTTACTGGCTATATAACTGGATATATGCCACAAGTATCAAGCGACATGAAGCCATCAAAGGACGCAACAGCGTATATGAATAAGTGTGTCCCTCGGCACTATACTGTTATCGTTATACATTACTATGGATTGTGGTGCGTTGCTCAGTGGCAGTTTCATTAATAGGAGTGGGCTATGATCTGGTTTTCAAGAAAGTTAGTTTCGAGCATAAGATTGAGAGTTATGTCTGTCTGATCATCCTGTATTGTGACCATGACCACCCAATTTTTCACGTACGACTATATAGAAGGCACTCTTTGAAATTTAAATAAGTCTCTTATATAATTTTGAAATTAACTATTGAAATAGTTAAAATGTTTGATTTTCTAGGATGGGTTATTCTACTTTTTGTCTTGTTCCGAGGGGAAGTAAGATTTTCACGGACTTGCCAGTTTCTTTCTCTAAGAAAAGGGTGGGAAAGTAGTAGCCTACACCGACGACATAGTCATTCTGGAGGGAGGAAAACATCTTTCAACGATCAACGGACTAATGGAGTCGGCCTTGAACACACTCCCAAAATCGACAACACAAAACAATTTAGAGATAAGTCCATCAAAAACTAAATTAGTATATTTCACAAGAAAAAAAAATTAATTATAAAAGTTTAGTTTTCCCAGAATCAACTGTGTTAGGACACAACTTTCATCTCAAGCTAAATATTTACGAATCATCCTGGACAGTAAGCTGAGTTGGAATCTTAACATCGAAGAAAGAACCAAAGAAAGGTTAGGAGCATTCAACACATGTCCAAGCACCTCTGGTAAGCATTGGGGTCTAAGATCGTGTATAAATACTCTGGAAGTACATGGCTAAAGTTAGACTCGTTCTTACTTATGATGCTTTGATTTGGTTGAGAGATGCGGGAAAGACTATTTATTTCAAAATATTCTCACAAGTTCAAGCACTAGCATGTGTCGTTCTAACAGGAGTGTTAAGATCTACCCTTCAAACTGCACTCGCGATAATGCTCAACTTCATTCCTTTACATGAATTCGTTAAATTAACGGCTTCTTAAAAACTCGATCAGACTAAAGGAATCAGGCCTAGGTATGCGCAGCAATTTAGGACAGCCGGGTATAGAAGTACGAACCACCAAAACCGAACAAGTTAAGTGACAACATCGTCCCAAGTGCGGACTTTATTAGGAAGTTCTCCACATTATTTCCTAGTAGACATAATTGGCTATCTAACGCTACCACCAATAATGAAAAACTTCACTTGTAGTCCACACGGACGGTCCCAGAATGGTGGAAGGTACTGATATATGACTTCTTTAACATTCCAGACGAACGTAGACGACTGTGCTACACACTGAACTTGATCCCTCAGAGATCTCTGTCTTTGGTCAAGCAGCCATAAAATTTTGAAAAGTGAAAACACCAAATCAATAGAGGTACAAAAATGTCGTCAAACTTTAAGTGGATTATGCGAATTTCACCAAGTGGATATCCGTTGGGTACCTGGCCCGACAAGGGGAATGGGAAAATGGAAAACGTGCTTTTTTGCACAGAAGTAACACACACAACCACATCAGCATATCAACTGAAAACGTGAAACGTTATAAATAAATTATGTATCTCCTAGCCTAGATGTCCTAACTGGTCACTGCCTTATTGAGAGGGTGGCCAGTAGCATAGGAGCCCTCTTCTCAAGATTACTGAGGAGGAGCGAAAGGAAATAGAGACTATTACACATTTGCTGTGTGACTGCCTTAACTGGGACGTCAGCGAAACAAAACTGATTAATCTCATTAGATTTATTAAAATCTCTGGCTGGTTTTCAGTCAACACTAGCTAGTAATAATAATAAAAATATAATACTCTAACAAGATCAACAGGGAATCACTGTAGAACAATACGTCCCCGTGTATGCTTGTGCCTTAGGAAGTAGCACATCCATCATTACCTAATCTAACCTTCCTTAAATGTGTCTATTGGGATTTTTTTAGGCGTCTTGGAGTTCTTATGGAAGTGAATCCTTCCACGGCCACAAATTTTTGCCCACAAGACTACAGACTTTGTTGACTGTTCTTTTTCTTATTGATGGGTTTGACCGCTTTATCAAATATTAGTACAACGGAACTGGAGCCTTTGCTCATTGCAGTACCGGTTCCATTCGAGCAACATGCACGAAAACCGAGCAACAGGGGAAGTGTCAGCTTTAGCTGTTTCATTAGTTTCAGTTGATGTAATGACATGAACATGATATGACACCGACATGTTCCTCTTTATCCTCGACATAAGAAGGTTGTTGCTTTGAGCGCAAATTGCTTTCGATTGCACCAGCAATCTCGACTCCCTCTCTCTCGACCCACTTGTCGAATTGTAAGGAATCTAATCATAGCAGGCTTAATATTCGGTGTTTTCTCCTTAGCTCTAGCCAAATTTACGGAACGGGTTTAATAAAGAACTGGGGGAACAAGTTGAGAGATCTAGTAACTCAGAAGTCAGCGCGGCATATCTCAGTTGGAGACTTCATTGTCCTTCTCCGGACGCGGTTTAATACATCATTTTTATCGCTATTGCGAGAGCCGTCCGAAGTACATTATCCATTCGGGGAACAACCACACTTGTTTACAGTTTCGAGATTGAACCTTTAATGCGATGAAATTTAATGAAATTTAAATTTAAATCTTTGAAATTCAATGCGATGTCTAACCGGAGTTCCCTTTACATAAAGCACCATAAAGCAGTGAACATACTATACAATATCTGCTCTCAAAAGAGATATAAAAAATAAGAAAAATTTAATGAGAATTTTGTTAATTTTCAAATTAATTGATTAATAGGTATGTTCTGCCTAAAATCCAAAGTGTTAATCCATTGCCACAACAAGTGCTTGGAACAGATGCTTTTCCAATAAACATGTAAATTGAGTTCATTAGTCTGAAATGTCAAATCTTGTCGTACACTCCAAAATACAAATCAATTTATCTACGGAGCTCATCTTATCAGATTCCGGATTGTCACTCCTCTATTGCACGCGTTGCTGACTTGAAAATTTATCGCTTACTATTAAATACCCTTAGCCTGTCAATTCCGAAATGCACACAAGTGTAAATAGATCGAGATGCGAGTTCCTCCCTAACAAAATCCCAAGTATCACCGTTAAATGTCACCAACAGTGTTAGCACGCCATAAGAGGCTGTCATTAATCCTTGAAATTCTGTTCCAAAACGCATACAATGTTCGAGTGCACACATGAGAGTACCGGTGGTATTATAAAGGAACACACCACCATATGTCAGACGCACCATCTTGCACTACCACCTTAAACTAAATGCTGGCAGCTGCTTTCGTTTTAATGACTAATTACCTCCATTAAAATGTCTGGGCGGTCGAAACTAAGTTCAACTGTCAATGGCAGCGCCTGTACCTTTGTCTGGATACGAGTTTCTGTGTCCTTGTCGAAGAAAATGCATCTAAAGGGTTCTTAAATCAGCAAGTCGTTTAATGGCAAATGACATCGTATAAAAACGTCCTTGTAGTAGAGCAATGATCCATCAACGAACCCATCTATCAAAATAAACTTGACAAAAGGAGGAACTAAAAAAAAAAAAAAAAAAAAAAAACTATTCGTACAATTCTCCTGACAGTTGCATGTGGTTTTCTCGTCGCCCTTAGTGCTGTTTGATTAAATAACGAAACAACAAAGTGCACAAAAACACAACTCACCCTTGACATTGGTGTTTGTCAGGCATACGTATGTCTGTTCTGACTGTGGGGAGCATTAACCATTCATTCGATGTCCACCCTCTGGCAGATAAGGGTGGTCGGTCATATATTACAGCAACGCTTCTCATCGTCCATTTTCCATCATGTCTATTCGAATATCCTGAAACTAGGAACATGCCAGCAATGGCAAAGGATGTATGCGAAACTTTGATCGACATTATCGTTGTTGTGTCAGCGAATATTTTGCATCGTACTCGTCCAGACTGGAAGAGGACATATCACATATAATCTGGGCATACACTCATGTGGGCGCGGTGTGGACAACTTTGATATACAATTTTAAATCACAGTGGGCTGGCCCCAAATGAAACCGGAAATGTAAGGTTTCGCTTCAATTCCCTAGTACGAAGTTAACATGGGATGGTAGAGAAACAAAAATCATGTGACAGTACGTATTGACAGTAAGCCATGACAGTTGGCATAAGGATAATCCATGCGGTTATTACACATTCAGTTGATGAGATTTAAAGCATCGAATTCACATACAGATGGTAGGTACCTATCATTTACTATCATACAATCACCATTTACAATTTATGATTAAGTACGAGTATGCGGATGCATGCGTACTATTCGTATGTTGGGTTTCATCAATATTCAATTGAATTTCTTGTTTCCTTTGCAAAAAAGGAAGAAAAAATGACATAATAAATTAAAAGAGAAATTCTCTTAAAATTTTGCTTCAATTTAATGTTCTCGTGGAAAATCCAGTTTTCAGCTAGAGAGTCGGCGCATAAGAAAGCTGGAAATAGCACATGTACTCGAACATTCGAACGTTACATTAAAATGACAGCATGCTGCAGCCCAACGTGACCATCGTATACAACAAATCTCTAATCCATTCGTATTCTGCCGGTAACTACGGATATCTGGAAGTGTAAAAAGATATTGATGAGCAAAGAGTGAGAAATGAGGGTATACGAAATGAACACGGAATCAGGATTCAGGTGAGAACTGTTCACAACTGATTTATGACCTTCAGCAAAGTGGTCATTGAACTTGTGGAAAAGGTAGATATCTATTCGTATGTACGTTAGATGGCTAAATGATACGTAGACAGGTGAATTAGTTTTTCATCGAAATATACATATACATATACACAAACAACATTTAGGTCTAAATCTCTGAGCTCGACTTTATACGTTGAGTTTACTTTCTGTAAGGAATGCTTATTTCACAAAATGTTTTACTTATCAGAACAATAAATTATTGCCATCACTTTTTGAAAGTAGAATATGATCGAACTTTTACAAGTCTCAATTATTTGCTCCTTTCTTTGAAATAGCGGCTTAGTTAGATTTTGATGAATTCAGGCTAAGGACAAGGTCGTCCGTTCGATTTTCCATTATAGTTTAGCAATTTATTAAGAGAACAGAGTCGACACTTAAACCTCCTCGTGATGAAGCCTGGGAGTCTAATATATCTGACTGAAAATGTTAACCAACCACTGCGGGACGACATTTCGGGTTTTAGATGATAGAGGGAGAAAGAGAGAAAAAGAGAGAGGGTTCTCTAAGAATTGCGGTAGAGGAATCCCACGGATTAACGGCGGCATCCACAGCTCTAGTCATGTTGAGCTATCATACTTGGTGCACATCTTTTTTTTTAGAACTAACTATTTCAACACACTCGAAGCGCAAGCTTAAAGATAGCTCCATGCTTGTGTTGGGACCCTAAAGTAGAAATAGCGGCACAAACAAAATCAGTTCAGACAAATCTGGAAGCCTTTGGCATGGATAGATATAAGGTTGGCGACCTCAGTAAATGTTTTCAGTACGATGAATTTCAGCTTTGCACATGAAATGTTAAGGCCCTTACCAGCCCACGTCCTGCCGAATAACTTGCGGAGGCTATAAAGCAGATATTACCGTAATTTAAAAAATGCGATGGGACGGGCCGGGTAAAAGCGGATGCGAAACTGAGACACTTACTACGGCGACTGCTATAATAAAGGACGACTACTCTTACTTGGATGTAGGTTTGTTATCCGACTCAAACTTAGGCAAAAGCTACTAAGCATTCGGCGCTGAATTTGCGTTCATAGGATAAGGATGACAGCATTAGAGATGGATTTTATGACCTGCTAGACCGAGCAAATGCTCAATGCTCCAGTTATGACATCAGAATTGTTCCAGTAGATCTTAACGCTATGGTGATAAGGAAGCCGTCTTTATGCGGCTCATAGGAAAAAAACGTAGGCTGAACTTTTTCTACATATTCACATCTCGACTTCTATAAAAGGACTGAAAATTCTCAGGTCAATTAATCATCAACCAAATTGATCACATTGTGATTGACGCCCGGAATTCCTCCTACTCGGATCACTACTCTGTTGCAGCCAGGGTACGCATGCGGATATCATACAGTAGGCACAAAAAAGTCAAGTATCTTAGTTTGGTGTCGAAAAGTTGCAATTCTAAAAGAACTCTAGCATATTTGTCGATGGCATCCCTCTTAAGCTCTCTCAAAATTAGGCTCCCATACACAAACCATAGATCACCATTGGAAACACAAGTCATTAAAGAAGATGGATACAATGTGATTGCTTTCAAAGCGCCACTGCAAGGAAACTTCTGTTTAACTATGTATGTAGAGAAGTTGGCAGCTACAGAAGAAGCATATTAAGCTTCCCTTTCCGATTGAGGAAATAGAGAGTTATTACTCCAAGAATAAGACGAACATGAGCATCGAAAATTGTAAAATACTTCTTCTGCAAACTGTATAACGGCGATGATGGTCAAAATACCGCTGTCAGGCAGAATGATCCACAAGAAAGTAGACCCTTTTAACTGCGCCAAATATAATGAAATGTGTCTCTTAAACATCGCTTATTAGGTCTTTTCTGCTATAGCAGTGTAATTTCTGTCCAGGAAAGTTTGCTATATGATCAACGAATTAAAGCCTCTGACTGGCATTTTTGTGCTTTAATTCTTACACGTACTGAAGTTTATAGGGGTGCAGTCTGAGATCTTTGTACAAAATACAGTGTAGTGTTGGTGATAAAATGCATTCCCTCCGAAATAAGAAGCCTTACGTTTCCCTGTTTTGACTCCTTTAGCGTCTATGCGTGTATTAGCGTAGCAACAAATGAGATATCGTCGAACTCGTAATTATACGTATTTTAATTGTTTCAAAATAAATTTTGCACTAAAATTAATGTAATGAAACTTATTGAAAATCGATTGATCGAGTTATTTTGTTTTAAAATTTAAAATGTTGAATTGTTAATTTTTTTTTCGGAAAAATATCTTACTGATTTCTACTTTTTCCAACTTTGAAACGTGTGTTTAATAATTATAAGCAAAAAAGTATCAAGTTATTTCATTTAAAGTCAGCAGTTTTCCATATACAAGCCAACTTGTTCAAATTGTATTCAAGAATGAGGTATTGTAGTTAACAGCTGCTTTGGAATTCTTTTCCCGAAAAATAAGTATATTATTGCAATCCAAAAAATATTTTTTAAAAAAGGTTCATTATATGTCCCTTTAAAAGGCAAAAAGGGTACATTTTGGGTGGGTATCTCCCTTTTGTTTTAGGTAAGAAAAAAGTTATATAGGGGTTTCCAATAGGGACTTGACAACTTTGGATTTAATTTGTGAACGCTCTCTTTCACTAATCATCAAACTGTCACTGTCAATTTATTCAGTAAACTCAAGTACACTTACACTGTTCTGGAGAAAACGCGCCAAGATGATGAATTTCATCGCAAAATCATCTTCAGTGACGGAGCTCATTTTTGGCTCAATGGGTTCGTCGATAAGCAAAATATGCGTTATTGGTCGGGTAAAAACCCACATGTGCTTCATGAATCACCATTTCATCCACAAAAAATAACTGTTTGGTGCGGTTTGCATGCCGGCGGCGTTATTGGGCCATATTTTTTCGTCGACGATAGCGATCGTCACTTTACTGTGAATAGTCAGCGTTATCGCGGCATGATCACCGATTATTTTTGGCCCGAATTGGAAGATATGGACTTGGACGACATGTGGTTTCAACAGGATGGTGCCACAAGCCACACAGCACACTCTACAATCGATTTATTGAAGAGTTAGTATTGTAAGCGTGTTATCTCAAGACATGGGCTAGTCGATTGGCCGCCTCGTTCGTGCGATTTAACGTCGCTTGACTATTTTCTGTGGGGCTACGTTAAGTCATTGGTTTATGCCAACACGCCGACGACATTGGAAGAGCTCAGAGCCAACATTGAACGCGAAATAGCGGTCGTTTCGTTCGAGTTCCATTCATAAATGTTTTGATTGTACTTCAAGCCAATAATAAAGTTTTTGAAATATCTCAAATGGTTTGCCTTTTATTTAAAAAAAAAAAGTTGTCAAGTCGTTATTAGGAAACCCTATACAAAAATACAGGTCCTTTTTCTACAAAATATATACGTTTAATTCATAATATACTCGATGATGGACCTTTCAACACAAGAACACGCTTATACCTACCAGGTGCACCGGTATGAAGTGAGCGTCAAGATACGAATGTCTCGAATATTTATTGTGGACGGGCCTCACATGTAAAAAATATTTAGTATACATCAAGTCATTGATCAAATAACATCATATTTTTTCAGCGTGTTAAGAATGTCGAATTTTGTACCAGAAAATGATGACTTGCGGAAAGCATTAATTTTTTCTTTTCATTTGGAAAAAAGTGCTTTTTGATGTGAGAAATGAAGAACGTGAAGACCACTAAAAAAGTTTGAAGACGCCAAATTGCAAACAATATTAGATGAAGATGACATTTTCAGTCAGAAACAAATGGCAGAAATGTTAAATGTTGCACAGAAAGAATTTCTGACCGTTTGAAAGCTATAGGAAAGATCCGAAAGTCTGAAAAATGGGTGCCACATGAAAGTTTGCTTCAAGGACACTGGCGATAAAAAATTGATTTATTTTTATAATCCTAAACGGAAAAAATCATGGGTTAACCTGGGATAACCATCAACTTCGACTGCAAAATCAGATCGATTCGGCAAGAAGACAATGTTGTGTGTCTGGTGGGACCAAAAAGGTGTGGTGTACCACGATCTTCTAAAACCTGGTGAAACCGTTAATAGAGATTGCTACCGACAACAAGTGATCAATTTGAACCATGTATTGATCGAAAAACGACCAGAATGGGCCAGAAGACAAGACAAGGTAATTTTGCTCCATGACAATGCACCTGCACACAAAGCAAAACTGGTTTAGGATACAACCAAAGCACTTGGCTGGGAGCTGCTACCTCACCCGCCAGACTTGGCTCCTTCCGAATACCATTTGTTTTCATCGATGAAACACGCATTGGCTGAGCAGCACTTCGAATCCCACGAGGAAGTGGAAAATTGGGTGACTTTTTGGTTTGCTTCAAAAGACGAACAGTTTTATTGGCGTGGAATCCATAAATTGCCGGAAAGATGGGAAAAATGTGTGGCTAGCAATGGCCAATACTTTGAATAAAATGTTTTTTATTTTCCCATTAAAAATGAAAAGTCTCATTTTCACAAAAAAAAAAAAAACGCTCATACCGTAGCTTCATACCCTGATAAAAAAAAACGTATAGACGAAATTCGGTGGAATTACAACAGAAGCAGATAGCCCGCAATGAATTAAAATACAAACAAGTGAAACATGAACATGAAGTTCGAATTTTTCACCTCCACGACGAAGAAAAAAGAAGGCAAGAAAAAACACAACTCTCGTATGCAGTATTTAAAAAAAAAATTTATTGTTCAATATGAACATAATATGGTATGTGCATATAATAAATTGTTCCTTAATCCAAATAAATTGTGGCTATGCAGTTTTGGGTATGACACTTTTCATCAACTTCACCAAATTATTCATATATGGTATGTAAATGTATTTATTAATTTTTTTCTTTCTTTTTTGTGGGTAGGTAAAAATGTTCATAGGCACCATAAACACGCGCTATTAAGCACATAAGCACAATCACCTGCTGACTGCCACAGTAGCATAGAAGGTCCCATCATAAGCACGGGCTCATGGTAGTTTGAGATTTCTACTCACTAAAAAACCTCCCATTTTCTTCCAGACTACGTCTAAGTTTCCTTAATAAGTAGTTCCATCTTCTGTAAAATGTTCTCATTTTTTTTTTAAGGTAGCCTTAGAGCGAAGGCACCTACTATTTCCATTAATTTATACGGCTTGTCCTAACGGCGCTAAGTCGAACGGTCTTATTCTACGTAGTCGACGCATAATGTTGGTCTCGTCAAATGTCCGAATTATTTCTGGGTTGCAGTGATGCACGAGACGAGTGCGAAGATTTCGAGCAGAGCTTGCTACTTTGCCTTTTATGGTAGCAAATCCTAGGTCACGGTGAATATCGCTATTCCATAGATACCATGGAGCATTCACGATTGCTCTGAGTGCTTTGTTCTGATACTTTAGTAGGATACATATGTTACTTGGTTAAGTACAAACCCATAAGTCCAAGACAGGCTAAACACTTGCTTTTATAAAAGCAGTTTGTTATATAAGCTTAGTTTGGAATGTCTTCCGACATTTCTCTAATCCTAATGCCGAGTACTTCACGTTTCTTTTTAAAGTGTGATGTCCACTTCAGCTTTGCGTCTGGAACTATTCCTTAATGTATTTTGCCTCGTTTTCATATGGAATTTTTATAGAATTAATAAATAAATGTAAATTATCTACCTTTCTATTAGTAAAATTGACATGAATTGACTTGGTCTCATTTAGCACGATTCTTCAGGTCTTCGCCCACTCAAACAACTTGTTTGGAGCTCATTAGAGTTTTATCGTCGAAGATCCTACCGTTTGTCCTGTGGCAAAAATAGCCGTATCATCCGCGAACGTGGCTACTACTGTCTCTTCATCCTGAGGTATATCTCATGTGTACAGTAGGAATAAGTACGGACCAAGAACACTTCCTTGTGGCACACCAGCGTGAATTTCTTTGAATTCTGAGTATGACGCAGGTATAACCCGGTTTTAAACACTAAAAAACACCCCCCTTATGCAAACCACGACTGAGTTTAGAGTCAAGTTCTATCGCATTTTATTTTGTTTTCATAAGATATCCTGCAGGCGATTTTCCATTGAAAATTCCTGTGTACTTTAGGAAAATTACGCGCTGCTAATCACCGCGCTAGATCGAGAGGCTTAGTCATCATATTGGATATCATCGTTTCTAATGTACCACGGCGCATTAACAATACCTCGAAGAACTTTGTTTTGGAATGTCTGTAATACATGAACGTTACTATTTTTAGTACAACCACAAAGTTATACACCATATGTCCAGATCGGTTTTAGCACTTGCTTGTATAACAGCAGTTTGTTCTCTAAGCTAAGCTTAGAATATTTCCCAATAAGCCAGTAAGTATCTCTATGTTTGATTTCAAGCTTTTCACGTTTTTTCTTGACATGTGCTCTCCATTTTAGTTTAGCGTCGAGTGTTATACCGAGATATTTGGCCTCGTTCGCGTAAGGAATTCGTACTGCGTTGATAAACACCGGTGGATTCTCAATTTTCTTGAGAGTGAAGTTCACGTGGACAGACTTGTTTTCATTAAGCGCGATTCGCCAAGTCTTTGTCCAATTGTTAATCCGTGTAAAGGCACGTTGCAACTTGGCAGTTGCTTCTTCGACTGTTTTAGCCGTTGCCAAAATGGCAGTGTCATCAGCAAATGTGGCTAAGACAGTGCCGTCCGTTTGCGGTATATCACGGGTAAAAAGCAAATATAGCAGAGGGCCAAGTATGGTTCCTTGCGGCACCCCCGCCTTTATTGTCTTAAAAGTGGAATATTCGTTTCCGTGTCTCACACGGAAGAGTCGGTCATCTAGATATGAACCTAAAATACAAGACAATTGCTGGGGTAGGGCTTGTCGGAGTTTATATTTTGGCCTTCATGCCATACCTTATCAAAGGCTTGCGAAACGTCAAGGAATGCGCTTAAACAGACTAACTTACACTCGATTGCTCGTTCAATTACATCGGTTTTTCGATGCACTTGGTCAACTGTAGAGTGTTGGCTTCTAAAGCCAAATTGATGATCAGGCAAGAGGGAATTTGTGTCGGTAATTGGTTAAAGACGATTGAGAAGGATTCGCTCGAAGACCTTCGATGTAATCGGGAGAAGCGATATTGGTCTATATGACTTGACTTCAGTCAGCGGTTTACCGGGTTTCCGAACCATAATAACTTCGGCTATTTTCCACTGGTGCGGTACGTGCTCTAATCTAATGCTGGCATTTATAAGATAGACTAGCTTTAACAAACCTTTTTTCGCTTAAAGTATCTCTCCCGTTATTAAGTCATATCCTGGGGCTTTGTTGGGCTTCAGCGTGTCTGTAACTTGTCTAAGTTCCCTAAGTGTGGCCTTTTCTACTGGAAAGTTTGTCGTCACGTCTAGCGTATTCTCAGGAAGCACCCCCCCATCGAATGGTTTAAACATTTCTGCAAGATGGTCGGCGAAAACATTAGCTTTTTCCTTATCTTCTTTCGCCCAGTCACCCTGGTTTCTTATTGGCGCCACGTGTATTTGGGGCTTTCGAACACTTTTAACGGCTCTCCATATGGAGTAGTTGGTATCCTTTGTCGCTGTGAGTCTTTCAAGGTAGTTATTAATACCTTGATTATTGAAGTCCTTGATCGATTTTTTCAACAAGTTGCAGAGCCTATTGAAGGACGTTTTATCTTGTGGTGCCCGGGTTTCATGCCACTTTTTCCGCGATCTTCGTTTCTTCCTTATCATTTCTCTGATTTCCGGTGGATATCTTATGCCGACTTTGGGAACTTTGTTCGATTCATAGGGAGTGTTCTTCCAGGCCGCTTGCTGTATGACTTCAACGAAGCGTTCAACTTCTTTTTCAAGTTGATACGGCGTTCTAAGTGCTACTTTCAACTCAGTATTTTCTACAACGTCTATTCGTTAATCTTCCCAGTGAGTTTTGCTGTTAGTTAATCTGGGTGGTCTTTGTTTCTTAACCAAGGATTCGCACAGTGAGAGGATAACTGGAGAATGATCGGAGGAAAGATCGAAGCCCTCTTCAACTTTGACGTAACTAGCGTTTACTCCTTTTCCGATAAAGAAGTCTATTAGATCGGGTGTTTTGGCGACATCCGAGGGCCAATATGTCGACTTGCCTGTTGAGTAAAAATAACAACCACATTCCATACCAGCCCTGTAAAGAGTTTTGCCTTTTTGAGAGATACATCTTGAGCCTTTTAAGGTATGAATTTACTATTTGGCATAATTTGTCAGGAAAGATTTGCCTTAGTTTATATCTCAGGCGCTCGTGCCACACCTTGTCGAAGACTTGTTACACATCAAGAAAAAGGCTAGAGCATATTTGCTTTTTTTTCTAAGGCGTTTTGAATTTCATTTGTGATCCTATATACCTGATCAACTGTCACGATTTTTTGTCGTTAAGATTTTTTCCTGGTTTGGAAACCACTATAATTTCGGCGACTTTCCATTGGCTGGGCGTATAAAAGTCTTATTGAAGAATTTATTATACGACATGAAGTACCTTGGCTACTGATTTTTCAGGAAACTATTTTAGAATCTCGCTTGTAATCGGATCGTATCCTGGAGCTTTACTATTTTCCAACTTTGCTATTATTTGCCGAAGCTCACTCAGTGATACGTATTTTATTCTATAATGGTCAGGCCCTGTGCTGACATCGTGATCTTCAGTAAGTTGTCGTCCTTCGAACAGTTGGAAAGTTTCTTCCAAGTGTTCGGCAAATTAGTTTGTTTTCTCTACGTCTCCTTTTATATAGGGTTTTCTAATAACGACTTGACAACTTTTTTTTTTTTAAATAAAAGGCAAACCATTTGAGATATTTCAAAAATTTTATTATTGGCTTGAAGTACAATCAATTTATCATCATGGCACATCTTCTCCAGAACCACGGAGAAGGCACGTCGCTTCAAATCGGCTTTAATTCTTGAGTCAGCTTGATCTTGTATGGGTGTATACCAAGATCTTTATGCAAAATACGCCATAATGTGGTCTGAGCGATTCCCAATTCTTGAGAACGCCTTGGAATTGACTGATTTGGATCGTTTGCAACGGACGTCTGAACGGCAGCGATATTTTTGACACTTCGACCAATCCGTTGTCTCACTGGCACGGCAACATCACACAAAGAATATGTAAACTCAAATTTTCGCACTAAACTTGTTATTGCCTGTCTACTAGGGCGAGAATTACGACCAAAAATTGGAGTTAACGCTCTTAAACTTGCAGTCACCGACTCCGAATATCTGTAGAAAATTTTTATAATTTGCATAAGTTGCTGGTTAGTGTAGTTTACCATGATGAAAATGTTGAGTTTACTGAATAAATTGACAGTGACAGTTTGATGATTAGTGAAAGAGTGCGTTCTCAAATTAAAATTTGTCAAGTCCCTATTGAAAAACCCTATATGTATGTAAATATATTAAGGACTTAAACTATTCCAAAAGTGTATTCCTTGTGCTGTGATTATCTTCAATATTTGGTGGTGTTTTTCACCGCTTTTGAAGTATGTAAAACACGCGCACGCGGTTCTGAATGTGTCAATATTGAAATTCGAAATTTTTTGAAACTGAATTTGATTTGAATTTTTGTGCTGTTTGGTTTTTCAGTGTTCTTGTTTTGACAGCTTACGCGTTATTTGTGACATGTGTTAAAGTTAAACATACTCACGTAGAATTGCTATTTTACCATAGAAAGACATACATACATCCGAACAACGCTTCCAAATTATTAGAGTAACTTCAGGTAATGTGATATACCACAATATTTTAGGGAATAAGCAAGTTACGACAAGAATTTTCTTGTCAACATAAAAGTAACGTAAAAAACCAATTCTGCAGTCTTATGTGCGCCCTCATTCGTTCTATTTATTGTCAGTTTGGTAAAATTTAATCAGCGGTGTGGTCTATGCTGCTGGTTCTGGAAGGTCATTACAATCATACCCGAAATATTGAGGTTCTGGATAAAGCTCGACAAAATGGTGCTGTAAATATATCGTTACCACCGCATTGTACTCACAAAATGCAACCGTTGGATAGAGCATTTATGGGGCTTCTCAAGACATACTACAATGACGAAATCAGAAGATATATGCGAGAACAGAGCCGAAAATTATACCAATTCGATATCATTGAACTTTTTTCCAAAGCCTATCTTAAAGTCCAAACAGCACAGATTGCAATTAATGGATTTAAATGTATCGGTATTTGTATTTATCCGTTCGATAAAAATTTGTTTCAGGAGCATGACTTTATTAGTGAAATTTTTGAACGGCATTCGAAAGAAGTATTTGAGCTTTCCAGGCGGGAAAATGACCTAGACTAACCAGTTGCCAGCACTAGTAAAGCGGCTATGACAAATGTTATCACAGCTTTGTAATGCAGTAATGCAGCTTTGAAAAATTGATAACACCTTGAGAGATTTCACCACCACCCAAACTTCAACGACCTACCAGCGGCAGAGTTAGAAGATCAGTCGCAACGGTGCTAACAGCATCACCATATAAAACAGCCTTGGAAGAGAACATTCGAAATATCGAAAAACGCAAGAAACCAGTGACGAAAAGACCTATCCCAGTAAAATCAAAACGGACAAAGCAAACCATAGAAAGTTTCTCTTGCGATTCGGATGAAAGTTTGCACCTACCAAGCTCAGACGACGATCCTTGGGCGGAAACTCCGACTAACTGGGACACTGCTTGTGCCTTTTGCAATAAATCCTTCCAGATGGATAAGGAGCATAAGATTTGGGTAACGTGCTTGCAGTGCAATCTAGTTTGGGGTCACAATAAATGTCTTCCAACAAGGGAAGCTGTTTTTGTATGTGAGTCATGCAAATCAGTTTAAAGAACTTAATGTAGATACTCTTTTTGTAAGTGGTACTAAATATTCTATGACAGTTAATACTATGATATACTTTTGTGTTCCTATGCGTTTTCTTTTTACTACTTTAATTTCCAAATAACATTAAAATTATGTAAGGATTCTCTTTTGTTTCTAATGTAGTAGTTGCTACAATACAATATCATTTTATTTGAAAATAATAAATGAAACCATTACTATAAATATCTGCTTTCAAATTTGAACAATAATTCTGATGCATGTATTTTGTGACTATAAGCTATTCGGGTAATGTGATATGGAATATCACATTATACGAGGGAGTTACATTTGGAATTCATAATTCGTAATCTAATGCGCAATACACCGAAAAACTATAAGATGTAATGAGATTTGTTATAAAAAAACACAAGTATTTGTTAAAAAACAAATGCCTATATCACATTCCCCGAAGTTACTCTAATGGTATTATCAACATTCGTGTTCTGTTAAAAATGTATTACGCGCACATCGACTATTCTACGGTCGTCATAATCGATCTCCTGAGCAAGCAAATAACCAATTTCGCACCGATTTCACGCTATTGGACATGAAGTAAGCGTTTTTTTTGCAAAAATAAAATACTAATTTTTAATGGGAAAGTAAAAAACATTTTATTCAAAGTATTGGCCATTACTAGCTACAGATTTTTCCCATCTTTCAGGCAATTTATTGACTCCACGCCAATAAAACTGTTCGTGTTTTGAAGCAAACCAAAAAGTCACATAATTTTCGACTTCCTCGTAGGATTCGAAGTGCTGCTCAGCTAACGCGTGTCCCATCGATGAAAACAAATGGTAGTCGGAAGGAGCCAAGTCTGGTGATTACGGCGGGTGGAGTAGCAACTCCCAGCCAAGTGCTTTGGTTTTATCCTAAACCAGTTCTTCTTTGTGCGCAGGTGTATTGTCATGGAGCAACATTACCTTGCCGTGTCTTCTGGCCCATATTGGTCGTTATTCGATCAATGAATGGTTCAAATTGATCATTTGTTGTCGGCAGCGATCTGTATTAAGGATTTTACCAGGTTTTAGGAGATCGTGGTACACTACACCTTTCTGGTCACATCAGACACACAGCATTGTCTTCTTGCCGAATCGATCTGGTTTTACTGTCGAAACTGACGGTTGTCCCGAAATAACCCATGATTTTTTCTATTTAGGATTCTGAAAATAAATACATTTTTTATTGCTAGTAACAATTCGATGCAAGACTGATTTTTTATCGTGTTTTTGAAGCAAAATTTCACAAGTGATTTTTCGGTTTTCCATCTGTCTTTCATTCAATTTATGTGGCATCCATTTTTCAGACTTTTGGATCTTTCCCATAGCTTTTAAACGGTCAGAAATTGTTGGTTGTACAACATTTAACATTTCTGCCATTTGTTACTGACTCAAAGTGTCCTCTTCATCCAATACTGTTTGCAATTCAAACTTTTTTTGTGGTCTTCCACGTTCTTCATTTCTCACATCAAAATCGTTATCTCTGAACCGTTGAAACCATTTTTTGCATGATAGAGCTTGATCACCATATGTCTCGACAAGCATTCGATTCGACTTTTCTTCAAATGAAAACAAAAAATTAATGCTTTCCGCAAGTCATCATTTTTTGGTACAAAATTCGACATTTTAACACGATGAGAAAATATGATATTGTTTGCTCAATGACTTGATGTATACTTAATATGTTTAACAGGTGTTATAGCAAAAAAAATTAAGGCCCGTTTACAATAAATGTTCCCTATCGAGACATTTGTATCTTGACACTCACTTCATGCCGGTAAGCCTGGTATAATTAGAGTGCATACAGAGAAAAATATTGCTCTTGTATCTGCCAGTGTTAATAAAGGCCGTTATTTGTCCATTCGTCGCCGTGAGAAGCAATTGAGATAGTGTTACTCGACTACGTGGAAGTTTTTATGTAAGGATCTTGATCTACAATCTTATAAAAATATAGATTGTCCAAGAACTGAAAGCAAACGACTTGCCACAACGTCGAATTTTCGGAGAGTAAGCCTAAGAAAAACTAAAGGAAGATCCGCTTTTTTATCGAAAAATTGTTTTCAGCGATGAAGCTCATTTCTATTTGAAACGGTGTGTTAATAAAAAAAAATTGTCATATTTGATTCACTGAACAACCTCCGGCAGTACAAGAGGTGCCAATGTAACTGAAAAAATGCACTATTTAGTGCGGTTTATGGTCCGTTGGAATCATTAACCCGTATTTTTTCAAAGATGACCGTGATGGTAATCACTGACAACCGTAAATGGCACCCGATATCGTTCAATGAATTTTAACTCTTTTTGTTCAAAATGCACGAGCTAAACTTGGTCAACATGTGGTTCCAGCAAGATGGCGCTACATGCCACACAGCACGCGAATCGATGGACCAATGAAATGAAATGCGTTCGGTAAGAATTTATCTTTCGTTTTGGACCAGTGAATTGGCTAGCTAGATCGAGCGGTTTCACGTCAAATTACTTGTTTATACCGATAAGCCAGCGCCAATTGTAGTCTTGGAAAACAATATTACACATGTTATTAACGAGATAAAATTGGACTCTCCGTATGGATCACTTAAAACGTAATCGTGGTGAAAATTTACATAAAATAATCTTTAAGAAGTAAATGGCAAGATTTATTAACTCTTATAAAAATGTTATACACTTTTGTAATTTTACTGTGCCTTTATTTTGACAATTAAAAATCAAACGCTTAAAAAATCACCCTTTATAAAACTGGTACTCAACTAATAATTTTTGAGTACCTACTGTGTACTTGATATGAATACCTGATATAACTTAATCTTCTTGAAACTGCCATGAAACTATTAGACAGTTGGCAAGAGTATTATAAGCTCACATGTGAAGTAAAAACTGATGTGCTGATATTAAGGGGCCTTTTCCATTAATCAGGCAAAACAAGTCCAGGTAGCATTAATCGGGCATACTTTCTTTTCGGCTAGATCAACCAGATGAGGTATGTAACTCACTAAGCTGATTCTATTAGTTTGGCTGGTTTCGAAAGCCTTTTTTGCCATAACATCTTTTCTTTATCTAATTTTTCCATCGATGTCGATGTTAATGAATGATTCATTCTGCTTGTAACTTCCAGAAATGATTCTTCACATTAATACTTTTTTTTTTTAATATATAACATGACTTAACACATGTGCTGAAAGGTGCCGTGCCGTTTCTAAGAGAGGGCACCAATTGAATTAAATCTATACCATTTTCAGTTAGTACCAATTTTCAAAAGATACGTGTATAAATTTGATAGCTGTCGGACGATTAGTTCTCGAGATATAGCGTTATGAGTGAAGCAACTTTTGTTATTGTGAAAAAAAATGGATTCAAAGCAATTTCGTGTGTTGATTTATCATTGCTTTTTGATGGGAACCTCGTCCAAAACAACCAAAAACTCAACAGTCGGCTGGCAAAGTTATGGCATCCGTATTTTGGGATACACATGGAATAATTTCCATCGACTATCTCACAAAGGAGCAGACTATCAACAACTACTAATACATTGCGTTGTTGGAGCGTTTAAAGGACGAAATCGCAGAAAAACGGCCGCATTTGAAGAAAAGAAAGTGCTGTTTCATCAAGACAATGCACCGTGTCACAAGTCAATGAAAACGATGGCAAAATTGAATGAATTCGGCTACGAATTGCTTCCCCACCCACCGTATTCTCAAGATTTGGAGCCCAGCGAATATTTCCTGTTCGCAGACCTCAAAAGAATACTCGCCGGAAAGAGATTTAAGACCGATGAAGAAGTAATCGCCGAAACAGAGGCCTATTTTGAGGCCAAACCGAAATCGTACTACAAAACTGATATCGGAAGATTGAAAAATCGTTTCAATCAGTGTATCGCCCTCGAAGGCAACTAAGAGCCAATGCCACTTCAAAGTTAATAGTTCATTATTGGGTGAGCACATTTACAATAATACAAATATTAAAAACAAATTAAAAATTAATTAAAGGAAAAGGTAAAGAAAGTAATCCAGAAAAATTAATCATTAATCAAAAATATAAAAACAGTTGAACAGTAATTAAAGGCAAGAGTAAGAATTCAGAAATTAATCATTAATAGCAAAATTCATGACAAAAAATAAAAAAAAGAAAAACAGAGGTAACTATACAATATAGCGCAATAAAACCTCAATATTATTGTGTTCTGTCGGTTTCGAACACAATAAAAGCCAACATTTTGCCTTTTCCAAAAAAGAGGATAGGGTTGTTATGATTCGTATGTCAATAGGGAGTTTGTTAAATAATTTGAATGATACAATGGAGTAAGAATTCCCAAAGCTTTGTGGAATTGCTTCGTAAGATACCTGCGTCATAGATTGGACTTTGCAGGTATCTGGTATCTTGTGATAGAAAAGATGTCGCACTGGGAGAATTCTCGTACGCCTAAATAGCTCCATGGAATGAGCTAGACGAGAAGAGTTACAGACTTTTCTTAATGCACATTTCTGCAGCACAATAAGCTGCTGAAGTGTACTAAAGTAAGCCCCCCCAAAAACTTTTCCCATACTGTAATTTAGAATAGAGAATCCCGTAGTATATTGTTTTTAGACATTCTTAGGCGACAAAAACAACGAATGGTGGAAAGAAGATAACGCTTCACATTTAAAATATGCTCAGACCAGCTCAAATTTCGGTCAATTATTACACCCAGATATTTGAAATAATGAACATTTTCAATTTTAAAACAACAGGTGTTACAAGCGACGTTCGTATCAAAAGAATCCCTAGAATCTATCTTCCGCAATTTGATGTATGAAATGTAACATTAACATCCGGGATCATTTTAGTTTTTAGGCTATAAAACATAACTTTAGTTTTGTAACTAACCAATAGTTTGTGTTCACCGAATCAAGTTATTAATAAATGGACGTCATGATTGATATCAGTTACTAAGTTCAAGGGACTAACTGCAAAGGGTTGTTCAAAAATAGAATTGATGTAAATCAAAAACAGAACTGGACCAAGAACAGATCCTTGGGGAACAACGAGTTTAATAGTTTTGGGATTACTGAAACTGCTTCCAATTTTGACCAATTGTTTTCTGTCCTTCAGATAAGAAGCGAACCAATCATAGATGTTCAGCGATAAGAGCAAGGTAACAATCCAAGGAATGACATGGGTTTACCAAGTCTTGATTAAAGTCCCCTAAAATAATTAGACAGAAAATTGGACAGAAAATACGAGAATTCTTCAAAAAACACATTAAATGACTTTGAATTAAATCTATTGGGTATATATTCTAATTCGTGCAGTTTTTTTTTCCAAAACTTGGAGGTTTATTTAGGAAAAACATGTACAATAGTATTATTCAAAGTATTGCTCATCTGAAGCTATGACTTTTTCACATCTTTCTGGCAATTTGTGGATCCCATCCCAAAAGAACTGCGCCAGCTTGGCAGCCAAGAATGAATCAAGCCAATTTTTGATATTCTGCTCTGATGTGAACCATATTTCAGTGAGGGCGTTCTGCATCGACCGGAACAGATGATAGTCAGAAGAGGCAAGGTCTGGGCTATAAGTCGGGTGGGGTAAGACTTCCCATCCACTTTTTCCAAATAGTTCTTAACCGGAATAGCAACGTGGGGCCGATTGTTGCCATGATGGAAAATTATTGCCTCGTGTCTGGTCGCATATTCCGGGCGTTTTTCGACTACTGCTCTCTTCAAATGGATTAATTGTGTTCGGTAGCGTTGTCCATTGATGGTTTTACCCGATTTTAGGAGCTCATAATACAGCACACCCATCTGATCCCACCAAATACAGAGCATTACCTTCACGCCATGGATATTCGGCTTTGCCGTTGATTTGGCTTGGTTGCTCGGGTTTCACATGTGATTTTTTGCGCTTAAGGCAGTCGTAATGGATCCACTTTTCATCACCAGTAACAATCCGATGCAAAAATGACTTCCTTTTGTGGCGTTTCAGCAGCATTCCAGCGGACATGCAAAACCGCCTTTCGACGTCTCTCGGCTTGAGTTCATGTGAAACCCAATTTCCTTGCTTTTGAATATATCCAGCTGCTTTTCAACGTTTTAAAATGGCTGCTTGAGTGACACCCAAAGATCTTGCGAGCTCTTCTTGTGTTTGGCAACAATCTTCATAGAGTAATGCTTCCAGCTCTTCATCTTCAAACTTTTTTGGTTGCCCAGGACGTTCATCGTTTTCCAAGCCAAAATCACCAATTTTAAATCATGCAAACCACTTTTGGCACGTTCGCTCAGCTAGCGCATGTTCACCATAAATTTAAACCAAAATGCGATGACTTTCGGCAGCAGTTTTCTTCATTTTAAAGTAATGAGCTCCCCGCAAAAACACTTTTTCAGGCACAAAGTTCGTTATATTTGAGTGAAAAAAAAGTTATTGTTGCTTACGCTTCAAATGAATGACATATACTGAAATAACGTACAATAACAGTAGCTTTCCAACGTATGTTCAAATAGAATAATAAAAATTATGCTATCTCTTAGAAAACCGCACGAATTAAGTGCAGAAAGGATTAATTACACGAATTAAGGAAGGGAAAGGGGAAGGGGAAGGGGAAGGGGAAGGAAGGGGACATAAGATGGTGACCACGAGTTTGATCTTGAGACCCATTTTCAAGGTCAAACGAAGGTCACTTTTGATTTTTCAAATAATAATTCCTGATTGTCGTTGCTCAATCGTATTACTCGTAGGCTTGTCATTTATTTTTACATACTGCGTTTAACATAACCCAGAAACAACGACGTGGACGTAGCAGTATTTTGCTTCCTTCGGGGTGATTAATTAGAGTGGGTCCCCTTGCCTCCCACTGTTGAATCATTGAATTCTTCGCGAGCCAACAACACGTGAGGACATGAAAAGACCAATAACTGAAGTTTGTCGGAAGATTACGCCAGAAATACTTCTCAGTTCTGTTGGTTCACTTAGAGCGCGGAGAGACAAGTGTATTGAAGTGAATGGTCACATATTCGAGCATCACAATAGTCTCGGGAAATAAACGTTGAAACGGGAAGAGTTCAATGATTCAACATTTTATCATTTAAAAAATCAGAAGTGACACTTATTTGACCTTGCAAATGGGTCTCTATTTACCATTAAGGATAAATCATCAAATGATCTTATAACAACAATCTTTTCTCCATCCACTATCCTCAACAAAATATGAGAAGTCCTGAACCATAGGTATTTATACAGGGTTTTTCTAATAACGACTTGACAACTTTTTTTTTTTTAAATAAAAGGCAAACCATTTGATATATTTCAAAAACTTTATTATTGGCTAGAAGTACAATCAAAACGTTTATGAATAGAACTCGACTTCGTTCATATTCCCACCGCGGGCACGTTTGTAGCGGTCGATTCGTTGGACCCAATTTTCAACGACTCACCCACACATTTCGGCCGAAACGGCCGCTATTTCGCGTTCAATGTTGGCTCTGAGCTCTTCCAACGTCGTCGGCGTGTTGGCATAAACTAATGACTTAACGTAGCTCCACAGAAAATAGTCAAGCGGCGTTAAATCGCACGAACGAGGCGGCCAATTGACTGGCCCATGTCTTGAGATAACACGCTCACCATACTTACTCCTCAATAAATCGATTGTAGCGTGTGCTGTGTGGCTTGTGGCACCATCTTGTTGAAACCACATGTCGTCCAAGTCTATATCTTCCAATCGGTCCAAAAAACCGCCGGCATGCAAACCGCACCAAAAAGTTATTTTTTGTCGATGAAGTGGTGATTCATGAAACACATGTGGTTTTTCACCCGACCAATAACGTATATTTTGCTTATTGACAAACACATTGAGCCAAAAATGAGTTTCGTCACTAAAGATGATTTTGCGATTAAATTCATTATCTTGGCGCATCTTCTCCAGAACCCAATCGGAGAACGTACGTCGCTTCAATTCTTGAGTCTGCTTGATCTTGTATGGGTGTAAACTAAGATCCTTACGCAAAATACGCCATAATGCCCAATTCTTGAGAACGCCGTGGAATTGACTGATTTGGATCGTTTGCTACGGACGTATGAACGGAGCCGATATTTTCGACACTTCGACCAATCCGTTGTCTCACTGACACGGCAACATCACACAACGAAAATGTAGACTCAAATGTTTGCACTAAACTTGTTATTGCCTGTCTACTAGGGCGAGAAATACGACCGAAAACTGGAGTTATCGCTCTTAAAGTTGCAGTCACCGACTCCGAATATCTGTAGAAAATTTTTATAGATTGCAGACGTTGCTCGTGAGTGTACTTTACCATGATCAAATTGTTGAGTTTTCTGAATAAATTGACAGTGACAGTTTGATGATTAGTGAAAGAGTGCGTTCACAAATTAAATTCAAAGTTGTCAAGTCCCTATTGGAAAGCTTTGTGTTTGTTCTTTACCTTTAACTTTTTAGCTGCCGTAAAAAGACTACGATTATACTTAGTAATGCAATCGTTGATATATATAAATACTGGAGCTGATTTTAATACTGCCACCGAATAATGTTTCATTTAGGTTTTTCTTTTCGACTTTTTTGCCTCTCATAATTTTTTTCCTTAGCATCAAACGAGGACTGATGAATGCACAGAAAAATGCATGAAAAAAAAATTTTTAATGTCTTCCGAGGATAGAGAGACGTTCATTGCTTCGCAAAAGATTTTTTTCTACATTTTCTCCATTTTCCTCTTTCAACTGCTGGACAGTGCCTAGAAATCCACTGTTGATTTTCTTCAGACTTAAAATCTCTTCATATAGCTGTTCAAGTGTGATTGTGCTGCTACACGGTTGCGAGTGACCTTCTAACAGTGTATTAGGTGCTCGTTCTCTTCTGAGATTACATTGGAGGGAATTTATTGGACTCTCCAGTTGCTCACGCAGAGTATTCGTTGTTGTTGCCTGACTTAGATGTAATTGCTCTTCACTAGACTGGTGTTGATGCTGTAGAACTGGTGATGGTATACTTGCAGCATTTGATGGGGCTACTGGTTGAAGTTGTAGCGATTTTCGGCGCAGAGAGAGACACTTGTTACAACGATATTTAATATTGTTTGTGGTCATATATTCTATGCCATTTGGACTAATGTTCGCACATGCACAATGAAATATACAATTGCAGTCGCCACAGGCAATTTTAGATAAATCACTCCGACTAATCTTTTGTTCACAAATTAAACACTGCATTTTGTTATAGAGATGAGTTAAGTAATCTATATAGAAAGACTAAAAAGCACGCACCCAACGACACTTGAAGAGAGTACGTCCGACGACGACGACGACCGTGGTGTAGTTGTATATGCACAGACTCCTCAAGCAGAGGTTTGCGGGTTCGAATCCCGTGCGAGGCAATTCTTTGAAAAAGTATAACTATGTAGTTATATGTAAATCCCGTCGGCGTCAACTCTGACATGAAGGCATTACACTGATGTTGGAGTGATTGATGGCTAGGCTTAATGTAACGAACTAACAAATAGCACGTACTAAGACCCACTGGTTGAGGATGCACCTCTGGGAAAAATATCGAAACCAAACACACCTGCGTTTCAAACTACTACACAACCCGCCCGCGCCCTGGAGAAAGCCAGTAAAAGGGTATCCATATTCCCTTGGTGCGTGCGCGGTATTATAAAAAAAAAACAATGCTGGTCAATAATAATGTCTACACCTCTATCCAATTTGATTGGATAGAACCCTATCAGATCCGTTTGAGGTAAACACACTTCAAGTATCCCTTTCAAATTTTTAAGTATTTTTAGGGATTTATCTTTTTTTTTTTTTGGAAAAGTTGTTATTGCTGTTTTGTAACGAGAATGCTGCAGTTCCACGCCGAATGCGTCTTGTATGGATGATTGTGCTGAATCATAAAACTACAGATTTTGGTCGTGATTCTATCGAATTCGCCATATAATGCATCCATTTCTTGAAGTAATTTATTTAAGGCCAGAAAATTGTCCGTGTAGATTTCCTCTTCGACATCTTGAACAACAGATGTGTATATTCGCCAATTGTGACATGATAAATGTAGCTTGCAGGTTACGAAACTGGTGATAGCCTATATAAAAGTTCTACACACCAGAAAATGAAACAGCCTCTATTCGTTGCCAAGAAAAGTTTAGCATAGACGGCATATCGGCAAATTTTAAGGCAATTTTAAGCCTCTACCTTAAGAATTTTTTCAATTGTTTTTCTCTTTTCTATTCATGTAAAGAGAAACTGACTTAGATGTGCTTTAACAGGTCCATATTATTATATTTGGTGTTTTTTTCCTAAAAACCATATACCGGATAGCTCTGTATAGAAAACACATCATGCGCCCCATTTTCTAAACTATATCTGTGTACGCTACCATAAATCAAGAGAGTATTTTACCACTCCGAATGGGCCAGGTAAAAATTCATAACAAATGTACAAAAACGATGGAAGCTCACAATCGGCTTAAAGTCTTTTTTAAATTCTTTCTGGTTAGGAGGTATTTTGGAATTTATTTATTTGTATCTTAACAATGAAAAAACTAAATAAGCTTCATATGAAACACGAACCAGGTCTTTCTAAATCTTTCAGAATCTCAGCATTTCCCCCTTTTTTATTCACTACTCGAATAAAGTACGCCTTTTAACTAAATGTATCAAAGGTACTCCACATTCCATTTGCCAAGAACGAAATTACATCTAGTGCAGCACATTATCACTACTCGTCTCCATTATGTCTGCCTCAGCTCATGTCACTAAAAACCCATAATCCATCTTTCCCCACTTTAGCAGCCAACAGTGAAAAAGGCAGAAAGCACTTCAACCAGGTGAAGAACTGCAAATCCCAAAACAAGTATCCACCTAGACACATTCTTCTCCTACCTGCTGGAGCCATTTACAGTGCAGTGAAAGTCAAGTTCAATGTCTTCGGGGAACGAAGCAGTAGAACCAGAATAAAACTCAGAGTGCAGAGGAAGCGCTAAATCTGCACGCAGACTAACATAAATTGTACCTCTCGTCCGAGTCAGAGCACTATTCCAAATAATATTTAATGTAGCAGTCTTTCTAGAAAATCACTGAAACCATTATTCTGCTCATGCTCCTCTCAGGTTTCGCGTACATACTCAAAAGAAGTTCACGACAAATCCACTGACTGGGACTATCAGTTCGTGTAGTTCTTCGCTCACGATTTTCTCTGGCAACAGCAAGAGACAGACAAACGAACAGACGTGCGACTGACTCCCAACCATGTCTCTGTCAGAATGTAAAGGTACGGGAAGAAATGGTTAGAAACTGGGTAGAAATTACAACATATTAAACCGTTAATCGAGAGCAAACATCAGGTCCACGGGTACAACCAAGTTAGCAGACTTGCTGGACGCAGAGCTGGACAAAGGAGACAGCAACGAATAGGAAGTAAGGTTCATTAGGAGAAAAGATTCTTAATGAATCTCCCTTCCATCTACACATACTCGTACGCGTCTGTGGCAAGGAATGGAGAATGGCATAAAGTATGGCATGGGTTCATGCCATGAGCCAGAACATATTGCTTTGATGAAACCGCCTTAAAACTACGAATAGCATACTCGTATCAATTGGTGTAGCACGGACCCGATGGGACATGTTAGAGTCTTTAATTAAATCGTTTGCATCCTCCTCCACTTTCGTCTGTCATACTACGACAGGTGGAACTAAAAAATATTTAATTCCAAGACTCATCTGAGTGGGGAATACTCATATACGAGTATCTTCAATATAAGTTTGTATTTATAACGCGCCAACATTTACCGGAGCTAATGACTTGTTTGCCCATTGTGTAAATTCTTGCTGCCTTGGAGCTCTGTAATCGGATGAGACCATATCAAGAAGACTTGCTGTTTGCCTGAATGCATGGCTAGTGTGCTAATTACAAGCAAATGATTGATGAAAAAATCGTTTTGCGAAAAATGGTACTCGAATGCGAGGTAATTAGTACGTTTGTATGTGAACGTGACAGATACAGGTGTGAATAACTTCACCAATAAGATTTTGTATGCTTTTCGTACGAAAAACTGGTCGTTCACCTCAACTGGGTTTTGATGTTTTATTCACGTTTATGCGGGAAGATATATCTATATATACGTGTAGAGAAAACTACTTGTTCATTGTATGCAACTTTTGTGGCCTATTAAGTGCTATCAACTGCAGTTCATTAAAAAATACGATGTCCCTCCAGGTTTTCAGTGAGAAATATGAAGGAAAGTATAATACAAAGTACATTAATATCCTATAAGAAATCATAATATTATAGCTACTTGCAATCCTGGTAAACTACACCTTTGGGGTGTTGGTATGCGAGTCTCTGGTACCTCCACTTGTTCGGTTTATCAATCGACTGGGTAGAATCTGACATGGCTATGATCTTCTCTCCAATTGGTAGGGCAAATTATTTACAGGGATTAGAGGTTAAATGCGCTCAGCAGATTTCTTTCGAATCCACTTAGGATATGCTTTTGAAACGTTAGGTCGCGTCGCTCACAATACAAAACTTCAAGTTGATGTAATTTTAAGGAACGTATTTACTTAAAAAATACAATCTGTAGATGACTTGAATACCTCCTCGTGGAAGTCTAAGTGCTGATGAGTTCTACGCCAATAGAGAAAGTACTAAATACCGGGAGGAAAATAATGCAATCTTTTGTTAAAGAGGATACATATATCATCGTTCCTTTCTACTTAACGGAAGGGGCGTTATGAAAGTTGAAAGAGAAGCGCTGCAAATTATTGATAGCTACAAGTGTATCCTTGAAATACTTTATGCGTTCACTTAAATCGGAGTTAACTTCAGTTTTACGAACGACACTTTAAATAGAGTTTCAGCGTAAACTGACCTTGCGAATCTGCTGGGCTTAGAAAATCAAACACTTCAAAATCACAAGCTTGTAAAATAAGTTCATACTTCCAAATGATGATTCGGACACTCGGCGAATAGGCAAGAGTGATCCAATCAGAAGATATCTGAATCCAAGCTCTGTCAAAAGTGAACGTCTGATATAAAGACCTCGAAACGTCGTATATGGAAGTCTGTACGTCTTCGTATTTCTTGCCTGCCTTCCGTGAAAATCACTAATATTTTAAGTAAACAACGCTGAACAAATAAGACCTCTATGTGATACTGTTACCTCTGTACAGGATAAGAGCAGATGATATGGGTAAAGAAAAGATAGAAGTCAGGGAAGGAAATTAGAGCATAGAATATAGTAGTGCGAAATGACGACGGTGGGCTTAATTCTATTTATACTTACAACGCAATTTCTCCGAATGGCAGGCACCATGATACTAAGCCTTAATCAATTATGGCAGCGCTGCCTGGACTAATCTTTTATTTCCGGCCCTACCCTTTGGAAACAGATTTAATTTTTAATGGACAAACATTAACATTGTACAAAACACAATACACACAGTCCCCTGTCAAGAAAGTAAAATGTTCGATAGGACACTCACTAACGACAGCGATTTTACCGATTAGCAGGCTTGTATTCACACTGGCGATGCATAAAGCAGGACCTCGGTCGGAGGAGTAGCCAAGGCATATGGAATATCCACTGTCGAAGCTTCTTCCAAGAGGCAAAGAAATAATAGCAAGGCTGCGGTGGTGGAAAAAGTGGGAACAGCCGTTTCTGTCACTGTACCTGCTACCTCCATCATCGCTGCTAAGAGTACGAAGAACACACAGGGCAAGGATATTGCTAAGTAACACTAGGCGAAAGATAGCAAAATATGAGGGCTGTGATCTCAGAAACCTAAGCGAATGGGAAAAAGCCGCATTTGAGAGAGCGAAGTTCATCCTGGCCAACAAATCGCTTACTCAATAGGCGCCAAGCAAGAGAGATGCTGCTGCAAAGGTGCGGCAAAATTAAAGAAAAGGAAGCTGGCGTTTCTGGAAAGAGGGCAAGTATTAAGTAGCAAAAGAGGCAGATCCGACGACGTCATGGAGCCGAACGATGGAAAAAATGTGAAGGCTGGTACTTCATCCGCATTGCGTCTTGAGCAAAGCGACCCGGAAGATGAGCTTCTTATTGCCATGATTAACGAGCTGGAGCCTTGCGGTCGTCTGACAATCGACCAGTGAAAAAACGTCGAAGAGAAGTTCCAAGACATTCTGTGGAAGGAATTATCCACCACAGAAATGGAGAGCTACGATCAGATTACGAGCGAGAGAAGTGAAAAAACGTCGAAGAGAAGTTCCAAGACATCCTGTGGAAGGAATTATCCGCCACAGAAACGGAGAGCTACAATCTGATTACGAGCGAGCATCCCAAAAAAGCGGTAGTCAAGCTACTTCATATCGTATAATAAAAACTTCAATAAAACTTTTATAAGTTCCCAGTCTAGGAAAAAATCTTAACGACAAAAAGTCGGATAGCCCAATTTCGTTCCTGCCGATACCTTCAAAAGTATTCGAAATTTTTTGCTTAAACAGTTGAAAGACAAAAAGCACATATGCTCTAGTTTCTCGATGTGTCACAAGCCTTCGACAAGGTATGGCACGACGGCTTGAGGTATAAGCTAAGGCAAACTTTACCTGACAAATTTTGCAAAATAGTAAATTCATACCTTAAAACCCGCTGTTTCGGGTTATACATGGGTCTGAATATTTGGAATTCAAAGAAATTCACGCTGGTGTGCCACAAGGAAGTGTTTTTGGTCCGTACTTATTCCTACTGATATACCTCAGGATAAAAAAAAAGTAGAAGCCACGTTCGCGTTTATGGAAGATAGAACTTCTTGTTAAGGAAACTTAGTTGTAGTCTGGAAGAAAATGGGAGGTTTTTTAGTGAGAAGGAGTCTGACACTTTCATGAGTCCGTGCTTATAATGGGCGCTGCTATGCTACTGTGGTAGGCAGTAGCAGTTTGTGCTTATGTGCCTGCTATGGTGATGTGATGGTGCTCTTATTAGCGCTTGTTTATGGTGACTATAAACGTTTTTCCCACACATGAAAAAATAAAAAAATAAAAAAAAATCGATGGCGCTAATTGGGAAGGGTCCGCACCTAAGGTTGTAGCTTTCGGACATCAGTCTTCTATGGACTTCCTCAGATGCCTTGTTTTGCAGATAAAATTGCGCCACAAAAAAGGTGCGACGGTCTGTCTGGTGGAGTACATCACAGCTGTACTTATATAAGAGGATCAATAAGGACAACAAAATCCAGGGTGTTAGGTTGAAAAATTAGGCAAATGACAGAAGGTAAGATCACGACTTGCATCCTTGTCGAAAATCAAATAGAGGCTTTCCCTTTCAATAATTACAGCTCAAGTGAACTGACCTGACGGTGGCAATCTATGAAAGGGAGTGTGGCACACCACTTTGTCTGACCTCGGTAAACTTCCCCTATGACTCTGAGGTACTGATCTCAGAGAATGGAGAGTGGTCGACGAAGCGTCAATGCTGGATCACTGATGGATACGTTTCAAGGTGAACTTTCGGAAAAGGGTATATAGTTTTCACAGAAATCCTAGGAAGACTGATTAGTTCAAGTATACACCTGGATACCCAAACAATCGCCTGCGATAATATTGTTAACTTAGATAGGGCGGTAGAAAATATTAACGAGGCAGTAACAATGGCGTTCGAGAAAGATTGCCCGGCTAACAGAACACAAAAAAAGGCTCAACAAAATTGGTGGAATAGAGAGATAGGCCTAAAAAGGAAAGAAGTTAGAAAACTCTTTAACAGGGCGAAGTTTTTCAGAAGCGACGGTACATGGAATGAGTACTACAAAAAATATCATTAAAAATGCTTAAGTAGGCGCTCACATTGAACAGGGCATTACAAATCAAATGATCCTGTCAACCGTAGGTATATTGTTTTCTTCAAACATACTTACTTTATCATCCTGCAATGTCCAGATAATTTTTCGTCAATAGTCGTACCATTCTGGAGTCGAATGGTAATCCTCGCTTGCTAACAACTAACACACTATCCACAATTGTCTTTTTTACTGTACTAAAGACTGTTAAGTATAATTGCTCTTGAGGACATTAACCAAAGTCCCCTTAGCGATTACGAAATCCTTAGCGCATTTTGTTATGGACATAATTCCAATATTTAATCAGTGGACATCTCACTGACGATTCGCAGCTATATAGATTTTAGTATCCAGCAATCCATTAGTTTGTGAAACTACTTCAGAATCTTTCAAGTAGAAAAATTTAAACCCTGATACACAACCTGATCTTTTAATATGTTGAGTAGCAAGAGCACAGGTAATAACACTGTAATAGCTCCACTATAATTTAATCTATTATATGACAATGTATTCTTACTCCCTCGATTGCCATCCAAAGAGCTGGTAATTAACTGTAATTATCTCTGTGGAAACAGTTGAGATCTGGAGAATGAAGAGGATATTAAGTTATTTCTTTCCTATTACCTTGCTTTGACAACATTAAGTGGTCACCTTTACTGTGTACCTATCCTTAAAATAATTTGTTTTGATATATTTCTGATCATCCATTTTGTTTCAAAAGTAGCTCTAATATTAGTTAACGATTTATCGCCCAGAGCAACTGATTATATTTGTGATAAAGTCATCTTCAACATTGTTAGTAGCACTCTTCTCTTCTTCAAAATGTGTTTAAACTCCACTTACAACAAACGTCCCATCTGATAAGACCACGAAAAATTTAAAGAGCCAATGATGATTCACCTTCAGCACATGCATGTGCAAAGTACGGATAGTTAGTAACATACCCGGCGACCCACATAAATAATAAAAAAAACGCTTCCTGTATCTGCCCCTTGATGGCTGGTAATAGCGCATAGTAAAACAGAATCCAGACTAGAGGCAATCATGATTTATGTCGATGGAAGGCACAAAATTCAATTGTAAACTGGAACACTCCTGCACCCATAATTCGCTTCTGTTGGTACTTTAGCCACTGCCCACAGCAACATAAGCATTCCTATTCCAAGAAACACTCTTCGATATGAATACGCTGTCTGTCGACAAGAGACGAAACCAAACCTAAACGAGGCACAATACAATACTCACCCTTTGTGTCAGCAAATTCAATGGAACTGTTCGCCTATTCAACACGGAACTGGATAAAAGTTGGACAATCCATACACAAGGCACACCAAGCTGGCATCGTTTGGGCAAACCAGAGGTTAGGAGGGTGAATGTAGTCGCAACTCCCTGTTATAGTCGGCTGGTGACGTGACGTGACCATGGACCGCGGGATAGAGAACAAATAATTAAAATCGAGAAGAAGTCGTAATGGTTGCTTGGGTACATTAGTGCTCTTAATGGGGTGAGAATTGATTCCTTTTGATGGACTTACTTGCATAAGATGGACGACCGATCGACCGTATGGGGCGTCTTGAATTGTTGGCGGCATGTTCTTGAAGGCGGCTTTCTTGCTCAATGAGTTTTTCTTCTCTCCTCTAATGTGTAGCTCACGTGAACAAGATAATTGAATTTTATCTTACTTCCTTCATGTTTATGATATTACATACTCGTATACTCTGCACAGTCGTTGTGTGTCTCTATCTGGAGTATCCACAATATAAAGTAGTTAATTGATTTCGTGGGAATACGTTGTGCGAGTATTTTTGGAACCTCATGTCGAGCGTCACGCATAAGTTTTTGTTGTGTTTGTTTAGGTTCTTTTTCACCCCATCTATAATTGCCCTTCTAATGCAGTAGTTACATTGAGAGAGGTCAAGAACTTTTTCCCTAAGTAGCATGGATATTTAGATAATAATAGTTGGAAACCCCTCTAAGTGGATTCGAGATTTATATAAGCAAGTTGTATTGTATATTTTGACAATAGAGTTGTGTTTGATGAGGAACTACTACATTTAACGGTCAGGGTCAAAAAAAGATGTATGAGAAGATTATGCGTTACGCTTGCATGCTTTTGAGTAATTAAGAAATTCTTCAGATAAATAGAGCCATCTGGATGTGTTAAGACAAACATAAAGGGTTTTGTTCATAGTTAACAGGAGTAGCGAAGTGCAAAAGTACATGCTAACATTTGACGACAGAATGCTTGGTATTTCTTGGATTACGCGTGGAATGCGAAAACGACTTTTCAAATTAGTTGAAATAAGCGAACAATTATCTAAAACATGTTCGAGTATCTGATATGCGTTTTCAGTTTGTTTCTAAAAACATACATATGTAATGCAAAAATCGCACATTTGAAAATGTATGATAAATCCTCGGAAACGGTTTCATATTTATGTAGGTACTAAGGTATATATTAAAAAGACTGTAATACCTATATCCTTTGACTACAACCTTTTAATAATAATTGTTGTAGACACTGCTATTGAACTGGTTTGTGCCATGTATTATTTTTTTCTTTTTGATGTAGGAACAGTTCACTCAGATAAAGAACTAGTCCATTGCACTCCTTGTAAAGTCTTTTTATTGAAATCTTTCAGTCTTACGAAAAAAGATGAGTAAGGTCTTCAGTGATAAGGTGCCTACAGTACCAGCACCCACCACGTCATAGCCAATTAGCTGCAGCCTGATGCGAGCGTAAGCCGGACATTCATAGCGACAGTGTTCCGCTTTGTCGTCATCACTTTCGTAGCACGCATCGCAGGAAGTTGCATCACTTATATCCAGCGCATTAAAGTGCTTTGTAAAAGTGTGATGTCCCGTCACGACGCCAGTAAGCAACCTGCAGTCTTTATTGCTGAGAGATAGCAGAAAGGCCGCTGACTTCCTAGAGACGTCGGGAAGTATTCGTTCAGTGACTGAGTTCAGTGATCTCTTGCATTCTCGAGCTAGCTTGGAAGTCGTAAGGGTTTAAAAAGGCTCTAAGCGTAGCTTAGCTATCGCTGAAGATGCAATTGCTTCGCCTCTTCCACCGTTTCTACGCAATATAGTTAGCTGCTATCAGGATTGCGTACACATCTGCTTGGAAGGCAGATGCAGGCTTTTCTAACGTGAAGTGAAATCTAACTTTGTCGTCCTCCAGAAAGACACAAACCCCACATCCTATATTGCTTTTGGAGCCGTCCGTGAAGACCCGACTGCATTCCTTTACTAGCTTAGATTCTGACCGAAGACAGTCCTGGTTTCATTGCATTGGACGGCATGTCCATAAGATCGAAGTCATAAGAAAGCCGGCGCGCAAGGTCATCGAAGCTCCAGTGCTTGTTGTACAAAAGACAGCTTCTTTTTAACCAAAAATATGGCTTTGTGGGTGCAACCCATGATATGAATGTCAAGGAGAGAAAGATTCATCAATGCGTCTAGACCGGAGGCAGGAGTGCTAGGGAAAGCCCTAATGCATCAGAGACAAATCGTTCTTTGGAGTAGCGAAAGCTTATTCCACGTGACAACCGACGCATAGAATATAATTGGCCTTATCATAGCCGTGTAGATTCAAACTACCCTTTTCTGTGATAGAACTGGTGACGATGGCTTGCTGATACTTTCTCTGAACTTCCAGAAGGCCGACAGCGCCTTAGATGCTTTTGTCGTAACATTTTTAGTCCAGAGACGTTTTTTATTCAGGACAGAACCCAAATATTTAGTTACTCTGGAGAATTGGATGGTGATGGCTTTGAGTACTAGATTTGTCAGACCAGGCAGTTTCCTCCTTCTCGTAAAGAGAACAACCTCAATTTTAAGGGGATTGACCGAAAGCCCATTACTAGTGTACCAGTCGTCGATCACTTTTAGGGCTGCCTGCGCCTTGAAGCAGACAGTCGCAAGACACGATCCGACAGACAGTACAGCAACATCATCCGCGTACGCTTGTGCGTAGACGTTAGAACTGTTGAGTGCGTTGAGCAGTGAGTCGACCAACATGCATCATATGGTAGTAGTGGAGACAGAACGCCGCCTTGCGGGCAACCGCTGTTTACACCAGTCACCAAATATTGGCCGCGGCATTTCTAGCATTGCTTTAATACACAAGACCAGTGACTCGTCTACGCCGTGTTGTCTGGCCGAGTCGCACTTGCCTCAACGTCGATGAAAATGCTCAAGGCATATTCATTCTTATCGAGTGCGTCTTTAGTTGTGCCTGCCAGATTCCGAAGCGCACTCTTGCAGGATCTTCCGCGTTGGTAGGCGTGTTGAATCGCCAATAGAGGATACATTCGCAAGGCGGTATTGCGCTCATGGATCCCGACCATTCTCTCGATGATTTTTAACATGAAGGGCGTCAACACTTATAGGTCTAAAATTCCGACCGATTCCGATTTTCGGTATAAAGGCCACTATTAGCATTCGCCAGGGATTCGGTATGTATGTCAGTGCCAGGCTAGCAGTGAAAATTCTCTTCAGAGCTGCCAGCAGCCAGGCGAATTGAACCTGTCAAATTACGCAACAGCATGTTTGATGGCCTCATCTGACGGATCAGCTCTCTACCAGCTTCTTTGATAAGAGCTAGTTCTGAACTGGTTTTGGTCAGGTTACCTGGGAAGTGAGACTCGAGCATGAGACGGAGAGTTTCTGCTTTCGACTCGGTATAGGTACCGTCAGATTGTTTGAGTGGTTCCAGCCTGGTTGATCTTCCAGGCTTTGACCAGCCTACTGGTTTTACCGATAGTTTCGATCTTTTCGAAAAAATATTTGTAAGAGGCGCTCTTCGAAGTCCGAATAAGCTTTTTAAATTTGTTTCCTTTGATCTGTAATGATTCTAATCTTCCTCAAAATTAGTCTTAAGGGACCTGTTTAGAAGTTTTCTGGATTCTTTACAAAGACGATGCAGGTCAGCGTTCCAACAACGAACGTGCCATGTTTTCCCCTACTAATTCGATTTATTCCTACAAAAATGCGATTCCTTGCATTGGTTGGCATGAAACTAGGACTCTTTTACGATGTATAACCAGTCTAGTGAAGTCATCAAGGAAGTGATAGTGGCTTCGGTGACTTCGAGTTACGGAATTTTGCATCAAACTGCAATGAAGTACTAGGAAGTATCTACGATCTGAATGCCGAGGATCAAGAAAGTAAAACAATTGACATGAAAATCGACGCCAACACGGAGAAGACTATCGGTATCTGTTGGGAACCAGTCGGAGACGTCTTCATATGTAAGCTGAAGTTTCTTCGTGTCAGCCAAGATGTTATGCTTAACGACAGATGTCCAATTAAAAGAGAATTTTTAAGCATTACAATGTCTAAGCGCGCGGGATCGCCAACTTTGTCATCCACGTAAAACTGTTGTTGCGGTCGATATGAAGACAAGCTATCGAATGGGATCATCCAATTCCCACCGAGATATTTAGCGAAGGCAGCTGTGGAAAGCTGAGCCCTATATTGACCAGGATAAAAGTACCGAGATGTCATGATCCTTACTTGTCAATGGCTGACAACATTATTCTTTACACTTTTGTCGATGCCAGTGAAGAGGTGGTCACGTCAGCCAGTGAAGGTGGGTCGCATCCAAACTAAATCCAGCAGATGAAGCTACAAGAGCACGATTTCCTCAAAAACTACAAGTTGATAATTAGTGGTAAACGAGAGCATCATTTCTCAAGGTACCCGAGGAGAGCTGACAATTGCTACCAAATGACATAGGCAATCATATGTGTCAGGATGATCTGCGATCAAAATTTCTTTTGCACTTTAGAGCATTGAGTATTCCCATTATCGACATAACAAGATCAAAGAATCAAAGAAGGACAGTGACATGGGTTCTGAGGTTCATTGAAATCTGCCAACGTAAATGTAACGAAAAAGGGAAACTGTCAGTATTGGAGGTCGATGAAGCCGAGAAATTTTTGTGCCGCCAAGAGCAAAACGACGTCTTCGCAGAAGAAATTTCTTACGAGAGTAGTATACTAAAATTAACGCCATACTTAGACAATGATGGTCTACCACGCGTGTACGGACGCATGTAAAGATGCCGCCACGTCTGTGCCATTCACTGACAAACGGTCCGTAGTTTTGCCCAAAAATCACCAGCTTACGAAGTTGCTTGTCGATCATTTCCATCGCTTACTACGGCACCAAAACATACGGATACGATAATTACCGAAATACGGTACAGGTTCTGAGTGCCTAGCCTACGTTCAGCCGTCAGAAGAGCAAAAAATCAGTGTCAATATTGCCGAATTCGATCTGCGCTACCGACACCGCCGTTGATGGGACAACTGCCGACGGACCGTATAACGCCATTTACATTTACTGGTTTTGACTACTTCGGGTCAGTACATGTCACTTTTGGTCCTCAGAAGGAGAAGCGCTGGGTGCCAGTTTTTACATGCATTATAGTGAGGGCCGTGTACGTAGAAATCACCGCCGACTTGTCCACAACAGGCGTGGAGTTCTTACGCGTAAAAGGAGTGATAACGGGACCAATTTCATCGACGCCAAAAATGAACTGATGACCGCTGTAATTTTTGACAACGATGCGATGAATGCGGAACTTTTGGCGGTATAGAGTGGGTCTTTTACTGTCCGTTGAACCCACATGTAGGAGGATGTTGGGAAAGACTAGTCCGAAGTGTCAATGAGACAGCTTCAAGAATTGAAACTCTGCAAAGTGCCTTTATCGAAGCGTAGGATATCATCAACAGTTGTCCCCTAACACATCTTCCTGTGTCAGTTGAGGAAGAGGAACCGCTTAACACCTAATCAACCTTTGCTCGGTGGTCCAAACTCGACCCAAACTCCCGGGAAGATTGACAGCAAAGCTCTCTGTCTTCGCAAGCAATGGCGGGTAAGCCAACAAATAGAGAACCGATTCTGGAAAAGATGGATTCAGGAATATTTGCCAGTTCTGACAAGACGAAGTAAATGGTTCAAAAAGGTCTTACTACGGAAGGTCGGGGATCTAGTCCTTATCTGCGATGTAAACTTGCCGAGAAGCCAGTGGTTACGTGAAAGGATCCTCAGAGTATTTTCAGGTCGAGATGAACAAGTCCGTACAGCTGATGTGAAGACTGTCGCAAGAATTCTTCCAAGGTCAGCCGTGAAGTTGGCTGTTTTGGACGTTGGTGAGGCTGGAGAAGACGCCTTACGGGGGGCGGGATGTAATAAATTACAAAATGTTTAACTACTCTTATAGTTGCCATATTGTATTAGTGACGACGGTTTGGGCTTTAAAACGAACAGGCCTTTAAAAAGAACTATACGAACAGAGCACACTTAAGCTGAATGTGTTCAATTAAATGTCAAAACGCACGCGCAAAAGAACCGCCAACAAAAAATAGACAAAGAGGACAGCCTAGCTGATTGTGCCAGCCATTTTCTTGTCATTCCTTTGTTTGAAGCCCAAGCCGACGCCACGAGTTCGTTAAAAAAGGTGTCATTCCTTATATTTTATATATGTTTTCATAACTTGTACCAGTTATAGAGAATAAACGAATGAAATCAAATCGAATAGAATCGAGTTGAAACGATCAAAGATCATAGTTCTGTTCTTCAATGCGAACTTGGCTTTGGCTTTAAACTCGCCCAAGTTCGTAGCCAGGGGACGCGTTGCGCCGCCTGTGCAATAAACGGTATTCGTTTGGAATTAACATCGTGTATTTATCAGAATAGTTTTTTTTTTTAAGTTCTATGCGGTTCACATATTGTGTTTTTCAACCTGCAAAAACATCGCAAGGGAAGTTTTATCGCTCTCTGGTTGAAATAATTGAAATTCAAGAAGTCTTCATACAACTGTCTGTGAACGTGGAAAGGTTCCGGAGAAATATGTGCACCCCTGATGACTTGCGCCCATTTTTCTAGAAGGTAAACAGGCATATTCTTGGATTTTATTTCGATTTTGGAATGTATGGAATCACATTACATTTCTGTGTGTCCGGTTTCAAAATATTTATGATCGATTGTTCTTAGCATAGAATGATTCTGACAGAGTGCATGCACATTGCCCTGAACGCTTTACTTTTTTACTGCACTTTGCATCCATCGGACATAAATATTACTTTGAAACATTACGCATTGGTAGACACAATTAGACATTTTCACGCTTCCTTTTTGCGCTTCAATTTCGTCCTTAAGGCAACAGTGTCACTCTCCTGTGTTAGAAGTTATAGTTATAAGCCGCCAATTTTCGTAGCTAAATTATGTGGCCACAAGAACTCTTCGGCGTATTAAATACTGCCTGTAAATCAAGATTGAAAGCCAGCACTCCATGATCACTTTTGACAGTTTTGTTTGACTGACGGGCTAACGTTCTTCTCTCCAGATGTTTTTCCTAGTTGTCAAAAATCAGACATCAGACTGAATTGATTTTCTTTTGGATTAAAAAAAAAAAAAAAACCCAAGTCGAAGCTATTAAAAGTTTCTCTCTAAGTATTTCGATAAAAAAGCTGGAGTGCATACTTCTTTTTCATATTTAAGTTTACATTCCCGATACATTAAGGCACATAGTGTCTTGTGATCTTGCCAGACAATAGTGTGACTCAACAGCGGGATAACTGAAAATCAAGGATTTTGTAATGTGGAATGTGGCTGCAATGATAGTCACTATTAAGAAGGCAGCGCTGGGATTTAGTCACACAGTTTCTTATCACGTGGCTTACTAACTTTATTATTGTTATAACTAGAAACGTTGAAGCTGTGGTGATAAGTAAAGCTTCTTCTGCTGCTCTCCAAGTTTCGGGTTGTGGGTCTATAACTTACCTCGTGCGGTTTGCTAAGAGATGGCGTAACTTGTATTATTCCATTGTTGTTATTCTATTGATACATGCTTTGGAAGGCTACTGTCATTGTACGTAATTTCAGTATATGTCATTCATTTGAAGCGTAAACAACAATAACTTTTTTTTCACTCAAATATGTCGAACTTTGTGCCTGAAAAAGTGTTTTTGCGGGGAGTTCTTTTTCATGAAGAAAACTGCTGCCGAAAGTCATCGTATTTTGGTGGAAGTTTATGGTGAACATGCGCTAGCTGAGCGAATGTGCCAAAAGTGATTTGCACCATTTAAAAGTGGTGATTTTGGCTTGGAAGACGATAAACCTCCTTGGCAGCCAAAAAAGTTTGAAGATGAAGAACTGGAAGCATTACTCTATGAAGATTGTTGCCAAACACAAGAAGAGCTCGCAGAATCTTTGGGTGTCACTCAAGCAGCCATTCTAAAACGTTTAAAAGCAGCTGGATATATTTAAAAGCAAGGGAATTGGGTTCCACATGAACTCAAGCCGAGAGACGTCGAAAGGCGGTTTTGCATGTCCGAAATGCTGCTTGAACGCCACAAAAGGAAGTCATTTTTGCATCGGATTGTTACTGGTGATGAAAAATGGATCCATTACGACAACTCCAAGCGCAAAAAATCATATGTGAAACCCGGCCAACCAGCCAAATCAACGGCAAAGCCGAATATCTATGGCGCGAAGGTAATGCTCTGTATTTGGTGGGATCAGATGGGTGTTCTGTATTATGAGCTGCTAAAACCGGGTGAAACCATCAATGGACAATGCTACCGAACACAATTAATCCGCTTAAAGAGAGCAGTAGCCGAAAAACGCCCGGAATATGAGACCAGACACGAGGCAATAATTTTCCATCATGACAACGCTCGGCCCCACGTTGCTATTCCGGCTAAGAACTATTTGGAAAACAGTGGATGGGAAGTCCTTCCCCACCCGCCTTATAGCCCAGACCTTGCCCCTTCTGACTACCATTTGTTCCGGTCGATGCAGAACGCCCTCACTGAAATACGGTTCACATCAGAGCAGAATATCAAAAATTGGCTTCATGGGATGGGATCCACAAATTGCTAGAAAGATGGGAAAAAGTCATAGCTTCAGATAATAATACTATTGTACATGTTTTTCTTAAATAAACGTTCAAATTTTGAAAAAAAAACCGCACGAATTAAATTACATACCCAATACTTCACTTACGTTTGTATAGGGTGATTCATTGTAAGTTTTGATTTATAATGTAAAACAAAATACATACGTTTTAAAGTGAATTTAAAATTTTTATTATTGATTAAAAGGACAATTCATTGCATTTACTTTTTAAAAATCATATCATGTAAATGTTGGCCACGACTACGTGGGAGGTGGTCCATTCCAAAAGTCCAATTTTGGGCGACTCGTTCGAGCATAGCTACTGGTATCTCGCGGATAACAAGAGCGTCAATCGTAGCTGACTTATTCTTGAAGACCGGAGATTTTACATATCCCCAGAGAAAATAGTACAAAGGTGTGATATTGCACGATCTAGGTGGCCAATTTACCGTAGCAAAATTTAGAAATTAAGTGCTCACGAAAATAATTTTTCAACAAGTCCATTGTTTCACGCCCTGTATGGCTCGTAGCACTGTTGAAACCAGAGCTCACCGAGACATTGCGTCAACATGGCGCGATAACGGTTACCATTGACGGTGACATTCTGATTTTCCTCATTTTTGAAGAAATATGGACCATTGATCCATCAGCCTATAAACCAGACCATACCGTTGTTATTTATGGATATAATGGTAGCTCTTGGTACTCTTCGGGTTTCTCATCAGCCCGAAAACGGCAATTTTGTTTATTTACGTAGCCAGAAATGGGCCTCATCACTGAACAAAATTTCACGAAAAAACACCGGATTTTCATTGAGTCTTTCCAGATTGAGTCTTTCTGAAAATGTGACGCAAATTCAAGTCGCCTGGCTCCAATTCTTGCACAAGTTAGATTTTGTACGCATTTAGACCGAGATCCTCACGTAAAATATGATAAATTGTCGAATACGTCAAGCCAAGCTGCTGAGAACGACGACGAATCGATTCGTCATGGTCTTCGAGTACACTGTCAGCTACAGTTGCTATAGTCTCTTCATTACGTGCTGGATGTGGTCTAACCGGTCGAGTATCATCCACTTATGTAAATTGGGACTCAAATTTGCGAATGGTATTGGCGATAGCGGTTTCAGTAGGTCGATTATGCGCACCGTAAGTTCCTCGAATTCTGCGAAAAAACATTTCTCACAGAACGCTGATTTTCGTAATACAGCTTAACAATTTGGAGACGCTGTTGTGGTGTGAGTCTTTTCATGATGACTTGCCAAAGGATGTTGAACAAAAATGATAAAGCATTTTGATAGGAGTCATGCGTGATCTGTCAAAGGAAGCCTATTGAAAATCAAACCTAACGATGAATCATCCTATACCAAAGTTATAGTTACGTTATTCTTGCACGGAGCTGAAATTAGCCGGCTACTGAAACGTAGCTTAGCATTGCTTCCAACAAACTCTTTAATGCTAGTTTTTTGCATTATTCTGGCGTTTATTTCCCAAAGACGTGGATTTTATTTTCTTTTCTTCTCATCTGTACGCTGGATATGAATTCGTCTGGTGAACTTCTACCGGGTAGTTGCTGTGTATCAATACGTTGTTCATCACTACTAAATGACTTAACTTTTTCTGGAGGGACATATTCTGCTGAGGATGCCTCAAGACCTCTTTAATCAACAATAACATCTTCTTCAAGGGTTATCTAGATGAACAGAAATTCTGTTTACGTCCACTTGATTATTTTGATCACTGTCGCCAATTGTGCCCCAAATACCTTAAAAATTATTGCTTCGAAACAAAAGAGTAACTTAAATGAAGAGTTATCCAAAATATTTTGGTACTCCTTTTCCGGTCACCAAATCATCAGTAGGATTTCTATGTTCACAATATTCCATGTTTGTATTTTTATTGTTGTCGAAAAGTTCTTTTAGGTCACGATCAGTTCATCCGCATGGCTATAAATACCGTTGTTAATAGGTAAATTTATAATTATGTTCATCTTACTAAAGTAACTATATAATACGAGACATCCAGAAGTAAATTAAGTTGTGTCATCTGAATGCACATTGCTTACCTTTTCCACTCACTAGTGACAGTTAAATTGAATCTAGCGGTTCTACTATAGCTAAATCTCTTCTTCGTTTGTTTCTTCGTTGTATTTTATTTAATAAAGTTACTATTATAATAGCGCTGCACAATTCGAGGTTGTGGCTAAGGATAATATCCTTAGCATACCTAGAACCCGCACCAGCCGGGCACTCCACCCCAGAAAGCATTCTGAAGATAATAAGGCAGAGCAATTTGACCCTTCCGACTCATAACTGGAAAGTCGCAAAACTTGACGAACTAAAGAGCCCATATAGATGAATCCTTAACCCCCGCGCAGACTAAAGGAATGATTCGGTTAGGCTTCGAGTCAATTCACTTAAGGGTTTATAGAAAGGACGAGATGGTTTCTGATAAGCAACCTCTTCCTAATTTAACTGAAATTGCAAATTCAATCTTAGACCTTGGAACGTCGATATCCCTTTCACTAAGGGGATATGAATACCTACGGGATTCGAACCCACGACCCTCTGCTTGAGGAGTCTACGCATATACCACTACACCACAGCCACCCACTCTGTCGGAAATGAAAACCGATGACGAATTAAAAAGAGATCTTTAAGATCAAAGGATGAAGATTAACTCTTTAGCGCATGTTCAAAATCGGAGGACTCGAACAGCACCGTGGTGGAAGTTACTCTGGTAAATTGTGGCAATGACACTGTTTCTTCAAATTAATCTGCACTACTCAAAAAAGGCTTGTGCGGCATATTAAGTATAACTCGACTGTAGACTGCCAAAGGCACCTACTGGCTGGCATATCTTGGTCATGATCATGTGGGCCCTCTTCCTGCTGTTAACCTAGAAAAGGTGTTACTGGAAGCTGGAGGGCTAAAAACTGGCGTCATCATCGGGTTCGACGCTAACGCTCATCACACGGTATAGAGCAGTACCGACATCAGCGATAGAGGTAAGTTACGTTTTGATTACATTATAAGTACAGTATTAAGATCACTGTTTGCAACATTGGCAATAAGCCCACTTTTATAACAAGAAACCGAAGACCGACCGTCGCCGACATCATCACTCAAATGCTAAGGAACTAGATAGTATCGCCTGAACACTCATTTTCACACCACAGATACATCCAATTCCGGAATTATTGGAAAACTGATTGGCCAAAATACAGCGTAATATTCTTAAGTTCCCCGGGTAGCACCAACGAGTTTGACATGAAAGTCACCCTGGCTCTCAGTCAGGCTATGGCAGCTGCTTGCCCTCTTATTCAACCTAGAGGAAAGAAAAAACCGCACTGGGACTGCTCGGAAACGCTTGCAGAAAACTTTTCAACCTAGCAAAAGCACAAGAAAAGTGACTGACTGGGACTCATACAAAGAATCAATCAAAATATATAAAAAAAAAGAACTGAGGAAGGCAAAGCGACAAACCTGGAGGTCATTCTGTGACAAAATAATAGAAACCTCTGAGGCATCGCGGCTACGAAAAATCCTCGAAAAATCCTCTCTACAAATCGCAAAAAAACCGATGGCTCTTGGACAAGCTCACGTGATGAATCACTCAACCTGCTGCTGGAAACCTACTTTCCAGGTAGCTTCTTATTCGTGACAAGTAGAAACCACAAAAGGACCACTGTAACCGCAACTAAAATTCACAGTCTGATTACAAGAGACAAGCTGCTTTGGGCGCTGCATAGTTCCAAACCATACAAGTCTGCTGGTCCGGATGATATAATATTGGGTCATATACATAAAAAGTCTTCTCTGTTTTTTGTCATTAGATGGTGTTGGTGTCCATTTATCTGGAAATACTAATCTGATTGCATAAAACGAACACGTGTTCGAAAGGTGTAAAAGTTATACTGATTTGAATATCATTGAAATATCTGAAGAAATAGGCTATGTGATGCTTTATTACTATAAAAAAGCGAAAAACGCTGCAAAAAAATGCCGAAAAATTTGTGCAGTTTACGGTGAGAATGCTGTGAGCAAACGCCGGACCCAGGAGTGGTTTGTTCGAAAATTTCGATGTAAAAGATGCACATCGCACTAGTCAGTCTGCAACTAAAAAAGCCGATGAAATTTTGCAACTGATGGAACAAGATCGGCACGGATGCTGTCTGGAGATAGCGGAGGCACTAAACATTAACCGTATGACAGTTTGGAATCATCTTAAGCAGGCTACTCAAAGAAGCTCGATGAATCAACGCAAAGAAATTTAATTGACCGAATAACCATCAGCGAAACGTAACGAAATGAAACCATTTTTGAAACAATTCATTACGGGCGATGAAAACTGAATTAAATACGAGAATATACAACCCAAGCAATCACGGTCAATGGCTGGTGACCGACCACAAACGACTTTAAAGTCTGGATAGATGTTAAGCAAGGGTATGTTGAGTGTTTGGTGGGATTGGAAGGAAATTGCCTATTATGAGCTGTTAGAACGTGGCGAAACGATCTATTCAATCCTATACTGTGCACAACTTGACCGTTTGAATGAAGCTTTTAAGAAAAAGTAACCAGAATTGGCCAACAGAAAGGGAGTTGTCTTCCATCATGACAATGCTAGGCCACACACATTTTTGATAACCCGAAACAAATTGACGGAGCTTGACACGATGCATCCACCGTGTAGCCCCTACCTTGCACCCTCTGACTACCATTTTTTTCGGTCTTTGCAAAGACCGGTGGAAACGACTCTGCATTCACTGACTAGTTACATCGACCGAGCCCTATAATATAGAGAGTACATAATGGTCGTTTTGCTAGACATAGAGGGTGCTTTTAAAACGTCAACACATCCGCAATCACGACTGCACTGTCAACTCTGGAAGCAGACTACTCATTTGGGGAGTTGATCAGTCTTATGCTAAATTGCAGGAAAATTAACTCCAAACTGAGTGGGGCTTCTGCTTAATGATGTGTCAGCAGAGGTTCGCCGCAAGGTGATGTCCTTTCACCCCTTCTCTGGAACTTAGAGGAAGCGGGTGGCGTGAGGGTGATGGACTATGTCAATGACTTTGCCAGAAAATCCCTAATTTTTTCCCAAAAAACTAGTAAGATGAGAAATTGACTAGAAATCAAGAAGAAGCCAGCTTCTGCTAACAATTTAGTCTCCCTAACCACGGGGCCCTAACATCTTTCTTTCTCTCTGTATTCCATTTTCCAAAAAAACTTAACTCGTGCTCAAGTACTTAAAGTGTAGTCATACCCACTTAAGTATTACGTTCTTTGAAAAAAAATAAATAAAATTGTGGGTGGTCCAGGACTGTGTGACTAAATGACTGGCTCTGTGACTATTTGCAACTTGCACTTAGAAAAATATTCGGCTGAGAAGATTTACAGGTAGCATCACAAACTTGCACTCATGAATATCTTTCATATTAAAGAGTGTCTAGCGGAAAATTTTTAAGTTTAAGTAGTAATTGCCCGTAAACTAATAAGGTGATGCAATCGAGAGGAGTATCGTTCGACGTGCAAGATTTGCGAATTTGGCCATCGTGATGAGTCACTCGGCGAGAGCGTGCCGTGCGTCCGCAATTGAGTAATATGTGAACTGAGGTGATTTGTTGGTTCGTGCGCGTCGCACGTTTTGTACTCACTTCAATATTCAACGAGTAAGTAATAGGACAAGCACGAGCACGTCATGGGTTCAATAGTTTAGAGAAGAAGGGGCAAAGATTAACCAAAATCCTCTATTTTCTTTTCCTTCATAGCCACCATTAACACGCCCTCATATGAGCACCACCACATCACCATAGCAGACACATAAGCATAAACACTTGCTGCCTACCGCAGTAACATAGCAGCGCCTGTCAAAAGCACGGGCTCATGGTAGTGTGAGATTCCTACTCACTAAAAAACCTACCGTTTTCTTCCAGACTACGATTAAGTTTCCTTAACAAGTAGTTCGATCTTTTGTAAAATGTTCAGGTTTTTTTTAGGTAGCCCTTTAGCGAAGGCAGCTACTCTTTGCGTTAATTCATACAGTTTGACCTTACGGTGCTAAGTCGAACGGCCTTATTCTACGTAGTCGACGCATAAGGTTGGTCTCGTCCAATGTCCGGATTATCTCTGGGTTGCAGTGATGCACGAAGCGAGTACGCAGATTTCGATCAGAGCTTGCTACTTCGCCTTTTACGGTAGCAAATCGTAAAGAATATCTCTATTCCTTAGATACCATGGAGCATTCATGATTGCTCTCTGCGCTTTGTTCTGCAACTTTTGTAGAATACATATGTTACTTGATTTAGTACAACCCCAAAGTTGTATACCATATGTCCAACTCGGTTTGGGCACTTGCTTATACAGGGTGAGTTTTTTAACTTGAGACATCCAAATGACTCGAAAAATACGCGAAATCGCGAAAACGAGTTTGACCTTTCATTGCTCAGTCGTATTCCTCAATGGGGCACACGACTTTGTCTCAAAGGTCTTATTCATTCAGTACTAGATACCACTGCACTGGCACGCTTAAATCATTAATCGGTTTCCAACGTTGTTAGGGTGTTAGAAGCTCGAGATTTGTTTCGAGGAAGTCATTATTGCCTCGAGTGAAGTTAAAACTCAAAGAAATTTCAGATAGAGAAAAACTGTCCTAAACTTATCTGAGAGTGTATGATGTGCACTCTGCCCTTTTTTTCTATTTGAACGGAACTATACTTCATTTAGAAGATCGATATTTGTTTTGAGGAACTGATTATTATTAGTAACGCTTTCCAGATTAACAATGCAGTCTATTTCAATTCAAGAGAAAATTGAAATGATATTGATTTATGGAAAAAGTGGAAGGTACATCGATGGTGCTATTGCTCTTCACGCCCAACGTTTCCAGACCAGATACGAACGCGCGCTTCCTTTTATCGGGTTATCCAAAAATTCACTGGTGAAGGAATCGTGCAACCAAAGAAAAGGAATCGGTCAGATAGGGTGGCTGTTGAGGACAATGAAATAGCAGTGTTAGCTGCCGTTGCACACGATCCTCACATTAGCACTCGCCAAATATGTCGTGAATCAGGAATTTCTCAAACGACTGTCTGTAAGATATTACATCGGCATAAATACCATCCTTATCATGTTTCAATGCATCAAGATTTTTCTAGTGAGGATTTTCGCAACCGGGGTTTCTTTTGTCAATGGGCACTTTAGCAAATTGAACGAGACCCCGTTTTCTTCGCCAAGCTGTTATTCTCTGATGAGTCGATTTTCATCAATCACGGTACGGTCAATCGACATAATATGAATTACTGGGCTACCGAAAATCATTTTTAACGTGGTTTCAACATGATGGTTGTCCAGCCCATTATTCCCAAGTAGCCCGGGGCGTATTAAACAATGTTCACCATCAACGATGGATCGGACGAGGGGGTCCAAGGCAATGGCCTGCTAGATTACCTGATCTTATGTCACTTGATTTCTTCTTGTGTGGCTACTTAAAAAGTGAGGTTTACAGAAAAAACCCAACAACAGGTGAGGACATGAAAAGACGAATAACTAAAGCTTGCCGGAAGATTACGTCAGAAATACTTCTCAGTTCTGTTGGTTCATTTAGAGCGCGGATAGACAAGTGTATTGAAGTGAATGGTCACATTTTCGAGCATTTGTTGAAATAGTCTCGGGAAATAAACGTCGAAATGGGAAGAATTCAATGATTCAACAGCGGGAGGCAAGGGGACCCACTCTAATTAATCACCCCGAAGGAAACAAAATAGTGCTACGTCCATGTCGTTGTTTCTGGGTTATGCTAAGCGCAGTATGTAAAAACAAATGACAAACCTACGAGCAATACGACTGAGCAATGAAAATCAGGAATTATCATTTGAAAAATCAAAAGTGACCTTCGGTTGACCTTGAAAATGGGTCTCAAGATCAAACTCGTGGTCACCATCTTATGTCCCCTTCAGAACCTTGTGACTTTTGTCTGAAACATTTTTCGCGGTATCGCGTATTTTTCGAGTAATTTGGATGTCTTAAGTTAAAAAACTCAGCCTGTATAAAATGAGTTTGTTATATAAGCTTAGTTTGAAATGACTTCCAACAAGCCAATACATTTCTCTAAGCCTAATGTCGAGTTCTTCACGTTTCTTTTTAAAATGTCCAATTTAAAATTTGCACTTCAGCTTTGCGTCTAGAATTATTCCTAAATATTTTGCTTCGTTTTCATACGGAATTTTTATAAAATAAATAAATAAGGGTACATTATCTACCTTCTATTAGTAAAATTGACATGAGTTGACTTGGTCTCATTTAGCACGATTCTTCAGGTCTTCGCCCACTCAAACAACTTATTAAGAGCTCGTCAGAGTTTTATCGTCGAAGATCCTACCGTTTCGCCTGTGGCAAGAATAGCCACAGGTATATATAGCCTGAGGTATATATCTTGTGTACAGTAGGAATAAGTACGGACCAAGAACACTTCCTTGTGGCACACCAGCGTGAATGTCTTTTAATTCCGAGTATTCAGAACCATATATAACCCAAAACAGCCGGTTTTTAAGGTATGAATTTACTATTTTGCATAATTTGTGAGGTAAGATTTGCCTTAAGTTATACCTCAGGCCCTCATCCCATACCTTGTCGAAGGTGACACTTCGAGAAAAACGCTAAAGCATATTTTCTTTTTTCTCAGGCGTTTTCAATTTCATTTGTGATCCTATATACCTGATCATTTGTCGGACCCTAAAGCCGAACTGGTGATCCGAAATTAGTTCTCTCTTCACTTATACGTTTCAATGTTTTAAGCAAAAGAATTTCGAATACTTTTGAAGTTATCGGCAGGAGCAAAATTGGTCGATACGTTTTTTTGTCGTTAAGATTTTTCCCTGGTTTCGAAACCATTATAACTTCGGCGACTTTCCATTGACTGGGAACGTGTAAAAGTTTGAACATCAGATCGTATCCTGGAGTTTTACTTTTTTTCAACTTCGCTATTATTTGCCGAAGTTTACTCAGTGATACGTATTTTATTCTATAATTGCCAGGCCATGTACTGACATCGTGATCTTCAGTAAGTTGTCGTCCTTCGAACGGTTGGAAAGTTTTTTCCAAGTGTTCGGTAAATAAGTTTGCTTTCTCTACGTCTCCTTTTGCCCATTCGCCGTTCGTTATCTGTATTGGCGGAGAGTGCATTATCCGTTTCTTTTAAGACTTCATGGCTTTTCAGAGCGAGTAATTTGATGTTTTGTCGGCAGTCAAACTTTCAAGATAAAGTGATATTTCACGTTTCCTGAAATCCTGCAGCATTTACCTGAGCTTATTTGAAAGGTAGTTTAAATATGACTTGTGTAGGGGCGCACGTGATTTTTGCCACCTCTTTTGCGCTTTCTTTTTCTCACGTAGAAGCTTCTCGATGTCGTGCGGATATATTTGTCTTTTATTTCGCATCCATCCTCGTATAAAAAAGGTGTGTTATTCCGCGCAGCCCTTTGAATAGCCTCCAGAACTTATCGACTTCGTTTTCTATCTCAATGAGAGACGTAAGTGGTACGCTTAGGACAATGTTTTTTTTGCATTTTTTTTCTAAAGCCGTCCTAGTTCGTTTCTTTATTCGTTAATCTAGGTGCTCTTTCGATTTTAGAAATGTTCCTGCCGATTTTTAAATCTATCTGAGCCGAGTTCATAGCAATCTACAGTATTCGTGAGGTATGTAGGTATCACTTTTGCAGTAAAAGAGTCGACGAGGTCAGGAATTTTATTTGTGTCGGTAGGCCAAAGAAGTCCAAAACACGTTTTAGACTTGCATCTGCCTTTCGCTGAGATGCATCTTGAGCCCCAACATGTATGTTTCGCGTTGAAGTCGCCACCGAGGATAAAATTTTTCCATCCTATATCACGGAGGGAAATAACAGGATGCTATATTGTAGTCTAAGTGATTTTTTTTTTACAGAAATTGAACTTACGAGTATCTGCATAGATTCGAGCGCTATTATCATGTTCTTGGTGTGCCTAATGCAATCTTTGATATAAAGAGAGGATCCACCTCTCGCGCTTTCCGAAGGGTGGTAGCCAGAGTAGTCCCTTTTTTTAGGTCTAGCTCCGTTTTTTAAGTGGGTTTCCGGAAGCAAACATATGTCAAAATGGTTTTTTAGAAGAAAAAATTTTTTTTTCCTTTCTTGAATTTTTTTTTGGGTTTAGACTCGAGCTTGCTTAATTTATCAAACAAGAGTTCGTTGATTTTGTTTTGTTCTTCAAATCTGCCTAGAATTACTGTAAGTATTTGATATACCGGATCTTCCGCGACAGAGTCTAGCTTATTTGCTTGTGACGCGATTTCAGCGTACGATCTCGCGCCATCTGGTACAGAGTTTTTCATTGCACTTGTTCCCTTCAGGCTATCTTGGGTTGTTTTATTTCTTGTTTCTACCAGTTGCTTTTTGGTGACTCTCTTATTTGTATTGAACACATCAGTTTTAGGGTGTCTCGTCATCTGGTCTATACGAACCGAATTTATAAGATTTGTTCGCCTCTTTTATATTTATTTGGCGATGTCGCAACCTCGGTAGTTTGCTGGGTGATTTGCCGTACAGTTTGCGCAAATCGATTGGGTTTGCTTGTTTACATTGCACACTCCCGAGAGGTGCATGCCTGCGCATTTTACGCACCTTGGGTCTTTTTGACAATACGCTTGCGTATGGTTGTATTTCATAATCATCAACGTCGGTAGAGATGCCAGAACATGTGGCTGAAGTTTGACCTCAAATTATGGGAAACCCGCGTGAATCGATAAGGAAGATTGCGGCCTATACTAGAATAGAAAAAGATCAACGGTGCACGTTATTTTGCAGTTTTTCAACGAAAATGATTATTATTTACGAAAAACCTTAGTGAGGACGATGCTGGAACGTTTGCGAATAGTACGAACGCTTGAGAAGATTGGCGAATCACATTTTTATATCAATGGCTGTGTTAATGAACTAGAACATGAGATAATGGTGCCACCACTCCACACATAGCTAGAGTCTTAAAGGAGAAAATGTGGGTAAATTTTCTCAATAAAGTAATCAGCGAGTAGGAAAGCATATCCTGCGCACCTTGATCACCGGACCTTACACCGTCTAACTGTTTTTTAAGGGAATACCTTAAATCGAGCCCAATAAGAAAATATCTGCCATTGAATCAACATTTTTCTACCTCGTGGTCAGAAATTTAAGAGTCCGATTGTAAGAGTGTGTTGAGAGGAATTGACGGCATTTAGACGATATTGTTTTTAGAACATAAAATCCGCATTGTCAAACTCCATTTTGTATAGTAGTTTTTTTTTTATATTTAGTATTAAATTTGCAACATTTCCTCTGGACACCCTGTACGCTCAAGACTTTGAGTTAATTTACTGAAGCTGCTTGTTCCGACAGTGCTGAGGAACAGACAGATTTCTCCATATCTTTCTTCTTTTAACTTCTGCCACTTTGCACTTAGATAAAACATATATTGAAGAGTATTTAACTTCTTTTTTCTAATTTATTTACTCACCTCTTCCTGATATTAATTCCGGTGGCAATTTTGGGTATTTTCTCCAACCCAACTATGACAACTTTCCCATCTTACGTAAGGGTCCCATACTTCCACCTGGGAACACGATCGGCTTGAGAATTCAGAGTACATAGCTGGAATGCATACAAATGATATTAGCAGCATTGCAATTTTTTTGCGACACCATATTCCCCATAGACGGAAGACATTGAGTTTGAGGTTACACCTATTGCCGCAAAGTAAACTCAGTATGCACTGCAAAGAAACAAGGTACTTGACATATTAATGGTGGATCAAAGGCGAATTGGTCAACGAGAATTACCATGGCACGTTGCAGTAATTCGCATACGTGCGAATTGCCCCTAGATGCCCGGGATACCTAACACAAACCCCACACTGTGGCATGACTTAAAGCGCGATAGTCGACTGTGATTTCAAATTGGTCATCATAATAGTAATTTGCTTATGCAGCTGCTTTTCCTAATACCTTAAAAAAAAAAACACAAAATTATGTAAAAAACGGCTTTGAAAACGTATCTACGTGCATTATTAAGTTAGATATATGTACTTGTATGTACCCATTCATAGATCAGATATGGTACCGTTTTTTAAGCGTTTATTCACACCAATTAACTATGGAGAGTGCACAGCTATCACATAACGAATTAATTCCAGTCACGATCTAGTGGTAGACAAAAACTATCTCTGTATCTCAACAATGTTGCGTACGTGTATATGTCCTCTAGGAAAGGAGAGATTTATAGGACAACAAGTTCTATATGTGGCATGGCAGGGTGAGCTCAGCCTTAAGAGTGCAATGACAGATGAAGTGAAATGTCAACTAGAAAATCTAATCTTTGCGCGTGTGTTGGACGTCATTGTCGCGTGTAGTGAGTGTGTCCTCGTTTTTTGTACGAACGGTAGAGCTGATGAACTTTTCTTTAGATAATTTCCGTCATGACGAGGAGATATGAAGATTGTATAAATACTTGCATTTGGTATGTTATATCTCTTCTGTGGTGTTGTTGGTGTGCTGTGACATTTTTCGGGGCGGCCACATGCCAAGCTAATTGTTTGAAGTGACGACTGTTGGATAACAGCAAGTTTTCAGATTTTATATAATGCTGTTTACCATCACAAATTGACAAACGTTTTACCAAGCCGTTGCCCCTTGGTAATATCTTTGGTTTGAGGAAATTGTTGATTGTAACTTTGGATTGCAATTAATTTATCGACGACATGCTATGTTGTTTGTAGCACTTATGTTGATTATGATAAGTTTAAAGTGAAAGGACTCAAAAGATCAGCAGATAAATTCGTGAGATAGAATTGAAAAGCTGAATTTGTGCTGTGAAAAGACAATACCGGATTGGGTTTAGGATTTCGTATCAGTTTATCATTTAGGATTCGAATTTAATGAAAGAATGTTTCAGGAGTAAATGTAAATATTTAAAAGCTTAATAAGTAATTGTACAAACGATGCCTTTTCAAATCATTGAATTTAAGGTTCAGAATTGCAATATTTACTACTTGTCTGTGGTGACATCCGCAGGAAAGCGATCTTTCCGTGGCACATTGCTTTTAGAGGTTTTGATGACGCCGTCAAGAATCATTGCTAGTCTTAACCAGAGTTAACCGAGAGTCTTGTTAATCACTCCAAAAATCCACTTCTTGTCAGTATGTATTGTCGCACGAACACCGGTTGTTCAACGGAAAACCTTAAATTCGCGGTCTTCTTATATGTTGTCAGTAGGTATTGTCGCATGAACACCGGTTGCTCAACGGAAAACCTCAAATTCGCAGTCTTCTTCATCTCGAATTTGCTTCGAGATCCCGAAAAAAAAAAAACGGAGAGTAAGGTTCGATGTTGCCTTCTATGAAATCTTTCCGCTGAAGATATGCCACTATAATCCGGTGCTGAACGGTAGGTCGACAAGAATGTTGCCAACGCATTATCTCCTTGCTTGTTGTCCTCCATGATATTGAGGAAGCTCGTTTTGAATGTCCGAACCATCCTCTCTGGTTCTGAAGTTATATGCCAAATTGAGTGATTTCGGCAAAACTGCTGGAACTCACCCAAAGTGAATTGTGTGCCATTATCAGACACTATCGTTTTAGGTAGTCTTTCAATTGCGAAAATTGATTGTAGCCTGGGATATCGTAGAAGACATTCGAATCACGTAGGGGAATTTCGATTTGGAGTCTGCTACAATTAACCACATAGATTTTTGAAAAGGCCCAGCAAAATCGATGTGGCTGCGCTCCAAAACTTCATCCGATGAGGGCCAGCTTGTGTATTTTCTGTGTCAACGACTAGCGTTTAGTTGGCAGGCGGCGCACTGTTCCTCCGCTTAAACAGGTTTGCGAGATAACTTCATTAATATTGGGTCACTAACAATATCTTTGGGCCATTTGCTTCATGCGGGTGACTCCCCAATGGCTTTGATGTAGAATCGCTAGTACCTTTGGTTGCAGCGGTTCGAGTATTACTACTCACAAACTTTTGCTTTGGAAGAGAAGAATGTAAGTTCACACATTCAGGCAAAGCTTTCTACGAAAATATGGCAACAAAACATTTTCAGTTGGTGTTAAGCGATTTGGTCAACCATTCTGAACGTACGCAATAACTTTCTTATCATGGGCCTAGAAATTACTCCAGCATTGATGGGGAAATCTTTCACGATCGACAAATGTTCCTCATCTAATTGATGACAAGACTTATCCGGCTGGTCAAAATCGTTATCGGGACCAATTAGCAAACGCGAAAGGGAATCCGCATTTCCGTGTTGCGTCGTTAAATGGTAGCGTATCGTGTAAGTGTAACCCATTAAAATGATTGCCCATCTTTGAAGTCGCTGAATGGTCATATAAGGCAATTTTTTTTAGCAAAATATAAAATAGAGAGATTCCTTCTCAATCTGACTTTATCTTCGTTACACCTCATCCAATGTCTTTGATGCAAAAGTGATCGGCTTTTCCGTTCGATACGGGTAGATATGGGAGATAACCGCACTGATGCAATGCGATGAAGCATGCTTTGTTTTTAATAGATCCAAAGAGCGTTGTTGATCCTTTCCCCACACGAATTTCTCACTAGTAGCGCAAAGTTTATTCAGAAGAGCTGTTAAGTGGGCAAAAATTCTTGATAAATTGATTGTAATAATTATATTGACCGATGAAAGCCCCGAGGTCTTTGGCATCTCTCGGTGTTGGCAAATCCCGTATGGCTTTAACCCTCGATTCCGATGGTTGTATACCAGTTTGGTCAATGGTATGGTCTAAGTACTCGATTTCGGGTTTTGCGAATTTGCGCTTATCAAGTCGACACCGCAGGCCATGATGCTCTAGTCGTTCGAGGAAAGTTGGAAGATTTCGTACATGCTCGTCGTTGGTACGTCTATATGCACTGACGTCATCAAGATAGGAAACGCAAAAAATCCAAATCAGCAGTCAGCTGTTCCATGTATCTCTGGAAAATTCCTGTCCAAAGGCTAAGCGCTGGTATTCAAAAATACCAAACTCAGTATTGACAACGCACATCTTTCTCGACTGTTCGTCTAAGGGAATTTGAAGGTACGCATCGGACAAATCAATATTTGTAAGGTACCATACTCCTTGTAATTTATGAAAGTGTTCTTCAATGCGGGAAACAGGATGATGATCTATTTACAGTTGTGGATTAATTGCGATTTTAAAATCACCACACATGCGCAAATTCCCGTTTGCCTTTTTACCGACCACGATGGATCCTGCCCGTTGGCTCGTTTCCACAGAACGCAAGGTATTTAACTGTCGCAATCGCTCGATCTTATAATGAACGTCCTCTTTTTGAGCAAATGATACAGGGCGGTACTTAAAATACCTGGGTTGGCTGTTTAGTTTCAACGTAAGACGCGCTACAATGTGTTTATTGCAACCCAATCTGGGCGTGAAAACTATCTTGTGCTTATTTGCACAGAGACATGGCCTCAGACACCAGCTAATCTCTGGATTCTGACGTAATTTGCAGTACGGCTTTTTCTTCTGCAGAATGTTACTGTAAACCAAATGCCTGAAACCAATCCAAACCCATTATGTTTGCTCCTCGAGGTACGTCGGAAATAATTAGTGGTAGGATGCATGTTTTTGTTTTCTACAGGACACTGACAATTATTGTTCCTGTTATAGGTACGCTCATTTCCACATGCTCTTTAACACAAACATTTTTTGGTATTTTGATCAGTCTCTAACTCTGCCGAAGAAACACTGTCGGCTACCATGTTGATTGAGTGAGCAGATCCTGTCTGTCTAAGGCGCGAGCCGTCTGTCCTGTCTGGCACGCCTTCTTTCTCGACTTTTAGATCGATGGCGTGCTGAGGAACGACCATTGCCACGCAATGTCAACAAGCAAACGCTACTAATATAGCCATGACGTTGACAGATACCACACAATTAGTCCAAGTGTTTGCACTGATTCCGGTTGTGTATGGTGTCCACAAAATGATTACGAATGACCGTAAAGTGAAGTTGATCGAGATAGCTGAGGCTCTGAAGATATCAAAAGAGCTTGTTGGATATATCATACACGAATATTTGGACATGCGAAAGCTCTGTTCAAAGTGGGTGCCGCGTTGGCTCACAGTTGACCGAAAACAACAACGTGTTGTTGATTCAGAGGAGTGTTTAATGCTGTTCGACCGCAATAATGCCAAATTTTTGCATCGGTGTGTGACAATGGATGAAACTTGGCTCCATCACTTTACACCAGATTCAAGTCGGCAGTCAGCTGAGTGGTGAGCAGAACGAACCTCGTCCAAAACAACCGAAAACTCAACAGTCGGTTGGCAAGGTTATGACATCCGTATTTTGGGATACACATGGAATAATTTTCATCAACTATCTCCAAAAGGGGCAAACTATTAACAGCGACTCTTACATTGCATTGTTGGAGCATTTGAAGGACGAAATCGCAGAAAACCGGTCGCATTTGAAGAAAGGAAAGTGCTGTTTCATCAAGACAATGCACCGTGTCACAAGTCGATGAAAACGATTGCAAAATTCAACGAATTCGGCCACGAATTGCTTCTCCACCCACCGTTCGCAGATCTCAAAAGAATGCTCGCCGGAAAGAGATTTAAGAACGATGAAGAAGTAATCGCCGAAAAAGAGGCCTATTTTGAGGCTAAACCGAAATCGTACTACAATACAAAATTTGTATCTAAAAATTGAAAAATCGTTCCAGTCAGTGTATCGCCCTCGAAGGCAACTATATTGATAAATTAAGTTGAGTTTTGCAAAAATTTTGTGTTTTACTATTGGGTATATATATTAATTCGTGCGGTTTTTTTTTCAAAATTTGAACGTTTATTTAAGAAAAACATGTACAACAGTATTATTCAATGTATTGCCCATCTGAAGCTATGACTTTTTCCCATCTTTCTGGCAATTTGTGGATCCCATCCCAAAAGAACTGCGCCGGCTTGGCAGCCAAGAATGAATCAAGCCAATTTTTGATATTCAGCTCTGATGTGAACCATATTTCAGTGAGGGCGTTCTGCATCGACCGGAACAAATGGTAGTCAGAAGGGGCAAGGTCTGGGCTATAAGGCGGGTGGGGTAAGACTTCCCATCCACCGTTTTCCAAATAGTTCTTAACCGGAATAGCAACTTGGGGCCGATTGTTGTCATGATGGAAAATTATTGCCTTGTGTCTGGTTGCATATTCGGGGCGTTTTTCGGCTACTGCGCTCTTCAATCGGATTAATTGTGTTCGGTAGCGTTGTCTATTGATGGTTTCATCCTGTTTTAGCAGCTCATAATACAGCACACTCATCTGATCCCACCAAATACAGAGCATTACCTTCGCGCCATGGATATTCGTTGGCCGGGTTTCACATATGATTTTTTGCACTTGGGGTTGTCGTAATGGATCCATTTTTCATCACCAGTAACAATCCGATGCAAGAATGACTTCCTTTTGTGGCGTTCCAGCAGCATTTCGGACATGCAAAATCGCCTTTGGACGGCTCTCGGCTTGAGTTCTTGTGGAACCCAATTTCCTAGCTTTTGAATATATCCAGCTGCTTTTAAACGTTTTGAAATGACTGCTTGAGTGACACCCAAAGATTCTGCGAACTCTTCTTGTGTTTGGCAACAATCTTCATAGAGTAATGCTTCCAGTTCTTCATCTTCAAACTTTTTTGGCTGTCCAGGGCAGTAATGAAGAAGAACTCCCCGCAAAAACACTTTCACAAAGTTCAACATATTTGAGTGAAAAAAAAAAATTATTGTTGTTTACGCTTCAAATGAATGACATATACTGAAATGACGTACAATGACAATAGCTTTCCAACGCATGTTCCAATGGAATAATAACAATGGAATAATACAAGTGGAATGGGTATGCTGTAAGGGACAAACTTCTTTTCCAACTCTCGTGAAGATACTTACCTTAGCACTTGTAGATGAGAGTAGAAGTTGCTCGATAGGAATAGACTAGTGCGTTAGATCTAATAAAATAGTGTACACGAAGAAAAATTAATGTATCACAGTGCGAGTATCAATATTAGTGCTAACTAGCAAAGCGGTGTCCTACAGTAGTTCGCCCTTATGCAACCTGTTTCAAATATCCTTAATTTTACCCTCCACGTTCTTTTATAAGCTGAATATTTCATAGAATTTTTTGACGTCTTCTTGCCTTCAGATCAGGATAAAATATATGTCAATATTGTATGTAACATTTATTGTAACGGCCTAAATCTCCGTATATACTCGTACGCATGTGCAAATCTACATGTACATCTACATGTTTGGAGAGAGATATTAAAAAAAAAAAAAAAAAAACAACTTAGACTTAACATACAAATTTTCTCCAAACAAATACTCACAGTAAAGTGTTTGACATAAGTATATTCACAAAAACCCATAACAATTCATTACATCCAATTTCACGCATTTACCACTACTGCGGTTTGAACTCTTGCAAGAACTTCTTGTAGCAATGCATCACTTTCCGCTGCAATTGCCATTAACAATTCTTTACTACCGGATAAATGTGTTTCTTTTTTTTCAGCACTTTAAGACATTTTTTTACTCAAGTGAAACTTTGCTTAGGGAATAGAGAAAAAAAAATACATCTTCTCCGATGCATGAATCCGATAAGAATTGAACTTGCATTCGATTGTACCTCTCCTACGGTGGACTTAGCTCGCGAAGCGAGAATACTGCATACTGACTGTAGCGACATCACCATCAACCTGTAAATGATGCAGAGTTCCACTTAAGTGGCTTCACAGTGCATAAGTAGAGCGTATCGCATGGGAAACCTGGGCAGATGTACCGATGCATGGAAGTTTATTGCATGACATTGCAAAAAGTGTAGCTCTTCCCACGCCAGCCCCTATAAGAACTCATATCCTGCTGCTGCCTAAGAGGAGCAAGGTAACCACATCCGAAGACTACTCAGGTGTGAATTGAATTCGATTGCATTAGAAAAGCGAAGAGCTCAGTCTGGTTGTATGAGTTCGATTCAGAGCTGAGATTGTATCTAAAGTTGCAGTAGCGTTCGTCTTCTATCGCATCCAGACTTTATTGTTCCGATGTTCTTTCAGCCGTGAATATAGTTGCAGACGCCGTTTTCTTAGCCTCTGTGTATGCTTCGTGACAAGTTGTCTTGTTGTTCTTCATAGTTGCTTTCGAGTTTTGCAGAAATTTTATTTCCATTCGAAGAAAGGAAACGCAATGTATAGGTATTCGAGGGGTCTTTACCACTTCTCAGAAGAAAAGGCCTATGAAATATGTAATTTGAATTAATATGACAGGTTGGGCATGAGTAAGTTCACTTTAATGAAATGCGTTTAAGTGAACATTCGTAACTGAATTTCTGATCCAGGTGTCAAGATTGCTTGTCCTGAAATGTTAAAAAACGCAGTTTATTGCATTTTGACAAAGCTTTCAGACAATTTATTTATTTATTTAATTTTATTATTATTATTGAGTTTGGATATACATAATATACTTCTCAACCTCTGTGAAGTTGGAAATTCTTTATTCCATGCTGTGCCAAAGGGATTCGGCTCTGATGGGGCGTAGACCATGATCTAGGCCTCTATTGTTAGCTCCTCGCGCCACCACCCAATATCCATTTCTGATTGTTATTATTTATTGATTCATAGTTGCAGAATTTTTCTGACAATGTTTCATGTGTCCAACAGTACCGATTTTCGGATCGGCCATTCAATATTGTGTTGATTCAGATTTCTACTCATATTTTTCGCGACAAGGCCCGTTGTCGAAATAACTACTGGGGTTATATCTACCCGCTTCATACTGCACATGGCGCGCAAATCAATGGCTAAGGGAGTGTATGGATTGAATATCTTTGTGGAGTACGTGGTTTGTAAGTTACGATTTAGCGTGATTGACATATCAAAGATATCTATCCTTTGTGAAACAGAAATCCGTTCGCTTGAATATGCTATTCAGTGGTTATTGATGGGTCCCAGTACAGCTTAAAAAGGGGAGGCTGGTACTTGTAATATGATGTATGATGTTGGATCAGGCCATTTTTTTATTTTTGATGATTAGCTTGATAACATTGTTGTGTTTGTACATTTAGTTCTGTGAAGCTAGGGCGCTGCATCCTGAAATTATATGCTCGATCGTTTCTCTATTTTCTCCGCACCTCGTACATCTTTCATCTACAGCTTTCCTAAGCATGAACTTTCTGTAATTGCATGTTTTAATAACTCTGTCTTGAATGCCTATTACAAATCCCTCAATTCCAGAGAAAAAATTCTCCCGTATAAGACATAAGTTGGACGCCTCTTGGTTTATATGGTCTTGGCTGAGCTCATTGGGATGGCTTCCATGTAGAAGCTTTACTTTCTAAGACAGAATTAGTTCATCTTTTGTTTTGACGGTGTCAGGATAAGTTTAAGGGCGTGAAGTTATCTTCAACCAGGGAAATGATCCTTAAAAGCAGTGATCAACTACCAAGTATGTACTGTCGTACGTTAAAGCATTGCTGATGGTGTAGATTCGCAATGTTCACGATTCCTCTTCTACCCATTTTTTGAGATAGAGTTATCCTTTCTATGGAGCTCCACGGGTGTTAGCTGTTGTTATCTGGCATATCAAGGCATATCAACCCCAAAGAAGAGTATTAAAAAGGGAATAGCCCAGGTGTTTCTTCCGTTAAGGTTTAATTTCAAAATAGTGTTCATCCATATTTAAATTTGTGCGGTAACTCTAGACTTGATAACACAGTTATTTATTTCTCTGAGTTGGAGAAATTCAAGATATTTTTACGATGTCTCATGCTGTAAATCTTCAACGGCTTGTTCTTGGTCGATTGGGAAACCTTCTTCACCATTTTGCATTTTCCCATGCCGAATTCTATCTGAATGTCTGTGTTAAAGCTTTTCACTACTTCTATCGAATGATAGTTTTGCTCTATTTTTGGCGTAAAGCTTTACATCGTCGACATGTAATAAATGATTAAAAGAAAAGTCATAGGTTTTCGTTTTGATAACAAAACCGGCTTTTATTTTGGCCAACATTTTGCTGAGAGGATTGAGACCTATGCAAAATCAGACAGGGCTAAGAACATAGCCTTGAAAGATTTCGCATCTAATGGGGATTGATTTGCTGGGACCATTTGGGCATAGTTTCGTATTCCATCCTCCCATTATGGAACTTAAACAGCTTACTATGACTGGATCGATCTTATAAACTACTAGTATTTCTAAGAGATACTTGTAATCAATAAAGGCCATTTCGTTTTTTTAATATCAGGCCAGTTATTATGGAGTGAGTCTTTGCAGACCATTGTATGTCTGATACAGCCTTTCTGTTCATCTGGTATCAAGTTGTTAATGTTTCAATGGTAATAAATTCTATTGAATAGAATTTTTGTCAAAGTTTGTATGTTGTACAAGACGATATTTTGAAAGGTTGTTGCAAGGTTTTTCTTTGGCAATTAAAAAGGTCAATCAACTAGTGTGAAAACTTGGTGGCATGATTTTGAGCTTCAGGTGATCAGTAAGCGAAAAGCTAATTTAGCCAAATATTATGCAAAATGTGTCTAACTATTGTTTTTCTGTTTAATTTATTTTTAAAAAGTTTCTGGTTAGGTGAAAGGTATGGGGTATTACAGCTTTCTGCACAGCATCTTTTATGTATTGTTTGAACCCTAGTCTTTTAATATCCTCTCTTAGCTGCATGTCGATTATTCATTCGGTACTGATGATGATTGGTATAATCTAAATTTCCTTTAAGTTCCAGGCTTATTTTTTTTCTTCAGTCAACTCGGCATATCTGCTTCGTTTTTCGTTCTAGGTACGACTAATGGTTCTGTTAGCTGGAATCGCCACATCGCCCTTGTGCTTCTTTTTATTGATGATTGTGTTGTCAGAGTGTATTGTACGATGAAAGTAGATGTTGGTTTTCTCATTTTTTTCTACCAGTCAGGGTACGTATTTGTAGTAAGATATGTTTTCTACTAGCAATTTATATTCTTCAACGTTGTTATGTCTTTTCGTATACTCTCTTTCAACAAGGCATATACAGGCTGATATGATGTGATCTATCGTATCTGGTTGGGTCCCACATCTACATCTGCATGTTTGGGTCTTTCATTACATGTTTCTTGTAGTTCTGTTGTTCCTTTTTCCATTCTATTTGTTTCCTTTGATCTTTGTCAATTGCTAGTCTTTTGAAACCCCCAGATCGCTTCAATAGTGTTAGATTTTTGTCTGTTTCGTTCATGACTTTTACAAGATTTGATCTTGTAGATTTAAGGTGGAAGTAATTCCTAAGTGACTGGATCTGGTTATCATGAAGTATTTGCAGGTCTATAAGACCTCTGCCTCCTTCCTTCCTGGATGTGATAATTGTTTCACATGCTGATTTTGGGTGGTGAAGTTTATAAAATGTTAATATTGTTCGAACTTTTCTTTCCAACGCTTGGTAATCAGTGGTACTCCATTTAATTATACCGAAGTTATATGTTACTATAGGGATGGCACATGTATTAATAGTTTTATGAGGTTGGTTTTCGCTATTTTACTAGGGCGGTCGTAGTTGTTTAGAAATATCACTGTTTTGGAAAGTACGCAGTCTATAAAGCATATGTTTCAGGTTTGAAAGCGCTACGTTGTTTAGTATTTCTTTGGCAGCCATCAATAGTGAACTTTGTCAGTGAATTTGTGAAAATGGAGAAAATTGGTCATCGTTACTATAGGTTTTTCCAATAGAGACTTGACAACTAATCATCAAACTGTCACTGCCAATTAATTCAGTAAACTCAAAATTTTCAAAATGGTAAAGTTCACTAACGAGCTACGTTCTCCGATTGGGTTCTGGAGAAGATGCGCCAAGATGATGAATTTCATCACAAAATCATCTTCAGTGACGAAGCTCATTTTTGGCTCAATGGGTTCGTCAATAAGCAAAATATGCGTTATTGGTCGGATGAAAACCCACATGTGCTTCATGAATCACCACTTCATCCACAAAAAATAACTGTTTGGTGCGGTTTGCATGCCGGCGGCGTTATTGGGCCATATTTTTTCGTCGACGATAACGATCGTCACGTTACTCTGAATGGTCAGCGTTATCACGCCATGATCACCGATTATTTTTAGCCCGAATTGGAATATATGGACTTGGACGACATGTGGATCAACAGGATAGTGCCACAAGCCACACAGTACATGCTACAATCGATTTATTGAAGAGTAAGTATGGTAAGCGTGTTATTTCAAGACATGGGCCAGTTGATTGGCCTCATTTGTGCAATTTAACGCCGCTTGACTATTTTCTGTGAGGCTACGTTAAGTCATTGGTTTATGGCAATACGCCGACGACGTTGGAAGAGCTCAGAGCCAACATTGAACGCGAAATAGCGGCCGTTTCGGCTGAAATGTGTGGCCGATTCGTTAAAAATTGGGTCCGCGGTGGCCATATGAATGAATTGGAGCTCCATTCATGAATGCTTTGATTGTACTTCAAGCAAATAATAAAGTTTTTGACATATCTGAAATGGTTTGCCTTTTATTTAAAAAAAAAGTTGTCAAATCGTTATTAGAAAACCCTATATATGTGATACAATACTTTTATTTGAAAGGCCTCAGCTTAAGCAATATAAAAGCTGAATTGGATTCTACTCTTTGTAAGTCTGCTCCCCCGTTTCCAACAATAAAATTTTGGGTTGCTGAGTTTAAACGAGGCCGTACAAGCTGCCAAGACGAGCATCTCAGTGGTCGACCAAATGAGATGACGATTGTAGAAATGGTGAAGAAAATCCATAAAGCGTTACTGGATGATTGTCGACTGAGAGTGCGCGAACTAGCAGACATCGTAAGCACTTCAAGAAGTGCGGTAAATCTCATATTATTTGAAAATTTGGACATGAGAAAGCTGTGTGCAAGATGGGTGCCGCGTTTGCTCAGACTCGAGCAAAAACAGTGTCGTGAAGATGTTTCAATTGTAAATTACAAAGTAAAATTTTTGCGCCGTTTCATAACAATAGATGAAACATGGGTTCAACAATTTACACCTGAGACAAAAGAACAATCAAAGCAATGGATTCAAAAGGGAGAACCGGCTCCAAAGAAGGCGAAGACCGTTTCATCTGCAGGCAAGGCCATGGCGTCGATTTTATGGGATGCACATGGGATAATTTTCATTGAATATCTTAAAAAAAGGGAAAACTATCAACAGCCAGTATTATGCGAATTTATTGCAACGTTTGAGCGAAGAAATCAAGCCGCATTTGGCTAAGAAGAAAGTGTACTTTCATCAAGACAATGCACCAGCCCACAAGAAAAAAAAAATAAATTAAATTTTGAATTGCTGCCGCATGCACCCTATTCGCCAGATTTGGCCCCCTCGGAGTATTTTCTGTTCACAAACTTGAAAAAATGGCTCAGTGGTGAAAGATTTTCCAGCGATGAAGAAGTGATGTCGGCAGTTAATGGCTATTTTGAGGAGCAAGACAGTTCTTTTTATAAAAAGGGTATCGCACTTTTTGAACATCTCTGGGAAAAGTGCATATAGCTGAAAGGCGATTATGTTGAAAAATAATTAAATTTTTTTCCAAAACTTTTTTGTTTTTTTTTTTTGGGTCGTACTTCGTGTTGGTTGTACTTCTGGGACCGCCATCGTATGTATGCGTGATTAAAGCTCTCTAGTTAGGTTGTTATCAACCGATTTCTTATCGATGCAGTTATTTTGTACCATGCCCAAGTATACACAAAATTCATTTACTCCCATTTCTTTAATATTCTGAATATCTTGGTCTTGTGTTTTGGTCACCTTACCTCTGGATGTACCATACAAACTGGCTTACATTTATGTCATTATTGAATGCTGAAACTATTTTAATTAGTTGATTTAGGTGTTTTTTTGATGATGCATAGATCCTAAGATCATCCATATATAGAAGGTGGTTCAATATTTCTTCTAGGTCTGCGTTGGTTTTGATCTTTGTCCTTTGCAAAGAGGTTACTAAAAGGATTAAATGTAAGACAAAACCAGAGAGGGGATATGCAGTCTCCTTAGAATATACCACACTTATTTTTGATATCTGATGTTCGGATCTGTTCAGACTGTGATCGTATTTCAATATTCGTTCTCCAGTGTTCAATGCTGTGTTTTCGAAAATTTTTAATACTTTGACGGATTTTATAAATTACCATTACTTTGATTAGCCAGGTATGTGGAACATTATCAAAAACCTTCTAATAATCGATGAAACATATGTGCAGGCTCTTACTACGGCTTGTTGTATGTTCTGGAAGAATTTGGTCGATAGTAAGCTGTTCTTTGCAGCTTTTTGTATTTTTACTGCATCCTTTCTGTTCATCGCATAGTATATTGTTGTGCGTTACGCAGTTGAGGCAGATGGTCATAATTTACAAAGTTGGTAGGTATGTAATTGGTCTTCCATTTGCAGGGTTCTTTCAAAGTCTTTGCCTTTTGGTAAAAGGTATTTCCAGATAAGTATAAAATGGATTTTGTAGGCATTTATTCAATAGCATAGTAAGCTTTTTGTGCAAAGCTGGCAGCCTTTGGATCAAAAATTTTGAATCTTATCCAATCCTGGTGATTTTCATTTATGGGTTTTGGATATAATTTGTTTAGGTTAATGTATCGTAAAACGATGAAATGCCATATCTTCCATAGAATAATTACTTACATTCAGCATTTTTGTTGTGTGTTGCTTGGTTTGACCATAATGAAGACCAGTAATGCTCTGTTTCTTCCTGGGTTCGTAATTTGTCTTCGCCAGGATCCGCTTTGGTTTTGAGCTTCACGGTGTCCGTTACTTATAATGCGTTTAAATTGTTGAGTTCGTATTGTGAATGCCTAATATGTCTTTCGTAGTCTTCTTGAATGGGTTTCGCTTGTACATACCGTATACTTTTTCAGTTTTTCTATATCACTTCTTAGTTTCTTTATTTTTAGTGCGATTCTATTAAGCCTCAACTTTTCTCTAGATTCCCTTTGTCTTTTGTCTACATAAATTTTGAATTTTGTACCAGAAAATGATGGCTTGCGGAAAGCATTAATTTTTTGTTTTCTATGAAGAAAAGTGCTGCGAAGTCGCACTGAATGTTTGTCGAGGTATATGGTGATCATGCTCTATCAGAAACAACATGCAAAAGATGGTTTCAACGGTTCAGGGATAACGATTTTGATGTGAGAAATAAAGAACGCGGAAGACCGCCAAAAACGTTTGAAGACGCCGAATTGCAAAAAATATTGGATAAAGATGACACTTTGAGTCAGATACAAATGGCAGAAATGTTAAATGTTGCACAATAAACAATTTCTGGAAAATGGGTGACACATGAAATGAAAGAAAGACAGAGGGAAAACCGAAAAATCACTTGTGAAATGTTGCTTCAAAGACACGGTAAAAAATCAGTTTGTATCGAATTGTTACTGGCGATGAAAAATAAATTTATTTTCAGAATCCTATTGGGTCTATAACTTAATTCGTTCGTGCGGTTTGCTAAGAGATGGCGTAACTTGTATTATTCCATTGGAACATGAGTTAGAGAGCTACTGTCATTGTACGTCATTTCAGTATATGTAATTCATTTGAAGCGTAAACAACTATAATTTTTTTTTTTCACTCAAATATGTCGAACTTTGTGCCTGAAAAAGTGTTTTTGCGGGGAGTTCTTCTGCATTACTTTAATATGAAGAAAACTGCTGCCGAAAGTCATCGTATTTTGGTGGAAGTTTATGGTGAACATGCGCTAGCTGAGCGAACGTGCCAAAAGTGGTTTGCACGTTTTAAAAGTGGTGATTTTGGCTTGGAAGACGATGAACGTCCTATGCAGTCAAAAAAGTTTGAAGATGAAGAACTGGAAGCAATACTCTATGAAGATTGTTGCCAAACACAAGAAGAGCTCGCAGAATCTTTGAGTGTCACTCAAGCAGCCATTTCAAAACGTTTAAAAGCAGCTGGATATATTCAAAAGCAAGGAAATTGGGTTCCACATGAACTCAAGTCGAGAGACGTCGAAAGGCGGTTCGAAACGCTGGAACGCCACGAAAGGAAGTCATTTTTGCATCGGATTGTTACAGGTGATGAAAAATGGATCCATAACGACAACCCCAAGCGCAAAAAATCATATGTGAAACCCGGCCAACCAGCCAAATGAACGGCAAAGCCGAATATCCATGACGCGAGGGTAATGCTCTGTATTTGGTGTGATCAGATGGGTGTGCTGTATTATGAGCTGCTAAAACTGGGTGAAACCATCAATGGACAATGCTACCGAACACAATTAATCCATTTGAAGAGAGCAGTAGCCGAAAAACGCCCGGAATATGCGACCGGGCAATAATTTTCCATCATGACAACGCTCGGCCCTTGTTGCTATTCCGGTTAAGAACTATTTGGAAAACAGTGGATGGGAAGTCCTACCCCACCCGCTTTATAGCCCAGATCTCGCCCCTTCTGACTACCATTTGTTCCAGTCGATGCAGAACGTCCTCACTGAAATACGGTTCACATCAGAGCAGAATATCAAAAGTTGGCTTGTTTCATTCTTGACTGACAAGCCGGCGCAGTTCTTTTGGGATGGGATCCACAAATTGCTCGAAAGATGGGAAAAAGTCATAGCTTCAGATGGGCAATACCTTGAATAATACTATTGTACATGTTTTTCTTCAATAAACGTTCAAATTTTGAAAAAAAAAAAAAACAAAACGCACGAATTAAATTACATACCCAATAAAAAGAAAAAAATCATTGGTTAATCCGACTGCAACTTCGACTGCAAAACCAGATCTATTCGCCAAAAAGACATTGCTGTGTATTTGATGGGACCAGAAAGGTGTGGTGTACCACGAACTCCTAAAACCTAGTGAAACCGTTAATACAGATCGCTATCGACAACAAATGATTAATTTGAACCATTCATTGATAGAATAACGACCAGAATGGGCCAGAAGACACTTCAAGGTAATTTTGCGCCATGACAATGCACCTGCACTCAAAGCAACCAAAGCACTCAGCTAGGAGCTGCTACCCCACCTGATGTATTCACGAGACTTGGCTTCTGCCGACTACCATTTCCTTTCATCGATGGGCCACGCATTAGCTGAGCAGGACTTCGGATCCTACGAGTAAGTCGAAAATTGGGTGACTTTTTGGTTTGCTTCAAAAGACGAACAGTTTTATTGGCGTGGAATCTATAAATTGCCTGAAAGATAGGAAAAATGTGTAACTAACAATGGCCAATAGTTTGAATAAAATATTTTTTACTTTCCATTTAAAAATTTAATAAATTCACAAAAAAAAAAAAAACACTCACTTCATACCGGTACACCTGGTATATAACACCCAATGTACGAGTGATTTCTCTTGCGATTATCACGTCGTTGATGTACTGAATAACTTTACTCAGTTTATTAACGGAGGTGCTGAGTTTTGCTAATGTTGGTCTCATCATAGGATTCCTATCTGCATATAACATATATTGTGTTGATGGTAAAATTATTATTATTATAAATTTTGTTGTTAAATTAATTTAATTTTTATTATTTTATTAATGTTAATTTTACCTTAGATATGCAACGTGGCTCTACTACTTATAAATTTTGCATACAGACCCAGACTGCCTTACGCAGCGTTTCTTTACCCACTTTTCTGTCACACGTAATGAGATGACTCCATGTTGCTTTCAACTATGTATGGTGATCTCTCTCGTGTTTGACAGCGTCAATCGTATATTTTTCCATTTCAAATTCGATTTGGTCAAAAATCCTTAAGAGTCAGTAGGCTCCTAAAAAAGTACTAAGTCAAAGTTTGAACAAAACATAGGAAGCATTTCATTCTGATTCTGGTCCTGTTGTTCGGAGCTTTTCAGTCAAGTAGAGGAGATGTTTTGTGCTAAATTAGTTTTCTAATCCATAATAATAAGCTACGAACACAAACATCAATGTAACCCAAAATGTGTCACTATAGTGTCAAATAGTGAGAATACACCATTGATGCACACTGATTTGCATTTTAAAGCCTTTTGACATCCTACTGTTGAGATGGGTTATGTTTAATTTTCGTTAGTTCAAAACTGGAAGCCTTCTTCTTGTTGATATAGCAAATACCTGTACCCAATAGGCTCTATTGCTACGATTCTTAAGGTCTGATACATCAAGGAACCGGAAACCCTTAGAGAGTTGTTAATCTTTTTCAAATTAATTTTAATTATTTTCTTGCCTTCGAAAGGAGGACACTTTGTCTCAATGATTTTTCATTTCTCTCGGACAATGTATCTTTCCTTTTGCTTGCAAATGATTTTTTCGCCAGTTTTTAGCTTGAGTGAATTCTCTACAATGAGAGAGTTGAGAGATTCGCAAATTATTTCAGAATTTGTTGCTTCGATAAGTGCATTGGAACTCGAGTTTGTGTTATTGATTTCCGAATCGTAGTTCTCTCTTTTATATTATCTTATCTTATCTTATCTAGAGCTGAAATTCACTCACTTTGAATTGTTTTAATTCTGTGCTAACTACGGGGTTTCTTACTGATTTTGTACAATCATTTTTAACGAATTTTTAAATAACTTCGTAACCTGTCGGGAATCGAAGAATGCCAAGCAAGCATATTTGACTAGTTTGCCCCTGACTTCAAGGTTTCGTGATATAACTATTAACCTAGATCATTAAGAGGATGTAGATTACTTTAGAATTGTATCTTTATCAGACCAAAATGCCTCTAATGACTTAACCCTTCTGTCAATGAGTAGGTCGGGTCAAACCTTTTCCATTTTCAAAAGCATGTTTTTTTAACAAGTTGTTTAGCTATCGTTGCTAAATTTCCTGACATGGGTTGTACTTCTGGGACCGCCATCGTATGTATGCGTGATTAAAGCTCTCTAGTTAGGTTGTTATCAACCGATTTCTTATCGATGCAGTTATTTTGTACCATGCCCAAGTATACACAAAATTCATTTACTCCCATTTCTTTAATATTCTGAATATCTTGGTCTTGTGTTTTGGTCACCTTACCTCTGGATGTACCATACAAACTGGCTTACATTTATGTCATTATTGAATGCTGAAACTATTTTAATTAGTTGATTTAGGTGTTTTTTTGATGATGCATAGATCCTAAGATCATCCATATATAGAAGGTGGTTCAATATTTCTTCTAGGTCTGCGTTGGTTTTGATCTTTGTCCTTTGCAAAGAGGTTACTAAAAGGATTAAATGTAAGACAAAACCAGAGAGGGGATATGCAGTCTCCTTAGAATATACCACACTTATTTTTGATATCTGATGTTCGGATCTGTTCAGACTGTGATCGTATTTCAATATTCGTTCTCCAGTGTTCAATGCTGTGTTTTCGAAAATTTTTAATACTTTGACGGATTTTATAAATTACCATTACTTTGATTAGCCAGGTATGTGGAACATTATCAAAAACCTTCTAATAATCGATGAAACATATGTGCAGGCTCTTACTACGGCTTGTTGTATGTTGTGGAATAATTTGGTCGATAATAAGCTGTTCTTTGCAGCTTTTTGTATTTTTAATGCATCCTTTCTGTTCATCGCATAGTATATTGTTGTGCGTTACGCGATTGTATATGATAAGGTTGAGGCAGACGGTCATAATTTACAAAGTTGGTAGGTATGTAATTGGTCTTCCATTTGCAGGGTTGTTTTCAAAGCCTTTGTCTTTTGGTAAAAGGTATGTATTTCCATGTAATTCCAGATAAGATGGAAATGGATTTTGTAGGCATTTGTTCAATAGCATAGTAAGCTTTTTGTGCAAAGCTGGCAGCCTTTGGATCAAAAATTTTGAATCTTATCTAATCCTGGTGATTTTCATTTATGGGTTTTGGATATAATTTGTTTAGGTTAATGTATCGTAAAACGATGAAATGCCATATCTTCCATAGAATAATTACTTACATTCAGCATTTTTGTTGTGTGTTGCTTGGTTTGACCATAATGAAGACCAATGCTCTATAATAATGCTCTGTTTCTTCCTGGGTTCGTAATTTGTCTTCGCCAGGATCCGCTTTGGTTTTGAGCTTCACGGTGTCCGTTACTTATAATGCGTTTAAGTTGTTGAGTTCGTATTGTGAATGCCTAATATGTCTTTCGTAGCCTTCTTGAATGGGTTTCGCTTATACCGTATACTTTTTCAGTTTTTCTATATCACTTCTTAGTTTCTTTATTTTTAGTGCGATTCTATTAAGCCTCAACTTTTCTCTAGATTCCCTTTGTCTTTTGTCTACATAAATTTTGAATTTTGTACCAGAAAATGATGACTTGCGGAAAGCATTAATTTTTTGTTTTCTATGAAGAAAAGTGCTGCTAAATCGCACTAAATGCTTATCGAGGCATATGGTGATTATTCTCTATCAGAAACAACATGCAAAAGATGGTTTCAACGGTTCAAGGATAACGATTTTGATGTGAGAAATAAAGAACGCGGAAGACCACCAAAAACGTTTGAAGACGCCGAATTGCAAAAAATATTGGATGAAGATGACACTTTGAGTCAGATACAAAAGGCAGAAATGTTAAATGTTGCACAACAAACAATTTCTGGAAAATGGGTGACACATGAAATGAAAGAAAGACAGAGGGAAAACCGAAAAATCACTTGTGAAATGTTGCTTCAAAGACACGGTAAAAAGTCAGTTTGCATCGAATTGTTACTGGCGATGAAAAATAACTTTATTTTCAGAATCCTATTGGGTCTATAACTTAATTCGTTCGTGCGGTTTGCTAAGAGATGGTGTAACTTGTATTATTACATTGTTATTATTTCATTGGAACATGAGTTAGAGAGCTACTGTCATTGTACGTCATTTCAGTATATGTAATTCATTTGAAGCGTAAACAACTATAATTTTTTTTTTCACTCAAATATGTCGAACTTTGTGCCTGAAAAAGTGTTTTTGCGGGGAGTTCTTCTTCATTACTTTAATATGAAGAAAACTGCTGCCGAAAGTCATCGTATTTTGGTGGAAGTTTATGGTGAACATGCGCTGGCTGAGCGAACGTGCTAAAAGTGGTTTGCACGATTTAAAATTGGTGATTTTGGCTTGGAAGATGATGAACGTCCTGGGCAGCCAAAAAGTTTGAAGATGAAGAACTGGAAGCATTACTCTATGAAGATTGTTGCCAAACACAAGAAGAGCTCGCAGAATCTTTGGATGTCACTCAAGCAGCCATTTCAAAAAGTTTAAGAGCAGCTGGATATATTCAAAAGCAAGGAAATTGGGTTCCATATGAACTCAAGTCGAGAGAAGTCGAAAGGCGGTTCGGAACGCTGGAACGCCACGAAAGGAAGTCATTTTTGCATCGGATTGTTACAGGTGATGAAAAATGGATCCATAACGACAACCCCAAGCGCAAAAAATCATATGTGAATCCCGGCCAACCAGCCAAATGAACGGCAAAGCCGAATATCCATGACGCGAAGGTAATGCTCTGTATTTGGTGGGATCAGATGGGTGTGCTGTATTATGAGCTGCTAAAACTGGGTGAAACCATCAATGGACAATGCTACCGAACACAATTAATCCGTTTGAAGAGAGCAGTAGCCGAAAAACGCCCGGATGGGAAGTCTTACCCCAGCCGCTTTATAGCCCAGATCTTGCCCCTTCTGACTATCATTTGTTTCGGTCGATGCAGAACGGCCTCACTGAAATACGGTACACATCAGAGCAGAATATTAAAAGTTGGCTTGTTTCATTCTTGTCTGACAAGCCGGCGCAGTTCTTTTGGGATGGGATCCACAAATTGCCAGAAAGATGGGAAAAAGTCATAGCTTCAGATGGACAATACCTTGAATAATACTATTGTACATGTTTTTCTTCAATAAACGTTCAAATTTTGAAAAAAAAAAACGCACGAATTAAATTACATACCCAATAAAAGGAAAAAATCATGGGTTAATCCGACTGCAACTTCGACTGCAAAACCAGATCGATTCGCCAAGAAGACAATGCTGTGTATTTGGTGGGACCACAAAGGTGTGGTGTGCCACCTAGTGAAACCGTTAATACAGATCGCTATCGACAATAAATGATCAATTTGAACCATTCTTTGATCAAATAACGACCAGAATGGGCCAGAAGACACGTCAAGGTAATTTTGCTCCATGACAATGCACCTGCACTCAAAGCAACCAAAGCACTTGGCTAGGAGCTGCTACCCCACCTGATGTATTCACGAGGCTTGGCTCCTGCCGACTACCATTTCCTTTCATCAATGGGACACGCATTAGCTGAGCAGGACTTCGGATCCTACGAGTAAGTCGAAAATTGGGTGACTTTTTGGTTTGCTTCAAAAGTTTTATTGGCGTGGAATCTATAAATTGCCTGAAAGATAGGAAAAATGTGTAACTAACAATAGCCAATAGTTTGAATAAAATATTTTTTACTTTCCATTTAAAAATTTCCCTTAAAAATTTAATAAATTCACAAAAAAAAAAAACACTCACTTCATACCGGTACACCTGGTATTTAACACCCAATGTACGAGTGATTTCTCTAGCGATTATCACGTCGTTGATGTACTGAATAACTTTACTCAATTTGTTAACGGAGGTGCTGAGTTTTGCTAATGTTGGTCTCATCATAGGATTCCTATCTGCATATAACATATATTGTGTTGATGGTAAAATTATTATTATTATAAATTTTGTTGTTAAATTAATTTAATTTTTTTATTTTATTAATGTTAATTTTACCTTAGATATGCAACGTGGCTCTACTACTTATAAATTTTGCATACAGACCCAGACTGCCTTACGCAGCGTTTCTTTACCCACTTTTCTGTCACACGTAATGAGATGACTCCATGTTGCTTTCAACTATGTATGGTGATCTCTCTCGTGTTTGACAGCGTCAATCGTATATTTTTCCATTTCAAATTCGATTTGGTCAAAAATCCTTAAGAGTCAGTAGGCTCCTAAAAAAGTACTAAGTCAAAGTTTGAACAAAACATAGGAAGCATTTCATTCTGATTCTGGTCCTGTTGTTCGGAGCTTTTCAGTCAAGTAGAGGAGATGTTTTGTGCTAAATTAGTTTTCTAATCCATAATAATAAGCTACGAACACAAACATCAATGTAACCCAAAATGTGTCACTATAGTGTCAAATAGTGAGAATACACCATTGATGCACACTGAACGCTGACACATTCACAGTAACGTGACCATCGTTATCGTCGACGAAAAAATATGGTCCAATAACGCCGCCGGCATGCAAACCGCACTTAAAAGTTATTTTTTGTGGATAAAGTGGTGATTCATGAAGCACATGTGGGTTTTCACCCGACCAATAACTCAAAATGAACTTCGTCACTGAAGATGATTTTGCAACTCCGAATATCTGTAGAAAATTTTTATAATTTGCAGACGTTGCTCGTTAGTGTACTTTACCATGTTGAGTTTACTGAACAAATTGACAGTGACAATTTGATGATTAGTGAAAGAGTGCGTTCACAAATTAAATTCAAAGTTGTCAAGTCCCTATTGGAAGACCCTATATTATGTATTTAACCTGAATATGCTAATTTTGTTTTTGCTAATTTCTTATATTCAGTTATTAAGTATACCAGGGCTGTTATATGAATACCCAGATTAGAAATGACAACGCAATTTTTTTTTAGGTTTTGACAAAACCTACAATACTCCTACGCGGCGGCGATGACTTCCTCGTTCGACCCGTAGTTCTTTCCGGCGAGCGATCTTTTAAGGTTTGGGAACAAAAAGAAGTCGCAGGGTACGAAATCCGGAGAATACGGAGGATGAGGAGGCAATTCGTAGTGCAATTTGACCAATTTGGGTGTGGGCCGCTGCTCGATAGTGGTGGAAGAGCACTGTTTTCTTCGCCAAATGTGGTCATTTTTTCTTCAAGTCGGCGTTGAATTGTCCCAATAAATCGATGCTACTGCGATTGTTATTCTCTTCTCCAAATAGTCAACGTGGATCACACCTCGCGCGTCACATAAAAACGGTGGCCATCACCTTTCCGACCGAAGGCACGGTTTTCGCCTTCATTGGGGCACGTTCATCGGGTAAAACACGTTGTTTCGATTGTTCTTTGGTCCCTGATGTGTACCAATGAATCCATGTCTCATCGACGGTCATGAACCGACACAGAAACTCCTCTGGATTTTGATTAAACATGTGAATGGGTCCAATACACATTATCGAGAATGGGCTTCGCAGGATTTGCCACACAAAAATAAGAATAGGATCCATGATCGCAAAAAAAAAAAGCGTCGGATTTTCACCAAAGTTTGACGGGAGAGCTAAAAGATGGTACACTCATTTTGCTTTAATAGCGCCACCTATCTTCCAATCCGAGTACTCATCTAACAGCCCTCATGTATGTGAGTGAAGATATCGTTATTGTCATTCAGTAATCACTACTTGAATAGGTTAAAAGCAAATTCAGAAAAAATTAAATAGTATGGCTGCAGAAATAATCGTATTCAACTGGAGCTGCATGAACGAAAAAGAAGTAGATCAAGAGGGGAGAGGGGGGCATCTTTGAATACGGGGTACCTTTGAACAGTGCTAAAGAAATCACATTGATCAAATATATTAGAGCGTAGACCAAATTTTAAACTTGCCAAAACCTTTTTTGTTCGTAGATGTCAACGACTTTTGGTTGTCCTCTCAGTAGTCGCCAGCAGGTAAGACAGTCTGGTTGGTGTCTGAATTTAAATTTTTATTTCTAAACAATATATATAATTGTGTATATGTACATAAGTAATTGTCGTTTACATTAAGCTTTATTTAATGTTCAGGTGAATACAAAAATTACAACTACAACAAAAATTAACGAATATAACGTAAAGAGTGCTATCGCTTCAGTTATGAATAAAACAATGATCCTAGAGGTATTAGCAGCACCTCTAGGATCATTGTTTTATATCAACGGTATTCTTCTAAGTACTTTTTTTGACGGAACAAAAAACTATAAAACGCTCCAAGGCCAAGAATATTTAAGCAATTCTTCTACAAGGCAAGTTTTTACCACCGTTGAAGAAAATATGCTTATTTCGAAGAATAATTTATGGTTTAACATACGTTGAGGGTCTAACATAAGAATTTTAATGTGCCACAATACATAAAAAATGCCCCAAGATGCGGACTGAAAATAGACAAGCTGGAAAGGATTGGATGAAAAACTTCATGAAAAAGCACACATAATCTTACGTTACGGAAGCCTGAAATACAAGCTTTAGTAATGCTTGCAGTATTTCACACCAATTACCAGAGAGCACTTGATAAATTTAATTTTACCTCTACCGTGTTTTCAATTTAGATAAAACAAGCGTTGCTACAGCGGTACAAGCACCAAACATTATCGCACAAAAGGGGCAAAAACAAGTAGGGTAGTGTGTTTTTGTGCGCTATTTGTAATGCAGTTGGCAATTCACTTCCTCCTGTATTTATATTTCCGCGAGGTAGATATTACAATAGTATGCTATCTGGAGCGCCAACTAGTAGCGTATGCTATGTTTATAGTCCCCCAATTGGTTGGGTGACGGGAGTACTTGCTATTAAAGTTCTTGAACACATCCAATGCAAACAAGATGCACAAAGAATGACATGATTTTACTTCTACTGGACAATCATGAAAGCCATTGTTCAAGAAGCTTTTAACTTTTTTAGGGAACGTGGTATTATCCTAGTAATATTTCCTTCTCACTACACTCACGATGTTGCAGTATTGGAACCATTTAAGAAGAAGGTTTCAGTGACGCAAAATGATTGGCTTCTAAATGAACCTGGTAAAACTAAAAGAATACATGATCTTCCAGCCGTTGCCAATACTGCTTTCATTGCTGCCGAAAAATATAATTTTAGGATTCGCAAAGTCAGGCATTTATTCATTTTCAAGAACTATATTATAGAGGAAGATTTTGAGTGTGCGGAAATCACAAATAGAGAACTAAAAGAGGATTTTACTATTCCAGTTGAGCCAGATCCAATTACCATAGCAAGTGCAGCACCAGAAGTAGTTGAATCCATGCTATCGTCTGAAAATAACGATTCAAATTTTCTGTATTCAATTGTAGGCGATCGCGATACCTTCAAGGAAAATTTTGTTTCACCTAAAATCGCTAGGTCTTTCTGAAAGCTGCTCTAAGGGAAAGCACAAACCGATGAAGAAAGAAGGGAACTTCGCGAAAAATCCTGATAACATTCAAAATGAAGCTGCATGGAAGGAACGTCAGAAGCGCTTAAAAAATCAGCAATGCACTCTTTTAATGAGCAGTTAAAGGTACATCAAAACACTAGACGGGCAATAAAAGCTAAAATCCTAAGGAATCTAGTTTGCATTTGGACTCAGAGGAAAGTTGTTCATATTTGGTGAATGATGACACCGATCTAGACTTCGACCGATCTATTGATCTATTGTAGTTAAATCAGAGCAAGAAAACGAAGGGTACACTGATTTAAGTTACAATGATTTAAATCCAGGCTATGTGTTCGTTGAATTTTCGAATAAAAATAATAAAAAAATGTTGTTTTGTTGGTAAAATGAATAAGAATGATGGCAACATTTACAAGGTCAGCTTTTTAAAAAAGAAACCTAGTTGGCAAAGAGATACTCGTAAAAGCTAATCTGCCACCACCAATTAATTCTCCGGGAATATCGAGGACAGCTGGTATGATGACTTTTGCGTTCAACTTCTTTAAATTTAAGTTGGAGTAGTGAGGCAACTCTGTAAATTTTGTTTTTTTATTGTTTATAGAAGAACTTGTTTCTTTCTTTGCTAAAGGCGCCTTATTAAAGTTATTATGAAATCCCCCAATAGAAAAATCGCCAATAATTGATACCGGTATTCTGCAGAAGGTTAAAAACTAGCCTTTTTTTTACTATGGGAGGGAGCTCTATCTCGCCCCGTTTAGGAGTTACGGGCAATTTTAGAAAAAAAAGACTTAAAATGGGAAAGAAATTATTAAAAAACAACGGCAATGCTTACAATAAAGTGCTATACAGCCTAAAGCCTAAAATTTTCTCTTTAATATAAAAATTACATCAAATTATTCGTGTGAATAGTTTTTGAATAATTTGCATCCAAACTTAAAATTTTGGTAAAAAATGAAAAAAAAAATTTTTTTTAATCAATATTATTCAAAATTGTGAGATGAGATGAGATATTAATGCGCATTCAATTCTGAATCGAACACAAAAAAAAACCGCATGGCTGTATAGCTTCTAGTTTTTGAGAAAATTGAAAATTACTAAAACTATTTTTTATAAGACGTTTTTTTTTTTTTTTGGTATTCATGGTGATCTCACTTTGAGGATTAATATTGATGATAGGGTCATCATTGTAAGTAAAGTATAACAAATCATTTAGCGTGACCCAGAATGCAGGGTAGATTTGCATTGCATTCCGCGTCCCAGTCAGTCAGTTTGTGAGTAAGTTTGGTGTTAGTTAAGAATAGAGTAAATGTTCAATGTACGAGTACATATTAAAAAGGTATGTAAGTTTAGTCAATGAAGTCATCGTCCGTACTGGTGTCAATGTCGAGTTCGTTGAGTTCGTCAATGATGGTGAAGAGCCGAGGTTGTTTTGGTGGTAAAATACCTTCTAAGTGCTCATTGTGATCGGTCGGAGGGTCGAAGTCCTTCAGTTGCAAACCCACACTTTCTTTACCTTTGACAAAACCTGGGTACACTTTTTTTATGTCAATTAAAAATTCCGTGATTTGGGAGCCAATGTCGTCCTTATAATTTTTTTCAAGGCAGTATTTCCGGTAAAAGAAAAGTGCCATATATTGGTGAAGGTGCTGCGTTGTATTGCGGCATAAAGTTTATTTTTTCAGAAGCTTGTTCTGATTCTCAAGATCATTGTGTCGCCTTTGCTGTGGTTTGTAATTTCATGAGTTGTAGAAGTAGGGAACATTTTCTCAATACCTATGTATTGGCGTGCGCTGTCCATATAAGGCCACAAGTCTTCTTTACTTTTGGGGTCTACTTTAAAGAAGCGTCCGACCTTATCTTCTTTATAAAATAACCCCAACACTACGATTTTCATTTGTTCGGTTACACGGCCTCTGTGGTATTTCCTTTTTGTAAGAAAGGTCTCGTCGGTTTGTACAGTTTTTCCTTCGCCGCCAATGTTAACATCGATGTGAGATGCTATTATTTCGGCTATTTCATGACAATAGTTATAGTAATCTATTAAAGTAGATTTACTAAGCTCAATTTTATTGTCGTGATGGAGCCAAGCGATTATATGCTAATTTTAAAATAATAACATACAGCTTAAGATTTAATTAATTTACCTGAAAAACCGTGTTCACAGGCATTTTGCGAATAATAATGTGAATTAGTGAAACTTTGTTATTAATGGGAAATTTTTAATTTTGTGATGAGTACTGTGGATGAAGAGTATTGATGACATAGGCGCCTGCCTGACGAAAAGCACATACCCCGAGAGGAGCAACGAAGTTGCGTGAGCGGGACCTGCCACCTGCGGAAAGAGAGTTGAAATCCCTTAATCCCGCAAAGCGGGTCACCCGTGTACTCTTAATTAAGAAAACTATTGATATAGGCGTCTGCGAGGTGTTTAAATAATACTCATTAATTTATTCAAAGGAAGACTACGTACATAAATGCCAAAAAAACAAAACTAAAGTAGTAATTTCAATTTCAACTAGAGGACATAAGGTCATGCGGTTTTTTGTGTTCGATTCAGAACTAATACGCGCATTGAATACAAAAAACCAATTTGGCACATTATTTCACAATTTTGAGTAATATGGTTAAAACAATTTTTTTTTAATTTTTTTTTCCAAGAATTTGAGTTTGAATGTGAATTATTCAAAAACTATTCACACGAATAATTTGACGTAAATTTTATATTAAAGAGCAAGTTTCGGGCTTTCATATTCTGTTTTGTACTTTGTAATTTGTGTTACCGTTGTTTTTTAATAATTTTTTTCCATCTTAAGTCATTTGTTTTTAAATTGCCCATAACTCCTAAACGCGACGAGATGAACCCCCCCTTCTCATAGCTAAAAATGCTAGTTTTTAGATCCTGTACAAAATACTGATGTCAATTATTGGCGCCAAAGTTATCGTACTCGTGCCGAAATTTTTATTATCCTCTCAAGAATTACTGCAATTATAGGATTAAACCAAGTTTCATTCCCTTTCGAAGAGCAGAATTGATTTGCAGGGCAATAATTCAAAAACATAGTTTTTTATGAGACTCGGAAGTAAAAGGTATTCAAAGTTGCCTCCCTCCCTCCCTATGTTAGCAGGCTTGTTGAAGAAGTAAGAAAGTGTGCCTCTGAAGAAGAAGATTTTAATGGCGATGACGATAAGGATAATGTTCCCGATGGAGACAATTCTGATGCGGAGACAGACTTGGTAGCGGGAGGAATGAGTGATATATAAGATAGTGATAAGGACGCGATGCTGGGAGAGTTGCAAGCAGGACTCGTCAATATCCAGAAAGAGAAATCTCCGAGAGATACTATTTGGACCGTGTTAGAATAAAATTAAACCAAGAACCCCCTGCAATAGATCGTCAATGTAAGCCGGTGGTTACGTGAGACGAGGAATGCGTCTTAATCATCTTGGCATCTTCAAAACAATAATAACAGAAGATATAGTCGCTATTGGCATGAGAAAAAAAAGGGCTCAACGAAAATTTCAGAAATACAACGAAAGTTGCCTGACAAAACCAAAAAAATTGGGAATCTATTACTGAAGAAGAACTGTGTACCTATTTTGGTGTTTGTTTTGCCGCTGACAAATTTTGTTAGTTTTGAAGTGTGGAGAAACTTTGGAAATTTGGACTGCCTTCTGCTGGAACTATTCGACGGAATAAAAAATGCCTTCCTAAAGAAATGCTTCTGGATCGCACTCGCTGGACGTAATCTACTTTCTTTGGATATGTGCCGAAATATCAAAGTTAAGCATTTTACTGTCAATACTATGACGCAGTTGGAGAAAACAAAACCCACAACCTATTCTATTTTACAACAAATGCAAAGTAGGAGTGGACATCATGGACCAAATTTTGGGAAAATATACATGCAAACGAAGAATATACATGGCCATGGCTTCGGCAATTAGCTTTTTTTCTGCAACATGTTGGATGTTGGCATTAGTTGCAGTGACACTCGTAAATGATACGAGTGCAACCAACAGAATCAATGCAGGTCGACAATTTCTGCATTCTTTGATTGGATAGTTGTGATCCCTTATTTGCATGCACTGCTTGCCTGCTATGAGACTGTCTATTTACTATATAGCACTGTACTCGGTTACGTAAATGCTACAAATATGTAAATGAAGAAAATATGTACTTCGTATTCGTAAAATCACTAAATTAAAAACAAAAACAACAACTTGTGCAAAATAACAAAAACAACTTCAACAAAATGTATCAAGGTCCAACTGGACCTATTCCATTGACAGAAGGGTTTAGGGTTAGTAATGCAGAGTTAACAAAACAATTCGTCGCTGATACAGTGGTCTCCGAGGCTGTAAATTCATATCACGTGTTTCGTCTTAGAGTTTTCGGTTGCTTCTTTAACGTTGCAATCCTCAAATCATTCAAATTCGTTGACACGTCGTTCTAATTTTGCACTCAACCCAAGGCAGTTCTCTGAATTGAAATTAAAGATTTCTGTCTATCCACTCTGGCAGTCATAGTCAATTTAAAATTTCCTCACTATTCAATGAAATTTTGCATATTGCTCATATGAAAAACCGGCCCCTTGGTCTTTTTAAATTTGTATACCTTGAGTTCTTGACATTGCAAATATCCTGACGATTGTCCACTTCTCTTTACTACTTACTTAAAATCGAAAGCGTTGGCACTTCTCATTCAACTTCTTTAAAATACAGTCAAGACTTGCTACCTTGATATCCTTAATCACTTTGATTTTATTAGATAATTACTCAATGCAGGATATGTTACACCTACTACCTCTGACACATAAAATGAAGCAGCATGTGAAAGTCCTATTTTTCCGGTACCTGGAGGCGTTGAAATCCCGTAGGTGTATACTAGTACGAGTACAAAATGATAAGCACCACAATAGGTGAAGCTTATACTATCAGTGTAATGTTGGAGATGATTTCAGACAGAAATAATTAAGAACTATGCGTGTATCTTGTATATCTTGATTGTGCGACTGTTTCTTCTAGCTAACATTTTTTTACATAATGGCAAGCCATGCAATATTAATTTTATTCCTGACCTTTATGGATACTTTTATTATGTTGCCAACCTCATTTCGCCTGGATTAATGCATGCATTACAATCTGTATTACCTCAACCTATTCCAAAGTTATTGAATCCTATTCCAAATAGTAATCATCAAAAAGTATTCGTTTTTGATTTGCTTGAAAAGAAAGTGCTATGATGAACTATCGGAACACGATTAAAACCAAATATTGTATTTTAAATCTTTCTTTTGAAAGATCGCGAATATCAGGAGAACATCTTTGGTAGAATAGTTGCTAAGGAAAGCCTACACGATACCACGTCTCCCAACTATATTAAGTGAATTGTCTCTTCAGCTCATGATGTACGGAAGATCTGTAGCAACGTTCATTCAGAGATGGCGCATTCAAATCCCTGGTTTGATGAATAATACTGGCAAGCATAGGAAACTAAACAAGAATCGTAGAAAGTGGCGCTGCAACGAAGGACGAGGGCCACTCGTGAGCTCTACGAGCAAAAGAAACAGGAAGAATATTGACTTCTCCAGTAGATAAAAAAAAAACACGAGGTGGCCGCAATCGAATACACTGAGAATTTAAACTCCAGGAATAACGTACATTTCAAGGAACCAGCGGAAATATAGAAGAAGACTTTGTAGTAGAGTCACAGTGGCTGCTGAGAATATGTAAAATCTTCTTCTGCAGACTGTATAACGGCGAAGAAGAATACAAACAGTTAGAACCACGTGTGAAAGCTGCAAACAGAAATGACAGGAAGAACATAGGTTTCTCCAAAGGACATTTTCTACAAAGCAAAAGTAAGTCTTAATTAACTTGAAGTGTGCAACTAATTGAAGTCATCTAAAGGCCGGCTTAACTGGAGAAACTGGCATCCTAGTCAAATTGTCTTGCAGGTTGATTTGCGCTGCTTACATCCTTGCCCTTGGTGGAGGGCTTAATACGAACTTGCCATGGTATTAGTTTTACAAATATTTTATTGGTTAGGAAGTATATTACATAAAGCCTTTAAGCTCTGCTTTTTAAACTCTTTCAAGTGGTAACGAGAATATTCTCATTTAAATTATGCAGAAGTCTAGGGGATGTTTCGGAATAGATATATAAATATAGCTAGTTCCATCACTTTGACAACGATATCTCGAACAAGCTAGCTCCATTGAAGCGGGGCTATTGGCAGACTTTTCAGCAAATAAAAGCTTATACGAGGTGTAAAGTAAAGCACGGTGTCTTTATATTTATATAAAAAAAATATTTATTTATTCATCAACATTAATGTTGTCCCCATCAAAGTAATCCCGCTCAGATACAAAACACTTGTGCCAACGCTTTTTCCAATCCGCAAAGCACTTCTCATAAGCACTTTCTGATATAGCCCTGAGCCCTTTCAGCGGTTTTTATATCCTCAGTCATAGGTCTCTCCAGTCTTGGGAAAAGGTACAGGAACAAGAAACAGTATGAACCTTTTGAGCAAGTCAGGATCATTATTGATGTTTTTAAAGATCTCTTGAGCGATGCTCATGCGAAGGTTCTTCTGATCGCCGAGCACACCAGAACACGTTTAAATTTTCTATCTGTCAAAAACAAACTAAGTATGCTATATACTTATGACTGGGAGCATATGTGCGGGACATGTGTACCAACACAGCAAAAAAAATCGACCATCTCGTATATTGAATCGCAGGTTGGATGGCTTAACGATGTAGAACTTGTCCTACCCATATGTCATTTAATCTTACTTCGTCGTTCTAAAAGCCCTTTCGTTAGACAACTTAGGCTAGCTTGTTCCTATACCGAGCATAACTGTCGTTAAGAACTTTTCTTCATGCTCAGTATGAACTCTATTTTTTGTGTCGATTTTTGAAGGATGCCATGCCATGAACGATGGTCATTTCCTCTGTATTTAGGCATTTTGCATATTGCAGTCTACAAGGAAAGTTCGTTCTATAGCAGATTATTTGCCAACTTACATCTTCCTTTTTCGCATCAACTAGAGGAGTGAGAGCAACTGTGTCAGTGGCACTTGCGGCCTTTGCTTCGCATTTGATTCTTCATATTCAGTATCGAAGGTCCTAGGCCTTTAATTAGTGCAATTTGCATACCAAATAGATGTATCTAATTCTATTAAAATGTACGTGAGTATACTGAGGTGAATACTTTATGCTACTTAGTATCCGAAAATAAATGATCCATATATCAAAATAACAATTTACCACCGTTTTGTATCACGAAGTTGGCAAATACAATGAAAATTATACGGATAGCACTGAAGAATATCAAGTTCACTTAAGATTGAAGTCACAGCTTTTCGAAGGTTTCTACAGGAAAATAAATATCTATTTCCTATAAAACTATGTCTTGGAATATAGAGATATTCACATCGACAACACTTTAATGAAACTTATGAACGGATAATGAACCGCAAGCCCAAGGCAGACACTTTAAGAAACTAAATTCCCTCCTAACAAGCTGATATCCATCATGCTTGATACGAACATATGGCAACATCTTAAAAAAAAAAAAAAATATCTGCATCAAAATGCGGAATGGTTATGCAATACTAGTCTGATCTGTGGTTGCATGCATGGCTCAATTGTTCATCAACCCTGTGTCTAATGCTCGCAACATAACGAAAGTACTGAAACTAATGACTACGTTTTCGTCAGTTATTCCAACAACCTCGTTAACGACTATTTACTACTATTTACTGCTTCGTACAAAGACGGAAGATTGCATCTGCGGTTGAATGACTGACATGCTGTGGTCAGCAGTTCGTTGAAATAATGTCTTTGTTTACTCTTGGATGAAACACCTTAAGATGATCTATGGATTAAATGCAATTCAGAGAAAAAAAATTTTTTTTACGTAATAGATCAGCAGACGACTAGATGTGGAGATAAACCCTTTATGGCAAAGCCTCTCCCTTCTTGGCTAATGTCATAAGCAATCAGATCCGAATATACGAGGAAATTGAAACTCTTTGAATTGCGAATTGAAGATGGGAGGGCTTCTTGTACTTAATTCATATGATGCTAGATATTCCCACACTACGACTGTGGTCGGTTCCATTGCATTGGATATGAATATGGTTTGGCTTATTACTTCTCAATGAAATTGTAGGACTTTAATGTATTTCTATGAGACGTGCTGAAATGAGTTGGAACTGTCGATTTTTGGCAAAACCATTTTTTTTCTACTTCTTGCTTATCTAGGGATACAACGTTTGGGAGATACACTGGATGAGGCTGTAATAAGCGTTTCAGTTCGAGAAAGTAAAAAGACAAACCGCTGTAAATGGGGAACAAATGGCTGCAATGATTTAATGGGAATATATCGACTTAGGCCCGTTTCACACGTATACGGTTTGGTTCGGTTCACAATTCTGTTCTACTTGAATTAAGTCGAATGAGGTCTCTATTTTTGGTCCTCAGACCCAAATCCGACGATTATTTTTAATAACACAGCCTTGATGATGGATATGTGCCCCATCGCTCAAAACGGGGATATGAATACCCTTTTACTGGCTTTTCTCCAAGGCGCGGGCGGGTGGTGTAGTAGTTTGAAACTCAGGTGTATTAGGTTTCGGTATTTTTCCAGAGGTGCTTGTCAAACTGGAGCCAGTGCATCCTCAACCAGTGGGTCATAGTACGTCCTAGTTGTTCGTTACACTTATCCAAGCCAGCAACCACTCCGACATCAGTGTTATGCCTTCATGTCAGAGTTGACGCCGACGGGATTTTCGTATAACTACATACAAATTCTATAAAAAAGACTTTTTCAGAGAATTGCCTCGCATAGGATTCGAAACCGCGACCCTCTGTTTGAGGAGTCTATGCATATACCACTACACCAAGGCCACCCGTGGTTCTCAACCACGTTAATTGAACGTTTCTTTTTGACTCAGATCCACATGTTAGATTTGGTAAAGTATTGTTTGTGATATACCCAATTTCTGAGATCAATAAACCAATGTTTTCCGCCACGCTTTGCTCAACAGAAGCAATATTCACAATTGTTCCTAGGTGATCGGCACGATTTTGGTTGCTAACATCACCACTAGCTCAAGTTTCGAAACCAATGTAGTAATTATTGTGCAGCAAGATGTTTCACTCTTTTAACTTTAGCGAAATTTTCATAATTTTTGTAGTACATTTTTACAAAAAGTGAACTATTTGTTTAAGTATTGTTCGGAGTATAAGTTTTTTTTAGGTAATACATTAGCCATTTTTTGATCCTCTTCTCTTTTTTATCTGCCTTAGCTGACCATGGCTTAAGCACAAATATATCGACCCTGCCCCAAAACAGGTTTAACTTGAAGTTTCCTCTTTTTCTGTAAGCCGTCAACCATACCGGTGCTGCCGAATAACATATTTTAACATATTATGTGTATTTCACAACTCTGCCGCACTTATGAAACAAAGACACTCCACACTGCCATGTGCGACGTCTCTATCCTAGGCGAGTTATCTATCCGCAGCTGCTCGAGCAATGTGGAAGACTAGCGGCATTACCCTGCTGTCGTGCATCAGCTCTTTACCTATCTAATTGGACAAATGCTTCTAGCGGAAGAGAGCCGTTAAAGCTCAAGTTCTTGTGATATAAACAACAAGCGTAGAAGGACCAAAAGATCCGATTGTTTGTCGAGGTCGTTGTGTCTTCGAGTCATCTTGATGACGAAATTGTCCTAACTTATTAGTTTCGCCTATTTTTTAAGATCTCTTTATTCATACCGACTCTGGTGACCTGAACAAGCGAAGGCCAGGTTTTTCAGGCAATTTAATTTTTTCCAAGACCTGGTTTTTGTAAGGGACAAAGCACCTTTGGCTATGACCAGAACAATATCTACATAGGTACATGCTTGTAAAAGAACGGATAATGATCTAGCCATATCCCAAGGTATCTGACAACATTTTGACAAACATGATCGCTAAGAAGATCGCCTCTATAAATATTGAGTATAATGGGCTAATTAACCGCACCTTGATGTAGATCGTTACATATCAAATACAATGTGTACCCATATCTTGCTTATGCCCAGCCTGTTGAAAAAAGGTTGAAAATAAGTAACTCTAGCCATACGGTGCCTCAGGCCTTTACAAGTAAATCAAGTAGGACGCGGCGTGTGGTATAACATGTTCGAACTTAAAACCAGATTAGTGATTCGGAACTACAATATATTCCTTTTATCAGGCCTAAATGCGATATACGCAAGGCTGTACTCGTATAAAAGTCTTTACAACAAACAAGAAAGAAAGATCTGCCAAAGAAGACTTCTACGAACTTCTAGAGAGCGCCCATGATAAGTTCCTCAACCCCTAGGTAAAAATTTAACTTGGAGAACGAATATCAGCAGGAAAAGAAAATTTGGGTCAACTTTGGTAGCGGGCAACCGTAAATAGCACATTCTGAAATCGACACATACTTATTGTCTTTTCAAGTGAACGAGACAACATTGTAGTATAAGGGTTTAAAGCAGTCTGCTGAAAAAAGAAAAAGACATGAATTAAATACTCAATGTCGTATAACTTTCTATAAGCTGACTCTCCAATAACTTAGATTGGGCCCGCAGCATAACAATCAAGTTCGCAGCGTAGTATCAGCCTTGCCTCTCAAACCTTACCAGACCGCGTGCAGCCGAACAAATAGCGAAGATCCTCGACTGCTACAAAGCAGACATAACCGCTGTCCAGGAACTGCGATGGGATGGACCGGACAAGGCTTCAGGCATGTAAGCGAACGCCTGACGACGATCTGAATAAAGAGTAAATTCGCCAACATAACGCTTAAGCTTCGACAAAGGAAAACGGCGAACTTACCAAAGACTGCTTCTACGTGCTTCCTGACAAAACCTATGAGTAATGCCGTAAGTATGACATAAGAATCGGCCTCGGCGATTTTAATGCTAAGGCAAGGAGGACATCTTTCGTAATACAGTGTGGATGTATGTCGTCATCTCCGGAAACGGACACAGGCTTGTTGGTTTTAAGATGAAACGTAATGTAGCTATAGCCAGCACATGGTTTTGATACCTTGATATCCATTAAGAGACCTGCCTGTCCCCTGATTAAAAAACCGTCAACTAAATTGTTCATAATTTAGTTGATCATAAATGATCGACGCAATTCATTTCTCCAGTGTTACGAGCAGCGAACATCGATTTGGACCATTACCTTGTTGTAGCCGAGGTACGAATGCAGATATCAGTAACAGCTCAAAGCCACCGAACTATTGTGAGGAACTTCAAAGCTGGACGATTACACACGCAAAAGATTACCAGGGCATTTTCCAATCGAGTTTTTATTTTAAACTCTCATGAACATCAATGCCAAATAGGAATCAGATATACTGGATTTCAACGCACTCCAAAAAAGAGATCCCTGATTTTATGACGAATACAAACAGGCCAGCTTGGAAAAAACAGCGGATGTACAGAGTGGCCCAGCAGAAAAAAACGAAAAGGGCTCAGGAGCTCTAAGAGCAGAAGAGAAGGGAAGAACATGTGCTGTTCAGAATAAAAATAAATAACCTGAGCGAGAACAGAGGCTTCAGAGATATGCTATCGGGGAAATGAAGTTCAGAAGTTTTACAAAAAACTAAAATGGACACGCCGAAACTGTAAAGTCCGAACGGAAATCTACGAAGATAGAGAAGAAAACCTCATAGTATAACCACAGACTGCAGACTGTTAAACGATCATAACGAACAACGTCAGGCTAAATTAACCATTCAACCAGAACATTTCCGTTCACCCGCCCAAGATGAAGTCAGGATAGTCATTTCCATGCTTAAGTTCAACAAAACTGTTGGATTGGATTTCATCCCAGACGAATGAAACCTCAGCAGAGAATCTCCTGAGTTGCGTCAATTACAGTGTAATAAGTTTCTTCAACATCGCATACAAACTTCTTCGTATTATGTGAATGCCTAAAACCCGTCGTAGACAGTCTGAATGTGTACTGTCAATTTAGAGCAGTAAAGTCCACCGTAGATCAAATTTTCATATTATGGCAGGTCTTAGAAAAAATCCAGGATACATACCTCCTCTTTCGATTTCAAATCCGCATGTGTGTGAAACTCACAAATCAATTTCAGGGCACCATCCTTCAAAAGTCTGTTCAGGTACCCCCATATACATACGAAATTTATATACTGGGAAGTTGTCAGTAAAGCGTTTGCAACTTTTGAAGCAGATGCGGCAAAGATGGGTTGCTGTCAAAAAAGGGACAAAAAATCACAATCGGCATCTAGAACTTTGAGGTAGTAAGGAACTTTATCAATTTCGCCTCCGCTTTCAACTCCCACAATGACACCAGAGTGAAAATCTCACGACTTAGAAAGGAAATGATAGGTAAAGCCCTTTCCCCAGCAACCAAGAAGACATAATACAAGACACTGATCTTCCCAGTCCTGCTTTACGGCGCAGAAGCGTAAACACTGGTGAGAGCGGATAAAAATGCTCTCGGGCACATCTTCGTTTAATTTTCCGTCCGGTTTGTATCGGCACGTGTACGTGCCGACGACGTAGGAAAAGCTCGGGTAACCCGGTTGAAATGGCTAGGTGATCTTGAGCACATGGATACGAGCTTTCCATGCCGTTTTCGATTCCAACCCATAGGGAGAAAACCTCACACAAGTGGGAGAGGACATCAATCATTTTCATGTGCGAATCTACAGATAATTGGCAAAAAGTCACGATAGCTGGAAAGGCATCTGAAGCTGAAGCCCTCGTCGACCCCGACCTATTGCGCCATCTAAGTAAATAATTTTTACATGTCAACGTTAATTTATATCACATCGTAGTAGTAGCCAAGTATGAGTGTAGATATAAAAGGCTCTACAGCAACAAGAAAATTATTTGAACCGATTTATAGTAAAACGGCTGCCACAAATGCCATTAAAAATATCGAAATTGATGTTTTCATTTATACAAGGCAACCGTCAATTAAGAAATATACACATCAGGTTCGAGGATGAATGACGCCGACCATTTGGGCCCAAGTAAGAGCTGCATTATGCAACATTGCATGAGAGAACGACAGATGTGATTACAGCTGAGTTGAGGAACACAAACTTCTCCTACGGGGGAAGAGCGAGTGCGATTATTGCAAGTCAAGATGATTGAAAAAAGGAAATTTAACCAGAAGTTAAGAACTCTATTGGGCAACAAAACATAAATAAAAGTTTTCTAAAGAATTCACGAGAAGATCGAATCTTCTGTTATCTTTCTCTTTTTCTTCTTTCGTTTTATTAACCGTTATAATATATTTTTTTATCTTATGTTGCATAAATTACGTTTTAATAAATTCAATTAAAAGAACTTAGATACGTTTTATAGTACTTACTAGTACTTACTATATATTTTGGATCATCCTGTTAGTCAGGCCAATCGTTTGCGGATGATTTTGCATTTGAGTGATCCAGTTCTTCGAACCTCGACTGAAACCTGGGCTTTCGACTCAGTTTCGGCTAAACATGGCAAAACAAGCAGATATTCGGTCTTTGTTCGATCGATTCGTAATCACAGATCATGTAATTGATTGTGATTTGAAAGACTGTCGCGCTTTCACTGGACTCTCCGAAGTGTTGCTTTGATACAAAATTTTGCATGGCTTTTAGTCATGTGTCGTCATAGATATTGTAATTGTTGAAATATGTTTCTCAATGTTGAAAACCAGTTTATGCACTTTTGGTTTCTTTTGTAGATCTAACTGCACCTTACCATATTGTAAACTAAATATGGGGTTTTCCAATAGGGACTTGACAACTTTGAATCCAATTTGTGAACGCACTCTTTCACTAATAATCAAACTGTCACTGTCAATTTATTCACTAAACTCAACATTTTCATCATAGTAAAGTACACTAAAGAGTAACGTCTGCAAATTATAAAATTTTTCTACAGATATTCGGAGTCGGTGACTGCAACGTTAAGGCAATAACAAGTTTAGTGCAAAAATTTGAGTCTACATATTCGTTGTGTTATGTTGCCGTGTCAGTGAGACAACGGGTTGGTCGAAATATCGAAAATATCGCTGCCGTTCAGATGTCTGTAGCAAACGATCCAAATCAGTTAATTCCACGGCGTTCTCAAGAATTGGGCATCGCTCAGACCACAAGCTGACTCAATAATTGAAGCCGATGGACAATTTGAAGCGACGTACATTCTCCGATTGGGTTCTGGAGAAGACGCGCCAAGATGATGAATTTCATCGCAAAATCATCTTTAGTGACGAAGCTCATTTTTGGCTCAATGGGTTCGTCAATAAGCAAAATATGCGTTATTGGTCGGGTGAAAACCCACATGTGCTTCATGAATCACCACTTCATCCACAAAAAATAACTTTTTGGTGCGGTTTGCATGCAGGCGGCGTTATTGAGCCGCAATGATCACCGATTTATTGGAAGATATGGACTTGGACGACATATTTCAACAGGATGGTGCCACAAGCCACACAGCACATGCTACAGTCGATTTATTGAAGAGTAAGTATGGTGAGCGTGTTATCTCAAGACATGGGCCAGCCGATTGGCCGCCTCGTTCGTGCAATTTAACGCCGCTTGACTATTTTCTGTGGAACTACGTTAAGTCATTGGCTTATGCCAACACGCCGACGACGTTGGAAGAGCTCAGAGCCAATATTGAACGCGAAATAGCGACCGTTTCGGCAGAAATGTGTGGCCGAGTCGTTGAAAGTTGGGTCCAACGAATCGACCCCTGAAAACGTGCCCGCGGTGGTCATATGAACGAAGTCGAGTTCTGTTCATAAATGTTTTGATTGTGCTTCAAGTCAATAATAAAGTTTTTGAAATATCTCAAATGGTTTGCCTTTTATTTAAAAAAAAAGTTTTCAATTCGTTATTGGAAAACCCTATACTATGTAATATTGGATTCAGTAAACAGTTCTCACAGTTCTTCTCTGTCTTTTTGCAACAGTTATCATTCCTACACGTTTGATGAATACTCGGATAAGAAATGATAACGCAACTTTTACCTAGATACACTTTTCCCAGCGGTGCTGCAACTTTCTTAGCCCCTCCGTATAGTACGACTTTTGTTGGCCTGAAATTTACTCCTCCGCGGCGTTATCGTGGTGGAAGAGCACTTTTTTCTTCGCCAAATGTGGTTGTGTTTTCTTCAAGTCAGCGTTGAATAGGCCCAACAAATTGACGTAGTATGCTCCTGTGATTGCTTTTTCCCTCTTCAAATAGTCAACGTGAATCACATCTCGCGCATCCAAAAAAAAACGGTGGTCATCACCTTTCCGGCCAAAGGTGAACGGGTAAAACCCGTTGTTTCGATTGTTTTTTGGTCTCTAGTGTATATAAATGAATTTATGTCTCATCAACGGTCATGAAACGACGCAGAAAATCCTCGTGAATTCGATTAAACAGGGCCAAGAACGTCTTTGAAGTGGTTTCACGATTGCGCTTGTTTTTCAGTGTGAGCAATCGCGGCACCTATCGCATGGATCGCTTTCTCATGCCCAAAATCTCGTTCAGGATTTGGCTAACGCGTTCAGTTGAAATGCCCGCTATCTTAGCCAACCCGCGAATTTTAACTTAGTGAAACAGTGCAACTCTGCGAGTCAATGGAAAACAGTTGTATGGGAAGGTGAATGGGTCTAATAAACACCGTCGAGAATGGGCTTGATTTCCTGGTAGCGTTTGCCACTTCAAAACAAGAATCAGACCACGGAGCGATCTCTCTCTTTTTCCATGGTCGCAACACGATGTTTTGAAATGGATGCCAAAACAAAACTAAGCGTCGGATTGTCACCACATTTTGCCAGGCGAGCTAAAAGAGGTTATACTAAATGATGGTATCATCATTTTTAGGTAATTAGCAATCAGCTCTCGTATTTATGTCTCGGGTACATTTTAAGAACTTAGCCTCATCCAAATAAGGTCTTTGGAGCCCTGCCGATTTTTTTTTTCAATTCGATGTAAACGATATGCAGATACTTCGAAGCGTCGCAATGTTTTTCCATCATATTCCGTAGTCTTTAGAAAGCGGATAGTATATATATACATAGTATGCGACATTATGTTAACTTCCCTGTTTGATAGATGTTGATATTTCTCCTATATTATTTTCTTTCACCATATACAGTAGGGCCAGAAATCTTTCATTGCACTAGTTAAACATCCGATCTACTAGTTTAAATAAAGTCGCGAGTCATTTCCGATTGAGGCCATGTCTCGGAAGACATGTCCAGTCTGACTATACATTCCGGCATATCATTTTAACTGCATTGCTATCTCCAGCTCCCGAAAAAATCTGCAATTTCCTCTTTAGGGGCAACAGGTGAGTCCTTCGTAGTATAACTCAAGATTTTATCTTTAGCTCTATCGGTTCAGTTATTTCCGCTGTACTTTACTCTTTTCCACCATTTCGCCTTGTATGACAGTTTCACCACCAGGTTTCTTTAATTATGTCGAGCCGCCTTTTTGAAATCCTGAGTTGAGTTTTTGCCCCACTCTAAAAATTATCATCGAAGTCATTCTACATACATATGCTACCTAAGATGTTTCCTTTATATTTTCGATACATTTTTATCAGCGGAAAATTGTTTTCTCTATAATCTACATATCATTATTTGCATTTTATAAATTCCATATACGAGTATCTGAAGATTTTATCGGCAAAAATCTGTCCAGTTCAAAAGAAAGCTGTCGATTCACTCATTAATTAATTGTTAACACCTTGTTCGTGGTTATGCTTTTACTTAAAAGGAAAGTTCTTTTTCACTTTGCTCTAGTCCATAACTTGTTTCGATGTTACATATTGATGAACTTAATGACTTTCCATACAAAATATTCAAAATTACTTGTCAGTTGACTACTAGTATTACAACTTTCTTTAGTGGCGCCTTGTTCCGCTTTTTTACGCAGATCTGGATGCTTCTCTAGTTACCATGCAATCAATGACCGAGCGGCTGCCCCATACATGTACTCGTACAAGTACGCATATCAAATCCATCGATCGTGGCAATTTCAAGCTCCAATCTTGACGCATGATCAAAAGAAGATCATTACGGCGATTGTCATAATAAACATGATGCATGGTCATACTAAGCCGCGAGCTCACATTTTTTCATTGGTTTGAGTTGATCCGAGTGGTTCTGCATAGATTTTCTTGCCACTGATCGAATTCCGGTTTCATGGTTCTGCTCGTATGTCTATGCGGGATGTGCAGAACAAGTCCATCTCCTCCTGGCAGCAAGATATCTTAGTCTCTGTGATGGCCGTGCTTGGCGCGACTTAAGATGATTGATGATGACGGACCGGCTCGGCAGTCGGTGGTGGATCGTTTATTTGTGTCAGATAGAGGAAGACATATTCAGCTCATAGCACATTGTGCGAGTAACTACGAATCAGGAGGTCCTATCCATGTTCCGTCAAGAGATTCGATTGCCGATAAATACAGTGTAATTTCATAGAAATACTTGGGATACTCTGAAGAAGGCATCACAACGCTCGTAGAGATAATCATTTTACTATTGTAGGCCTTCGAGTGGTGCTTCGTTGTCTAGGAGAATCATGTAGGGCGTTAGATGATGATGGTTTAAGGAAATTGATGCATTGCCATTTCCATTATAACGGAAAATTTCTGTAAAATCGTGATAACATAAAATTGAATAACAATCTGAGATGTCGGTGCCACTCGCTACATAACAAGCGAATAAAGGAAGAGGTCATGAAAATGTCAGAATTTGAATCTTCCCATGACAGTAATGTTGATGACTTGTATTTTATGTGAAGAACATCCTTTTTGACCCAAATTGCAGTTTCAAGAAAAAACCATGAGGCAAGCACGAGTGTTAAGTAAATTGCAGGGTGTTGTCGCTGTTCCATTCCACGAATAGAGTTAAAGCAAAGACAGATGTTTATCATGATCTTGTTAGGTTATTGCAACGCCATGTACATATAATTTTTAATTGCCAGCAATTTGTTACCCTTATCGAGGATGCTTATCGCAATGTGTTTTATTGAGAACATTTTAAGTCCCTTTTGCTTCTTTTGTGACCAATTAATAGATTTTTTTTTACAAGCGTTGCCAATTAGCAATGCGGCAGATTGGATTCGAAGACATAAAAATTATTCATCTTGAATGGAATTGCGACACTTACATACCTGTGTCTTCTTTTAAAAGATTCCGATTAAATTTATCTCTCTTCAGTTCATTGAATAAATAACATTTTTACGAATAATATCAACGCATTAACAAATTAGTTACAATTGTGGGTAAGCTAGGCGAATTAGGGGCAAATCATTGGACAGTTTCCTAAACTTGCCAATTCCGCCTTTTTTCTACAATACATGTAGTGGATTTTGAATGTCTCAAACTAATTTTTCATGATAGTAGATCTTTTGAAAGTTTTGCAAGAGGGACCGATCTTCAATATCAGACTTAATCACAACACGACACTTGTAAGCGTTTAAGAGACAACGAACTTCGGATTAGGACGTAGAGTGTTCGGATTCTTAACTGGCCATGTGCAACCGAGAATTCCATACAGGCGCTTGGCTGTTATTCCACAGATATCAGACATTCAGGAAGAGCGATGTGAGCATAGCATAAGGCGGACAAAAACGGTGATATATAAATACTATTTTAGTTGCTATACGGAAAAGAAACAGAACTTAGTAAGATGCATTATATAAGCAGACTTGATCAAGAAGTCCTGAGCAATGGCAATTCACATCAAGTTTAAATTCGCTTACATAAGTCTGATATGCGCCCAGACCCTATGGAAGACAAGGTATGTTTTTACGAGCTTATCGACAAGACATATTGACAATGTCCGAAGAATGACATTAAAATCGTATTAAGCCCACATAGAAAAGGAGGACAGGTGGTAAGGATAGCCAACGCGATTTCACGTCTGGCAACGGTCTTAGTCTTATTGAGTTTGCAGCGGACTAAATATTACCATAGCTAGCATACAATTTTTTCATCTCAGTAAACACAAGGGGATATGGTGGTCTTGGGATTAAGAAACACTATATCCATGCCTCCAGTATTTTGGACGTCCGAACCTTCTGGACAACCAACATTGATTCGGATTGCCACCGCAGCGAAGATGCGTATGTGAATTTCCCAAGTGCCACAATAAAGAAAAACTAGTGTAAGAAAATATAACACAGAAAAGCTGCAATCGCAAGAGATCGTCACGTCATACCGAATGCGTATCTCGAAATCTTTCAACAGCATCAAGTACCGAAGACCAGTGGCAACGCTGCCAATGTGCCATCAGAGACGCCGCAACTAATGTGCTGGGTTTTAGCCGTTCACAACCAAAAAGTTCGTGGTTTGATGAAGAATGCCGGAAAGCTCATGCAGCTAAACAAGAAGCGGACGAATCGGCGCTGTAACAAAAGACTAGAGCCGCTCATGAGCTCTATGAACAGAAGAGATGGAAGGATCATCGGCTTCTCTAGATGAAGAAAAACGAGCACGAGAAGCCCGCGATTGAGGATATTGAGAGGCTGTACTCCAGGAATAACATTCGGAAATTTTACCAACAGATAATAAGAACGTGTCAAGGCAAGAAAATCCGTGCAAACCCGAAGAGATGAAGAAGGAAATCTTGTAGTAAAAACACAGTTAGTATTGATAATATGCAAACATTTTTTTTTTGCATTTTTTAGAGAACTTCAATGTTTTATCTGGGCCATTGTTGAATCTTCTCCTCCAAACCCTGTCAATGCAAGCACGACCAATATTTGGTCCTTGTATGAAGAATTCTTCACTCAAAACAACTGTGGATATCTTCATCTGCTTTCGATAGAGTCAAAACTTCAGAACAATAAAGTAAAACTGGGACGATCAAAGCCTTATACAGAGTCTCCTTAGTTCGTAGGAATAGGGCCTTAATACTCAACTGCCTTCTTAGCCGAAAGAAATATCGATTGGCAAAATTGATCCTTCGTTTTATTTCTTCTTAGATTTTGTTGACAGAATTGATAGCACACGTCCCTTGCCACCCCGAAATTAAAGCCGTCGACAGTAACGATTCATCGTGAGGTTTGATTTTCAATAGACTTTTCTTGACAGATCACCCGTGACTCCTATCAAACTGCTTTGTCATTTTTGTTCAATATAGTTTGGCGAGTCATCATGGAAAGACTCACGCCACAAGAGCGTCTCCAAATTGTTCAGCAGTACAACGAAAATCAGCGTTCTGTGAGAAATGTTTTTCCTGCGATTCGAGGAACTTACGGTGCGCATTATCGACCTACTGAAACCACTACTGCCAATACCATTTGCAAATTTGAGTCCCAGTTTACATTAGTGGATGATACCGACGATACCGGTTAGACTACATACAGCACGTAGTGAAGAGACTATAGCTCGTCGTCGTTCTCAGCAGCTTGGCTTGGCGTATTTTACGTGAGGATCTCGGCCTAAAAGCATAAAAAATTTAACTTGTGCAAGAATTGAAGCCAGCCAACTTGAATTTGGGTCATATTTTCAGTGAATGGGCTCTGGAAAAACTCAATGAAAATCCGATGTTTTATCGTGAAATTTTATTCTGTGATGAAGTCCATTTCTGGCTCAATGGATACGTAAATAAACAATATTGCCGCTCTTGTGCTAATGAACGACCCGAAGAGTAACAAGAGCTACCATTACATCTACTAAAAACAACGGTATGGTGTGGTCTATGGGCTGGTGGAATCATTGGTCCATATTTCTTCAAAAATGAGGCAAATCAGAATATTACCGTCAATGGTAAGCGTTATCGCGCCATGTAAACGTACTATGTACTTCCTAAAGTTCAAGCACATGAACACATGAGCTCTGGTTTTAACAAGATGGCGCTACTAGCCATACAGCGCGTGGAACAATGGATTTGTTGAGAAATCATTTTGGAAAGCACTTAATTTCCCGTTTTGCTACGGAAAATTGGTCACCTAGATCGTGCGATATCACACCTTTGGACTATTTTCTCTGAGGATATATAAAGTCTCAGGTCTTCAGAAATAAGCCAGCTACGATTGACGCTTTGGAAGCCAACATTACTCATGTTATCCGCGAGATACCAGTCGTTATGCTCGAACGAGTCGCCCAAAATTGGATCTTCCTAATGGACCACCTCAGACGTAGTCCTAGGCAACATTTACATGATATCATTTTCAAAAAGTAAGTGCTATCAATTGTTATTTTAACCGATAATAAAAATTTTAAGTTCACCTTGAAGTTTATGTATTTTATTTAACATTATAAATCAAACCTCACGATGAATCACCCTATATTAAATAAAATCGTCGAGTACACAAAATCACGTCTAACCTTTCTATCTGTTAAAAACAAACTAAGTATGCTATATACGAAGATATGTTCGGGACATGTGTACCAACCCAAAAAAAAAAAAAGAAAAACCGATAATCGAATATACGTGAACCGTGAAATTTGAAAAGTAACCTTACTTTTCGAACACACTTCGTATTTGGCAGGTTTGGAGCCGAAGAAGTGCAACAATTCTTCCAATAATTCAAAAAATATTGTTAGTTTATTCTATGGCACAGAGTCTAACTAAGGACAAACTACTACAAAACTACTATACCATACTCAATAATAGGCACCAGTAAAGTTTTAACGAGTCTCAGCCTCGTATCTTTTGGTCTGAAATTGGAAAATAACCAGAGGAAAGTTCTGCATAAATTCGACCGATAGTGTTATTTATATGGTCTACAGGTAAGAGTTTACAATTCAGTTTACAATTAAATCCTAAATTTGTCATAATATCCACAGTCATATATTGGATGTAGTTATTCAGTTTAAAGTGTTTTTTCGATATTGCAATTAGTTAAGTTTTAGAAGAATTAATAAAAAGCCCTTTGTTATGTGATCAGTTATATATCACAGATAGAAATTCATTAAGCCTACAATTGAGATCTTCAACCAAAGCAATTAGTCTTAACAAATAAATTTGTCCATCGTCGGCATAAAAGTGGCAAAAGCATTTGAGCATACTGTAGTGAGGTCATTGATGAAGAGACAAAATAATATAAGACCTAGTATATAGCCCTGCGGTACCCCTGATGTTAGGGACATTCGAGAAGAAATTTTATAGGGTTTTCTATTTACGACTTGACAACTTTTTTTTTAATAAAAGGCAAACTATTTGAGATGAGTCGGCGTGTTGGCATAAACCAATGACTTAACGTAGCCCCACAGAAAATAGTCAAGCGGAGTTAAATCGCACGAACGAGGCGGCTAATCGACTGACCCATGTCTTGAGATAACACGCTCACCATACTTTCTCTTCAATAAATCGATTGTAGTGTGTGATGAGTAGCTTGTGGCACCATCCTATTCAAATCACATGTCGTGCAAGCCCATATCTTCCAATTCGGGTCAAAAATAATCGGTGATCATGGCGCGATAACGCTAACCATTCATAATAATGTGATGATCGTTATCATCGACGAAAAAATATGGCCCAATAACGCCGCCTGCATGCAAACCGCACCAAAAAGTTATTTTTTGTGGATGAAGTGGTGATTCATGAAGCACATGTGAGTTTTACCCGACCAATAACGCATATTTTGCTTATTGACGAACCCATTGAGCCAAAAACGAACTTCGTCACTGAAGATGATTTTGCCACTCTGAATATATGTAGAACATTTTTGTAATTTGCAGACGTTAGTGTATTTTACCGTGATGAAAATGTTGAGCTTACTGAATAAATTGACAGTGACAGTTTGATGATTAGTGAAAGAATGCGTTCACAAATTAAATTCAAAGTTGTAAAGTTCCTATTGGAAAACCCTATATAACCAGTCATTACCCTTTGACTACAGCCACATAGGTATGCACTTAAGACACTTACCGATCTTACACTAAAACCAAAGTACATTCTTAGTTTCATACATGTAATCTTTTACACTATCAAATGCTCTCGATTAATTGAGCAAACAGAGTATAGTTACAGGACCTAGATCATATTTTGCCCTATGTTATCCATTATTTAAACAAGAGCTGTAAAGCAACTATAACTGGCTCAAAAACCCAACTGCGCCGGACATAGCACAGGACAAAAGTCTGCAGTCGAATTGGAATTTGGTTTCTTCTTTACAGGAATGATCTTAGCCGGAAAAGTCGAAGAAGTACTGCAGAAATTAATTACATGTGTCAGAGAAGTCATAAAGTGGTGCAAAATAATTTTTATAAATCGAAGTTGTACTTCGTCAACACCTAATGATCATTTGGAACAAGAACTGGACTCTATATTTCTCTGGATACAAAAGCATAATTAAGGTCGTTTTTATTTGGTATGCTCGCAAAGTCGTCTCTTTTTTACTATCACAATGAATAGAAGCATACTCCAAAGCTTTTTAGAGTGTTGATGTATACCAGTTTATTCAAAAGTATGTTTTTTTGGCTCTGCGCGACAGAAAGTTTCCCAATTCAAAGTTGAGGGATTTTGTTTCCATTTAGAGAACTTGTTTCTCCGAACCCTCATGGCATTTTTAACCACAGATGTGACCTATGGTCAATTTTTATTACGAAGTGTTACAATCTTCAGCAGAACATGCCTATTTAAAGGTCAAAGTTTAACGGTTGTAAAAAGTTAATTTTATTATCCACTTGTGAGTAATAATTACACCTGCTTCATGGAGGAGGCTCGAATTTAGTTAGAGGGAATTGTTCTCAATTGGAATGATGAGCAAATAGAAGAACCTGACAGGTCGATGTCGTATGTGCAGAAAATTAGGTCGTGGTTTGACACACCTTCTAACTATATTTGATCCTGATGTAAAAATTTGAGGGAAATCATTCAGACTCTTCGATGGGAACATATGTTAACAGGAGAAGCGTATGGCTTCTTAATGAACTCGAATAAGAAAATAATTGAGAAGCTCTTGCTTAAATTTCACTTCCCGGATGAAGTCTTTATTCCTAAACTAGGTAGAAGTTTTCATGTTTATGATCTTTGTTAGTATTTTATTGGACTTATCGAAGGACAGTATGTATTAGTCTTGACCTTGCAATATAGTCTAACAGTTTATTGCGTATGGTAAGGCATTAAACTAAGGGGTGAATTAGTTGAACATATTTTTTCTTTGAATTGCCCTAAGTATGATAATTATTCACTATTGGCCTGGCAAAAGAATTTGTTGTTTCAAAAGTTTTCCGCGGCCTTATATTTCCATTAGTTTTTTTTTTTTTTTTTGCATGATTTTAAATTTGCAATTTAAGGCGTTTAAAAGCTTATAATTAAGATCCCGTAATGTATCCCCCAGATTTCGAGAACTTGTTCAATTCAACAGCATCCTCCGAAAATTTCATTTTATCGTCTCCATAAAAAAACGAATTAACCGAACCATTATTCGCAATGAAATCCCCTAACGAAACGATAAAATTCAATTAAGCCCAAATTGTTATAAAAAAATATCAGAAAAGAAAAATCTCCAAACTGTTCTGCACATGAACACGAGTTTCTATCAAACACAGCAACTGAAAAACCAAAAAAACTTTGTCTAAGACGATTAAAACTTCGACTACTATCCCATTTCGAATGAAGCAGGATGAACTGATTTCTAGAACTCTTTTAACGCCAAAAACATCCAACCTATCCCTCAATTAGCCATTACATTGATTTTATTATCCCACGCAAATGCAGAACAACCCCACATGATCCTTTTAAACTTCTTAAATTCACGTTTCTTATTGTTTGGTCTCTGCGGGCTTCAAGGAAAACCCATCCACATTACTCTAGAGCCGTTATGTGCTTCATAGACGTGTATATCATGCGAAAAGTTGAAATAAAAGCAGGGAAACCAAGACACGGGTAAGTACTTGATAGCCAACACAAAGATTTAGGTGCTCCGTCTGATCTCATTCAAGCGAGCAGGTCCTTTTTGTTCATTTTCTTAGTTCTCCATCTATTACTTCGGTCGTTACGCTCTTTTGTAAAAGGACATTGAATGACTGCTGTATGTGTTTGTGTATGTATATGGTATATTTAACAGAGAAAATGGCATCTGTATGATGAGTGATTGTCCCAGGGGAATTAGATGCAGGAGAGGCAAAAAAGACTTTCGCCTGTTTAGGTGAAGGCATTGAACTTGACTTCCCCAGAAATAATAATGGAGTGTAATGTCCTTCAGCAGGAATATGCGGAATGCACTGTCCTATGTGGGTGGCAGCAACAGGAATAGTATTGAAACAAAGGAAATGATGATTCTGATATCCGTACAAATTCGTTCCAACCCCTTTATCTTTACAGAGTGCGAAGCACGTCGCTGTGACGTAGCCCATTCGGGCTTCTATGCTAAAGTTTGCCTCTTCCTTTTTTGTTGGTCTGGTTCAGCGACGTTCAGTCTGCTTAGTTTCGCAAAATAACAAAAAATAACAAAATTTTGTAAGGGAGATAGCAATTGTATCTGAAATGGAAGCATTCCCATCGTGTCGTTTTAAGAGAGACGAGAAGACAAAGACAAAGATGTCCTTGAAAAAAGCTTTCATTCTACGTAAAGTGCCTGTTTTTCTGATGACAGTAATTTTCTTTGATTGCCCTTATCCTTGTGTTTCATTTAAAATGAGGCTCTGGATTTATTGTTCGAAAAGTAAAAAAAAAAAAAAGACAATGCTCATCAACGTGAGTGTACGAAATACATATACGACAATGTTTCTAGGTTCGATGACTGTCTGATCTGTCCTTCTGGAAATTATTTTGATTTGACATGAAGACGGAAGCAGGTGCTCCTTTTGGTATGTCAATTGAAAATCTCATTGAATTTGTTCGGAAGGACTTGATATGATACAGATTGGGCAAGACCATAGGAAGGAAGCATATACTCGTAACAAGGCTGGTGTATGGTGTGAAGGTTGCCAGGAGGTTTTAAGTTGATGCTTTTTAAATAAAAGAATTTCATATTATCATCGGATATGTAATAACACAGTGACTTAGAGTAACCGGAATTTTGGAAATGGTTAAAGATTCTTTAAAGTAATAGAGAAAATGTTGTGAAAGGTGGTCTAATTTTTCGCGGAAGTAGTCTTCAAATGAAGAGGCTTATGGTTTTAAAGAGAGTTTAAACCATCAACCGGTTGTTATTAATATTTTCTTCTTCTTTGGGTGTCCTTTTTTGTAAGAGTCATATTTAAGACAAACAACTTGTAATCTACCAATGCATTATGTCCTTATCAAAATAAAACTAGAATCGGCACATTAAGAATATGAATTGTATAGTCCAGCTGAGAATAAACCATCATAGATAATTCTTTTATTCTGTTTAGAGAGCTAATAATGAGTAGCTATTGTATGGTTTGTAAATGGGTCCTTTGCTAATGACTCTGCGTATTTTAAGTCATCCATTTTAGGGATACTACTTTCGTTTGCACGATTATTTACACTTATTTTAAAAGTGTTCAAAAGCCTAAACTTTTGTTTAAAATGTTAAAGGCAATCGATGCTAGTTTTTACTTACTTTTAATCCTGACAGATTTGTATATTGTGTATGTTAAGCTTAAGGAAGTATCTCGATTTGTTAGTTGGTAGTTCATATGATTTCCAATTAATTTCGAGCAAATGAATTATGGGCTACAGTTTGAAAATTGGGAGGAGGTTTATGGAGAGGTTAATCCTACTTTGGCTGGACAGTTGTAACTACATTGCTGCTCAGCGACAATCAGATATACGACTAACACCATATAGCCAGTCTCTATTTAAAAAAAAAGAGAAATAAGTTGCAAAAAAAAGTTCTATGTACATGAATTCACAGAATTCCAATTTATGTAGTAAACTTAAGCAGTTAAGAAAAGAAATAGATCATCAGCTAAGATTTGCAACGGTAATGAAAGGTTATGAATCACACATAGCAAATCCAAGTACTTAAGATAGTAATCGATTACTTACTTTCAAAAAAGGCGATGCCATCATGTCAGAACCTAGATTAATTGCCAACGAATTCAATGGCTTTTTTGTTTCTTTTGGGTAAAATACTTTTTTGAAGGATTCTCTTACATGGAATCATGATTTGGGCTCCTAAATGACTTTTTTTTTGTTGGAACAAAACACTCAGATAAAGAATTAGTTAGACGAGTAAGCGTTTCAGTGATAAAGTGCCTAGAGTATTAGCACACACCACACCAACATTGGGTTGGCAGACTCCTGAAAAACTCTTCTCTGAACCTTGTCTAGCAAGTTCGTCGGCGATTCCATTGCCCGTGATCCCATTGAGACCTAAAACCCAAAAAATACTTAGTGCGTTGAGCTTCCTCACTGCGTTGGGCATCCTTGAACTAGCTTGAAAAATGTTAGAGGATTCAGCACGGCGCGCTTAGAGCCGTAGATACTTGGCAGTAAATACAGAGACAAATGCTTCGCACCCCCACCGATTCTTCACAAGACAGTTCTTTGCCATCGGGATTGTATACCTCCCCGCTTGCAGTTCTTCCTAACAATGAATGAAATCTTACGTTATCGTCCTCTAGGATGACACTAGCCCCGCAGCCTTAATCGGCTTAGGTGTCATCAGTGAAAACCCGACTATGTTCCATTCCTGGCTCGGATACTGACCGAAACCAGTTTTATACACTGGGAAAGTCGATTTCGTATTTTTTTCCAAACCAGGATTTCTACTGTCACTGTAACAGTGGGCATATCCATAAGGCCAGGGTCATAAGACAGTTGGCGCGGAAAATCATCAAAGCACCAGTGCGTATTGTAACAGAGGCCACTTCATTTTAAACGGAAGATGGCTTTGAGAGTGCAGCCTATAATATGAATATCAAGATCTAAGCCAGATTCATGAATGCAATTAAAGTGGAACCAAGCTGGAACCTTTCTCGGTGATGGGCCCCATGACTTGCCCGAAGCTCCTTTGCACTGCCGGAAGGCCAATAGCGCCTGAGAGACTTTCAACGTAACATGTTTAGTCCATAGAAGTTTATTATCCAGGATAGCATCCACACAAATACTTAACTTCTTTGGAGAATTGGATCGTGATGCCTTTAAGCACTAGTTTAGTCTGACCAGCCAGTTTCCTCCTTTTCGTAAACGGAACAACTTCAGTTTTGAGAAGATTGGCTGAAAGCCCATTTCTAGTGCAACAATCGTTGATCACGTTAGGGCTGCCTAGGCTTAAGAGCAGCCAGTCACTAGACACGTTGCAATACACAGGGCGGTTTAATTATCCGCGGTTGCTGTTACATAGATGATAGAACTATTGAGTGCGTTGAGCATTGAGTCGACCAAGCTGCACCATAGCAAAGAGTAGAATTTTGGTACACATACGTGTATCTTCATAATTCTAAATTCTTCAGTTCATTGTTATATTTAGAGCTACACATAAAGATTTGGACGATAAGAATTTTGGTACTTCAGTCTTTGTATATGATGAACATAATTAACAATAACATATTATTAAATAAATTATACCGAGCGGGATTTTGTAGTTTTATATATTTGCAAAACAGGAAGCAGTAAGTTAAGGTTGGAACATTGCTTAGCAAGTCTTAGGCTCGGCATTCCTCTCATAATATTCCTTATCTACGATATTATAATTTCCTACGAAAAATTGTAACTTCTGTTTTAAAAATGCACAACATGATCAAATAACATTATGCATTAGCATACTCTGAAGGACTTTTAAGTGGCTGTTGAAGAGGTGGTTTGAGATGACATGCCCATCTAGGAAAAAATCGAGCAGATCGGCCGTTCCATTGTAGAACGCAGAAACTAAAAAAGTTGCGAACAAATGATTTAAAGCCTATGTAGAGTGGCCTTTACAAAGACTTTTTTCAGAAAGATTGAAATATTTAATGAAGTCAAAGCCCTCAAAGAGTAAACTCTCATGCTTGAGACTTACTTCCCAGCTCCTGGGGAGCTGAAAAACATAACGCGCCGTAGCGAATATCTGTCATCAGCTACGGTGATGGATGAAGCCATCAAATACACTGTTGCTTCATGTTTCATATAGCATATACCGACTTGTGCTACAAAATGGTATAAACCAACTGCTGGCATACAACTGGCATGCTGGCCTTTATACCGAAAATTCGAAAAAATCATTGTTTGACACTCTCAAACAAGAAATCAAATGATTTCTAGTGTTAACCATATGCAGATCTTGTAGCTGTATTGTCTGTGGATCTAGATCTAGTCTCGTGAATGTCTGCTGTAAAGCTGAAGCAACCCTTGACGAGCGCCAGAAATAGGGCTCTACTCAATCCACTCAAAACTGAGGTTTTTCTCATAACGCAAAGGAAACTTAAAGGCATCACAGTCCATTTCTCTAACTAATGTGTCATTATAGATAATAAACTTATTAAGACCAAACACATTAAGTAGAGACCTCTAAGCGCTGTCAGCCTTTTAGCAGTATAATGAAGTCATGTGTCGGTTGATCGTTGCTGCTACGTTTAACAAAGAACGGTCTGTCTCAGCTGTATGTGGCTTTTCCCTAGCAAGCGAGACTCCGCTCTTGATGCACTAATTAGTCTTCCTCGTTTTGATATTTATATCATGGGCTACATTCTCAAGGCCATCTCCTTTTTAAAGAAAAGTTATTTTTAGTACAACACGCACTTGAGTTGCGCCGACTTTTTTACTGGTCCTATAAATGGCACCATCCTCTTGCTGGAAAAGATCGGGATTGATCGAGTGGAATGAAGTCGAGTCTTCATAGATGGCTCCAAAACCAATTTAAGAGCAAGAGGACTTTAGATCTCACTCCTCTTTAGAAATACTTGGTCCGTATTAAAAGCAGAGATATACGCAAGCATTATGTCAACAAACTTTGTAGTGAAAAATCGGTTCAGCTGAAGCATTTTCATCTGAAACATAAGCCAAGCTCTTTGCTTAAAGCTTAACTTAATCTCCCTATTACATCCAACCTAATCCGGGAATTCAAAACTTCACTGAACGTAGTCGGTAGGGTGAATTCACTGAGTCTTGTTTGAGTCTCAGGTCATAGGTGCATGGCTTACTCCCGTATTGGGCTGCAGGCAGTCGGTATTTACTGAAGTGCACACTCATCTTTCTTTGAAAGACTGAGAAATTTCTGTTAGAAGAACGTACAAGGTTTGCAATGCCAATTCCTGATTGGCAAATGGTGCGCTCTTTAGAACATTGATCATTCCTGTACTCCTCAACGAAGTAGGTGTGTAGACTCTATCAAAAAAGGATGAGAAAGCGCTTTGTTTCGAGAAGAAATACTCCGAGACATTTACGGTTCTATTAGAGTAGAGAATGACGTTTTTCGCAGTCCTTTATGGTCTGTAAAGTGACATAGACTTAGCTAAAAGAGACATAATTCATACGCTTGAACGGTTGGGACAGATGTCTCATTTGTTTAAAGTGAACACTTGACATAAATTAACTTGAATTCCACTGAACATCCAAATATTCAAGGAAGCAAGGATACGTCTTGCTATCGGCCTCCGTCAATTTCTTTGATACCAAAGTAGAACTTGTATTGGAGCCATAAGTTTCATCCTTGATATGAGTCGAGGCCAATTTAAAACATCTTGCTGATCTTAGGATCACAGCATCTTGTACTTTTTGCAAATCTACATCGAGTCTATACCAACAGAAAAACCGTTTCCGCCTTTAGGTTTAAACTACAGCCACCACGATGTACCAACAAATCGCACTAATTAAAGTTCCCGGAATTTATTCAGAAAATTAAACATACAGGTTTATTTATTTAAATCCATATTGTCACCTTCAAAGTAATCCCCATCGACTGCAAAACACTTATGCCAGCGCTTGATCCAATCCTCGAAACATTTTTTTTATATTCGGTTCTCGGTATGTCCATCAGTGCTTCCTGCGATTTTTCGATTTCTTTCTCTCGGCTGCTGAAACGCGTTCCCCGTAGTTTTTTAACTCGAATAAACAGATAGAAGTCACAGGGAGCCAAATCAGGGGAAATTGGTGACTGTTGGATGGTATTTGTTGCATTTTTCGTCAAAAAATTACGAATAATAATGATGGGACTGTGCGACGGTGCGTTATCGTGATGCAAAATCCACGAGTTTTCTGCCCACAATTCTGGTCTCTTTCGGCGAATTGCTTCAAACAAACGTCTCATAACGCCCAAATAATACTCTTTGTTTACTGTCTGGCCTTCTGGAAAAAATCATGATGCACTTCACCGTTGTAATCCGTGAGCATCTTTGTTTACTGTCTGGCCTTCTGGAAAAAATCATGATGCACTTCACCGTTGTAATCCGTGAGCATTGCCCTCTTTTTTTACTGAAAACGACGTGTTTTTTTTGGTCTCGGTTCATTTGGTGAACGCTATTCACTTGCCTGATGACTGGATTGCATGTCGTACTCACAAACCCACGTTTTGTCTAAAGTAATGATGCTTTTGATGAATGTGGGATCGGATTCAGCCTCGCAAATCATCTCTTTTGCGACGTCAAGCGATCTCTTTTTTGCATAAAATTGAGGTCTTTTGGCACCAACTTTGCTGCTACACGACGGAAACCCAAATCATTAACCAAAATGTCTTGGATGGATCCATAGGCAATGTTCAAATCCTCCGCTATCACTCTGATGGTTAATTTGCGGTTATTGAATGTTACTTTCGATGGTCTGCCACTGCGTTCATCATCTTCGATTGACTCAAAACGAAAAATAAAACGACCGTTTTCTTTAGAGAATCGTTGCCGAAACACACCAATATTTCTAACGTTCGCGCACCATTAAATAAGTTTTTTACGCAAAATTGAATACAAGTTCGTAATTGCAAATTTAACGCGAACACACACAGAGATAGATGAACTCTTGGCTACGTAGTTTTTGCAAATGTCAAGCTATGACGCTAAGATTTTTAGAAAATGTCAACAACAGATGTACCAACACAACTCAAATCAGAACAATGGGAGCCGTACACGGTGACTCCACCGGGAACATTTTGATCAAGGTGGTATGGCCAATCATCATTCAGAGGCGTTAAGTTCAAAAAATCGTTACGATAAGACCAGAAATTTTCTCTTCCCCCGCTTTTAATTGAGCAACGTCATTGATGGAAGAAGTCTTGATAATTGGGCGGGGGCCCGGAGTTAAACATGTGGAGCGGAATCCATCACAGAGGGAAAACGGAACATCTAAGTTGAAGGTAAGGGTATGATGATTCAAATTACGCCACGGATTCTAATTGACGTAGATTGCTCTCTCTGTTTTAATGTTCAGTACAATAAAGATATCAATTTTGCAATAAAAAGATTTAAGTATCTATGATTGAATCAGAAATATGAAAATCAAATAAAAAGAAGTTATTAGATTAGCTAATCAGCTGTTCCTCACATTCATATTAAAGCTTCATTATTTATTCCAAGTAAAAAACACATTAAAGTTGTCAGGTAAAAAAAAAATTATCTACGAGCGATGTATAATTTCCGTCTAACTTCTATGTAGTAAAAAAAAGAACATTTTTTACGTCCATAACTCTATTGTCAACTGTGCTTCAATTAACCAATTTTGCGATTTCGAGTCAACTCGAGCACCCATCGCACTCAACCGTAAGATATTATCTTAATTGCCTTGGGAATTTGACAGAGTATAAAGCTCGTCGCGACATTTTCTGGAAAATTAGTTGTAAAACAAAATTCAAAGTATCTGAATCTAGAATGAACCGTTTTGGAGTATTGAATTTAATTGTTGCAATTGCTTTGGTAGGTTGTATGCTCTATGCAGTCTTTTACTAAATATCAAGTTTTTGTGCTGAAATAACTGAAGATCCTTTGTCTATACTATTTTTACAAGATTGCGAATGTGAAAACTGATAACTCCGTAGACTCACGTCCAGAAAGAATGGTAAAACTAAGAGAATGTGAATACAATTTTTAGGCGACTTCAAGAAATAAAAAAAAAAAAATGTTTGCAGAACCTACATGATTGTTGTCCCCATAGCAAGTTCATCACTGCAGAAATTGTGGAGAAATGTAAGGATGAAAAATCTAATGAAGGAGGTTCCGGTGGTCATGGTGGACCACGAGGACCAGGTGGACAAGGGAGACCATGTGGACCAGGTGGACCAGAAGGACGCCGACATTTCAAACCTCACCCAGTAAGCCTTATTTACGTTTAAACATTTTCCAAAACGAGTAATATCCTTTGTAGTGCTTTATGGAATGTGGCCTCAACGAAACTCAAATAATGAATGGTAATGAAATTGATTCGGCCAAATTGGACAAGTACCTGTCGACAACTTTTAGCGAAAGTCCAGACATTATTCCGATTTTCAAGGAAGCTTTTGATAAATGTGCCAAAATGGGTAAGACGAAAAATTTCAATATCAAAACGAATGTACACTTCATTGCCAGTATTTTTTTTTTATTTTTAGTAAACGAGATGACCCATCCGTCTCCACCACCTTCTGAGTGTGATTTCCGTTCCGCCATATTAATATTCTGTGCAGAAAGGGAGACTTTTATAAATTGTCCGGAAAATGTCTGGACAAACGATGATGCTTGCAATAAAAATCGGGAATACATGAAAAATTGTCCACTACCACCACCACCCAAGTAATCGAAATAATGAAACTATTTTGTTCTTCTGGTTTTTGAAATACAATGTTAAAATATTTTAGAAAAAAAAAAATTTAATTGCTATGACATGACAACTCTTAGTGAGATTTTACATCTGATTTCAAAACACACGGTCGTTTGAAATGTATATAGTAGAAGTTTGATCAAATGGAAAAGATATAATATTTTCTACGGTCATTTTTACTATCATACTTTTTAACATTTATTTTTTTCCTTATGTCAAAGAATATTATTAATTTGGATTGCATGCGGTTGTAAGGGGTGATTCATCATGAGATTGAATTTTCAAAAGGCTTTTTCGACAGATCACTCGTGACTCCTTTGGGGTGGCCGTGGTGTAGTGGTATATGCATAGACTCCTCAAGTAGAGGGTCGCGGGTTCGAATCCCGTGCGAGGCAATACTCTGAAAAAGTCTTTTCATAGAATTTGTATTTGTATGCGTCAACTTTGACACGAACATTGATGTTGGAGTGGTTTGCTGGCTGGGCTAAATGTAACGAAGTAACAACTAGCAGGTACTAAGACCCACTGGTTGAGGATGCACTGGCTCCAGTTTGATCATAAAAAAAAAAACAAAAACAAAAAACTGATTTGTCATTTTTGTTCAGTATCGTTTGGCAAGTCATCATGAAAAGATTCACACCACAACAGCGTCTCCAAATTGTTCAGCTGTACCATATTACGAAAGTCAGGGTTCTGTGAGAAATGTTTTTCGTGCGATTCGAGGAATTTCCGGTGCGCATAATTTTGCCAATACGATTCGCAAATTTGAGTTCCAGTTTACATTAGTGGATGATACTCCACCGGTTAGACCACATCCAGCTCGTAGTGAAGAGACTATAGCAGCTGTAGCTGAGAGTGTACGCGAAGACCGTGACGAATCGATTCGTCGTCGTTCTCATAAGCTTGGCTTAGCGTATTCGACAACTTGGCATATTTTACGTGAAGATCTCGGCCTAAAAGCGTACAAAATTCAATTTGTGCAAGAATTGAAACCAGGCGAATTGAATTTGGGTCATATTTTCAGTGAACGGGCTCTGGGAAAACTCAATGAAAATCCGGTGTTTGGTGTTTCTGTCTCAATGGATATGTTAATAAACAAAATTGCCGTATTTGGGAACAAATCGAAGAGCTACCATTACATCCATTAAAAACAACGGTATGGTAAGGTTTTTGGGCTGGTGGAATCATTGGTCCATATTTCTTCAAAAATAAGGCAAATTAGAATGTTACCGTCAATGGTAACCGTTATTGCGCCATATTAACGGACTATGTGCTTACTGAAAGTCAAACACATGGTCTCGGTGAGCTCTGGTTTCACGAGACAGCGCTACGAGCCATACAGCGCGTGAAACAATGGACGTGTTGAGAAATCATTTTGAAGAGCACTTAATTTCCCGTTTTGCTAAGATAAATTGTCGGCCTAGATAGTGCGATATCACACTTTTAGACTATTTTTTCTAGGGATATGTAAAGTCTCAGGTCTTCAGGAGTAAGCCAGCTATAATTGACGCTTTGGAAGCGTAAATTACTCGTATTATCGTCGAGAGCAAAAAAATTAAAGCGATCGAATGAATTACAACAGCAGCAAATGTGAAAAATATAGTAGTTTAAAAAAAAAAATGCGTTTATAGATAAAATGACTGATGTCATTGTTATATTGGGTCTATAACTTAATTCGTGATTTGCTAAGAGATGGCGTAGCTTGTATTATTTCATTCATTTAAAGCGTAAACAACAATAATTTTTTTTTCACTCAAATATGTCGAACTTTGTGCATGAAAAAGTGTTTTTGCGGGGAGTTCTTCTTCATAACTTTAATATAAAGAAAACTGCTGCCGAAAGTCATCGTATTTTGGTAGAAGCTTATGGTGAACATGCGCTAGCTGAGCGAACGTGCCAAAAGTGGTTTGTACGATTTAAAAGTGGTGATTTTGGCTTGGAAGACGATGAACGTCTTCATGGGTAGCCAAAAAAGTTTGAAGATGAAGAACTAAAAGCATTACTATATGAAGATTGTTGCCAAACACAAGAAGAGCTCGCAGAATCTTTGGGTGTCACTCAAGCCATTTCAAAACGTTTAAAAGCAGCTGGATACATTCAAAAGCAAGGAAATTGAGTTCCACATGAACTCAAGCCGAGAGACGTTGAAAGGCGGTTTTGCATGTCCTGAATGCTGCTGGAGCGCCACAAAAGGAAGTCATTTTTGCATCGGATTGTTACTGGTGATAAAAATGGATCCATTACGACAACCCCAAGCGCAAAAAATCATATGTGAAACCCGGCCAACGAATATCCATGGCGCGAAGGTAATGCTCTGTATTTATTGGGGTTAGATGAGTGTGCTGTATTATGAGCTGCTAAAACCGGATGAAACCATCAATGGACAACGCTACTGAACACAATTAATCCGTTTGAAGAGAGCAGTAGCCGAAAAACGCCCGGAATATGCGACCAGACACGAGGCAATAATTTTCCATCATGACAACGCTCGGCCCCACGTTGCTATTCCGGTTAAGAACTATTTGGAAAACAGTGGATGGGAAGTCTTACCCCACCCGCCTTATAGCCCAGACCTTGCCCCTTCTGACTACCATTTGTTCCGGTTGATGCAGAACGACCCTCATTGAATATTGAAGTAGCAAAGTAATTTGATAATTCTATAGGTTTGAGACCACTATGGAAGTGTTTCGGAGCAAAGTGCGAAAGTAAACCATTGTAGCTTTCGTGATTATTCTGCGTATTATTACCCTTACATCTATCAAGCAATTTACGCCGGGACAAGTCTTCATATATTGGCTCCAGAGCTTTTTGAACTTTTGGATCAAGTGGGAGATAGTCATGCTTGAACTTAGTGAAGATCATTCCTTCAGCTTCCGCGCGGCGATAAGAGCTCCAGCGCTCTGCGCCTTTTGGACAGTTTTCATTGTTTGGATTCCTATCAGTCGAACTCAAACGATGGAATGTAGCCCACTTTGCTTTATACATTTCATCCACATTATCTTGATTTCTCAGGATCGCTAGGATGTAATACTGTTGACAGTTAATTTTGGTGTGGTTTTATTTTTTCCTCATAAGTTCTTATCTGCTTTTTTTTTAAACTACTCCATCGTCTTAATTGCATAAAAAAAACGAAACAAACTGTATAATGCAATATCCATAAACTGAGTGCTCGAATAAATGTTGATTTCCCGTAAGCTTTCGTTTTCTTGAAAATGATCTACTCTCTAGAAGGCTGCAAAGGTATAGACTACCGAAATATAAAAAAAAATTTAACATTTTTTTCAAAATTTCACACTAGGTGTGCCACTTAAATACAAAATGGTTTTGTCCTTATTGAAAACCGATATTACCGCTAATAACACATGGGCTGACAAGTCAGTGCGGTTTTATAGTAAAATACAAAATTTTTGCAAAATTCAACTTTATCAATATAGTTGCCTTCGAGGGCGATACACTGATTGAAACGTTTTTTCAATCTTTCGATACCAGTTTTGTAGTACGATTTCGGTTTAGCCTCAAAATAGGCCTCTGTTTCGGCGATTACTTCTTCATCGGTCTTAAATCTCTTTCCGGCGAGCATTCTTTTGAGGTCTGCGAACAGGAAATAGTCGCTGTGAGCCAAATCTAGAGAATACGTTGGGTGGGAAAGCAATTCGTAGCCGAATTCATTCAATTTTGCCATCTGCGTTTTTCTGCGATTTCGTCCTTCAAACGTTGTTGATAGTCTGCCCCTTTTGGAGATAGGCGATGAAAATTATTCCATGTGTATCCCAAAATACGGGTGCTATAACCTTGCCAGCCGACTGTTGAGTTTTTGGTCGTTTTGGACAAGGTTCGTCGCCTGCTCGCCACTCAGCTGACTGCCGACTTGACTCTATTCTGAAGTGATGGAACCAAGTTACATCCATTGTCATATACCGACGCAAAAATTTGGCTTTATTGCGGTTGAACAGCTTTAAACACTCCTCTGAATCAACAACACGTTGTTGTTTTTGGTTGACTGTGAGCAAACGCGGCACCCACTTTGAACAGAGCTTTCACATGTCCAAATATTCGTGTATGATATATCCAACACGATCTTTTGATATCTTCAGATCCTCAGCTATCTGGATCTATTTCACTTTACGATCATTCGTAATCATTTTGTGGACTTTTTTGATGTTTTCATCTGAAACAGCCTCTTTTGGACGTCCACTGCGTGCATCATCTTCGGTGTTTGTATGACCACTTTTAAATTTTTCAATCCACTTGCGAATGATTCGTTCAGCTGGTGCAGAGTCCGGGTAACACTTATCAAGCCATTTCTTTGCATCGGCTGCATTTTTTTTTATCAAAAAGCAATGATAAATCAACACACGAAATTGCTTTGAATCCATTTTTTTTCACAATAACAAAAGTTGCTTCACTCACAACGCTAGATCTCAAAAACTAATCGTCCAAAAGCTGTCAAATTTATACACGTTTCTTTTGAAGGTTGGTGCCCTGGTGCTCTGATTTCTTAGACACGGACTTTTCAGCCCATGTATTAAATGTGGCATCACATGCTTTAGAAGTGCATGCTTTAGAACTTATATTATCAATTGCTAACAATGTAATAGGTATCTCCTGACGAACTAAAATACTGCCGATTTTAAAACAGATATATTATTCAAAGCAAAAGTGATAACAGCAACTTTTAAATCTCTACTGCTATCGAACGCTTTAACAAAAAAAAAAAAAAAAAAAAAAAAAAAAAAAAAAAAAAAAAAAAAAAAAAAATGCTCATCAAGACGGGTCTTCGCATATTGATTCTGCGTTTGGTTTACCATTTCTCCTACATTGGCCAAGGAACTTGAAACTTTCGAAACGAAGATAGTGAGATTACGCATGACTTCTATCAAACTGCTTTATTATTTTTGTTCAGAATCGTTTGGCAAATCATCATTAAAAGACTCACACCACAACAGCGTCTCCAAATTGTTCAGCTGTACCATATTACGAAAATCAGCGTTCTGTGAGAAATGTTTTTCGTGCGATTCGAGAAATTTACGGTGCGCATAATCGACGTACTGAAACCACTTTTGCCAATACGATTCGCAAATTTGAGTCCCAGTTTACATTAGTGGATGATACTCCACCGGTTAGACCACATCCAGCTCGTAGTGAAGAGACTTTAGCAGCTGTAGCTGAGAGTGTAGCGAGGACCGTGACGAGATTCGTCGTCGTTCTCAGCAGCTTGGAATTGAACCCAGGTGACTTGAATTTGCGTCATATTTTCAGTGAATGGGCTCTGGAAAAACTCAATGAAAATCCGATGTTTTATCGTGAAATTTTGTTCAGTGATGAAGCCCATTTCTGGCTCAATGGATACGTTAATAAACAAAATTGCCGTATTTAGGATGATGAGTAACCCGAAGAGTACCAAGAGCTACCATTACATTCATTAAAAACAACGGTATAATGTTATTTATGGGCTGGTGGAAGCATTGCTCCATATTTCTTCAAAAATTAGGAAAATCAGAATGTTACCGTCCATGGTAACCGTTATCGCGCCATGTTAACGGACTATGTGCTTCCTGAAATTTAAGAACATAGTCTCAGTGAGCTCTGATTTCAAAAAGACGGCAATACGAGCCAAACAGCGCGTGAAACAATGGACTTGTTGAGAAATCATTATGGTGAGCACTTAATTTCACGTTTTGGTATGGTGAATTGGCCGCTTAGATAGTGCAATATCACACCTTTGGACTATTTTATCTAGAAATATGTAAAGTATTAGGTCTTCAGGAATAAGCCAGCTACGATTGACGCTTTGGAATTCAACATTACTCGTGTTATCCGCAAGATAACAGTCGTTTTGATCGAACGAGTCGCCCAAAATTGGACCTTCTGAATGTACGTAGTTGTGGCCAGCATTTTCGAAAAGTAAATGCCATGAAGTGTTCTTTTAACTGATAATAAAAATTTTAAGTTCGCTTTGAAATTTATGTATTTCATTTTACACAAAAAATAAACCTTACGATAAATCACCCTTTACAACCATAGTAATCATTTAAGTAAATTTTGTATCCCAGCAATTTAGCACCAACACTTTAGTCCTACGTGCCAAATATGAAGCAATGTGATGAGAAAGGCGTTTCTATCTCTGCAGCAATTCTAAATTTTCTGATTAACTAATTTATTTCGTGAAACCATCTCGATTAAACAACTAAAATGATTTGAGAAGTTAACAAAACTAAAAAATACTTTTTCTGCTTAAATTTTTAGCACTTATTCTTCTTCCACTCTTTTTTTATGCTCTCAAAAACTTGTCTATGCTTAGGCGTATGCAGATGATGTGTAGTTCAATCATCGGATCACAACTTGTGAATGTTTGCTCTAAAGAGCAGGCAGGTCTAAATGTAAAAGACGACTGGGGCACAAGGCACGGTATTTAGCTCAATCCTCTTAAAACTCAGGGTATTCTGTTACTATAGTTGACTTTAACTGTGTCTAGGAATGATTTCAGCCAAAATCTAGTCCAAAATATAGCCCGCTCTTCACAGGTGGCTCCAAAATCGATAAAGTATTCGAAGCAGGTTTTTTCTGGGGGACTAAAACTTTAGATCTCATTTCTCGTTAAGAAACTTACGTCTGTCTTCTAAGCAAAGATATACGGAATTTTGATGGGAATAAACTCCATTGTGAAAAATAGAAAAATATGGCGATATACCTGTAGAGATAGATAAGCTGCGCTCAAAGCAGTGATGGAGTATGTCACCACTTTCAAGCTCTTTCGAGCATCCAACAATGATGAACTTGTAAGACAATGTGCAGAGAAGGGTTATTCAAGACCTAGTAACGTCGTCGGTAAGCCATTGACATTTGAGTTTCTTGTGAGCATGACTGTAGATGCAAAATGTCATCATTGTCCCTTAGTCTTAAAGATTGCGGACTGGTATATAATAAGCTATGAGGTAGTTCAACACCGAACGGGTTCATTAGTGGAATATTCAGAATTATTTCTCGGTTTCACTAAATTAAATAAATCAATGACGACAGTGCTATCAAGCAATATAACCAATAAGATCAACAAAAAATCCACGATTTGATATTAAATCGTGGGGAACATGTGCGGTAGTATTATAGATGTTAAGTCAACTGCGGCAACTACTGAAAACTACTGCCAGTTGTAGTTAAACTGCTCAGAGAATTTGCAAATAACTTGTAAGGAGCATACATCAACTATTTTAAATAATTTTTTTCGGAATTCTTTCCTATCCCCTTTGGTTGGACTTTCGGAATTTTCAACTGGATCTTAAAGAAGTAATGTCCTCTGATTATCCTTAATTATAGATACATCAGTCATCTCAAAATCTCATATAAGGTCTCTTTACCTAAGGGCACTTAGGAGTAAACACAAAATAAATATTCCAATGGAAATGGTACATCAAAAGAGTTTAGGCAAGTCGAAAGAGGCTTCAACAAACTTACAATTTACGAATAGAAATGACCACGAGTACTGTTCTATGCGGATGAACAGCTTGGTTGTATGGGGCCCTTATTTACCCTGGTGTGTTTTGTCTTCTACGTAAGAAAAAATGATTTATGTAATGTAATGTAAACAGAAACTGCTCGAATCTCTAATCGAAATTACATATCTACGGCCACAAGAGGCAAGATACAAAACTAAAGGAGTATAGCCTTTGCAAATCTTCCAATTTTCCAGCAACTACTTATAACTGATTCCTGTTTTGAAATTGTCTTCAGATAGTTAACTGCATTTTTACTTTAATAGGCGTCAGAAAGTGTCAAAATTGAATTGATTGAAAATAACACCCTTGCTCTTTGCATTCTGCACACTTAAATGCGACACCTCGTTGTCCCATAAATTCGAAAGTTTTACTATGCAGCAAAAGGGATGAGTTGCACTCGAAAACGTGTCGAGAATAATTGGAAGGTAAACAAGGTTGATGATGACCATGGTAAAAAACAACTCTGTGGTGTTGCGAATGGTCCGGGTTAACCGCATTATAATTCATATTACGTAGCGCGAATTGATTGCATATATGGCAATTTGTTGAAATTGATGTGCGGCATGTGGAAATTGCTTTACCATTAGCAGTATGTTATTTGTCTAAAAGTAATTTATAGTACAAGTGTTCACCTGCTAAGTTGAGTTTATTTTCAAAAGTATGCTATTCAAATGTTGACGCTCGATAATTGAGTTTAGACATGAAACACGAAAGTGTAAAATGGCTTTTAGAAATATGAAGTTGCAACTAAAATTTGATTAATTTCCTGAGCAACGTCATCCAAAACAAGAACTTTTGTTAATTTTTTTTTAATGAATCTGCTTAGCCATTCTGATTGCTGACAATTTGTTATACTTGTTGGTATTATTTTTTTACTTGATTAATAAGAGGATTAAATACAATAAATATAATTGTTAACTGATTACGCAAAATCACTTCCAAAGTACAAAGTTAAGACTTCATTTGCTTTTATTTTATCGCTGAATCCTTTGGAATCCTTAATTTTTTGTTAAACTGGTCGTCATCTTTCATTGACCGCTGTTACTATGGATATAACGTGTTGTTGGAGATTACTCCTAAATTAAGATATGTTTGCATTTCTGGTAATCGTTGATGAAAATACATAAAAATAAGGTTCTATTGAGTTAAAGACATCTAACAAGTATTCATAATACTATCCTTCTTACGACTAGATTCCGTACACGGGGTAATTTTGTGCCTCAACTAGAAAATTATAAGTACGCCCGTCATTCATCGAACTACTCCCAGTTATTCACTTTAAGTTGCGATAGATAAATTTTTACTGAGTGTGACGATATCTTTGACCAATGTGCGCTATATAAAGGATGATTCATCGTTAGGTTTCATTTATAATGTAAAATAAAACAAATAAATGTGAAAGTAAACTTAAAATTTTTTATCATCACTTAAAAAAAAAATTTATGGCATTTATTTTTTAAAAATGACATCATGTAACTGTTGGCTAGAACTACGTCTGACGTGGTCTATTCGGAAGATTCAATTTTGGGCGACTCGTTTGAGCATAGCGACTGGTATCTCGCGGATAACACGAGAAATGTTGGCTTTCAAAGCCTCAATCGTAGCCGGCTTATTTCTGAAGACCTGAGTTTTTACATATCCCTAGAGAAAATAGTCCAAAGGTGTGATATCGCACGATCTAGGCGGCCAATATACCGTAGTAAAACCTGAAATTAAGTGCTCACCATAATGATTTCTCAACAAGTCCATTGTTTCACGCGCTGTTTGGCTCGTAGTGCCGTATTTTTGAAACCAGAGCTCACTGAGACTATGTGCTTGAATTTCAGGAAGCACATAGTCCGTTAACATGGCGGGATAATGGCTACCATTGACGGTATCATTCTGATTTGCCTAATTTTTGAAGACATATGGATCAATGATTCCACCAGCCCATAAACAACACCATACCGTTATTTTTAATGGATGTAACGGTAGCTCTTGGTACTCTTCGGGCTGCTCATTAGCCCAAATACGGTAATTTTGTGTATGATCATTGATCAGTCTTGTGATGTTTATTGATCCAGAAATTTGCTTCATCACTGAACGAAATTTCACGATAAAACACCGGATTTTAGTTGAGTTCTTTTAGAGCCCATTCACTGAAAATATGACGCAAATTCAAGTCGCCTGGCTTCAATTCTTGGACAAGTTGAGTTTTGTAAGCCTTTAGGCCGAGATCCTCGAGTAAAATACGCCAAGTTGTCGAATACGCCAAGCCAAGCTTCTTCTTCTTCGCGTACACTCTCAGCTATAGCTACTATAGTCTCTTCAATACGTGCTGGATGTCGTCTAGCCGGTCGAGTATTATCTACTAATGTAAACTGGGACTTTGCGAATGGTATTGGCAATAGTGGTTTCAGTAGGTCGATCATGCGCACCGTAAGTTCTTCGAATCAGACGAAAAATATTTCTCAGAGAACGCTGATTTTCGTTATATTGCTGAACAACTTGGAGACGCTATTATGGTGTGAATCTTTCCGTGAAAACTTGCCAAACGATACTAAACAACAATGATAAAGCAGTTTGATAGGAGTCACGAGTCATCTGTCAAAAGAAGCCTATTGAAAATCAATCCTTACGATGAATCACCCCTTATATCTGATTTTCTTAGCCGATTATAAAGCCAGCAGAAATGATTTGTTCACATTCCCAGTTCTTAATATTACTCTGATTTTGCCTTTCTTTTCCAATAGTCTACATATAAACTTTCATAACCTTTATTTTCTATCCAGAATACGAATTGTATATCTCGATACAAGAAATATTTAACCCCCTCTGAATTGAACAGGTGCCCCTAAGAACTCTTTGCACTTCCTAGATAGGATCCAAAATTGTGAGATAAAAGGCGTAGGTTATGTAAATATTACACAATTATTTGACCCCCTTGAACACCTACGTAACGTCTCCTCTCGCACACTGATGTATCGCTATTTTCACCACCAGTTGCAGTGATCCACCGAAATTGCCAGTAGCATTCCGTCCCTTTAAACTTTTAGATGTAACACCCTTCTCGCTGTGAATGTCCATCAGTACACCCTCAAGCCCAATCTTCGGGCGTAATCATAGGTATGATGGTACTTTCGTGATAAATTTGACCAACCCTTCTATTTTGGCAAGGAAATAGGGTCGCTTATATTTGCCGCAACATTACCGGCCATGTTAGCGATTGCATGTTCTGGCATTTTATCCAATTGCCAACTTGGCAAGTTTTACCCCATACATTGCGATTAAGTTCTTCAAGAAGATCTTTAAAGCCGTTTGCAAGACTTGCATATACATTTTAGTTCCTTGATTTCGGATGTGCATTAGTAGATCGGTAGTCGGAGTTTCCCTTTCCCAACCTAGACATATTTTACAAGTCCGATACCTTGGTTATAAAATCCCCTGCAGTTATGCCTTCCTTATGATGAACCTGAGTAGATTTTCATTCAGGATAATAGTACTCCGCAGTTTGAGTGTTGTCCTGTTAATATGCATTGCTGAAACGGTGTTGGTGGTAAACAGTATAGTATTATGATCGCGATGAAAATAATGGTCGCTCACACGGCAGTTGGTGTGCCAGTCAGTAGGCCGTTGCTTGCAAAAGTAATAACGAAGATTGAACCCAATCTCGATGTGCTTAACGTGTTTGTAGCTCCGATTTGAATAAGCCTATGCTACCGAGACATACACTAGGAATGAGACAATAAGTTAGCTATGCAACGTTTTCTTCATTGTTTGTAAGAGTAACTTATTACAACAGTTGTCTTTTTGGTCCAAAAACAAAGCGAACCTTCATTTGATCTCTACGGCTGTGGCGTTGTTTGAAATTATGGAGGGGTTCCTATCTATGACTCTATTACAACCTCAAAACTATGTCGTGCTGTTGAAGCTAATTCTTGTATACATACAAAAAGTAAGGTGTCTTTTGAAATTTCGAGGGCAATATGAATTATATTATATAGCAAAGAATTTGCATCAAAATTTATGTAAAAATATAATTAAGTTCTTTAAAACACTTGAACAAAAAAAAAAAAAAAAAAAAATGTTTAACCCTCCAGAACTCTCGTCGAAATGTGTGACTTCGAAACTCGCGCGTGTGAATTTTATTCACACTACCAATTTCCCATAAATACAATAAATATTTCTTAATACAATACTGTTCACTGAAACGCATTTTTATTTGTTTGAAACACAACAGCCGCTCAGACGTCCGTAGCAAACGAACCAAATCAGTCAATTCCACGGTGTTCTCAAGAATTGGGCATCGATCAGATCACATTATGGCGTAATTTGCGTAAGGATCTTGGCTTACACCCATAACATACAAGATCAAGCTGACTCAAGAATTGAAGCCGATGGACCATTTGAAGCGACATACGTTCTCCGATTGGGTTCTGGAGAAGATGTGCCAAGATGATGAATTTCATCGCAAAACTATCTTCAGTGACGAAGCTCATTTTTGGCTCAATGGGTTCGTCAATAAGCAAAATATGCGTTATTGGTCGGGTTAAAACCCACATGTGCTTTATGAATCACCACTTCATCCATAAAAAATAACTGTTTGGTGCAGTTTGCATGGCGGCGGCGTTATTGGGCCCTATTTTTTAGTCGACGATAACGATCGTCACGTTACTGTGAATAGTCAGCGTTATCGCGCCATGATCACCGATTATTTTTGGCCCGAATTGGAAGATATGGGCTTAGAAGACATGTGGTTTCAACACGATGGTGGTACAAGACACACAGCACACGCTACAATCGATTTATTGAAGTGTAAGTATAGTGAGCGTGTTATCTCAAGACATGGGCCATTCGATTGGCCGCCTCGTTCGTGCGATTTAACGCCGGTTGACTATTTTCTTTGGGCTACATTAAGTCATTGGCTTATGTCAACACGGTGACGACGTTGGAAGAGCTCAGAGCCAACATTGAACGCGAAATAGCGGCCGTTTCAGCCGAAATGTATGGCGGAGTTGTTAAAAATTGGGTCTAACGAATCGACCGCTGCAAACGTGCCCGCGGTAGCCATATGAAGGAAGTCGAGTTCCATTCATAAATGTTTTGATTGTACTACAAGCCAATGATAAAGTTTTTGAAATATCTCAAATGGTTTGCCTTTTTTATAAAAAAAACTTGTCAAGTCGTTATTAGAAAACCCTATATTATTTTTATTAACGTGGGACAAAAAAAAAAAAAAACAAAGATCGTAACTAAGAAATAATACTCCAACAATTTTTAAACATTTTACAATTTTTTCATATAAACTGTTGATTGAAAAGTTCTTCGGCACACGAAAAACATACACTGTAAAGTGTTGATTGCAAACTTTTTTCTTGCATTTTCTACAACTTCTTTTTGATTTTTTGTTTTTTCTTCTAGGACAATACGCACAAAACTGTGATGGGATATAACAACCAGAACTTGTTTTTTCTTCTTCTACGCCAGCAATACTTTTCATTTTGTTTCTTTTCAGTAGAGGCATGTTGGTCAATTGCGCGCGGTTCAAGAAGTGAAGTCCAAAGCTAGGCTTTTGAAAAATGATCTTTTCTCTTCAATTATACCTGTATTAAGGTTGTATATTATTTAGCAATTAATGCCTCCGACCTTTATAAAAATGTTATAATTTTTAGTTTTGCAGCCTCATTTGTTGTCATTATGAAGAGAAGAGAAGCATAAAACATTTTTGTTTTTAGCTTGTTTTGGTTTATATGACACCAAAATTCTTTTTATTTTTTTTTCAAAAAAGCCAAATTTACTGCAATATCTTTCTCTTCCTCTCAACTCTAAAAATTATTTTGGAATTTGTCGTTTGGTTTTCATTTTAGAAGCTAGTAGAAGAGAGGTAAAATAATTGTCCATAGTAATATTTCTCCTACCCGACTACAGATTGGGTAGAATTGTCATATTTGTATGGACCATTAGGTTGGTTGCTAGGATAGATCTTCATATTTTGAGTGTAAAAGACTCTCGTATCCGCCATAGAATAAATGTTGATCCCTTACTTTGCCAGTTCGTTACCGATGTATTGCCGAAATTTACATCTCCCCCTAAATGCCTCGAGCTTTTCATCTATGGTTACATATTTCCCAATTTGGGAATTATTTTTGCATCTCGTATTGAAATCTTCAAACACTTCTCGAATTGGTGACAAATAATCGAACGCCTTTCTCTCATTCCTGGTGTTTACATCATCAAAGCTCTCAATAGTAAAAGAAATCTTTAATTTGACATCTTTGCTTTAAGACATTCTGTTGCACTTCCGTCAGTACTCCATAATTATTTCACATTGAGATGTTGTGCTTTTTGCACTCCTGCCATATACAAGAACCATAGGAGAGCAAACATTTCTGTAGGACTAGTTTTTCGGCAATCACGACTCCTACTGTAAGACGTTTGCAGTTTCAAGATAAATGTAAGTACATTTTACAATATGGTTGATTAAATTATCAGGAAAGAACAACACTCTACTCTTGTTTTAGCATTTTTTTGCAATCTGTTTGACACCAGGAACATGAGTAGTAATATTCTTGCGCCCCCTTCTTACTCTGGTATTACTTACTCTCAATCTCCATCTCGTCGTTTTGTATTTTCCAACAAAAACATTTTCTAAGAGACGGCACCACTTGAATTAAATCCATACTATTTTCAGTTAGTACCAACCTTCAAAAGATACGTGTATAAATTTGACAGCTGTCGGACCATTAGTTCTCGAGATATAGGGTTGTGAGTGAAGCAACTTTTGTTATTGTGAAAAAAAAAATGGATTCAAAGCAATTTCGTGTGTTGACTTATCATTGCTTTTTGATGGGGAAAAATGCAGCCTATGCAAAGAAATGGCTTGATAAGTGTTACCCGGATTCTGCACCAGCCGAATGAACCATTCGCGAGTGGATTGAAAAATTTAAAAGTGGTCATACAAGCACCGAAGGTGATGCACGCAGTGGACGTCCAAAAGAGGCTGTTTCAGATGAAAACATCAAAAAAGTCCACAAAATGATTACGAATGACCGTAAAGTGAAGTTGATCGATATAACTGATCTCTGAAAAATATTTGTTCAAAGTAGGTGCCGCGTTTGCTCACAGTCGACCAAAACCAACAACGTGTTGATGATTCAGAGGAGTGTTTATACCTGTTCAACCGTAATAAAGCCGAATTTTTGCGTCGGTATGTGACAATGGATGAAAATTGGCTCCATCACTTCACACCAGAGTCAAGTCGGCAGTCAGCTGAGTGGCAAGCAGGCGACGAATCACGTCCAGAACGACCAAAAACTCAACAGTCGGCTGGCAAGGTTATGGCATCCGTATTTTGGGATACACAAGGAATAATTTTCATCGACTATCTCCAAAAGGGGCAGACTATCAACAGCGACTATTACATTGCGTTGTTGGAGCATTTGAAGGACGAAATAGCAGAAAAACGGCCGCATTTGAAGAAAAAGAAAGTGCTGTTTCATCAAGACAATGCACCGTGTAACAAGTCGATGAAAACGATGGCAAAATTGAATGAATTCGCCTACGAATTGCTTGCCCACCTACCGTATTCTCCAGATTTGGCCCCCAGCGACTATTTCCTGTTCGCAAACCTCAAAAGAATGCTAGCCGGAAAGATCGCCGGATTTAAGACCGATGAAAAAGTAATCGCCGAAACAGAGGCCTATTTTGAGGCTTAACCGAAATAGTACTACAAAACTGGTATCGAAAGATTAATCAATATAGGCAATATAGGCAACTATATTGACAAATAAAGTTGAATTTTGCAAAAATTTTGTGTTTTACTATAAAACGGCACTGAGTTTTCAGCCCATGTGTTAAGGACTACTTGGACTATCATCAATTAATTTAAAATCTAATTCATCTGCAGATTGCTCTGAATCGGTAGCGTGAACACTGTGTTCGAATTCCGCATCACTTTCTAGATCATCTAATCTACCATCGTCATCTTGCAACGGTAATATCTCTTCTGCCTCAGGTTGAGGTGCCGCCCAACAAGGATTTTGACTAAAAGACAATTTGTTAATTAAAATATTTTATTTATTTGTTCTGGTACATAACCAGGTATGTTATTATGTTATTATTTGATGAAACAAAATAAAAAAAAGTTTTTTTTTTTAATTACTAAGGACTCGCTTGGTGAGAAAAACACCGCACTCGACTACGACTCGAAAAATTGGGCGGCAACAGAAGAATACAAAGAAAAGCTAAGTAAAGCATCAACTTCATATAAGACGTAGACTACTAGATATAAATTTTTATTTTCTTAAAGTGAGTATTTTGTTCATGATGCGAGTTCTGGAGGGTTAAAAGTGGTACTAGCTCTTTCAAGATGGCCGAGAAGATACCAATGAGCACATTTTAATTTTAATGTTGCTGGGGGCTAACGACCCCATTTATTTTGCTTAATACAAGCTTAAAAACTATCACTTAAAACTAATAATAGAAATTCGGATTAGCGATATGTAGAACTTATCTTGAGGGAAAGTGCGCTGCGATTAAAATCGAAAACGGAGAGGTTGGAGTTTACCTTACGCAGCATACGGGATATTGGTTCGTTAGAGCCATATGTGGTACGGTGGATAGGTAGATAAAAGAGCCGGGGCAACGTAGATTCCGAGGGTTAGTGTTAAAGGAAATGGAGTGGAGTCGGTGAATGAAAAGAATGTCAGCTGCGTCACTTCGTTCCTCAAGGGTATTCAGGTTAATGAGTTTGAGACGGTTTCGGTAGGGAGGTAAGATAAGAGGATCGTTCCAAGGTAGACCTCGAAGAGCAAATCGAAGAAAACGACGCTGGATGCTCTCAATACGGGATATATGAACTCGTTGAAATGGACACCACGCTTGGCTATCGTACTCGAGAAGATTGCGAACGTAAGTGATGTATAGTGATCTGGTCACGTACGGGTTGCAGAATTTTTTGGACCATCTTTTAACAAAGCCAAGTGATGAGTTTGCTTTAGTAATTATCTCATCAATATGCAAGCGGAAATTAAGCTCCCTGTCGCATAATATGTCAAGGTCGCGGATAGTCTGAACTAGGGATATAGGTTGACCGTGGAGAACGTAAATTCTGGGAGTAGACATGTTGCACTTACGTGAAAAGGTAATCGATTGACATTTGGTGACATGGAGTTCCAAGCAGTTCTTGATGCACCAGGCGGAAAAAGTATTTAGATCTATTTGAAGGAGGCTGGAGTCATGTTTTGAGAAAATGGGTTTAAAAAATTTGGTATCGTCAGCATAGAGAGAAAGTGCTGATTGTAGAATGAACCTTTCAGGATCGTTAATAGTTAAGATGAAGAGAAGTGAACCTAGGTGACTACCCTGAGGAACACCTGAAGTGGCCAAGAAAGGGGCCAATAGGACAGAACTGAAACGAACACTATAAAAACGATTATCCAGGTAAGAAGATATCCATTTAAGCAAAATGGGTTCAAAGCCCAGGACGGACAATTTGAAAAGGATTAGCTTATGAGATATCTTGTCAAAAGCCTTACTGAAATCAGTTGTTACAACGTCAACTTCTTTACCACTTTCTAAGGCTGAGAGAACAGAGGACACGAATTCTACGAGGTTAGTGGTAGTTGATCTACCCTTCAGAAAGCCGTGTTGACTAGGGGAAATAAAAGATTTGCACTGGAAGCTTAAGGCTTCATACAAAATGCTCTCGAGAAGTTTGGGTATATGAGAAAGTTTAGCTATAGGGCGGTAATTAGTGACTTAGCTCTTTAATACCTTTTTGTGTATCGGTGTTATGAAATAAGACTTCCATATTTGTGGAAATTCACCTTGAGAGAGCGATAATCGGAAGAGATTTGCAAGGGGGTGGGAAAGTGTTGAGGAACACTTTTTAAGAAATATGGATGTAAGGCCATCTTCATCATTAAGTTGCTGTAATTTCATTTCTATTACTGTATGATCAAATCTTTGAGAAACAGAGGGGCCGGTGGGGAAGTTAAGTAGATATTTGAAATAAGAGGGATCCAGTTCGAACGAATTATCGGCAAAAGATTGCTTAAAGAAAGTAGCAAAAAAGTTGACTATGATATGCGGATCGGTTGATGATGTGTTTTCGTATGAGAGGGATGGAGGAAAACCGTCAATTTTTTTTTTTGTAGTTAACGAATTGGTAGAAAGACTTAGGATCGTTTATAAGCCTCGATTGCGCACAATCAAGGTATCGCTGATAGAGAACGTTATAAAGCTGGGCGAATTTAAGGTATGCCCCGAGATAGTTTGAATAGTCAACAAAAGAGTTGGATTGGAGGAAAATTGCCCATAATTTGTTTCTCTTGTTACGTAAAGAGCGAAGTTTACGATTATACCACGGAGGGCTCGTAGAAGGAGTCTTATTGCGTGAAAAGGGGACATAGAGAGAAATAGAATTGAATACTTTTCTGTAGAAAATAGAGAGAGCACTTTTTAGGGGCATATTGTCAAAATCAAAAGAACACTCACTAAGATATGCGTTAATTTTGCGGAAATTCACTTTATGAAAGTCGTAAGAGGAGGCGGTTACAGATGGTGGAAAAGAGAAAGAAGAAGTGGCGGGTGAAAGTTATCAATGGTCGATAGTGAAAGGGAACAGAGTGAGACAGAGGAGTTTATGGGATCAGTGGTGAAAATGAGGTCTAATTGCCTACCCATATAGTTGGGGACGCCACTAACCTGGCATTAAATAGATTCTGTGAGCTCGTCCAAGAAGAGATATTCTTTACTCGAGGTAGGGTTAGCGATAAAAAAAGATCGTCATCAGATTGAGTCCAGTGCAGCTGGGGTAGATTGAAATCTCCGAATACAATCTGATCATCGAGAGGATCAGATAGGTTAATTATTTGATCAATTGCATCGATGGCGAGTTGGTAGCATTCGATAATTAGTTGTACGGGTAGGATGTAAAAACACATAACGTACAGGGGAGAGTTATCTTTATTAAAACGTAGTCAAGCTTAGAAGAAGTAGAAACAGCGATTGGTGAAGAGTTTAGGTCATTGCGGACGGCCAATAGGACACCTCGACAGGGAGAGTCATCATTTGGACGAGTCAGATCGTCGTCTCGAAAAATATTGAAACTAGGGGGGAATAATTCCTGATTCTTTATATCGGGAATTAGATTAGTTTCGGTCAGAGCGTAGACCTCAAATGGGAGAGCGTAAGATTGGCGCAAGACGGCACGGGTCTTAGATCCCAGTGCTCTTACGTTTTGATAATAGAAGGTAAGAGGAAGGTTATTTCGAGAGGGTGTAGGAGTGTATGGTCGAAAAACGTTAGGGACGAAAAAATTTGTCGTTATCAGCTCTGCTCCGTTGGAGGTGTGAGATCCTTTTTGAATGCACATAGTTACCGAAAGCAGCAAGGTCGTCTGTGACTTTTTGGGAAGACATATTGAAAATCTGGAACTTAATATATAAGTAGACTTGTAAGGTCAGTAGGGAGACCTTCCTGCTGTATGGAGACCATGACGCTTGTTTTGGTTTTTCCCTCCTAACAAACTGAGTCTGATTTGTCATGCAGATATGCTAGAAGGAAACGTATATTCTCGTACGTCTTTTTTTCTCTAAGCCTAGAAAGTGCATAACGACATTCTGTTGTGTCAAAAGTATGTTGAGTTATTTTAACAACCATTGGCAGAAGGGGGTCAAAAAGGGACGAGTGGACGGAGATGTTAATGGTGAAGCAGCGGTATTTGAAGGGGCTTTAGACACATTTGCAGATGAGGGATTTATAATATGAGAACTAATGAAATTGGGATATTTAGCTCCGGTTTTAAGATCAAAATTGGGAAAGAAGTGATAATTGGGGCATGTGCAGAGGGTTTAGGTATTTCAGAGGAGTTAGTGTGAGCGGTTGGTGTTAATTTGAAAGAGACGCGTTGACGCGGGGGCTTGGGTGGAACGGAGGCTGCAGGTGCAATATAATTGGAGGACTGATGAAGTCGGTTCGGGATGTGAGTGGGAGGGGTGAAATTGGGGAAGATGTTAGTTTTAAATGTCCAATTAGGGTCAGATTTGGAACGGGAGCTGGAAACGGTTTTCGGTGTAGAGTCAGGTTTGGGACGGTTTGGGACGGGTTTCGGTATTTTATTAGAGTCCGGTTTGGGACGGGAGTTGGATCCGGGATAAGGTAACTTAGAATTAAGCTTCTTTTTATCCTGTTTCTTGGTAGGTGTGTCGATCCATTTACAGATGCGCATCTTTCCAACATTGAAATTACTACCAGCAGGGTTCTTAAATAACCATTCGTATCTAGTAGGTAGGTCGAGTTTAAAGCTTCGATTATCTTTGTGGTGTGATGGCAGGAACATTTCACAATTGCTGATGGTGATGCCGTATTTGTCCGCGAAGTATTTCGTGCTCAAAGAAATATCAGTGTTTACGGGGGGGGGGGGGGGGTGCCTTTGATGAAAAATGTACTCCTATCGGTTTTGATTTTATCCAGTCTACGCCTCCATTAGGAATGTGTCCATGTTGTACCAAAATGTTTGATGATCTTGCGTGGGGCGGCGACGGGAGGAGTAGATAGTGAAACAGCCCCTTGGATTGAAGGGGCAGCGGGAGAATTTGTAGATTTATTTAACCGTGGTGGACGAGGAGGTGGTGGTGAAAGTGAGTCGAACTCGGTTTCCAGTAATTCAGCCAAAATTGTAGTGGACTTTCTGGTGGTGTTGTGTGTGGACTGGTAAATTGTTAATTTTGTTGTTTACCGTTTCGATATGATTCTCGATATCGAAAATGGTTGATTGTGCTGCAGCCAGATCAGCACCAACACCGGTGATTCTATCAAAGATTACTTCGAGCATTGGATCAGGCTGCATTAGAGATGGTTGTTTCTTTGAGGTGGATTGAAAATGAGTCTCAAGATCTTTATGTAGGCTGTTTATCGATTCACACAGATTTAGGTTAGAGATGTTTTGGGCGGAACAAACTACTTTGAGATCATTGATCGCAGTATTCATCTCGACCAGACTTGAAGATTATTTTTCGTTGTTGGTGAGCTTGAACTTAATTACATTGGTTGAGGACAGAACCGAGTTGCCTAATTCATCAGGGTAACTGACACTACTTTCTTAATTGGACTGATTCGTCATAATCATTTTTGAGACTTTTTTGGAAAGAGTCATTAGATTCACTGAGGCACTTTATAGCAAGCAACACGTGCGAAAGCGAGATGATCTTGCACTCATCACAAAAGAATAGGAGGTTGTCAGAGAACTCTTTGATGAATGCGGTATCCCTTTTATGTAATCCGACACAAATTGCATGGAATGATTTTCCACAGATGCCCTTACAAGTAACAAAGTCAGCATTGAGATCAAAGATTGGGCAGTTAGTGATTCCGCAAGACATGGCATTTTTAACAAAAGTAAACGAAAAGGGTAAACAAAAAATCGGAAAATTGGTCAACACTTGGGGTAATGCACTAAATATATGCGGAACCCATATTCGAAGTGGCAATGCGACAGTTATTGAGCACGAAAAATTGAGGTTAGTCAGAAAAAAAAAACCAAAGAGAAAGTCAGCACTTGGGGTAATATCGTGAAACTGATAGCAGAAGTAGAGATATGGAAGTGGAAGAAATAAATTATATATAAAAGTTTAATGCGGAGCAAAACGAAAACACGTCCGAACTCGGCGAACAGTACGTTAAATACCATAAGAGAACCCAAAACTAAACATGGCTTTGAGTAGTTCATCTCTAAAAATACTGTTATATGGAGGTTTGAAATCGATAAAAATGCATTATGTATAAATTTTGATTTCTTGGTCTTTCTCTAGGATCTGATTTCGTAAGAATTTTTGTTGAATGTGCACTTACTCAGCCTCAAAACTCGGCCAATTAGATTTTTGCCAAAGCGTTAAGGAGTTTACTATACACCATACAAGACATAATACGCGAAATTTAAGAGACTCATGTCTCTGTAGTTGGCACAGTTTAGAGGGTCTCCATTCCTGTGGGTCGAATGAGCAATATTGTGGCTCTGTAAATTAAACATGCTTTCCTCTGATTACTTTTCGAAACGAATCACCTTCTGTTACTTTAAATAGCTTAGCAGATAAACCATTCGGTTCGGCATTTTGCTATCATTAAGTTTATTGTATTGATATCTTTACTGTATTTTGGCTCCTACTTATGTCATTGGTTGTAGAACTATGTTATGGCAGCATCGAATATTTTTTTCTGTGGAAGCGTTAGTGCCTATCAGGATTAAATTAAGCCTTGATGCATATTAATACAATGCATCTGGCCATGTTCCGGAATTTCAAGACTTTTTATCTCAGTCTGTCGGTTACAACCCAAATAATTCTTGCTTCTGTTCTCTGTAGTCAATACGTGTATATCACAATTTTTTAACTGTCTTTTACGAGTATATTGCCCATTACACCGCTCTTCCTGAATGATAGTGATACATAATTATCGTAACGTTGACGCCGCTTAGAAGCTAACATATTCGTAAAACACGCCAGGGGGTCTACTGGCAGTGACCATTTCCACTGGAGCACTCTACCTTAGGCTTACTTACCTAAGTGGACGAGTTCGAATCCCTTTAATTATATCAATACCTTTGTGTTAGCATTACTCTTCAAATTCTGATGCAAACATACCAGTATTTGGCACGGAAATTCTTTCTCCGAAATATCTAAGATCAGTCTATCCGATATGAAATTGTGAAACGCTGAGCTGAAGAACTTTTAACCGCATCCATAGATTAATAATTGACTAATCTCGAAGTTCCCGAACGCAAAACAATTGTTCTACTCTAATCAAAACGATCATATGGTAAAATAATGAAAAAGTTTATATCAAACTTACAATCCTCTCAAGCCCATTGGAAAAATAAATAATCCCAATTTCGAAAAAAAAAAAAAAATGCTGTGGTAAATGAATCTTCCTCCATATCCCTGAATATTCACCCTTATCCAATGTGGCTTTGTAGAGACAGAAAAGAATTAAGGGATAACTGTCAGTTTCTTGTCAGATATGATGGACCATGTTTTTGCAAAAGATTCTTTTGTACTTCCATCAAAGCCATGCAAGCGTTCACTGCTATTCTCTGCTTAAAATACCAAAAATTGTGAGTGGGAAGGTGGCAATTTCCGAAGCTTTAAGCCAAAAATTAAGATAAATAGAATTTCCCCCCCATACTGTCAGAGCAAGTATGGCTGCCAAATACCCAGACAGAACTTCTATTTTTTAATCTGATATAGCGTTATCCACTTTTCCGTTTATTAAATTTAAATAATCACTCCGCTTCTGTGAATTTTATCTAGTAATAGTAATAAAAAGAATCGTAAAAACACGACGCTGCAAGGGCGAAGGCGTACAAAGCAATGAATGAAGGGCAGTACTAACCCTAAAGAATTTTCGTAAACGTGCAATTTTTTTATTTATCAAGTTTTTGGTTTTGTTAGACATGATGATGAATATCCAGAAACGTTGAATTTGATTAAAGAAAAACTGAAAATGAAATCAATGAAGCAGAAATTATGACATCCAGGCATTGTGCAAACAAAGCATTTGAAGAGAGGAGATAATATTCCTAAAAATCATAGAATCATAAGATTACATATGTGCGAATATATGTACACGAACTGTATAAAAAATAAATTAACTTGACTTGTTCTTGTTTTTCAACTTTTTGCTGAACGAACTAATGACATGAGTTAATATTATTAGGTGGGGTGAAAAGTAACCTCCTTGGGAATGAAAAATATTTTTTTTTTTTTAAATGTTTTTTTTTATTTTATTCAATATAGACTTCTTTTAGTTTGATACACTTTTTCTAGAGATTTTCCAACTTCTTGATCCCGTCCGAAAAGTAATTTTCCGGAAGGTCTGCGAAATACTCCTCCGTGGCGCTGATAATTTCCTTGCGTGAGCTGAATTTTTTATTGATGACCCATTTTTTGAGGTTTGGGAAGAGATAATAGTCCGAGGGAGCCAAAGCGGGCGAATACGGTGGATGCGACAGCAATTGGAGCCGTAAGTCATTGATTTTAGCCAAGGTTGCGATGCCCTTGTGCGCCGGTGCATTGTCTTTCAAAAACAAAATTTTTTTTGCTTCATGTGAAGCTGTTTTGCAACGATTTCGGCCTTCAATCGCTCCAATAATGCGCAGTAATACTCGCTGTTAATGGTTTTTCCTTTTTCTTGGTAGTACACTAAGAGTATACCATGAAAATCCCAAAAAACTGACGCCATAACCTTTCCGACCCATCAAGCCTCCCTCGGCCGCTTCGGAGCACTCGTGCTGGCTTCAGTTCATTGCCGGGCACTCATTCTGTTCTCTGGTGTTCAACAGTTACCAATCGAGGCCAAAAGTCCGCCCGATTCCGCATCAGCAAGTCCAAACACTTTTTTGAAGTGCTCTCGCGTTCGTGTTTTTGGTCAGGAGTGAATATGCGCGGCACCCTGCGGCAGGATAACTTTTTCATGTGTAGAATATTGCCAAAAATATGGCGTGTGCGCTCAGTACTAATCTTTGTGGTATCTGCTAGCTCGCGCACCTCCACTTTCCGGTCAGCCAACACCGTTTCATGTATTTTTTTTGACATTGTCCTCTGTAACCGCATCAGAGAGCCTGCTGCTGCGGACTTGATCGGTAGTGGAGTTGCGACCACCACGAACCTCTCAAAACCAATAATTGACTGTGTGATCTGACGGAGCATTAGCCCCATAATATAGGGTTTTCCAATAGGAACTTGACAAGTTTGAATTTAATTTGTGAACGCACTCTTTCACTAATCATCACACTGTCACTGTCAATTTATTGAGTAAGCTCAACATTTTCATCATGGTAAAGTACACTAACGAACTACGTCCTCCCATTGGATTCTGGAGACGATGCGCCAAGATGATGAATTTCGTCGCAAAATCATCTTCAGTGACGAAGCTCATTTTTGGCTCAATGGGTTCGTCAATAAGCAAAATATGCGTTATTGGTCGGGTGAAAACCCACATGTGCTTCATAAATCACCACTTCATCCACAAAAAATAACTGTTTGGTGCGGTTTGCATGCCGGCGGCGTTATTGTGCTATATTTTTTCGTCGATAATAACGATCATCACGTTACTGTGAATGGTCAGCGTTATCGCGCCGTGTTCACCGATTACTTTCCCATGAATTGGAAGACATGTGGTTTCAACAGGATGGTGTCACAAGACACACAGCACACGCTACAATCGATTTACTGAAGAGTAAGTATGGTGAGCGTGTTATCTCAAGACATGGGCTAGTCGATTGGCCGCCTCGTTCGTACGATTTAACGCCGCTTGACTATTTTCTGTGGGGCTGCGTTAAGTCATTATTTTATGCCACCACGACGACGACGTTGGAAGAGCTCAGAGCCAACATTGAACGTGAAATAGCGACCGTTTCGGCCGAAATGTGTGGCCGAGTCGTTGAAAATTGGGTCCAACGAATCGACCGCTGCAAACGTGCCCGCGGTGACCATTTGAACGAAGTCGAGTTCCATTCATGACTGTTTTGACTGTATTTTAAGCCAATAATAAAGTTTTTGAAATATCTCAAATAGTTTGCCTTTTATTTTAAAAAAAAAGTTGTCAAGTCGTTATTAGAAAAACCTCCAACTTTTCTTTTGTTTCCTTCGCCGTTTTGCCTCTCAAAAAATAATGTTTTATGAGAGAACGAAAATAGTTTTTGTCCATACTCAACATGATGCCAAACACGTCAACAACAATCAGCTGTCAAAACAAAACTAAAGACAATATCGCACTGAAATTTGGCACGTCTGCCTAAATATGAATGGACTTCACCTTTTTGCAGTAGCAGCACATTCTGGCGGTCAAGGAGGTTACTTTTCACTCCACCTAGTATTTGGACTCTTTCGTAGAATTGTTTAATTAAGTCTATTAGGGGTAGAAAGTGTTTTTGCGAGTAAATCGAAAACCTCCGTAGATTTTTCCAGCTGTGTTTGACTGTATCGTACAACGGTCTTATTCGATCTGATGAAATTACATTGATTTAACAAAATTTAGTATATGTAGTAAATGAATAGTACAAGCATATGGTATACCATGACATTTCAAATTATAAGGTAATCAAACAGTAGTAATGAATATTAACAAAAGCAAACAATTTTTGATTAAGTTACGAGAACGTAAAAAAAAGTGAAGTAATGGAATGATGAAATGTAAAGAGGAATGATTATTGACATGATGAAAAATGTCCAAATATACATATTCAAAACAATCTATGCTGAAAGACCTTAGTATTTAACAGCTGTCACTACTCGTGTGCAATCTTCTTTTCCAGGGGGTGATTCCTGTACAATCCTAATATCAACGGATATTTGGCTCCTTTGGATCACGGTTTGATATTGCACTGAGCAGTCGGGAGTTAAGAAATGGTTAAACGCGAGTTGAAAATGTATAAAACTATTCATTTGTAAGTACGTGATCATCAATGAGCCTTTCAAGCTTGACGGACCTTACTCCCATCTCACAATCCTCCGAAGAGCGCTGATGAGGGTGGAATACATCGTACGAAGCTCCTTCAGTTGATAAATGGTCTGCAATAATTACACCTTTCATTTCAGGTAGCTTTCACTAAGCTAGCAATCTCTCTTTATTCTTACAAACGACACAGTTTGTGGTGAAAACCGAGATTATGGAAATGGAAGGCATGTAAAATAGCTTGACCGATGAATTTGGCAGATTCAGGCGACGAAGAAGCAGTTCGGTGGGCGACAACTATAGATGAAGAGAATAAAGCGGGAAATATGCGGTAGATAACAAATTTTGTTATTATCACAAAAAAAGGGGTACAGATGCATGAAAGGAAATTAAACTTTGTCAGCTTAGTTCACTAGAAAAGGTCGCAATAACCTTTTAAAAAAGTTACAGCTGAAAATGCGGCGAATACGAGTAGTTGAGAATCGTCACCTCCACTTCGCCTATTCATAAGAGATCGCACTAACAACCTAATATTTTTAATACATGCATGTGCGGTTCTTTCAATTGTCCTACATTCAGCCTATTTAACAAAGAAGAAAAATACTTTTGTCTCCTTATGTGCAGCCAATGGAACAACAATCGACACTTTCGGCACAAAATTATTCCCAATAGACCTAGAACTTCGACGACCATTCTTTTATCGATTTTTTACTGCCACAGTAAATAGACCGAAACGGATTTATAGGAACGGATTTCTTTAAAAAAATTCGGATTATAGGTGAATTAATCTTGGCTAGATTGATAGACTTCATAACAAAACTACAAATCTGTACATGCCGTATTATGACAACTCCTCGATTGTTTTTATTTACAATAATAGTAGATTCGGTGGCACTGAGTACCTTAATGTTGAAGTATTAAAGTTCGGCACAAATATAACAACGACAGGTACTGAAGATTGGATCCAACAAAACATAAAGCAGCTTAGAAGTTTGAGAAATTTAAAGGCTTTGGTTCTAGCTTTCATGCAATTAGAATCATACCATTTTTGTTTATATATTTTATGAGTTTTTAAATCTTTCTGTTGCGGAATGCATTTCTTTATTATTTCAGTTAAAGCTTCAATATTGGCTGTATAACGATGTGTGTGTAGTTCCACATTCATGCTTGGCTGATACGTTTCCATTATTTGGTCATCCCAGACAAATTTCGGCAGAAGGCTTAATGGTTTTGTGCAAGCATAGTTGCCCCTAGCAGTAGAATTAAGGATTACTTCCAAGGGCATGTGGTCCGAAAAGATCTCGGTTCCTACTTAGAAACTGTCTAGAAGCTTGAGTCAATTTCCCGAAACAAAACAGTAATCTATTATTGAGCATGATGTTGCTCTGATAAAGGTCAATTTGCCATCTGGATCTCCTTCGCAATTACCATTCAACAAGCACATGTCATACTCATCAGCAAGTTCAATTATGTTTGCTCCTTTGTTATCACAAATTAGGTCTTTAGATTTGCGACACGGTTCCAGAAGAGTACTGTTATATCCCGATGCGAAATTATACACGACCATTAAAAACCCCAATTTTAGTAGATTGGTACCAAAACTACATTTAGTGTATTCAGTTTTAAGTTATGGATGTTATCCATTTCGCCAGCTTTTACAAAGATACTCGTATACAGTCCTTCGAGGTCGTTACGAAAGCCGAATAGTGTTCCACCACTTCCTCTTCCAAAAAGTGAAGTTTTTATAGCAGGAAACCAGATTAATTCATAGTTTGAGAAAATATTCTTAAATCTAATTTCTTCATTATCTAATACATGTGTTTCAAATAATACAAAAATATCAAAACTTTTTACATAATTAAAAATGTAACAAAATTCGTTTTGTTTTTTAAACCTAACACATTGTAGCTTACAATTTTTATTTTTTAATAACTATGTTTTATTCAGCATCATTCTGGCTTGTGGATGGACCCAAAGCTTTTTCGCATATTGGTGTTTTGCTAAGTTTGGCATCACTGCTGCGATTGACACTAGCCGTCAAATTTGAAGTTTTGTGAGAAGTGTTCTCTTTCGTTGCTGTTTTGTTTGTACTTCTGATTTCATTAGTAAAAAGATTTTTATTTAACGAAATGTCACCAAAAATAGATTGTATTATTTCAATGCCACTTTTTTCACCACACCTCAATCCAAGCGCGGAGTCCCAAGTAAAGACATTCTTGGCAATGTGGAGCTTGTCATCCCGTAGAGAAATCTTTATTGATGCGTCTTTTTGACGAAGGTCCTTCATGATTGGAATCATTTTTGCCCGACGTTGTCTAACGTTAAAGGGTAAGTCCTTTTGGATGCTTATTCTAGTACCCTTCAATTTGAAGGCATTCCTCATAAAGCTCCAGGCAGACTCCTTCGATCTCATCTTTAGAACTATCGTAGACTTGTTAGTGTTATGGCTGTGTATCCTATACGCAAACTAGACGATTTGACTCTTAGTTGAGTCAACTAACCTGGCGCAAATGGATTTTGCCTTTTCGCTCATGTCTACTTGATCTTCAACAGGCAGGTGAACAACAAGCTTCGCTTCAGTACTCATCTGTACGAGTCGATCAAGCTGGTTCCCAAGACGTTTGTTTTGGAACAACTTTTTGCTCAAGTTTTCCTTGTCGCATACTCAATGCTGAGATTTGTTTAAAGAAATCCTGCAGATCTGCCCTTGAGGCTAATTGTTCCACAAGTTTTTTGTTGTTTTCGAGTAGAATTTCCTGCATTCTCTCAACACTCAGAGTAGGAGTAGATCCCATAGCGATATTTGGTTCAATTTCACTCAAGCTTTGGTGGCGTTTTTTGTTTCCTGAGTGTTCCGGAGAGGTGTGGGATATTCCTCTTTTTACCATTTTTAGGTTAGTTTTATGATGGAATTTTTAACTTTGTTATAAAAAAGCTTAGGTGTTAGAACCTACTCGAATTTCAATTGCCTGAGGTAAAGCGTCTCTTAATTTATAAGGTGAATGTGTTTCCTCAATTAACTTTCACTTAAAACAATTCTCTTTTTTGCTTTTCGATACGGAGTTAAATTTTTTGCTTCCACTTTCGCTTAAACGTCACTTAACGTCTCGTCAACTTGTGTAAGAATTGAAGTCAGGCGACTTGAATTTGCGTCATATTTTCAGTGAATGGGCTCTAGAAAAGTTCAATGAAAATAAGTTGTTTATCGTGAAATTTTGTTAATAGACAAAATTGCCGTATTTGGGATAATGAGCAACCCGAAGAACACCAAGAGCTACCACTACATCCATTAAAAACAACGGTATGGTGTTGTTTATGGGCTGGTGGAATCATTATTCTATATGTCTTCAAAAATGAGGCAAATCAGAATGCTACCGTCAATGGTAACCGTTATCGCGCCATGTTAACGGACTATGTGCTTCCTGAAATTCAAGCACATGGTCTCGGCGAGCTCTCGTTTCAAAAACACGGCGTTATGTACCATACAGCGCATGAAATCATTTTGGTTAGCACTTAATTTCACGTTTTGCTACGGTAAATTGGCCGCCTAGATCGTGCGATATCACACCTTTGGACTTTTTTTCTCTGGCGATATGTAAAGTCTCAGATCTTCAGGAATAAGCCAGCTACGATTGACGCTTTGAAAGCCAACATTAATCGTGTTGTCCACGAGATACCAGTCGCTATTTCCGAACGAGTCGCCCACAATTGGACCTTCCGAATGGACCACCTCACAAGTAGTCACGGCCAACATTTACATGATATAATTTTTAAAAAAATAAGTGCCACGAATTGTTTTTTAACTGATAATAAAAATTTTAAGTTCACCCTCAAATTTATGTATTTTATTTTACATTATATATCAAAACTCACGATGAATCCAACTATATAAGTAACACCTAGCTAGGTTCTGCTAATGATAGTGTTACGAGGTATACAATTATCTGCACAGATTTTTTTAGAAATTTATACCTCGGCTTACTAGTCTTAAGCGATTTGCTATACGTTTACGTTAAAAGGGTTTCGTGACAACGGATCAAGTTGTTTAAATATTTTCGGGATGCTAGTAGAGTCACAGCACAACCTTCAACTGGATGACAGCCTATACACCTGAGTCACAGAAACCCTCTTTTCTGTTATACGTGTATAACAGCGACATGACATGATGGCTTAAACTCTACACCGATTCTTATAGAGACTTAAGTGCGTCAATCAGCACCCTGATCTGCAATGGGGGAATAATTCTCATTCTTGATCATTTCATCGTATTGAGACCAGTACCAATTAGAAGTCATAGTCAAAACGAGACTTCATTTTGGTCGAGGTTGAGGTATATCTAAAACCTCTGCCAAATTTGTGGGGTTTTCCAATAATAGTCGGGAAACCCTACCTACGACTTTGGGTATAAACCACAACCACCATGATGCCCCACACGGGGGCCTACCTCTTCAAATCAGGCTAGAACTAAAGTTCAAGTGGCTCCTTGACCTGATGATGATGAGACTCTGTAGGACTGGCCATTGAAATGTCTTCGAAAACTGTTTTTTTTTTAATTATTATTATAAGTATAGCAGATGCAACTCCGATGTTCTGTTGTGACTACCGGATGCAGGATCTTATGTCTTATATCTGGCTCGATAATTGGATGGAAGCCCGTGCTCTACGCCAATGGCACCAGCAGTGATCTGTTATTTCTGTTTGGGTCCTGATCCAGGTAAAGGAGCCTATTTTCGGGAATAGTCATCTACGTTATTTCATAACTTCTATGGAATGATACATTTTACGACTGACTATATCAGCTAATACATTATTAAGTTTCGGCCTACGTGAACTTTTTTTGTAAACGTGCACCTACTACGCCATGAGACATTTCGTAGCATTTTTGGTGATATCGAAAATGTAAGTTTTCATTGATACACATTTCGAGAATGGAAAGTTGTTCGGTTTCGACGAAGCAAGTGAAACTCATGGGTTATGACTGCGTGTTTAAATTTCGCTTTAAAGATAGCAGATAGCATTGTGTTTTGGAAGCATTAAATTTTACTATGTTGATAGGTCCCCATTGGTTATGCTTTTAATATCGGAATTTAATGAGCTTAAGATACGCTGCCGTTCCAGTTCTATAGTTGAAGAGCAGGGACGTGAGTCCGGGAACGAATATGAAAAGCAGAGAGTACTGCCATCAGCAATACCATATATTGGATTAGAAGTGGCAGACAAGAAATCATTAATAAAAATTGAAAAGAGTGTCAGAGACCCTAGGGCACATCAGCATTTATTTTGTGAGCATCAGACTTGAAACCATCCAAAACAACTTGAATTGAACATTCCGAAAGGTATTTTCTATTCTATTGAAGAAGAGAGTCATTGATCTAAAAGCACGCATTTGCAACAAAAGATCCTAATGCCACTCTCTGTGAAATGCTCCAGAAATAACAAGTGCAACTATCTTGACTTCACCAGATTGATGTACGCTTTTGTTCCACTTTTCGATGAGACATTCCATCAAATTACCTGTGGACATATTGCCACGAAAACCGTACTGCCGGTCATTGAGAAGTTTTCGTGTTTCGGGATATTTCATGAGCTGAAGGTCTATCAGCGTTTCCATGAACTTTTAAATAAGGAATTTAAGTGCAGTGGATTTGTGGAGGAGAGAGAAGAATTGCCTTTTTTGGGACGGGCTAGACAAAACGCTGTTTTTCATCTGTAAAAAAGTTCTAAAGAGCAGGATTGATGGAAAAGCTTGCGCAGTTATTTTGCCCGCGTGGGAGAACCCTTTTTCAGAATCGTCATACCATCTGGGCCACCGGATGGTGGTTGAAATCCTTGAGAACCTTTGCTACTACATAAGTGCGAAATTGGATTCGTCCCATTGAAGATTCGACGCATTCAAGTGCAGGCGTAGAAAAAGCACAACCTGGAAGTATTGAGCTGACAGCAAAGTGTGCGAATACTCGACCCCGAAAAATCTTCGAATCCACTAGCGAGAGACGGCGTAGTAGAGGAAGACCGCGTTTCATGTGGCGCACGCAAGTGGAAGGGGACCTTAATCAACATAGCGTGCGGAACTGGAGACAGCTGGCCAACTATCGTGCTGGTTGGAGACGCTTGTTGGTTGAGGCCCAGGTCCACCCCGGACTTAAGTAAGTAAGTAAGTATACTGCAACAATAAACACAGAAAAGCTCAATAATGCAAGAGAGAAACAAGCTTGCTGCAGCCACAACAAAAAAAGAGCAGCAGCAGCAGCAGAAGCAACAGCAACAATAAACTAAGCTACGGGTACCACCAATTAACACATTTAAGATGGAGTTGACGGAAAAAAATAGAATTATGTAAGTCGACCATAGGCAATAATTTTTGTATTAAAAGACTTAGTATAGATAAGCAGCTCTACCAGAAAAATAAAAATTTGGTGAGGGTACGACGATGGAGTTCTTCTCTACACCCCGAAGGGGTAGAAGCTGCTAACAATGCCACTGAAGGGGTTAGAACCGTCGGTGGATTGATCCGGAGAAGCTTCTTCCACTGGTGAAAGAGAAGGAGCGCAAAGAGCTCGAATTCGTAAGGGTTAAGCCATTTTTCACGGTTAGAGCTAAAAGGGAGAAGCGGAAACCACCGTTTTTCCTGGTCCAGCTAAGTCCAAACCGCAAACTGGATGGTCTAAGGAGTTGTACACTGTGAAAAATTAAAGAGGAGCGAAAGCCTTACACTTTACAAACTGTTTGGTTCGCTGCCAAATGTTCGGACACGCCACTTCGAACTGGGAATTGCAGCTTCGGTGCGTGAATTGCTAAAAGAACTACAAGTCCGAGAAATGCGCTTTAGCCAAGGACGGAGCGTCAGAAAAAAGGCAACTCTTTTGTGCATTATGTAGGAAAATGAGACTCAACGAAAACTATCGGGGTTGTCCCAAATTCCAATATATAAAAAGAGTAAATCTGGCTTAGCAGCAGAAAGTGGAAATTAAACGTCCACCCATGCCGCTACTCCCAAGTTACCTACTCCTAAATGGCGGAAGGTAGGGAAAATGCGATATAATTATAGCACTTAAAGCACCGGGACTTGTATCTGACATGCTAGCTACCTTGCTTTTGATTCAGGGGAAGATGGCTCAGCTCCAACATCAGATTACAGAACAGACCAGCGCAGAACAGACCTGACGCACTTCCAGTCGTAATGGTAGATACATGGCGGAGCGGACCCTGAAGGTTCTTGCAGTAAATGTTAATTCACTTATAAGACTCGAACGAAGATTCGCACTATTTAAGTTGCTTAAAGACCAAGCCCCTAATGTGCTTTTGGTTGGCGAAACTAAGCGTACCAAAAGAAACAAAATGAGGCACAGAGGATAGAAAATAGTACGAAGAAGGCGACCCAACTCCATTCAAGGAGTATACAGTCGTGTAGTATGTAGGTTACAGGTACTGGAATCATGCGTCGTGTATTGTATATCCCTCTCTATTGTGGAAAGCAGTTATACATGGTGTATGTTTATGCACTTAGGGCTGCTCAATCCACTATATTCCTTTCAGAGCTCGAGAAACTTTTTCGATTCCTAAGGAATCGGAGAAGAATTTAAGGAGAATTTTTTTATTATCGGCGAAGGTTTTAACACCAAACAAAGAGATTAGAGAAATAGAGAATAGAGAAACAGAGAAATAATATTAGAAGAAAACTACTATTCAATTGGTGGGGTCAGAACAGTTTAATGTACCGACTCGTCCATAAGGCGACGGATAGTCCTTCGTTTACCAGACAGGGGCCATATTTGAATATTCTGCTGTTCGACACACGGAAAGACCTGACAAGTAACAACCAACATTCTACAAACTGCCTACGCACTTTTGGTTATGATAGTGACTATTGCGATCTTATGGTAATACCGAAATAACTGTACCCAATGAAACTGCGGAATTGAAAGAGTTTGTTCAAAGGCATTCCTACAACTATATAAGGACGCGTTGGACATATAGGGTTTTCTAATAATGACTTGACAATTTTTTTTTTAAATAAAAGGCAAACTATTTGAGATATTTCAAAAACTTTATTATTTGCTTAAAGTACAGTCAAAACTTTTATGAATGGAACTCGACTTCGTTCATATGGCCACCGCGGCACGTTTGCAGCGGTCGATTGGTTGGACCCAATTTTCAACGACTCGACCACACATTTCGGCCGAAACGGCCGGTATTTCGCGTTCAATGTTGGCTCTTCCAACGTCGTTGGCGTGTTGGCATAAACCAATTATTTAACGTAGCCCCACAGAAAATAGTCAAGCGGCGTTAAATCGCACGAACGAAGCGGCCAATCAACTGGCCCATGTCTTGAGATAACATACTCACCATACTTACTCTTCAATAAATCGATTGTAGCGTGTGCTGTGTGGCTTGTGGTACCATCCTGTGGAAACCACATATCGTCCAAGTCCATATCTTCCAATTTGGGCCAAAAATAATCGGTGATCATGGCGCGATAACGCTGACCATTCACAGTAACGTGACGATCATTATCGTCGATGAAAAAATATGGTCCAATACGCCACCGGCATGCAAACTGCACCAAACAGTTATTTTTTGTGGATGAAGTGGTTATTCATGAAGCACATGTGGGTTTTTACCCGACCAATAACTCATATTTTGCTTATTGACGAACCCATTGAGCCAAAAATGAGCTTCGTCACTGAAGATGATTTTGCGATGAAATTCATCGTCTTGGCGCATCTTCTCCAGAACCCAATCGGAGAACGTACGTCGCTTCAAATGGTACATCGGCTTCAATTCTTGAGTCAGCTTGATCTTGTATGGGTGTAAGCCAAGATCCTTACGCAAAATACGCCATAATGTGGTCTGAGCGACGCCCAATTGACTGATTTGGATCGTTTGCTACGGACGTCTGAACGGCAGCGATATTTTCAACACTTCGACCAAACCGTTGTCTCACTGACACGGCAATATCACATAACGAATATATAGACTCAAATTTTTGCACTAAACTTGTACCTGTCAACTAGGAGACTCGAGAATTACGACCGAAAATTGGAGTGAACGCTCTTAAAGTTGCAGTCACCGACTCCGAATATCTGTAGAAAATTTTTATAACTTGCAGACGTTGCTAGTTAGTGTACTTTACCATGATGAATAAATTGACAGTGACAGTTTGATGATTGGTGAAAGAGTGCGTTCACAAATTAAATTCAAAGTTATCAAGTCCCTATTGGAAAACCCTATACTTCTCAAGAATTCGATTTCGCTCTACACACCATCCAACAGAAATCTGTTAAATGAGGACATTGACAGATAATGGACGAGACCATTAAACGAACAATGGACAAAACGATACCTCACACAACTAGTGACGCATTGTATCGACATAAAAGTAGGCTGCTGTCAAGACTAAAAGCTTTGTACTGACAGTTTACTGACAGACATAACCCGGAGATCATGACATTAAATTCGTCAATCAAAAACCTCAAAACAGTAATCAAAAAAAAAAAAAATTACAGAAATTGTGTTACTTTGTACTGGAACAACAACCGGAACAGTAACCCGAATATGTTCCTGCAAATATCATAAATAAAACATTTCGGAGGAAAGATCAAAACTACCTTTCTGTCTTAAAATCGCCTGAACCACGGACGACGAACACATATTTTTAACAGCAGGCATCAGTCCAAATGATGCCGTTGACAATGACAATTGTCATCGTTGAGGATTCACAGGAGAAAGTAGATTCTACAGGAATGACTTTTCAGGACTTTTCAAGGCGAATGACACCATTGGCCCGAACCACGACCTGAAAATTCGAGTCCTTGTGTACAATTTCTACCTCCGAAATGAAATAGTTAACTGGCGATTCGAGAGCTCGGGTTTTACCCAGTTCAGTGAAATAATAATGCCATAATGCCGATGGAAAATAATGTCATCGCCAACGATAGAGTACTACTTGATAGAGTAGTACTTGGAAAAGCTCCAAACGATCTTAAAAACACCTTGAAGTAAGAAATCCGTGAGAGCCAACGAAATTCCGAACATTGTGCTTCAATATCTCATACTAGAAGCATTGGACATTTATACCACCCAGTTTGAAAAACTGCGGTGGTACACCCCATCACCAAAAAGGATAAAGACACTTCCAATCCGGCGAACCTGCAGTCCATTAGTCTTGTTCCAAACATCAATAAGGTTTTCATAAAGGTGATTAATAGAATCCTTAGGAAGTGGGTTGAGGACAAACAATTCAGGTAATCAATTCAGTTTTAAGGCAGGGCATAATGTTATTCATACCGTCTAAACTGATTTCTTATATTTAATGGAGCCTGCCTGATTGACTTGGAAAAAGCCTTCGTTAGAGGGACTCTTTTTAACGTTTAACAGGTTGGGCATTAGTAAACCACATCTGTATATTCTTTACAATATGCTCACACATAGACATTGTATCGTGAAAAATGACGATGTAACTTCTGCAAAAACATTTCACATTAAAAGCGGTTTGCAACAAGGTGCGGTTAATTCGCCGATTTTATTCAACATTTACACAAATGATCTGATAGGTTCACTTCACCATGCCACAACGTACGCAGACGACTTAGTCGCGTAATGATCGGTTCAAAAATTGAGGTCATTAATATACTTTTGCAACGTGACTTCGTCAAAATGAAGCGATATTGCGACGATTGGAGGTTGAAAATCAACTTTCAGAAGTCGGAAACCATCTTGTTTAGGACGCCTTTGTCTGGGGACACTAGGGACACCAGAAAGACTTGGCGAAAGTTTTTGATTGTACACCAGCACGGGCAGTCACTTGCTTGTCGCAATGTAGTCAGATACTTTGGGATCTAGTTAGATCAATATCCGTATTAACAAACATATAGATGTTGCTCTGGCCAGAGACACAGGTGCTTTTGCCCTTGAAAAGAGACCAACAACTAGCAGCCAACTCGATGCGAGGTTCAAGGTGATCTGCTACATTGCCCTTATCCGGCCTATATTTGTATTTCGATGTCCCGTGTGGTTCAACGTGAGAGCAAGCTTATTGTAAAAGATTCGGGTTTTATTATTTTTATCATGAGAGGGTAGACTTTGACGGCTTTGTTCATCCAGAAGCGTTGCTCTACCTCGATATGAAAGGTCTGATTCAGGACAGTTTACCGGCCTCGCTAATCTTTCATGTCGATTAAAGAGCTGCGAACAGGCGACTCAACTACGACAGAGACGTTCTTAATAACAGTGCGGAGCGTCTCTGGTTCATTAGATCGGTAGGGTGTCGCGGCATGAGAGATGTTGCTCGGCACCTCGAACAATTTTGGTGGCTTGTTTAAGAAGAAGAAACTTCTACCGAAGCGCTAGCGAAAAAAAGTTTGCTAAAGTTGCTCTAGTTTATAAATGCTACCATAAGGTTAGAGCATGTACCTTCATGCTTCAGTGGAAAGTTGCCGAAGTAATTATGATTCCGAAACCCGATAAACCGCTGACTGAAGTCATGTCATACAGACCAATATCGCTCCTCCTGATTATATCGAATATCTTCGACCGAATCTAACTTAATCGTCTTTAACCGATTATTGACACAAATCGTCTCTTGCCCGATTATGAATTTGGCTTTAGAAGCCAACACTCTACTGTTGACCATGTGCATCGAATAACCGATATAATTTAACGAACAATAGAGTGTAAGCTAGTCTGTTCATGCGCATTTCTTGACGTTTCGTAAGCTTTTGATAGGGTTTGGCACGAGGACACGTCCTACCCGAGCAACTTACTCATACAATAAAGGCGGAGGTGCCGCAAGGGAGTATACTTGGCCTTCTGCTATAGCAACAGCTAAAACCGTCGAAGAAGCAACTGCTTAATTACAATGCGCCCTTACACGGTTTAACAATTGACTTGACGAATCGCGCTTAATGAAAACAAGTCTGTCCATGTGAACTTCACTCTCAAGAACACTAACAATCTGCCTGCCTGATTAACGCAGTACAAATTTTTTTCGCGATGGTATAACACTCGGCGCTTAACTTAAATGGAGAGCACACTTTAAGAAAAAATGTGAAGCTTGAGATTAAGTAAAGAGACATGTACTGGCTTCTTGGAAAGTATTCCAAGCTCAGTTTAGAAAACAATTTGCTGTTATATAAGCAAGTTCTAAAACCGTTCTGGACATATGGTATACAGCTTTGGAGTTGTACCAAAACAAGTAAAGTTAACGTCTTACAGACATTCCAAAACAAAGTTCTCTGAGGGTTTGTTAATGCACGGTGGTAAATTCGAAACAATGAAATCCACAGAGACCTACTAATCGAAAATGTTCAGGGAAAAATTTATTGCGCCGTCTGAAAAGGACTAACCCTTTCGATTCAGCGCTTATTTTTTAAAGTATAGGAAGATTCATCGTGAGGTTTGATTTATAATGTAAAATAAAGAGCATAAATTTGAAAGTGAACTTAAAACTTTTATTTAAAATTGTTTAAAAGAACAATTTATGGCATTTATTTCTGGAAAACGATATTATGTAAATGTTGGCCAAGACTATATCTGAGGTGGACCATTCGGAAGATCCAATTCTGGCCGACTCGTTCAAGCATTGCAACTGGTATCTCGAAGATAACAAGAGTAATGTTGGCTTCCAAAGCGTCAATCGTAGCTGGACTAATTAGGAATACCTGAGACTTAACATACCATCAACGACCGTCATATCGCACGATCTAGGCGGCCAATTTACCGTAGAAAAACATGAAATTAAATGCTCACCAAAATAATTTCTTAACATGTCCATTGTTTCACGCGCCGTATGGCTCTTAGCACCGTCTTATTGAAACCAGAGCTAACCGAGACCATGTGCTTGAATTTCAGGAAGCACATAGTCCGTTAACATAGCGCGATAACGGTTACCATTGACGGTAACATTCTGATTTGCCACATTTTTGAAGAAATATGGACCAATGATTCCACCAGCTCATGAACCACACCATACTGCTGTTTTTAATAGATGTAATGGTAGCTCTTAGTACCCTTCGGATTACTCATCAGCCCAAATACGGCAATTTCGTTTATTAACGTTTATATTGAGCCAGAATCGGGCTTCATCATTGAACAAAATTTCACGATAAAACCCCTTATTTTCATTGAGTTTTCCAGAGCTCATTCACTGAAAATATGACACAAATTCGTGTCTCCTGGCTTCAATTCTTGCACAAGTTGAATTTTATACGTTTTTAGGCCGAGATCCTTACTTAAAATACGCAAAGTTGTCGAATACACCAAGCCAAGCTGCTGAGAACGACGACGAATCGATTCGTCATGGTCTTGGCGTACACTCTCAGCTACAGCTGCTATAGTCTCTTCACTACGTACTGGATGTGGTCTAACCGGTCGAATATCATCCATTAATGTAAACTAGGACTCAAATTGAACTCAAATGGTATTGGCAATAGTGGTTTCAGTAGGTTGATTATGCGCACCGTAAGTTTCTCGAATCGCACAAAAAAATTTCTCACAGAACGCTGATTGTCGTAATACAGCTGAACAATTTAGAGGTGATGTTGTAATGTGAGTCTTTCGATGATGATTTGCCAAATAAAACTGGACAAAAGTGATAAAGCAATTTGATAGGAGTCACACGTCATCTGCCAAAAAAGTCCACTGAAAATCAAACCTATAATCACCCTATACGTAGGAAACTTCAATAGAAAATCGCCTGCAAAGTACGAGTATCTTATCAAAGCAAAATAAAACGCGAAAAAAGAACTGCCTAAGAGAGGTGTTTTTTAGTGAGTAAGAATCTCACAGTACTATAAGCACTGGGCTTATAGTGTCTACGAAGATTTCTCACCTACCCAAAAAAATAAAAAATCCATATACTAAGTTTTTTTTTTAACAAAAATCATTTTCCTAGTTTTAATAGTAATAAATATAACAATAGAAAATAAATATGTACTGTAACGACGAAAGACATAGTTAAAATATTATGTTTAACTTAAAGTACCCGCATGAGGCAAGCAAGTTAGAATAAAATAATTTTAAGTTAATTAAGCTAATTTTTAAGCATTAGAATTAATGAATTAAGTGAAATAAAATGCATCTAAAATGAAAATGACACTCAGCCATTGTCCCTGCCGTACGAAAAATACAGCAACCAGGGCGGGAGAGGTCTACCCACAATGTGTAATATTTTTTTTTTTCTTCTTTCTGCACTGCACTAGGTGTTTTTTTTTTTTTTTGCAATTTTCACGTATTCACTTTTCGCCATATTACACTAAAATGTGACACTTTTTACAATCAAGGCCTTAAACCCGACATCCTTATTATACTTATATTTCTTTTCGGCTGCTGCCGTACAGTTTCAATCATAAACATGGATTTTCTCCAAAGAATAGGTTAATGCGGACGACATAAGCTGAAAATATTCTCAGAATTACTATCATCATCTCCGGATTGAAAGTCCTTCATTATCCCAATGGAGTATTGGGAAAGTTCTTATGCTCGCATAAGTCTCAAAAAGTGCCCTAAAATGCCCATTTTTACAGACAATGTAAGTCACCTTGGTATTGGTCGTGACTGAATTGCTTTCAGTGAGCTTATGATGAAAAATCCTACCATATGCCAGGTGCGTGTGTAGCTTCCTGATTTAAAGATTCTTCACCAACAGATAACTTTCTTTCTACAGAAACTACAACGGGATATGAGTAAATTTACTTCTAATACACAACCTAATGGAGTTGGATGATTTTGACTTTCCTGTGGCAGACGTCATTAAATCGTCCAGTCAAGGGATGATAGCCCCATTCGAAGTGTAAATTGGAAAAGTTGAGTTTTTCTTTTCGCACAAAACTAAGAGGAAAAACTTTAAATTAATTCTTTTGCCAGTTCACCGGCTGGATGGGGATTGGTTTCGTTCTTTGTTTCCAAATCTGTAGTGGACTTATAGAAAGAAATGTCTTTTCTAAGTGAGTTCATCGATAAAGGGAAAAGATATCGTCTACGAAGTTGGCAACGATGCAACAAATGAAAGAAGATGCGAGTACTTTACAATTTAAACAGTTGCAGTGAAGAAAGGACTTTTGTTGATATTAGTTAGAAGAAGGACATTCACATTTAAAAGGCAAATGGGAAAAGTTGTTGTGATAAAAAAAAAAAAAACAAATTATCAGACGGAATAATTATATTTGTCTTCACAATTGTATTGCATAATATTATGTATATACTGTCTGTATAGATGAGTCTATAGCTTAAACTTTCAAAAGTGTGATAGAAAAATGTAATCATAGAGAACAAAGAAAATCGTCACTTGCTTCCTCATCGGTAATAAGACCTCCACTATGCACCATAGTGTGCGTCTTCTTGTCTGTGCTCGACGAAGAAGATATATGCGGAACTGGTAACTATTATACAAATGAACTGCAATTGCAAAGCAGTGCGCTGTAGATTCCTCATATGCTACTTAGCCATATCGTTAAAGGATGGGCGGAAGTATTTTTTTTTTTAAAATAAATGTTGCAAATTATATGCGAATGAAAATTTTCCCACATAACCTATAACTCCCATAATTTTTTTTCGGAACGGTAGCTCTTATACACTTGGCTGGTCCAGATGGTATTATATCTGCCGAGCTACAAATGCCCTCAGATATCATCCTGCCAACGCTAAAGAATATCATGAGGACCTGCGTAGGAACGATTTACATTCCCTTGTCATGGTGGGAAGTTAATGCAGGCTATATTCCCAAAGCCGAAAAATGTTCTCTTGTTGTTCCAAAAGACTTTAGACCTATAATTCTATAGTCTTTCTTTCTAAAAACTTTAGAACGGTTGATACACGTAAAGTAGGTGGAAACGTCTCTAGACACATTGGCTAGTCACATCGAGTAATTCCTACATTACAGAGTGTACACATTGGTCGCGTTTCTTGGCATAGAATGTGCCTTCAACAAAGGTAATACATCCCCAATCAGAACTGCAAGTAGATGACACACTTATTAAGTTTATCAGTCTTATGCTTCGAGTAAATAACAGGATTATCAACTCCAAGCTAGGCGGAAGTTATGTTAAAAGATGTTTCAGCAGAGGTAGGCCTCCGGTCAGTGTTTTTTCACCCCTTCCCTGGAACTTATTGGTCAATGAACTGCCGATATACTCGTATATTGAAGCGGATGGTAGCATGCTTTCGGAGCCTTAGGAAAGCATCTCTACACCATTAAAGAATCTTCACAGACTAAATCATTCAAAGAACAACATGTCTGTGCATAAGCGGAGCCTTATGAACTACTCCCTCGCGGTACTGAATAATCTCTTTCACTTGACATCTCTCCGTATTTTTAGCAGGTAAGTGGCTGCCGACGCAGCTATTCGCCTTAAAGCAACTACACAATGGACAAATAAAATATTTACATAGGGAATACGACCAAAAAGTAGACTACACTGTGTCCCAAGACAGAAAGCGGGGTTGGTGGCAGTGTAGTATCGGCATACCTTTCGGTACGAGCAAACTAATACGCTGCATACTAATAGAAGAACGAAACTTAGGTGGACTGTTTGGTTAATATGGTATGTCTAGCGGCCAAACAAATCTAGACACAACTGGATCTGAATCTAATAGAATATTTGATCTTTCTACAATAAATGGGAAACATCTCAGTGCTATTTTAGGTGTTATCATTGGACACTGTATTGTAGACAAGCATAAAAAAAGGCTTGACATTTTTACAAATAACTTCTGCTGCATGGACCTCTTTTGCGCACATGCCCAACTCTCTCCAAAAGAAGAAAACTCTACTTAGGATCCTTTTTTTTACAATGACTTAAGTGATCTAAATAATAAAGATATAGCCTTCACAGTCTCTAATGCTTCGTCAGAAGGTAAAATTGGTTCCAAGAGTAGGAGGATCACAGATCCCCGTGGCATAACATTGGGTCAATGGGCCTAAATGAGTTGGGTATTTTCAAACCGCACCTCTTACTTACCTACCTACCTAGATACATTTGATTGTGTTTTTGAAGGAAATCTGGTAGCCACTTGTGATACAACAGTTCCTTTTTTTTGTAAACTGTTGCCCTGGGCGTAGAAATGCAAGCGTTCTGGAAAATTGGGAAGAATATTGGTTCCGTTAAGATGCATTTTTTAAATTTTTACGCACAGATAGAAGGACATTTCTCTTCCGCTAACAGTCGCTCATCCGATAGAAAATTTGTAATAGAACTTGGCATCTGATCAAACCAATAAATTGATTAAGGCGATACAAAACAGAGAGTGATTGACTATGCTTTCGACGTCAAATGTACACAATATCAGGCGATATTGAGAAAATATTAATATTAAATTTGGTACACCAACTGCGTGGAGTATCATGTGTTTTGTGAATCTTCACTTAAAGCTTATTCAGCTGTAAGTTATTGCAAGAGTCAAAATTCTGATGTATCTTAAGTAACATCTTTAGTTTCTGAAAAAAAGGCTTTCTCATAAGAGAACTAAATATTCCGCACTTGGAATTATGTAATACGCTGTTGCTTTCCCGACATTTCGCTTGAATTGGAATATTACTACAACACAATCATTGAAAATGTACTTGCATGAACGGGTTGAAAAATAGTCCTTCACTTGTTGTGAAGAATGTTGTCTGGTCATTCTGTTCGCTGGAGCTTTTTTATCGGCTATCTTGTTACAGAAAAGTGTCACTAATCCCCCGTCTTTGTTGGAACTATGTATATATGGTTCAAATTAAGCCCGAGGGATCGTGACTCCTATAGAATTCGCGCTTCGAAGTTGGAGGACGTAATCGCTGATTTTAGCGGTATATGGTCTGTAAACATTATACTAGGTGTACCGGTATGAAGTGAACGTCAAGATACAAATGTCTCAATAGGGAACATTTATTGTGAAGGGGCCTTAATATTTTTTTTTTTGTTTGGTGTCATACACCTGTCAGACATATTTAGTATACATTTTTTCATCGTGTTAAAAATGTCGAATTTTGTACAAGATAACTTGCGGAAAGCATTAGTTTTTTTGTTTTCATTTGAAGAAAAGTACTGCAGAGTCGCATTGGATGCTTGTCAAGGCATGCTCTATCCGAAGCAACATGCAAAAGTTGGTCTCAATGGATGACTTGGAACTTGGATGATGGATGACCACCAAAAAAAAGTTTGAAGACGTCGAATTGCACTTTGAGTCAGAATGGCAAAAATGTTAAATGTTGCACAACAACATGGGAAAGATCCAAAAGTCTGGAAAATGGATGCCACATGAGTTGAGTGAAAGACAGACGGAAAACCGAAAAATCGCTTTTGAAATTTTGCTTCAAAGACACAATAAAAAATCAGTTTTGCATCGAATTATTACTAGCGATGGAAAATTAATTTATTTTCAGAATCCTAAGCGGAAAAAATCTTGGGTTAATCCGGGACAACCGTCAACTTCGACTGCAAACCAGATCGATTCGACAAGAAGACGATGCTGTGTGTCTGGTGGGACTAGAAAGGTGTGGTGTAACAAGAGCTTCTAAAACCTAGTGAAACCATTAATACAGATCGCTACCGATAACAAATGATTTTGAATGAATGAATTTGGACCATGCATTGATCGAAAAACGACCAGAATGGGCTAGAAGATACGGCAAGGTAATTTTGCTCCATGATAATGCACTTGCACACAAAGCAAAACTGGTTCAGCATACAACCAAAGTACTTGACTAAGAGCTGCTACCCGCTCTTTCCGCCGTATTCATCAGACTTGGCGCCTTCCGACTACTATTTGTTTTCATCGATGGGACACGCATTACCTGAGCAGCACTTCGAATCCTACGAGGAAGTCGAAAATTGGGTGACTTTTTGGTTTGCTTCAAAAAACGAACAGTTTTATTGGCGTGGAATCAATAAATTGCCTAAAAGATGGGAAAAATGTGTAGCTAGCAATGGCCAATAATTTGAATAAAATGATTTTTACTTTCCTATTATTTTCACAAAAAAACGCTCACCACCGGTACAACTGGTAATTCTCTCTTGCTGGTAGATACATCGCCAGGAGCTCTTTGTCGAAGGCCAAGTATTTTTGCTCCGTCACTGAAAAAAAAGCTAGTGTTTCCTAATTTCCAGAATTTATCTGTCGCAGAACAGATCTCAGTGCAATGTTTGAAGCATCAGTTGTGATACAAAAGACTATGTATTCAGTTGGGTGACCAATAGTGTGACTGTGGACAGAGCTAGTTTCGTTTTTTTTTTTTAAAAAGCACCCTTTACAGCTGCTAAGTCCCTTCCTATTTTTAAGGAGATCCTCCAAATGTAAATGAATAGGAGACAGCAATTTGGCAACTTTGAGAATGATATCATTCCAGAATGAGCCAATTTATCAATTGATGGGGTCTTCAGAAAAGTACATATTAGGTGCGCAACTCGCTGTTGTAGATGGCTCCAGCAGTAAACGCTTTTTGATTTTGACATATCCAAAACATCATGAACCAAGCTCAGATATATAGTAGTATGAAAATATCTGATTTTGTGTCAAATAGTCATTTGATTTTATTTAGAGATTTAGAGGCATTGCTCGATGAGAGTATATGCCAAAGCAAGTACAACTTGCTTCAGCATTAGCCATTTCCATTGCATGCGTTGGGATTGATTCAAAGCAAGGAACTTGAGTTCCTTATGATTTGAGACTAAGGGACAAGGAAGGGTTTTCTTCATCGTGACGGGTGATGAAAAATGGATTCATTATATAAACTCAAAGAGTAGAAAATCATAGGGACTGCCTGGTCATGCTTCTACATCGTCGGCTTAGCCGAATATTCATGCTACAAAGGTTATACTACGTATTCGGTGAGACCAGGTCAGTGTTATTTATTCTAAATTGATGAAACCTAACGAAACCATCACTAGGGATCGATATCGATTTCAATTGATGCGATACTACGAGAAAAACGGCCGCAATACGAACAGAGGCACGAAAAAGTGATTCTACAGCATCACAACGCTCGGGCTCACGTTGCCAAACTCGTTAGAAACTAACTGGAAACGCTCAAATGGGAAGTCCTACCCCACCCACCATATTCTTCAGATATTGGGCCGTTAGATTATTACTTGTTCTGTTCGATGGCACACGGTCTGGCTGATCAGCAGGTTCGCTGATATGAAGACATCAAATTTTAAACACTTTTACCGTAACGGTATTCGAGCTCTGTCAGAAAGTTTAAGCTAGCTATGATACTTTGAATGAATCATTTGCAACTAGTTGCAATTAGTTGCACAGCTAATACATATAAATGGATTTAAATATTTAAAAACACTGAGCATACTGGTGTTGTTCTTTTTGTTGAATGTGACCAACCGGATCCCCATCCAGCTTTTCCCCATCGACGATCATGGCGAGATCGTCACCCTCAGGGTGGGTTTGTCTGAAAATCTTCAGTTTGCCGAACCGTACGCCTGAAATCGGTTTTCTCCAGTTCCGTGAGACACTCCTCATGTACTGACAGCAGGAGAGCTCGGCTGTTTTTTTAGAGCTCCTCAACCTTAATGACTACTTAATAGTCTACAGAGATGTCAGGATTCTGAAGCTTCAGACACTGGAGGGTCTTTCCGCTATCTTCGTTCTAGGCAACCAGATGCTGACTCTAGGTTTCCTGGGGATTTCTAGGAATGACTTGAAGTTTAAGGGCTTCCTAGACAAAACTAATCTTAGCGATGCATGGAATAAGGAAATCCTACGGATGTGGTTCACTCTTATTGGACACTGCTTTGCTGTCAGATGAGAGTTCGTCCATCAATGCTACCTGAAGCTAGTCTCTAGCTAGGTCTGAAAAGGATAAGCTTTTTTCGTTTTTGGGCTTTGGGACTGCGGACGGGTTCTAAGGCTACGGATACCTTGCTTTCTTAGAGGCATGTCTCGCGGGTGTCGCCTTGGGAGCGGTTTCTCTTACCCCCCTCTCGATTAGGTTGTTTTTTTTTTTTTGTGTTAAATAATCTGGTATATTTCTCAACTACGGTTTGGTATTTAGCATGTTCTCAGAATATTTTTCATTCATAGTACCCACCGCTTCATTCTTAATAATCTTGTTGACCTCCTCTTAGAAATGGTATTAGAGGACTTAAACTTTCTTTATTCATTTACTGGTCATGCAGACTTCGACAGGGGTGCCTCGACGCCTTGGCTGTACAAGGGAGATTTGTTGTCATCTCCCACTGCTTTCGTAATGGATCACCCTGTCCGAATGAAGTTTGCATGTAAATAATTAGCTAAAACTAATCGTCCGAGACGAGAACCCATCACTAGAAGGCGCATACGTGGAGGACAAAAGAAGAGGATTTCTTACGGTCGGGAGTAGTTCATACGAGTACCTACATATAATCAAGAAAGTTCATATAGCACCTTCATTGGATATCCTTCTTCTAAGGAACTCTTGCTTATTTAACTTGCATAAGTTTTCACTATAATCTTAGGTGGATAAGCCTCAACCAATTGCTGAGTTGGCTGAGATCCTTTTCGACTTGAGTGCGCGACCTAACGCGTGGTCTCTTTTACCCATGAAATAAATATGAAGACATTTCGGTTGAATTTTTATCCTTTCTACCAAATCAATGTCTCCCTATTGTCCATATAGTATGTTATTTTCTTCATGAATGTCCGTTTTCGCTCGCGGAGTGATCGAAAATCAATCAAAGCACTTTTCTCTAGAAGTACCCAAGGCTTATATTAAGATATTAAGCTTATATTTCGCTATCCAGATCTACTCTTGGTCTATTTTATCGTCCATGTTGAGTCGTTTATTTTACCTAACGGAGAAATATTGATCGTCTTCACAGTTAAACCGTGTGCTCAGATTGTAACTCTCCTGTAGCTATCTCTGCATGTGTCTTTTCAACTTTTGCAACCTCAATAAGTTCACTTCTTCTGTTTCTAGAATTGTGTCTTAAATTTCACATTCATAAATATACTAGTAACGGGTGATTCATCGTAAGGTTTGATCTGTAATGTTAAATAAAGCTTATAAATTTGAAAGCAAACTTAAAATTTTTATTACTGTTTAAAAGAATAATTCATGGCATTTTATTTTTAAAAATTATATTATGTAAATATTGGCTATAACTACGACCGAGGTGGTCCATTCGGAAGATCTAATTTAGTGCGACTCGTTCGAGCATAGCGACTGGTATCTCGCGGATAACACGAGTAATGTTGGCTTCCAAAGCGTCAATCGTAACTTATTTCTGAAGACCTGAGACTTTACATTTCCTCAGAGAAAATAGTCCAAAGGTGTGATATCGCACGATCTAGGCGGTCAATTTACCGTAGCAAAACGTAAAATTAAGTGCTCACCAAAATGATTTCTCAACGAGTCTATTATTTCACGCGCTGTATCGCTCGTAGTGCCGTCTTATTGAAAAAAGAGCTCATCGAGGCCATGTGCTTAAAATTCAGGAAGCACATAGTCCGTTAACGTGGCGTAACCGTTAGGTTACCACTGACGGTAACATTCTGATTTACCTACTTTTAAAAGAAATATGGACCAATGATTCCACCAGTCCATAACAACATCACACCGTTGTTTTTAATGGATGTAATGGTAGCTCTTGTTACTCTTCGGGTCGTTCATTAGCACAAGAGCGGCAATTTTTTTTATTTACGTATCCATTGAGCCAGAAATGGACTTCATAACAGAACAAAATTTCACGATTAAACATCGGATTTTCATTGAGTTTTTCCAGAGCCCATTCACTGAAAATATGGCGCAAATTCATGTCACCTGGCTTCAATTCTTGCACAGGTTAAATTTTGTACGCTTTTAATACGATATCCTCACGTAAAATATGCCAAGTTGTCGAATACGCCAAGCCAAGCTTCTGAGAACGACGACGAATCGATTCGTCACGGTCTTCGCGTACACTCTCAGGTACAGCTGCTATAGTCTCATCACTACTTGCTCGATGTGGCCTAACCGGTTGAGTATCATCCACTAATGTAAACAGGGACTCAAATTTGCGAATGGTATTGGCAATAGTGGTTTCAGTAGGTTGATTATGCGCACCGTAAGTTCCTCAAATCGCACGAAAAACTCACAGAACTCTGATTTTCGTAATACAGTTGAACAATTTAGAGGCGCTGTTGTGGTATGAGTCTTTTTATAATGATTTGCCAAACGATACTAAATAAAAATAATAAAGCAGTTTTATAAAACTGATGCGTGATCTGTCAAAAAAGCCTATTGAAAGTCAAACCTCCCGATGAATCACCTATTATATTGTGAGTTCACCATTATATACTAAAATTCTCGGGGCTATGATGCAATTTTTATACAACTTCAAGGATTGATATAAAGCCAGTCAATACCAGTTTCCACTTACTCATATTCTATGCCACCTCCGAGCTATAATAGTAATAATAACAAAACACCCAAGTGTCATCAATTGACAAAAGCATCTTCAATCTGGCATACACACACCTGTCATCAGGAAGGACCTGAATACACTCCTGGACCTCTTTGTTCCACCTCTCGCTATTATTATTTTCCTTTGTTAAAAGTGAGTAAAAATCCCACTGGCACACAAAAAAATATGTCATAACCGAAGTCTATGAACCGGATATGGATGTGTGACAAATGTGAACTAAATCGCCATTAGACAAACTGTTGAATGGCTTACTGTTCAGCCGTGCATGAGCGATTATTCGCTAGCTAATACGGGCTCACCTTTGTGAAGACCTACAACTATTGTCACTGTGCACTGCAGCATTCATATGACGAATATAGGACCGTCATCTGTATTCGAATGAATGTATGCCCATTTTTTGATGCGTGACAGAAAGCACTGCATCCGCTTAATTTGCTCGTTGCGCCCATTGAGTGTCAGTCAGGTGAGTGATTTCAGCGGGTTAACTCCAGCTGTTAACGAGGGCACACCTTTTATTCGTGTTTGTTGTAGTCAGCTAAGTACCCGTGCAATTGTTGTAGCTAAATAAACAATGCAAAAAGTGCTGCACACTTCGTTAGCACAGTTGGCAATTTGACAGATGTTTCAAGTTACAACTGCTGTTTGTTGTTTACGTTCTTTATTTTGGAACAAACTGAAGTTACAGGTGCTTATAAGGGTGCCGCGTGCTGTTGTCTTGGCTGACGAGTGAAATACTTTCAAAAGTAATTACCGTTGAAGTGCATATGAAAACGAACGACGATGAGAATTTGAGTATGCTCGTTGTTATTTTATATATGGGTAGGAGAAGTACTTTATATATTTGGATCAAGGTTTTTAGTATGCAAAGAAAATTTGATTCTTAAGGGGAGTCTAATGTGAGTTCTAAATATTCACATGACATTATACCCATTGCACAATTTGTATCTATCCTTACTTTAGAATGATATATCACGCATCTTATATCATATTATACAGCGGTAAGGAAAATTTGAAACTGCCAATTGAACATTACTTGTCCTCGTTAAAATTTAAGAAAAAAACTTTTATTGTGAAAATTGTGAAAAAAAACGTAGTACCCCGTCACGATCCCAGTAAGCAGACTGCAATCATTCCGACTTTTAAAGCTAGTTAACCCTTTCGGTTTATTTGTTGCCATATAGCAACATCAACAAAGTTCTCTTTTTTGAAGAACTACAACTGTTTTCCTTACAAAGAGTTATAAAAACACAGTGGCAGCACTTTATTCTCACACAATCTAAACCTATCTATCTGTGAAACAGCTCGCCAATATGATATGATTACTTTAAGGACCGCTAACCAACTTACTGGACAACAACAAATGGCAGGTAAGTCGACATTTGAAGTGAATAATTACGTGGTTATATTGTTATTAATTTGTAATAAAAGGGTGAGTTATAGTTAAAAACGTGTTGAAACTATAAATGAAATAAAGTAAATTTACTTACTTTGAACGCAACAAAGAAAAAAAAAAAAGTTAAAATAGTTTGTTGCCTTACGGCAATAATTCGTGAAAAGGGATACGTTTCTTTGAGAAAGTAATTGTTACCGTATGGCAACATTCAATAAAGTTATATAAATGTGAGACTTATTAACGCGGGCAAACATTATTTTTCAGCACCAGCAAGACACAAGACTCAAAGTGTTTGATAGTTTCGACATTTCCGACATCAGCGACTGTAACGAAGATGGGGATTATATTGATGATCTCCTTGACGAAGTTTTTCAGCACTAGCAAGATGCAAGGTTCTTAGAACCCAAAGCGCAATTCTCAAAGTTTTCGACAATATTGATAATTTCGACATTTCCGACATCAGCGACTGTGATGAAGTTGGGGATTACCATGTATTGATGATCCCCTTGACGGAGTTTCTCAGCTGCTTTTAATGAAGCGCGAGATAGCGGAGTGGATCGCTTTACTGAAATTGAAGTGAGGAAAGAAAATAAGCCAAGCGTGTCAATTCCAAAGCCAGAGAAAGAAGAAGAAGATACTAATCCACTTAATTATTCTAAGGGACGTTACACTTGGCAAAAAGTAGAGTTTCATGTTCTAAGAGTTCAATTTGTCTAATCGAGCCAAAGAAGTAATAACAATAAGCTTTGCACAAAGGAAATATATCATTTGATTGCAATAGCTAAAACAATGGGAACCTTGGGTTTTCCACGTATTAGAAAAAGTCAACCATTGTCGCTGTTATTTATGAAACAATTTTAAGGAATAATCCGCACAATTCCAGTAGCCCCACGTTCTCTATTGAACACAACTCGCCAAAAATGTCATTTCTTAACAGGAATTCGTATGCATTGACGAAATGATGGTTCCATTCAAAGGAAAAGAAGTCAAGCAAGTGGAGAATGAAAATATTCGTGCTCTGCAGTACGGTTAGTACCGTTCATGACTTTTAACTATACCAGGGAAACTGTACAGTTGTGGGGAACTACAAAATGAGTCTGTGATCAAGCATAGTTCTACGACTAAGTGAAACAATTGAAAGCTAAAGGAATATATGCTTCAGGAACCTTAAGTGCCAATAGAACAATGATGAAACGTGGGAGAGGAAGTTTCGACCATAAGACTAAGGCCAATTCTAATATTTTTGTTTTGCGTTGGATGGATAGTGGTGCAGTTCTTCTGGCTTCTTCAATATATAGCTCTTTTTCGCTTTCGCAGGTGAAGAGTTTCAGTGTTGAATAAAAAAAGTTTATAGAAATTGGAAGGGATATTTTTTGCCAATACAATAAACATATGGGTGGTGCCGATAAAATGGATTCCTTAATATCACTCTATATAATACAAATTAAATCTAAAAAGGGACTATTAAACTTTCTGGCCACATGATCGATTGGCCGTATGCAATTCATGGTAAGAACACCGCAGAGACATGCTATCGAAAGGGGAGCAAGTAAATGTATATGGATCTATTCGATTTAAGAGCAGAAGTTGTTGAAGGCCTGCTCTTCTTAGCAAAAACTATACCCTTACGTAAACTAGGACGCCCACGCAATATAGGAAACGATAAGGAAATTATTCCGAGTCCAAAAAGGAAGTCGTTTCAAATTCGACCTGAGACATATATACGATGGATTTGTACACTGGCCAATTTATACTGTGATAAGAGGAAGATGCAAGGAACTGAATTGCAGTCAAGACTGAAATGAAAAAAATGCGGTGTTTATCTCTGTAATCCAAGTGCAACTAAAATCTGTTTCGAACAATTTCATTGGAAGCATTGATAAGTAATTTTGAAAGCGATACTAAACCTCATATTTAATTTGATTTCCTTTTTTTTGTAAGCATTTGTTTCTATAGCAGGAATTTCCTTGTTAACGTTAATTTTTAAATTGAATGTAAAGTTAAATTTGCATTTTACACCTGTTTATAGTCAGAATTTAAAACGAAATAAAATGTACTATATAATAAATTAATGATTTAACTTATCCCTTAGATGCATGATTTTTTAAAACTTAAAATAAAAACTATCCTTGCTAAGTCATGACATTAAGAGATTTTTCTTATCAATAGTTTTTAGTTTTATCCAAGTTTTTGTTTATAATTTGCTTAAATAGAGTTTGTGGCAGATACGACACACTGCGTATTAAGAAAAGAAAAAAAATGCTGTCAAAGTGGCGTTAAATCGCACGAACGAGGCGGCCAATCGACTGGCCCATGTCTTGAGATAACACGCTCACCATACTCACTCTTCAATAAATCGATTGTAGCGTGTGCTGTGTGGCTTGTGGCACCATCCTGTTGAAACCACATGTCGTCCAAGTCCATATCTTCCAATTCGGGCCAAAAATAATCGGTGATCACGGCGTGATAACGCTGACCATTCACAGTAACGTGAGGATAGTTATCGTCGACGAAAAAATATGGCCCAATAAAGCCGCCGGCATGCAAACCGCACCAAACAATTATTTTTTGTAGATGAAGTGGTGATTCATGAAGCACATGTGGGTTTTCATCCGACCAATAAGGCATATTTTGCTTATTGTCGAACCCATTCAGCCAAAAATGAGCTTCGTCACTGAAGATGATTTTGCGATGAAATTCATCATCTTGGTGCATCTTCTACAGAACCCATTCGAAGAACGCAAGTCGCTTCAAATGGTTCATCGGCTTCAATTCTTGAGTCAGCTTGATCTTGTATGGGTGTAAACCAAGATCCTTACGCAAAATACGCCATAATGTGGTCTGAGCGATGCCCAATTCTTGAGAACGCCGTGGAATTGACTGATTTGGATCGTTTGCTACGGACGTCTGAACGGCAGCGACATTTTTGACACTTCGACCAACCCGTTGTCTCACTGATACGGCAACATCACACAACGAATATCTAGACTCAAATTTTTACACTAAACTTGTTATAGCCTGTCAACTAGGGCGAGAATTACCACCGACAATTGGAGTAAACGCTCTTAAAGTTGCAGTCACCGACTCCGAATATCTGCAGAAAATTTTTATAATATGCAGATGTTGCTCGTTAGTGTACTTTACCACGATAAGAATGTTGAGTTTACTGAATAAGTTGACAGTGACAGTTTGATGATTAGTGAAAGAGTGCGTTCACAAATTAAATTCAAAGTTTGACAACTTATTGGAAAACCCTATACATTTCAAGAATATGTGATCTACTTTTCATGAAATTTCTAAAAACAATTGTTGTCTTTGTTCAAACAAAGTGCAACTTTGCACTTCCGACAGGTTATAAATGATTTTAATTTGCCTGAGGGAAACTTGCACCTCTTCAGTTGGACTTCCTGAGGGTCTTTCACGTTTCAAAGAAGACGATGAACTGGTTCTAATATTACAAAGCGTTTTTGCCAACTCGATTCGAAAGCGGACAAAATTGACGTCATTGTGGGCTGAAGTTCGCTTATAATGGAGCCATGAATTAATAACGGCCATGTCGACAAAGTGATAAAAAAGTCGCATATAACATTTTTTTAGATTTTATTGAAATTGTTGCTCTTCCGATGAAGCTGTCCATCAAATCTGCGCCTCCCATATGTGTCGAATATACTCTTTGACTTTAATTTCCTATTAAACCTTTTTATGTCACTTTTATGTCAGGCTCAATTCCAATGAAAGTCGATAACATGTTGACGCACTAATTATCCTTCCACGTGATGTTGGAAATCGAGATTCCTTTAAAACCAGCAAAAAATTCGAAAGAGTTTCTCCTTTTTTCATTTTTCATTTCGTCTTCGCTTGGAAGCTTGCAATTCGGAATCCTATTTCTCCTAACTGTTCAAAGGGAAAAGATTCCTAGTTTCGTCAAATAATATTGCAGCTAAACAGACGTATAAAAATTGTCAAAGCAACTATGTTGCTCCTTGATCCCAAGTCTGGTTTTTTGTGCTGTACACGTTCCACACTATTATTTTCATGACCTGTATATACTTCAAAATCGTATGCAAAACCAGACACACCACAAAGAACAAAAATGAAGCTTCCGTGGCAAGTATTAAAATTCCAAGGTAATTTAAGATGTGGTATTTTTTTAAAAAAAATGAATCTGTAACTTTGCTTTAAAATATTAGTAATAATATCATCATCAAAAAATAGCAAAAGAACTCGTATGGAGTTTTAAGCTCTGTTACACAAATTGGAATATCGGTAGGGCCACTGATTCGGACCTGATCCGCAGAGACATCAGATTTCTTTTCCCAACGAAGATCTTTTTTAATAGATTCAAAATTCTCTGATAGGATATCGCTTGAATGATTGGTATCTGAATGCTGTTTTATTTCAGGACCTTCAATTTCTATTTGATTTTCATCTCCAAGAAGATTCTTAAACAGTTGTTCATTCAAGGTAGTACTTTCCATTTGGTTATATAAAACATCTTCATCGCTCTCTAACTCATCTTCACTGTCACTTGGATTGTAATATAAAATTTTAACAATTTAATCTTTTCTAAGAGTGCCAGAATTCTAGAAATGGAACAGAATTTATTTGAAATGTGCTAACTGCACACTGTGCCAGATGTGGCACAAACAAACAATTGCCAAAAATCGGCGAAAAACTTACTCTGACTTTCAATATATTATAATCTAATTTCAAATTATTTTTATAATGGTTAACTATTCGGAAAAAAATACTAAACACGAGATTGATTTATTTGACCGAATCGAACAACAGGCTGCGTATTTGAATTACCGCTACTCAAACGTCAGTTTTATGAAAACGGTTAATAGGGAAAAGAAAAGAAAAACATGTATGCGTCGACAAAACATGCCAAATTTGGCACACCATGCATTTGAGCGATATACTGACCAACGAATAGTTTGGGTCATATATGGAACACAATGCATCTAAGGGTTATTATTTGCTTGAACTATTTATTTTTTCTGTTATTTATTTACTTATTTTGCTTCTTTTATTGTTCTAAGCGTTTTTTTTTTTTATAAAATACATGCGTTACTCTTAAAACTGAAATTAAATTAAAGAAAAATAAATAACTGTTTTCATAAAATTTTTTTACTACCCAAACTCAATATATTTTTTGTGTCATACATTAAAAAATCGTACCGAAAGGTTTAAGTTCAGAAATGAAAAGATTAAGAAAAAAATGTGAGAAAAAAACATTTTAAAACAATCGTTATTAAGCTTTATTATTGGGTATATATTTTAATTCGTGCAGTTTTTTTTTCAAAATTTTAACGTTTATTTAGGAAAAACATGTACAATAGTATTATTCAAAGTATTGCCCATCTGAAGCTATGACTATTCCCATCTTTCGGGCAATTTGTGGATCCCATCCCAAAAAAACTGCGCCAGCTTGGCAGCCAAGAATGAATCACGCCAATTTTTGATATTCTGCTCTGATGTGAACCGTATTTCAGTGAGGGTGTTCTACATCGACCGGAACAAATGGTAGTCAGAAGCGGCAAGGTCTGGGCTATAAGGCGGGTGGGGTAAGACTTCCCATCCACTGTTTTCCAAATAGTTCTTAACCGGAATAGCAACGTGGGGCGAGCGTTGTCATGATGAAAAATTATTGCCTCGTGTTTGGTCGCATATTCCGGGCGGTTTTTGCTACTGCTCTCTTCAAACTGATTAATTGTGTTCAGTAGCGTTATGCATTGATGGTTTCACCCGGTTTTAGCAGCTCATAACTAACCACACCCATCTTATCCCACCAAATACAGAGCTTTGCCGTTGATTTGGCTGGTTGGCCGGGTTTCACATATGATTTTTTGCGCTTGGGGTTGTCGTAATGGATTCATTTTTCATCACCAGTAACAATCCGATGCAAAAATGATTTCCTTTTGTGGCGTTCCAGCAGAATTTCGGACATGCAAAACCGCCTTTCGACGTCTCTCGGCTTCAGTTCATGTGGAACCCAATTTCCTTGCTTTTGAATATATCCAGCTGCTTTTAAATGTTTTGAAATGGCTGCTTGAGTGACACCCAAAGATTCTTCGAGCTCTTCTTGTGTTTGGCAACAATCTTCATAGAGTAGTGCTTCCAGTTCTTCATGTTCAAACTTTTTTGGCTGCCAAGGACGTTCATCGTCTTCTAAGTCAAAATCACCACTTTTAAATCGTGCAAGCCACTTTTGGCACGTTCGCTCAGCTAGCGCATGTTCACCGTAAACTTCCACCAAAATACGATGACTTTCGGCAGCAGTTTTCTTCATATTAAAGTATTGAAGAAGAGGCCCCCGCAAAAACACTTTTTCAGGCACAAATTTCGACATATTTGAGTGGAAAAAAATTATTGTTGTTTACGCTTCAAATCAGTGACATATACTGAAATGACGTACAATAACAGTATCTTTCCAACGCATGTTCCAATGGAATAATACAAGTTACGCCATCTCTTAGCAAACCGCAAACCAATATTTAAATAAACTTTTGAAAGTTGATTTCTCCAAGCTAAAAAAACCAATTTTTTATATGTCACGTTTAATTTTATAATTTTGAATGACAGTAAATAAATCAAACCAAGATGCTGTGTGTATTTTATCAATAACACACACAAGCCAGCAGTCAATCTGTTTTAATTAATAACAATTTTTACACTATGTTTTTGTGCAATTGAGAACGGCTCTATGGCGTTATTACCATATACCACCTTGATCAAAATAAATAACCACCACATTCTGATTTGAGTTCTGTTTTTTTTTTTTTGTTTTTTTGTTGTTGAGTTGGTACATCTGTTGTTGACATTCCCTCTAAATCTTAGCGTCATAGCTTGACATTTGCAAAAGTTACATAGCCAAGAGTCATCTATCTCTGTGTGTGTTGGCGATTTTTTACAATTTTAGATAATTAAATTTGCAACAACTAACTTGCATTAAATTTTGCGTAAAAAACGGATTTTTGGTTAATGATTTGGGTTTCCGTCGTGTAGCAAAGTTAGTGCCAAAAGACCTCAATTTCATGCAAAAAAGAGACCGTGTTGCCGTTGCAATAGAAATATTTGAGAGGCTGAATCCGATCTCACATTGATCAAAAGGATCATTACTGGACGCGACACGTGAGTTTATGAGTACGACACGCAATCCAGACATCAGGTAAGTGAATGGTGTTCACCAAATGAGCCGAGACAAAAAAAAAAACGTTGTTTTCAGTCAAAAAAGAAGGCAATGCTCACGGTTTTCATGGATTACAACGGTGTAGTGCATCATGAATTTTTGCCAGAAGGCCAGAGAGTAAACAAAGAGTATTATTTGAGCGTTATGAGGCGTTTGCGTGAAGCAATTCGCCGAAAGATACCAGAATTGTGGGCAGAAAACTCGTAGATTTTGCTCCATGATAACGCACCGTCGCACAGTGCCATCATTATTCGTAATTCTTTGACGCAAAATGCAACAAATACCATCCAGCATCCACCGAATTCACCTGATTTGGCTTCCTGTAACTTCTTTCTGTTTAATCGAGTCAAAAAAACTACTACGGGGAACGCGTTTCAGCAGCCGAAAGGAAGTAATGAAAAATCGCAGGAAGCTCTGATGGACATACCGAAAACCGAATATAAAAAATGTTTCGGGGATTGAATCAAGCGCTGGCTTAGGTGTGTTTTAGTCGATGGGGATAGTCGATAGATTTTGATGAATAAACTTGTATTTTTAATTTTCTGAATGAATTCCGGGAACTTTTTGTAAACTCTTGTAAAATTTTGTATACAAATACTATTTAAAACTTAATTTACTAGAAATTACAGAAGTTGAAAAGAACCAAAAAAAGAAGAAGATTAGATAGGAAGGATAGAGGGAGTATTAGAAGAAGAAATTGAATTATTAGTTAAGACATCAAACTTTAGTAGGACAAGTACGAGTAACTTGGTGTTCCTGAGCGAAAAATCTTATACAATGCAATAACCGTTCGATATTTCAAGAGTGTATTTAATGCACACAACTATTTGGTTGGTAAATGCGGGTGGATGAAGGATGAGGAATCTAAATTTGCAAAGATTTCGCAGCCATACAAGATGATGGGCAAAACAAAAGACTTAATAAGTTTTGTTTTGACTGAAACAGGCAAGTAATTGAGCTCAATCCCCTAAGAACGCCATATATTTTTCAGACAATGTAGTTTATCTGGTCGGTCCAGTTAAGATGTTTACTGAAGAAAATTTCCAATTTTTTTATTTTGGTAACAGTTTCAATGGGACTATTGTTAACAAAAAGAGGCAAATTCGCAGTTTTCTGATTATTACTACGAATCACCTGCGTCTTTGTCTTTAAGAAATTAAGGCTAAGACAGTTTTTTTTTAGACCAAACAAGTATGGTCTGTGTTAAGGCTTGCAACACTGGAACACCCTGTAGATTTGGGTACTTTCTTATATATATAACTGCATATCATCTGCATAGAAATGGTAACCGCAGTGAATTATACTTTATATCATTTATGGACATTGTGAATAAAAGAGGGCCACGTACAGATCCTTGTGGCACCCCAGATGTTACCGGTTGGTTAGAAGATTTTTCTTCAAAATGAAAGACAGATTGGTTACGACTACTGAGATATAATGCCACAAGTTTGGCATTATATCCGCTTTACTATCGAAAGCAAATTTAATTTTTAATTTGTATAAAATAATGTCATGATTTACGGAATCAAATCCTTTTGAGAAGCATAGGAATACCCCAAGTGACATCATATCTATATCAAAGACAGAACGGATATTGTCAGTAATTTTAAGTAACGCTGTTGTGCAGTTGTGCTTTGCTCTAAGCCTAGATTGGTGTTGGGTCAGGAAATTATTTTGTCCAAGGAAGGTCTTCATTTATTTACTTACAATTTTCTTAAACACTTTACAGAGGAAAGGAAGAATAACAATTGGCCTGTACTCAGAATTTTTGAATAGGTATAATTTTTATTTGCTTCCATTCATCCGGAATAGTTCCGGTCATTATGATTGTATTAAACAAGTTCTTGATGGATTTGGAGAGAACTGGCAACAAGATTTTAGTGAATTTCAGATAAATATCATCTAGCCCTACAGCTATCGATTTAAGAGAAAGAATAGTCTCACCTACAGTTGTCTCATCAACACATTGAATGGAAAAAGAACGCAGTGCTCCTTGTTCTCTTTGGAAACTGTTAAAAAAAGAAAAGTCAATCTGAATATTGTTTGGTAAACTTCTTATAAAACTCATTAAGGTCACTATTGCTACAGTAATGGTGATGCCGACTTGCAGAATAGATTTCTAAAACGCTGAACTTCATTTATTGGAGCTAAGCTTAGTATGTATTTTTTTTTTTTCTTGTATTTACGAATCAGACAGGCAACAGCGTTTCGCACTTCTCAGAATTTGTTATGTATATGTGGACAGCCAATTGCGTTTGTGGATAAGGTATTGAATCTGTTGAGTGAACCAAGGAGTGCTAGGTTTTTGTATTTTCTTTCTTATTACGGGAATATGCTTATCGGGAAAATAGTCAATGTTATTTTGGAATCCAGAAATAACAGCAATACTGCTGTTAGTAGGTTTTTTGAATAATGTGGCTTAAGCATGTACACATTTCAGTTTATATTTTCATTAGCTTATACTCCTAATCCTACTTTTGTAGCTGTACAAAAATATATATATATATTTTTTACATATAATTTATTTATATAGAAAATTTTAGAATTGTTTGCGTTACTTCCGAATCTTAGCCTGCTGCAGGTGGTTGCATTTTTATTTATTTTTTGAATGCTTTTACTGTTTTCAAAATGAGATGAATTTAATACAACTAAAAATATTTTAATTTGAATCTTAAAAAAGTTTAAATTTAAGGAAATACAATTTAGCATTAGAAATTGTAATTTAATTCCTTTTTCAATTGAATTAATTATACATCAATTTTTAAATTGTATAAGTAGTTTTCAATATGTACACCTTTGGCGCGAATAATGGCCTTGAGACGGCCGAAGAAAGCATCGCACGTTGCACGCAAGTGGCTCTGCGATATTTTGGCCCATTCCCGGCGAAGTGCTTGTTTGACGTGGTCCAAACTTTGGTATTTTTTAGTGCCAACCTATGCCTTCAAAATACCCCAGACGGAGAAATCCAACGTATTTGCATCCGGAGAATTTGCAATCCATTGTGTCGAAGAAATGAAGTGTGGAACATTGTTTCTTAACCAATCTTGGTTGACGCGCTTTATGAGACGGTGCGGAGACTTGTTGAAATGTCCACGGTCTCCGAACAAAATAATTGTTTGCCCAAGGCTTCAATACTGTCTCTAAGATAGTTTCACGGTATTCGATCGCATTAATTTTGACGCCACAGTTCAAAAATACGAACGGAGAGCGGCCATCGACGGTTTTGGCGGCCCAAACCATCACCGTCGGTGCTGCCTGCTTTCTGGTGGCCGACCGAAGGTGTAAATTTTCGAAGGACCTCTCTGGCAAGTAAACTCGGTCATTTTGTTTGTTGACATATTGCTCTTTTATAAATGGCGACTCATCGGAAAAAACCAAAATCGGCAACTCACCACTTTCGTGCAAGCGTAGCAAGTCCTTCGCTCTTTCGACTCTAATTTTTTTCTGTTGCGGTGTAAGATCGTGTGCTTTTTGGAACTTCAATGTTTTGAGCCCAAGCTTATTTTTCAGTATGTGTTACATCCGTTTCAACGATATGTTGAGCTCACGGACCATTTTTCTTCAACTTCGACGCGAATTTCGCTCAATTCGAGCCTTCACTTTCCGAACCATTTCTGCCGATGTTGCTGTTTTTTTTATGATCACCTCCATGGAGTTTTGCAACGCTGCCATTATCATGGTAACGAGCTATGGTTCGAGACACAGATGATTTATTCACGTTGAGGTGCTGGAGGGCTCTAACGATGGCTACTTACGGTTTTTCATCCAAATGTAAAGCAATCACACTATCAAGTTTGAATTCCATCGCAGATAAAAATTCTTGAACACAACTGAGATACAAATCGTTTAAAAAGCTTGTAAATAATAAAATTATCTGTCATGTGTCAAAATTTGAGCTCACAGTAATGAACGGTTTGGAAATTATAACAGTCTGAAGTTGGCTGAAGTTCGAGTCAGTCTGGGTGTAGTATAAGTGAGTTGTCTTCTTCCAAAGATGTTGTAGATTGAATGAAACTCTAAGAGATGGTGAACTCGTCTTCTGGCATTTTGATTGTGAAGCATTGGTTGCAGAAAACGTTGTTCATCAAATTATTCCAATATTTATTCATTTTTAATATACTATTAATTGAAATCTACATATAACTTTGAAAACATTAGTGATATGACTTTTAATAAACGTCTTTTGACTTTTTTGCTTAATAAATTGATTATCAATGAGTATTCCTAGATATTTGGTGTATTTAACAACTTTGATAGCTTCACTTCTTTTCGTGGTTGGACAGTCTTGGTTTTTGTTATAAATATGCATAATATTGTTTTTTCATAATTTTTTACCAAACTATGATCATAGTACCATCGAGAGGCCTTATCAGACTCATTCTTCATAATTGCTTTTGCGACATCCAAATATTTTTGGTTTTCAAGGGTGGTAATTTCACCACCGTAGGCAAATGTTGTATACATAGCAGTTCATTATTAAACTAAATAAACAGTTTTGGACCTAGTTTGGAGACTTATGGTACACCAAAGGTCGGCTTTCCATTACTTTTTGTAATGGATGCTTTCATCCTTAAAGTTCTCCATGCTAGGTAGGTAGTTCTCTATCTATTTCTATTTATTTTGAGATCGTGGTACTTCAAGAGACGTTTTTAAGTCGATCGTGAGAGGCTAAGAATCATAGATCTATGTAATTCGTATGTGCCCAAAAATAAACGGTATGGGTCTTTCCAAACGAGGAAAATCCAACAAAAAGTATTCGGGCACGTAACACTTCAGAGTACCCCCGGAAAAACCGGACATATCACTATCGTGCTATTAGAGTATCGTAGAATGGTCAATTGGAAATGGTATACCACCATTTGTTTGCAAGAAGTCTTTGGAGAAATAAGGAAAAGCAACCGCCGAACAAGGATCATCCTCCAATCGATCTCACATAGGTCGGCTCAAGCAAGTGATTTTTTGAGCACTTAAAACATCGAGTTGATGAGTCATTCGCCGTACAGCCCTGATTAGGCACCCAATAACTTTTGTTTATTCTCGTACATCAAAAATAATTTGCGATTTCAACGCTTTTTGAGACCTAACGAAGCGGTTGTAGAGCTTAAAATGCATATTTTACCTAGTTCGTAGTGGAAAAAGTGCTTTAAAAATTGATTCAAACACATACCTAAGTATATTAATCTCCATGGAGAGTAGTTTGAAAAACAATAAAGCTATTTCGATGATAAATTTTTTTTTTTCAGTGGTTTTCTTTATTTAGTAGCAACCAATATACTTCTAGCGCTGTTTCACTTTTGGATTCCGTATTGATTTTTAATCCTGTGTTTTATGAGGAAATTGGGTAGCCAACTTTAATTAAATAACAATTTCGTTTTTAATTCCATTTTTATGCACTTTTTTAATGTATTTGTTAATTTCATTATTCCTATAAGAGTTTAACAAAGCAATTACTAAAACTATACTAAACTAAGAATAGTTAGTGACATAGGTATTTAAATTCCAATATAACATTTAAATATTTCCTTAAGATATTGACCGAATTAACGATGTCCTTGGTGCACAAAACTGTTGAATGCTGAAAAAAAGCGTTATCCGCGGCTTGCTTTTGCATTGTTTACTGTCTACTGCTATCTTTCTTGATTTTGTGTATACGAGATGTGTTAAAAAAGGTGACTTTTTAAATTTCGCGGGCAACGTACATTCGATTATCAATCTTTTTTTTGCTGGTATACATATCCCGAACATATGTTCAAAGTCCTAAGTATATATATAGCGTACTAAGTTTGTTTTTGATAGATAGAAAGATTAGACGTGTTTTGGTTTGTTCGGCGATTCTTAAAAAATGGAACAATGAATCTGCATCAAATTTTGTGTAAAAAATTGAATCAGGTGCTTTAAAACACTTGAAATGTTGACAGTGGCATATGGTAAGTCTGCTCGAAGTAAAAAAAAAAATGTTCACAAGTGGTACTAGCTCTTCCAAGATAGCCAAGAGGATGCCAATAACAAACCTCGCTCTGGATGCCCCAGCACATCAACAAAAGTCGGTAACGTTGAAGCTGTGATGAAATATGTTTTGAAAAATCAGCGAATTACCAAAAGTTTGTTCCGAAACTTCTTAATTTTGAAGAACCCACGCATGAGCATCGCTCGGGTGCTCTTGAAAGGCGTCAGTGATGATCCTGACTTGCTCCAAAGGGTCATAACTGGTGACGATTCATGGGTATATGGTTATGACGTCGAAGCCTAAGCCCAATCGTCCCAGTGGAAGCACCTAGGAGAGCCAAGACCAAAAAAATAAAATAATAAAGTCACCTTATTTCTTAAACACACCTCGTGTCGTAGTCATTTTTGCAACAAATTTTTTATAAAACCGGCCGACATCGGTTTTTCGCTAAGATTTTGTCAGTCAATCTGTTAAATCATTTTCTCTCTTCTCTTCTCTCATCGACTCTCTTTTAAAGAGTTTGACTGGGTTTTTCACAGGTATCTTAACTTTTAAAAGTGTTTATTGTAGCATACCAGTACATCGTGGCTTGGCGATGTACAATATATTAGTTTGAAATAGCTTGCTTCGTAATACTAACAAATGTATGATCGAAGTAAGTAATTACTTGTGAATCACATGTACTTTCTGTTTTTAAAATTTTTATCTTAATCTTTAATAAATCTCATAACACTTAGCTTGGGCGGACTAATACTGCATGAATGCATTTTTGTATGCATTTCTTTCTATTTCAATGCCAATAATTTTATTAAAAAAACAGCACCAACCTACGAGTATATTCTTTCATATGAAATAGTATCTCTTATAAATATGTATTGTTATTCGTCCACCTTTGGAGTCTTTTTTATTAAAGAATTCCGCATTGAATTCTTTTATTAGATATATTGTATATTGTTAAATTCATTTTCTTAACGTACTATATCAAATCCATTTACATAAAGGAGTAAGGACCTGAGGCGCCTTTCCGTGTATTTCTTAGGAAAGACAGAAACGAAACATAAACGGCTGAACCAATCTAACCCTAACATTGCATATACATATTTATGTCCATTTTACAAATTTCGTGTGCAGAATTTTAAGGAAATACTAAATATACGTTGAACGAACGTTTATCTATTTTTCAACATTTTTTTACGAAAATTTTTAACCATAACATAGTGGGTTGAATTTTAAAATCCCATCTACAAAGTGTTTTGTAGTTTTCCAGTGATGCTGTGTGGTGTGATCTATAGACAGTTTTCCTTTTTGAAATTCGAGAACTACCAAAGTACTTTTAAGGTTTTCGAAATGTTACTTAGTTGGCTTAAATACCCATGGATTGGTTAGTGTAAGCCCACCTATTGGTATTCCCACCGATTGCATTAGACTAAACTCCAAATATTTACCGAAGGGTATATAAGGGAGTGCAACATCCCATGCTTTCTTTTCTTTTCATTAGCGCACTTCACATAACCTTGGACAGTCATTGTCTAAAATTTATTTTGAGAATTTCTTGCCTTTTTTTTGGAGCGGTGGAGTTTGGAATTATTCCCGAGGTTGTAGCTATTCCGCACATTTTTAGTATGCGCACTTGTGAAGAAATATTCAAAGCTAAAATTGTAAATTACTAAGTAAATAAATTTATGTTTATGAAACCACTTTCACAGATACATTAACCTTAGCAGAAAACTTGCTCTTGTTCTTTGTTTTTTTACGAATCGTAAGTCGCATTATGTGTGAAAATGACGCGCTGGTGAAGAAAAAAAAAAGTTCTGATTGTCCCTACAAAATGCACTGGCAAATGTCAAGCACATGTTTACAATAACCTTCAACCATCAAAAGGACAATTGAATCCACCTGAATTCAAACATAGCCATCATTTTCTCCCAAACCACCGAAAAGCTTGATTGAAGTAATTAATCAATCAACGACTCGGCCACACATTTCGGCCGAAACGGACGCTATTTCGCATTTAATGTTGGTTTTCACCCAACCAATAACGCATATTTTGCTTATTGACGAACCCATTGAGCCAAAAATGAGCTTCGTCACTGAAGATGATTTTGCGATCAAATTCAGCATCTCCGAACCCAATCGGAGAACGTACGTCGCTTCAAACTGTCCATCGGCTTCAATTCTTGAGTCAGCTTGATCTTGTATGGGTGTTTACCAAGATCCTTATGCAAAATACGCCATAATGTGGTCTGAGCGATGCCGAATTCTTGAGAACGCCTTGGAATTGACTGATTTGGATCATTTGTTATGGACGTCTGAACAGCAGCGACATTTTCGACACTTCGACCAACCCGTTGTCTCACTGATACGGTAACATCACACAACGAATATATAGACTCAAATTTTTGCACTAAACTTGTTATTGCCTGTCTACTAGGACGAGAATTACGACCGAAAATTGGAGTTAACGCCCTTAAAGTTGCAGTCACCGACTCCGAATATCTGTAGAAAATTTTTATAATTTGCAGACTTTGCTCGTTAGTGTACTTTACCAAGATGAAAATGTTGAGTTTACTGAATAAATTGACAGTGACAGTTTGATGATTAGTGAAAGAGTGCGTTCACAAATTAAATTCACAAAATTAAGTTGTCATGTCCCTATTGGAAAACCCCATATTTCTTTGGAAGCCATCAATAGTGAACGTTGTCAATTGGTCGTCGTTATGTGATAAAATACTTTTATTAGAAAGGTCTACGCCCTACCAATATAAAAGCTGAACTGGATTCTACTCTGGGTGAGTGTGCTCCTTCATTTACAACAGTAAAATTTTGGGTTGCTGAGTTTAAACGAGGCCGTACGAGCTGCCAAGACGAGCATCGCAGTGGTCGACCAAATGAGGTGACGACTCCAGAACTTGTAGGCACTTCACAAAGTGCGGTATCTCTCATATTATTTGAAAATTTGGACATGAGAAAGCGGTGTGCAAGATGGGTGCCGCGTTTGCTCACACTCGAGCAAGAACATTGTCGTGAAGATGTTTCAATTAAGTGTTTATTGAAGTTTCTCAGTAACAAAGCAGAATTTTTGCGCCGTTTCGTAGCAATGGATGAAACATAGGTCCATCACTTTACACCCGATACAATGGATTCAAAAGGGAGAACCGAATCCAAAGCCATGGAGTTGATTTTTTGGGATGCGCGTGGGGTAATTTTCATTAACTATCTTGAAAAACTATCAACGAAGAAGTATCAACGTTTGAGCGAAGAAATCAAGCAAAAATGGCTGAATTTGGCTAGGAAGAAAGTGTTGTTTCATCAAGAGAATGCTCCAGCTCACAATCCACAAATTGCAATGGCCAAAATTAATGAATTAAAGTTTGAATTGCTACCTCATGCACCCTTTTTCGCCAGATTTAGCCCTCTCGGATTATTTTCTGTTCCCAAAATTGAAAAAATGGCTTAGGGGTCAAAGATTTTCTAACGAAAAAGTTATGTCTATTTTTTGGAGCAAGACAGTTCTTAATTTAAAAAGGGTATCGAACTTTTTAAACATCGCTGGGAAAAGTGTAAAGAGCTGAAAGGTATTTTTTTGTTTGTTTGTAAAAGTTCCAACTCGAGATAAGACTGCCTTTTATAACGCTATTCAGCGGTGGTACCATATATTCATGGTAGGCAGTTTCATGGACTCTGATATCGAGCCGTGCTGTTGCTGTTATATCGATATTACCACCCAAATTGTTATCAACACTATCGTCTGAATTTTCCGAAATCTTAATTTTCCTTATAAAGTCCGTAATCATCACCTGACACCATGTTATATTAGGTGTTTACATATTTCAGCTTTTACACAGTGCAGATTCAATTTCTGTTTGTCGCTTGTGCAAGCGAATTGAAGGAAAAAACAAAAACATCAGACAATTAATACAATCAGACCTGAAACAAAAAATAAACAGCCACTTTAAGCCACACTTATTTCTAAAACCGTTCCAACAATTTGTTTCCAACTCTTCAAGCATACGAGTAATACGAGTAATAGAACACAGAGGAGAATGCATCGAATAGGTATAAATTTAGGGATCATACAGATCCATGCTTGACATCTCCTTCACTTCTCAGCCTTTTTACCAAGAATTTTAGGAAGTGTCCAGCAAAACATGTGGAGCTTATGTGGATTGATTCACCGTTCGCTAACTTTATCGTAAGAATTTTTCTTTCGCAGACAAATCTCCAATTACACACAAATACAGAGGTTATTAATTGGATTGGAAGATTGATTGATTGTGGTTATTGATAAAGGTGAGGTTAATCGTTCGTCTTCAGTTTTCCCACAAAGTAAGGCCCGTTTTCTCTTTTTTCTTTCAAACCAAATTTCCACGAAATTCCCACGATGCTATTTAGCGAAATGAACTGAAAAAACACAACTAAAAATGCATATAAAAAATTACAGTTAAATAGTTTAAAAAATAATAATTAATTTGTAATTAGTTCATATTTCTGTTGTAGCACTTTCATCAGAAAAAATCCAATGTTATATCAATACAGTCCAAACAGTAGAAGATGAGTACATTTTTGTTGTCATTAGCTTGAGTGCTTATTTGTGGGCTTGAAACTAACACAGGTTTTGCTATGTTTTTTTATTGATGAAGTTAAGACTTATGTACCTAGCGTTTAAAGATTCATTCTCCATGAGATTTCTTTTTTTCTTGTTTTAACGTCAGTCACTAACGAAAATATCCGTTCAGCCACTGCGTTTGATTGAGGCAAGCAAAGGTAGTATTTATCATGTTCGATTAGGTTCGGAAAGCAATTTTTCCCATTTCTAAAATAAGCTTCTAGAATTAGTCGAAGAATAAAAGCTTTACATTCATCATCTACTTTAAAATTGTTTAAGCCAATAACTTTACTTGATATATTAATCAAGTTGCTGCAGCAACAATGTTTTCTAGTTTCCATGTCCAGAGCTACATTCGGATCTAGAAATTCAAATTTGCTAAAAATGTTATTATGTAGTGAAAGTGCTTTGAAAATTTTTATTTAGTTTTAAGAATTGTAGGTATTCCTCTCCTAAATATACCCCATGTAAAGGCAGCAAATATTTCGTATAACCTTCGCATGAAAAAAGATCTAAAGAATCTCGGATTTTATTACTTTTTGTGTAATTTTTTTTTTTGAATTCTTTCGCCTATATGTGTATAAGACTCTCACATCCCTGAAATACTTTGCTAAACTCACAAAAAAACTTTAAAACATATTTCAAATTTTTAATATGTCCACCTTTGGAGCGAATAATGGCCTTGAGATGACCGAAGAAAGTATAGCACGCTGCACGCAAGTGGCTCTGCGTTATTTTGGCCCATTTCCGGCGAAGTGCTTATTTGACGTGATCCAAACTTTGGTATTTTTTAGTGCCAATCTTCGCCTTCAAAATACCCCAGACAGAGAAATCCAACGGATTTGCATCCAGAGCATTTACAATCCATTGTGTAGAAGAAATTAAGTGTGGAACATTGTTTTTTAACCAATGTTCACGGTCTCCGACCAAAATGATTGTTTGCCCAAGGATTTAATACTGCCCCTAAGACAGTTTTACGGTATACGATCGAAATAATTTTGACGCCACGGTCTACAATACGAGCGGAGAGCGACCATCGGGGTTGTGGCGGTTATGGCGGCCCAAAATATCACCATCGTTGCTGCCTGCTTTCTGGTGGCCGCCCGAAGGACCTCTCTGGCAAGTAAACTCGGTCATTTTGTTTGTTGATATATTGCTCGATAACAAATGGCGACTCATCGGAAAAAACCAAATTTGGCAACTCAGCACTTTCGTGCACTTCAATGGATTGAGCCAAGCTCATTTTTCAGTATGTGTTGCATCCGTTCTAACGATATGTTGAGCTCACTCCACTTCGACGCGGATTTCGCTCAATTCGAGCCTTCACTTTCCGAATCATTTCTGCCGATGCTGCTGTTTTTTTATGACCACGTCCATGGCGTCTTGCAACGCTGCCAGTATCACGGTACCGATACACAAATGATTTATTCACGTTGAGGTGCTGGAGGGCTCTAACTGTAGCTACTTGTGGTTTTCCAGCCAAATATAAAGAAATCACACTATCATGTTTGAACTCCATCGGGGATAAAATTTTTTCAACACAATTGAGACGTAAATCGTTTAAAAGGCTTATAGATAATAAAATTATCTGTCATGTGTCAAAATTTGAGCTCACTGTCATGAACGATTTGGAAATTATAGCACTCTGAAGTTGGTTGCAGTTCGAGTCAGTCAGGGTGTGGTCACCTAGTTGCATAGGGACTAAACTTTTTTTCTGGACATGAAGAAATTCTTAAAGCACTTTTGAAACTGCCTATGCATTGTATGAGCTTTGTGACATGAAAGTTGACAAATAGTGCATCAAATTTTCGCAACTTTCAGGGACTTCTCGACAAGCTTTACGCGAAAGTAGCGCAGATAAATGGCAAATTTTCGTTTCATATTTTGTCGTTATTTTCCTTTAGCTTCATAGAAACTGAATTCCTTATTCCATCTATTACAGAAGCGTTATTACTAGCAAATCCATTAATCCATTAATATTTCCAATTGGAGGCTTTTTGTCGTCGAATTCAATTTAATTGTACTTAAAATTGGCATTACAGTCTTCAGCATCGATTTTAACTACCTCTAAAAATTTTGTTTTCGGCTGAAAGTTTAGATTGACATATTTGACTTTTTTTTATGATTTGCGCGTGCTCAAAATGTTTTGAATACCCTTAATATACTTGTACATAGCGTGGGCGAAGGAAAATCAGGGAGGATGGAATGAGAGGCTTGTTGCGCAAGTTGCGCGGCTTAAAAACAAATCACGATATTTTAGAGTATGCCCGAAAATGGACTTGAGGGTGTACTAATCAATGCTACTGGCGATTTCTATGGAGCCCTTGGGGTGGAAATAGAGACACGAGACATTACGTGTTGTCTGGTGTGTTCAAGCGTGTTTATCGCACGGTTTTAAATTCTATCTCGCAGGTGCAGGGATGTTTTGGGCATACCCGACCAGACGTGGGCATTGTACTCCAATTTAGGGCGAATAAATGCCTTATATGTATATTGAGGTCAGATCAGAGGGGGTAAAGTGTTTCTCCCATCGCTTGAGAATTCCTAGACTAGGATTTAGCAAGTAAATTTTATGCTCAAACTTTCAGTGGATGATAAGAATCCAAACCATGGAAAGTGTAGAGAGTTGGTGCGCTACCACGCGGAAGCTGAAGGAATGAACTTGACTAAGTTCAAACACAGTTATTTCCCATTTGATCCAAATTTTCAGAAAGCTCTGAAGCCAATATACGAGGACTTGTCGCGGCGTGAATTAAATGAAAGCTACAATAGTTTACTTTAGCACTTTGCTCCGAAACACCTCCACAGTGGTCTCAAAACTATTGAATTACCTAATACCTTTGCTACTTCAATATTCAATGATGGTTATACATCTATTTTAAAAGATAGCAAGAAGAGATTATGCCGTTAGCAAAGATAAAACAAGACTACGAGTAGCAGAGCATCACTAACATAAAGCCTCGAAAAAGGGCCGGTCATCTCGAAGAAGAGCTCCAATTACCCAGCAGTCGCTTTTTGAAGAAGAGGAAGGAATGGACCTGGAATAGATTTGCTCTAAGCATGATTTTTATCTATTTATAACAATGAAATCAAAAATCTTGTCTTTAATAGCGTTTTTTCTTGTAACAACATTTTTCGAATTTGCTGCATTTGTAACTCAAAGACAAATTATCCGATCGCTTAGATTTTTTTTTTTTTTTTTTTTTGCTTATTTGGTGTATTTTGATCTCAGCCGTGGAGTGGCTCTTGTATACGGTGATTCATCGTGAGCTTTAATTTTTAATAGGCTTTTTTGACAGATTACGCGTGCCTTCTATCAAACTGCTTTATCATTTTTGTTCAGAATCGTTAGGCAAGTCATCATTAAAAGGCTCATACCACAACTGAGTCTCCAAAGTGTTCAGTTGTATTACAAAAATCAGCGTTCTGTGAGAAATGTTTTTCGTGCGGTTTGAGGAACCTACGATGCGTATAATCGACCTAATGAAACCACTATTGCCAATACCATTCGCAAATTTGAGTACCAGTTTACATAAGTAGATGATACTCTACCAGTTAGACCACATTTAGCACGTAGTGAAGAGACTATAGCAGCTGTAGCTGAGAGTGTACTCAAAGACCGTGACGAACCGATTCATCGTCATTCTCAGCAGCTTGGCTTGACGTATTCGACAACTTTTAATATTTAACGTGAGAATCTCGGCCTTAAAGCGTACAAAATTCAACTTGTGCAAGAATTGAAGCCAAGCGACATGAATTTGCGTCATATTTTCAGTGAATGGGCTCTTAATGAAAATCCGGTGCTTTATCGTGAAATTTTGTTCAGTGATGAAGCCCATCTCTAGCTCAATGGATACGTTAATAAACAAAATTGCATTTGGGCTGATGAGCAACTTGAAGAGTACCGAGAGCTACCATTACGACCATTAAAAACAACAGTATGGTGTAGTTCATGGGCTGGTGGAATCATTGGTCCTTATTTCTTCAAAAATGAGGCAAATCAGAATGTTACCGGCAATGGTTACCTTTATCGCGCCATGTTAACGGATTATATGCTTCGTGAAATTCAAGCGCATGGTCTCAGTAAGCTCTGGTGAGCGCGTGAAACAAATGACTTGTTGAGAAATCAGTTTGGTGAGCACTTAATTTCACGTTTTGCTATGGTAAATTGGCCGCCTAGATGGTGCGATAACACACATTTGGACTATTTTCTCTGGGGTATGTAAAGTCTAAATTCTTCAGGAATAAGCCAGCTGCGATTGACGCTTTGGAAGCCAATATTTCTCGTGTCATCCGCGAGATACCAGTCCCTATGCTCGAATGAGTCGCCCAAAATTTGATCTTCCGAATGGACCATCTCAGACGTAGTCGTGGGCAACATTTACATGATATCATTTTCAAAAAATAAATGCCGTGAATTGTTCTTTTAACCAATAATAAAAAATTTAAGTTCACTTTCAAATTTAGTGTTTTATTTTACAAATCAAACCTTCAACACCCTTTACAACCCTGTTTTGTGACTTGGGAAATAGCGAAAAACTCGCTGAAAATATTACTTTTTGCTCTTCAGAATTTTAGTGTATATTGCGTATTTATGTAAATATATATTCTCTAAATTTTAAAACATTTGATGTAGTAGTTTTCTTCAAGGAAATCGCCTTTTTTGCGCATTAGGTGTATTTATAGGTCAATACAAGAACAATGCTTTTGGCAATTTTTTTTTAGGTAAAATTGGGTATAAGTACTCTTCTAGTTTTTTTCTTGCAAAAATAAAAATTGTACTAAATTAATTTGAATTAATAGATGTGTTAATAATTTCATGTTCAATTTATTTCAATTCAAACTTGTAATTATTTCATGTTAATGGCATATATTTTAAACAAAATTAAATGTGCAGCACCCAAAAGAAAACCTAGGTGGTTTTTCATTCTCATGTAACATGGAGTATAAATTAATTAAAATATTTTACGTAACTTCACGTGTCGGTTGAAAGAAAGCATTTTACGTATTTTAGTATTTACTTCTGTTTAAAAAAATGGATTTATTTATTTACTGTGCTGTGTAATGAAAACGAGATTAAAATTTAAAAAATTACACATTAATAACGCCAATGAATTTCCATGATAGTCGTGAGAACGTCTGGGCTTCCTATAGACTGATAATTCAATATCCAAAGATCCGTTGAAAACACCAGGCACTCTCCAGTTTTCAGATTTACTTCAACATCCAAGCAGAATTTTTCACAAGGCGACTTTGGTATCAATTGAATGAGAATTTCTCCACTTAGCTGCTGGATGAATATAAGTCCATGAACATATAACTCCTTTTCTATTCCCTTAAAATTGTTTGACATCAGAATCCAGCTGGAGTAAAATGGCTCGAAATGCAAAGGGTAGTAATACGGTCTTCGGATGAACTTCCTTGAAGCTTTCACAGCCTTTGACTGGCAATTTCGTAACTGCAAGAACCACTCATCGTCAACGGCACTCTCTACAATTTTATCCAATGCTGCACTAATTGTGAAGAATTTCTTAAGCATAAGATTTGATTCCACATCACACGGATCGCTATTTATAAATGCCACTTGATTGTCCAACATCTTTTCCATAACTTCCCACATGGATTCACTTGGGTGCGAGTCGTTAATGATTACAGGAAGGCCTTTTTCGAGATACATTTGTTCAATTTTAGAGTAGGTAACATTGCTTACTCTGGAAATTTGTTCTAAAAAAAAGAAAAAATCCATTTCACTTTCAAATATTTTTTTTTTTTTTATATGTCTCACCAAAATTTTCGCACAACACACAATTTGCTCGGTAAGTCTCATGTTTTCCTAGGGACGAGCTTGATATGGTTTCCATTTCCGTTTTAAGTTGATTTTTATAAATTAAACATTTGGCATTATACAATGGAGTCCAACTCCAGAATGGCAACACTTCGAGCAGCAATAAACGGCCCACTGCACTAGATGACCAGGATATCACTTCCACATTGGTGCATAACCACCAGAGGAGTGTAACTAAGCACGTAATTATGGAAGTTTTCTTCCAAAATCGCCATCGACAGCTCGAAATAAGTGGCTTACATATATCCCTCATTTCACTTGGTGTAAACTTTTCTTTTTCACAAAAATTTAGAAAATTCTCAAAATCTTTTTCAAGTTCGTTGCGTATGGAAAGCATTTTACTAAAGGACAACTTGTTGCACGAAATTTCCGTAAAAGACTTAAAAGTTCGCTGAAATACCGAGACATTTTGCTTGAAACGGGTACGGATGGATTGCAGAATGAGGACATGCGCCAGCATCCTGTTACTGTGTAACTGGTTTCCGTTGATAAGAGAAATCTAATTTTCTATTACATTAGCTGCGAAAGGAAAGTGTTCAATTGAAATTGTTGTGATACATCTGAGTCCTTTGTGGGAACTAATAACAGAATTTGAATTGTTTAGGGGTTAAAAGAAGTCTAACGATAAATGGATGCTTCTTTTAAATTTATTTATTTCAAGAGTTTTTTTTTTCTGTCTTGAAATACAGAGAGTTTTCAATTGCATGTTATTTTTAAAAACTTTCTTAGAAGGACATCTTGTTTGCATTACTTAATGCCTGCGTGTTAGAGATATTCGTTAACTCACACCGGCACGATGTAGTGTTAGTACGATAAACGATGACTTTTTTAGCATTTAATCGCATCGGGCCAAAACCGAACGTTGTTCATCTTTTTAAGAATAACATTTATAATAATTTATATTAGCACAAGAAATAGTCAAGCTTATAGGTATTACTTGTTTTTTATCTGATTGTCGCCTATACAAGTAAGTGTCGCTTAATAAATTATTGATTAGTTGGCCCTACCAGTGCTGTTCATCAACCTCAGGAAAATGGAAACCAAGTTTGCAATAATGGTGTGCATGGCTAACTATAAAATGTTAGTCGAAAGTGTAATTTATCAACAATCTACGTACTGCTGACCAACTATCTCAAATAATTAAAATTGGTTTCTATCAATTTATCTCTGCGAAGATTTGTTTGCACTTCGAAACCTACTCAGGGTCAAGCCACATACTATATTATTTATTTATATTGTAGTATGTATATTTAATTGAAGCAACATATAAATATAAATTTATAAACCAGGTACAATATTTCCAAAAAAAAAAAACATCTGAGCGTTTACGATTAGGGTAGATACTGATACTGATTTCCAGTGCTGCAACTATGACTCCACATCAATTTTGTCTATCTTAATCCTTCGTGGTAACTGCTGGGTACTGGTTTCGTCAAATTAGACTTCAAACCTGAGTGTTGAGAAAAAAAAAAAAAAAACACTATAATTGACTGGAGGACGTATGGCCGATCAATTTTTTCAGTGACTGAATAAACAGTAGCTTCAAAAGAGTATGGCAGATATCTTATATAGATTATTGAAACATATTTGGAGTTGAGGTTAGTTAGGATTTTCAGGATTAGATTTCTGATGAATCATAAAAGGGCTTTGCCTTGGATCTATTGTTGATGTCCCTGTAAAGCAAAAATAGGACAACGACATTAGAATCTGCACATAGAATGCCCGAACTTTGAACAGATCGCGTGCAGCCAAATAACTAGCAACGAGGGTGCTGTGGGATGAGCTATAGAAAAAACAACCACAGTCAAGTACTGTAGACCTGTGGCATCGATGTCAAGAAGCCGTCAGAAACAATACAACTTTGGTGCTGGGTTTTACCCGGCAATCTTTTCGAAACCCGTGGTGTGATGAAAATGCGGGCAAACATACACAGGGTAATAACTCGCACTGCATAGAAAAACAAGAGCGGAAGCATATCGGTTTCTCTGGAAGACTAAGAAATAAAATAAAAATGAAATGAGCAAGTGGATAGTTCAGATACAATGTTTAGAATTTTTTTTTTTTAAGTGAAAAAAACATGTCAAAGCACATGTGCACATGAACAAAGTAACTTAGTAGTAGGTTAACAGCCGTAATGAGAATAAAGAAAAACTACTTGAGTGAGAACAACCCAAATTTCGCTATCAGAAATAAACTCTTCAACCCTAACGATGAAGGTCTAGAAATCCGCATGCCTAACCGAAAGTGAGGAGTATCCAAACTTAAGTGTAACACAGTTGCTGGACCGGATACCTTGTCTGGGACCTATTTAACCTACCGGGATATTACTTGGTAGAAAACACGTACCAACTCATTTTTCAGATTTGGTCTGCAGAAGAATGGGACCTTCTCAATGTTTACGCTACGTACAAGAAAGAAGACCCTCTTAACCGCACCAATTTTTAACCCACCAGTGTGAACGCCTGAAAACATTTATCAACGACCTAATTTGGCTTCAACAGTGTAGCTTAAGAAGTGGTAAGTACACACAAATCAAATCAAAAATTCACACTATTACAGATTCTAGAGTAGTTTTCATTAATTGACTGAAAGGCTTCACACGCAGTTAGCCTTTAGAAGACTTTGGTCAACATCCCAGCTACTTAGGTAACTCAATTGGATAATGTCCATCGCTTATCCAGCGAAGATTCCGGTGATCAAGCCGCCACTATTGATCTGTAGACGGATGGTGGTTCACAATTCGAAAACGAGCAAAACAATAGTGTCGCCAATTTCTTGGAACATTTGGCATTTAAAAGGACCTCCAAGCGTTCGCAGACCGATTTGGAACTTGAAGTCGAGAATATGGGTGCCCACTTGAATGCTTACACATCGAGAGAACAGACTATCTTCTATACCAAATGCTTGTTCAAGGAAGTGTCAAAACTGCTGAGATTGGGAGAATCCGAAATCGATTAGGAGTAGGAAGTGGTGTTCGATCATTTGCACGCACCTGCCTACCAGAGAACTCCATTAGGCCTTATGATCTTAGGATCCACAAAGAACATTAAGTCCATCGGTAAAACTGACTTGGACTACATCAGCACTTAGTACAAGGGTGCCTTATTTTGTCAGATGCCGGTGATGTTAACCACACTCAACTCGTCGGCTTGGCCAAGTAAAACCTTGGAAACCTAGAAAATACCTATGATGGCAAGCCACCAATAATTTGAAATCCAATTCATAGTCATTGACTCACATCGCCATTGCTGTTGAAAGCAGATCAGGATAATATTCCATAGATAGTTTCCAGCACCTTAGTTTTACAAGGGTGGTGGTATCAATAACGCTTTAAAATCATTTAACACCATCAAGGCATTAACAAGAACACCGGTTTCAGAGCTATCTCTGTGTTAATGATCCACTCCAAAGTGAGCTCATACTCTACAATGGGGCACAAGAATGGAGGCTCCTCTACACAATGATCACCGAAGTTGAGGTTGAAGACAAATTTGCTTTTTCAATTGGACGGAACCACATTAAATCCATTAAATGCTCTGCTATAGCCGTCACATCCCACTGCATGAATTTAAGAGTCGTATTGATTCCGTGTCGGTGCAAAACATTTAAGATCTTGGTTTGAAGTATATCTACGACAGGTGTCCTGCTATTCCTGTCTTCGGTCCAACTGAGAACCTTCTCAACTACAACAGAATCCGTTTCAACTTCTCCTGGCTAGGGTTTTCCAATAGGGACATGACAACTTAATTTTGTGAATTTAATTTGTGAACCCAGTCTTTCACTAATCATCAAATTGTCACTGTCAATTTATTCAGTAAACTCAACATTTTCATCATGGTAAAGTACACTAACGAGCAACGTCTGCAAATTATAAAAATTTTCTACAGATATTCGGAGTCGGTGACTGCAACTTTAAGAGCGTTAACTCCTGTCGTAATTCTCGCCCTAGTAGACAGGCAATAACAAAAAGTGCAAAAATTTGAGTCTACATATTCCTTGCGTGATGTTGCCATGTCAGTGATACAACGGGTTGGTCGAAGTGTCGAAAATATCGCTGCCATTCAGACGTCCGTAGCAAACGATCCAAATCAGTCAATTCCACGGCGTTCGCAAGAATTGGGCATCGCTTAGACCACATTATGGCGTATTTTGCTTAAGGATCATGGTTTACACCCATACAAGATCAAGCTGACTCAAGAATTGAAGCCGATGGACCATTTGAAGCGACGTACTTTCTCCGATTGGGTTCTGAAAAAGATGCGCCAAGATGATGAATTTCATCCCAAAATCATCTTCGGTGACGAAGCTCATTAATGGGTTCGTCGATAAGCAAAATATGCGTTGTTGGTCGGGTGAAAACCCACATGTTCTTCATGAATCACCACTTTATTCACAAAAAATATCTGTTTGGTGCGGTTTGCATGCCGGCGGCGTTATTGGGCCATATTTTTTCCTCGACGATAACGATCGCCACGTTACTGTGAATGGTCAGCGTTACCGCACCATGATCACAGATTATTTTTGGCCCGAATTGGAAGATATGGACGACATATGGTTTCGACAGGATGGTGCCACAATTCACACATCACACGCTACAATCGATTCATTGAAGAGTAAGTATGGTGAGCATGTTATCTCAGGACATGGGGAAGTCGATTGGCCGCCTCGTTCGTGCGATTTAACGCCGCTTGACTATTTTCTGTGGGGCTACATTAAGTCATTGGCTTATGCCAACACGCCGACGACGTTGGAAGAGCTCAAAGCCAACATTGAACGCGAAATAGCGGCCGTTTCGGCTGAAATGTAAGGCCGAGTCGTTGAAAATTGAGTCCAACGAATCGACCGCTGCAAACGTGCCAGCGGTGGCCATATGAACGAAGTCGAGTTCCATTCATGAATTTTTTGATTGTACTTCAAACCAATGATAAAGCTTTTGAAATATCTCAAATGCTTTGCCTTTTATTAAAAAAAAAGTTGTCAAGTCGTTATTAGAAAACCCTATATATAATATATATATATATATATAGTAAGTCTCAGCAAGGGAAGCATATTTCATGGATTGGTGAATGAATACACTCTGAAGAGCGAGAGAGTATACCAGAAGTCTATAAACACTCTGAAAATATTGGCATTAGTGCCAGAACCCAAAGGTTGCCACTAAAACAAAACTAACTATATGCTGTCTATAGGATGGGGTAACACTAAACAATAACGACGAATCAGATAGATTTTTAGGAATACAAAAAATGAAAATTTTAGCCAAATCAAAACTTCAACCAACAAGATCCGAAAAGTGTTAATTAGTTATTTCGAAGTCTGCAACCTTCAAAAATTCAAAGTCATATCAATAGGAAGGGTATACTCGTACTTGAATTAGAGTTGAAGACCTTTCAAGATGATGTACTAGTATTCATTCGCTCTAAAAGCCGCGTAAATTTTCAGATTATTTGAAAAGTTCAATAAGACTGTATCAATTTTTATTTGTTATTATCTCAGAACAAAAGTGATGGCATAGGGAAGGCAACGAAATGTTAAGATTGTAAAGTGGGTATTCTGATCTGGAATTTTCAAAAAATCCACTTTTACTTAAGAAAATTACTTACTACCTGACTACCAAAACACTTCAATATCGTTTAACCGAAAGGCTTAGTAACGTATTCTTTTGAAAACTCTTTCATATTCAGTGCTTAGTTCAGCTCAATTTAGCTTCAATCTTCAAGCAACGTAGACGTATGTTACGTACGTTGCTCATAGTTTTTCAAACGCGTTTTTCTCAAAACTATTTTTTTTTAATATGATTTGCGAAACAATTTTTTTCCGTTTTGTATTGAGTAAGAAGTCAGCAACATAAAAAGGCTATAATGTAAAATTAAAATCTAAAAATTAGCTCAAGTTGTCGGGCTAATATAATAATTTTTTTTGTTACACATCCCGCTCGGTACCTAACTATAATATAATATTATATATGGTATACTCGTATAGGGTGCGCAAAGTGGAGCTTCGGTATAGAAATGTTTAGAAACAATTCTCAGCCGATCGGCTTCAGTAAGCACGATTTGAAAACGTTATTTTTGACCATGAATAACTTGACATCGAAATAACGGGCCAATAAGTGACGCTTAACATTAAAAATAATCGGTCATCATTAAAAAAAATATGGTAGTCGTTCTGCGCCCTCTGACAACATAATTCTACATTTGACCTTAAATTTCACTGAATACAAGTGTGCTTAATCACCAACAGCGCGAACGTCGTTCTAATGAAGCCAATGAAGCTATTGAAGCAGTTAGAGGGAGTGTTGCCGTAAATTGAAGTGCCTTGTATCATCGAAATTTGAATAATCGCAAATGCGTGAAAAGGTTAACAAGACCGCATGTCACACTGCGTGCCAAACAATTAACTATTTGAAGTAAACATTTCTTTACCGAAGCTGCAGCTGTCGCACCAGTATATATTCTTCGAAGATGCCTTCTACGCTAAGAGCTTTAAGAATAGAGCTTTTTTCTTATGGCATCAATATCATTCAATGATTGAAACATCAATATTTCCACAGTTTTTGCTGGAAATCCACATTAAAATCATCAAATCATCATGGGAGAGTTCCCTCTCCCAACGTCTTAGCTATTGTGAAAGCTGTTACCAAATGTGGTCCTTAAGGTCTTGACCAGACCAGTTTAAATACATTATTGCGTCAGTTTAGCTGTTTTTTATATGTTTCATGTGTTTATCTTATTATCCACTTCAAATTCTAAAAGAATCGCTAGTATTTTTAATTCGCCTCTCTGGGGGATTATTCCTCCACGAAGGCCAAGTGGAAGATTTTTTTTTTCTTTTTCTTTGCTCTTAACGCCTGCTAACTATTTACTTGTTCGATATATCAAGTATCAATATACTTAATCAAATGTGGAGAATACATAATGCGTTTTATCAATAAAAATGCTGTAGGCCACACTATCCCATTCAAAAGAGGCCTCTTTCATATGCCATCTTCCTTATGGTACTAACTGAAAGTCCTAATTTTTCTAACTTTTTTATCCTCGGGACTTTGCACCTCATGGGCAATTTAGCAAAACTTCCGATCTTCAAATCCTTCAAATTGGTGTTTGATCGTATCTACAAGTATGTAGAAACAATAAAGATTAATTTTTTGTTTTTGCCAATGCGTACTCAAATTCACATGCTAAATTTTGTTTTTTCTTTCTTCGAATTATGAATCTTTAAAATCGATTCTCATTTAAATTCATTGACAACTGAAAAATATGTATTTCTACTTTTTACAATGACCAAACCATATAAACTCTGAATAACTCTGAAATTGGTCGTGAATAATTCGATCTGGCGATGCTATTGAGAATCACTTTGAATCCTACAATTCACACCGCCATCGACCGCCGCCAACGGTGCTGCATAAAACCGCGAAATTGCGGCGTCACTGACCGACTTGCATTCGAGTTGCACAGTCAAATTAGATCATGTTCAGTGACTGTGTGTCGGCGGTCTGCAGGCCGGTATAATCAAATTGCAATTGCCCATAATTTGCATAATTGAAAGCTGGTGAGCAACTCTTTGAGGAAGCGGGTGAAAAACCTCCAACGTATCTTCTGACACGACCGACGATGGCAATAGCCACTTTAATTGTCTAATGCAGGTTGTGGGCAGTGCAATACCACCAAACCAGGATGAGGGCAATTTAACGTTGGCGCAAATTGTTTACAACCATCTGGATTTGATGAATGCTTTGTGAACGCTGCTAGTTCGCAGATGAGATGTAATTAGCACGTAATTTGGTTTTTGTTTAGAAGGGTATTGCAGTCATGATAGTAGCATCCAATGTGCTTGATGAGCAAAACTCATGATGTGGTCTTTCATTTGATTTTATTATGAAAAATGATATTTAATTCATTCATGTAGCATCCAAACAGCAGCAGCCTGACTTTGATTGTCGTCAATAAACTGAGTAAGCAGTTTAACAACAATTATATTGCAAAACATAACAGATATATACCTCCATTAAATAAACCTTAAATACAATTAAAGAATATAATAAATCTATGTAAGTCAGCTGCATGTAGCATAATAACTTGTACATTAAATGTAATACTACGCAACATTCAGGAGAAAACAACAGTTTCACTTCTTCAGACATCTACCACACAAAGGCCAGAACGAAGAAGTAAAAATAATTTATTTTCCGGTTTCAATTTATCTCCGAAATTAATCTCGATTATTTTAAGAAAAAGGGCGGCCGTCTTGTTGAAACCTGAGCTCACCCAGACCATGTGATTGAATTTCAGGAAGCACATAGTCCGTTAACATCGCACGATAACGGTTACTATTTACGGTAACATTCTGATTGGCCTCAGAGTTTTTCCAGAGCCCATTCATTGAAAATATGACGCAAATTCAAGTCCCCTGGCTTCAATTCTTGCACGACGACGAATCGATTCATCACGGTATTCGCGTACACTCTCAGTTATAGCTGCTATAGACTCTTCACTACGTGCTGGATGTGGTCTTATCGGTCGAGTATCATCCACTAATGTAAACTGGGACTCAAATTTGCAAATAGTATTGGCAATGGTGGTTTCAGCAGGTCGATTATGCGCACTGTAAGTTCCTTGAATCGCATGAAAAACATTTCTCACAGAACGCTAATTTTCGTAATACAGCTAAACAATTTGGATACGCTGTTGTAGTGTGATTTTTTTCATGATGACTTGTCAAACGATATTGAACAAAAATGGCATAGGAGTCAGGCGTGATCTATCAAAAAAAGCCTAATGAAAATCAAACCTCACGATGAATCACCCCTTATTTTGCAATATGTTAATTAAAGGACGCATGCTGGTACACTGCGTACGAAAGGACCTTCAAATCAAAAAGTAGGCTTTATGTAAAAATGAAGCATATGGCACCAACTTTGTAATGTTCCCTTTCGGAATAGAGCACTCAGACAAAGAACTATTCTGTGTATCTTCTCTTTAATGAAATTTCTCAATCAAGGTGAGTAAGCGCTTCAGTGCTAAAGTGCAAATTCTCCGGATACGAATCCGTTGGATATACCAAAGTTTGGACCACCTCAAACAAGCACTTGGAATGGGCCAAAATACCGCAGAGCCAATTGCGTGCAGCGTGCGATGCTTTCTTCGGCCATCTCAAGGCCATTATTCGCGCCAAAGGTGGACATATTGAAAACTACTCATACGATTTGAAAACCGATGTATTTTCTAACATTTTTCGCTTTGGCACAATAAAATTTATCAAAAAATAAAAAAATTATAGCATTTTAAAAAGTTGCATTCCGAGTCAGGCAGGGTATAGTAGCAGCACCCACTAATAGCATAAGTGGGACATTCACAAAGGGAGAATTAGCCGGTGTCGTCATCACTTGCAAGGTCAACAGTTCCAAACGAAAAACAAATCGTCCTCGATTTTTATAGGGTGTTAATCAACCGAGAAGAAACTCTTGGGTTAGGTACTGAATACTTTTCTTTTCTGTGGGAAACTTTGTTATACAATTTGACATATGCACATAATTTTATTTGCACATAAATTTTCGTTAACATTGTTTTACCTGCAAAGCAAAGTGCTTATCTGCAGGTGGTTAGACGTAACATTGATATAGTTTTGAAGTGATTTCAGATTAAAAAGATTAGGTTTAAATACAATTAGTTCATTTAGAAGTTAATATTATTACGGTGATTTTAAGAATTACTAATATGACTCTACTTTACATGATGATATTCAATAAAATGTTTTTAAATAATTTTCAGTAACGGTGGGAGCGAATTTAACAATTTAGGAACATTGCATCGTAGTTCTTTTCTCCGTACGAGTTGTAAGCTGTCGGAACTTCTAGCATCCCTTATTCACGTCTTCGGGTGTTTAATGTGTGGTTGATGGGTTGAAGAAACCGTCGGCCGTCCATGTAAGTTAGGAGTGTTGTCATCTGGAAGATTGCCTTTACATCTAAAAATTTAAAACTTGAATTATTGTGTCGAATAATTTTAACAAGACGATGTTGTTAGTTTGATATCTTCTTCAGGTGGGTTTTTGCTGCGTTTCCCCAGGCCAGAATCTCGTATCTAATGCGTGACTCTGCCAACGAGAAATTCTTGTCAATGGTAACTCCGAGGTATTCAATGGTTTTAACTACCTCGATCGTGCTGCTGCTCCTTAGTAATGGACAACGATCATTTTGATGAAAGATTTGAATGACTTCCGTTGGCTTCGATGGAGTCCGAATATGCATCAACTTTGTTTTATTTGCGTTGATCACCAGGCCGTTGTTATGACACCATTTAGATACAAGGTTAAACTCGTGTTGCAGTATCTTTATGGCTAAGTGCAAGTCCTTGTGTTTCACGACGATTGCGATGTCATCAGCGTAGGCATATGCAATAGCTTTTTTAAACGTTTCTAATAGTTCATTTGTAAACAGTATAAATAATATGGGGCCCAGTGTGGAACCTTGTGGCATGCCGCATTTGATCGTTCTCTTTTTGCTAAATGTGTCAGATATCTTGACTTGTATTTCTCTTTCACTCAGATAGCTTTTAAGCCAGTTTGCCAGCACTCCTCTCAGTCCTAATCTGTTGACGCTTTCCACAAGTTTTTTAGGAGTCAGGTTATGAAACGCTTTGCTGAAATATATAAAGAGCACGAGTACGTGGTGGTTTTTATTCAGTCCAGCATTAACGACGTTGGTAAATTCTCCCAGTAACGATTGAGTGCTCTTGCACTTTTGAAAATCAAATTGGTTTGGACGAATCACTTTAGGCCTCGACATAAAACAATTAACACGATTAACAACTACCTCTTCCAAATATTTTTCAACCGCTGGTAGAATTGAAATCGGTCTATAATTCTCCGTATCTTTTTTTATTCCTCCCTTGTATATTGGGCAAATTTTTGAAGTTTTCATTAGTTTTGGCACATAGGACTGACACAAACTACGGTTTACGATCTTCGTGATTATAGGAGTGAGACATATAGCATTTATTTTGAGATCAACTGGTCTAATGTTGCCTGCTCCAGGACCTTTTTTGTCACTCAGTTGACACACTATTTTGTAAACTTCAGGCTCTGTTGCTTCCTCTACGTAAATACCTTTTTGAAGTTGCCAGTTCTCGTGGTTTGAGGTTTTTGTATCACAGATATGAATTATGTATGCCGCTTGATTCGAAAACCGCTCCGCAAATTCCTCAACAATGTCTTTTAAGCCATCGGCAGCATTTGGAAAATAACTTTTAATTGCTTCGTCTACTAAGCATTTCTTTCTTCCTAGCAGTTCACTCACAATACTCCACGTTTTCCACGGATCGTTGTTTGCATTTAAAAACTTTTGCTTGTAGTATTTGGCTTTTATAAGTTGAATGTTCTTAGTAACTGTATTTCGATATCTTTTTATTCATCTTCAAACGTCTTACATCTGGGGCTGTTTTTCCACATCCTATATAGCTCATCCCTTTATTTGCACATTGGGACTATTTCTGGAGTTATCCATAGCTTATGCCTCCGTGTTCTTTTCCTTGTGGTTATTTTACTTGATTTAGCATACATCTTATTCATTTCTCCTACGAATTAATTGTAGAGTGCCTCAACGTCATTTTCTTGAAGTATATGTTGCCAGTCTGTACTCTGAATTAGCTCATTAACTTTTTGCTGATTAATATTTTTAACCTCGATTTCACATGTTGTTTCAGAGCTATTTAAGCTTTTCGTTGCATATAAAACAACGTAATGGTCAGAGAGATCGGTTTCAATTACTGCTGAAAATATTTCACGCTTAGTTATACTTACATATACGTGATCAATTATCGTCGCTGTGTTATTTAAAACATCAATACGCGTGGACATTTAATCACGCTTGTTAGCCCTTTGGAAGCCATCATCTCCATGTATTTTAAAACAAGTGAGTTATTCTCATCTCTGATGTTAATATTGATATCACCCAACACGATATTCTCATTATTCCGCTTTATAATTCCATCCAATTCTTCAATAAACCTTCCAACACTCGAGCTGGGTCGCCTGTTTATTGCATGTACATGCTTTTGTTCACCGCTATGGCATATTTCTAGGTGCATGCCCTCGTAGTTTATTGGTGCTTTCGTAGTTTATTGGAATAACGAGGCAGTATAATTGAAAAATAGGACGTTCACAAGTTGCAGTGCCACAAGTCATCAAGCACAATTGGTAAATGCCTTCATTAGAATACATCGAGTAGAGGTAGAGGTCTACGATTGGTTTGCGGTCTCAGTGTTCCGAACATAGAACGGCTTAGTAATCTGTCAAGAAGAATGGGATTTTCTTTCCGCTTAGATTCTTTGACCCTTACCCTTTTAATCTCCCATGAATACATCTTACCTTGGATCTCCGACTATAGGCTTTCCTCAAATAACATAAAGCGCAATCCGAAATTAAAAAAACCATACCTTTCGAACCCTGACGTCACTGATCTACTAGACCTAGGAAGAGTTAACACGATCCAAGCTTCATTCACAAGTTAACACGATCCAAGCTACATTGACATTAGGGAATACGATCCGCTTCACGATGACCATGAACTGATTAGTGGATGGGAACCTGTGGTGACCAGGCACACGCTATATTGGATATATGCACACGCCGGTTGCAACATAAGTTGGATAGCTTTGTCTGCAGTTCGTTTGGGCCATGAGATTAGTGGATTGTGGCGGCAGCCAATCGACGGTGGCTTTACCAAGAGTGTTGCAACGGAAACACACTTTTACAATTAAAAATATTATAAATAAAGTGCGTGTTTTAATCATTAAGGTATGTCGTTCGATTCATTTATTGAATTCGAGGATTTCGTTAATTTCCCAGTCGATGTACGAAATAATTTTTCTAAAAATAGGATATAGTTTACACTTGGCACGGTAAGTTATAATACAATATAATATATATTGTTTAAGCCAGTTAAGCTTATTTAAAGGATTTTTTGGTTCAAAATTTGTTCCGAAACTGTTAAAAATACAAAAATACAATATCTAGACTATTGTGATTTACATAACATACTTATAAAGATTGACAGTTCTGGTATGTGTGCCATTCTGTAAGTGCCGACATCTGCAAAGGATGGATGAGTAAATAAAATCAAACAGGTAATGGAGATTAGTGCTGAGGGTACTGCAGCGAAAGGAAGACCAAGGACAACTTGGAAAAATCGTATACAGGACGTGGGAATGATGAAGGGCAAAACCCTAGCAGAGATGAGAAGAGAGAGAACCAGGACCGAGTTCATTGAAGAACATGGATATTCCGAGGCTACCCTCGCTTGCGCTTGCTTTTGTGGTGAGATGTTGGAAGAAAATTGCAGTGGCTGATAGTGATGACATATCTCTTTTTAAAGAAATTCGAATTCTAATCGACATCAGCGTTTGGGGAGGGCGCCTTTGGTAAGAATCAGTGTGAAAAATTGATTCTTCGAAGCAAGCTCGTCTGTCATACGGGCGGCTACTGAAATATTTGGCATAGATGTACGCAAAAGACTTAGATGTGGAGGCGAGCGTGAATAGGCTTTGAGGTCCATTAATTCAGTCATAAGTTATGTATTATAGTGGACATTCGGATAAGGCTTTGCTGCTGATCGAGTGGCAGTTAGTTTATAACCGAAATTGTTCACTTTATCGAAGATAACTTAGAATATAGGATCAGTCTGTTTGAGAGAGAGATGTTTGTTCGAAAAGGATTGAAAATTGATAATAATATCATCACCCAGGTAGCTTATGAACTCGCAGGTTTTTTGATTTGAAGATAGCTTTGATGTCATTGAACAATTTATTCAGATGACGTAAGAGTGTTTCTTCATTCCTGGATCTCTCGAAGTCTAACCCGATTAGACCTACATTTTGTTTATCCATTTACAAAATTTTGGATTTATATATTTATATTTTTAACTCTTTTGACACTGTTTTCAATAATGGAGATTTTTTCCGTGATCTTTTTGGCGAGTACGCCTTAGTGGAAGTCATAGGAATTGCTTAGGCATTTTATTGTGAATAGTACATGCCACTCACTGCAGAATGAACTTGCAACTATCCAGTTAGCATTGCTGTCATCAGTTAGATAATTAGCAATTCCGCGAAAATGGGTAGTGTTACACTATATATACTGCCGCGTAAATAAATAACTTGCAGGTATTGTGTGTCGTAGGTTGAAACAAAGACGTCGGTAATAACGAGACACTATTGTATGGACACAAAACTGGGCTTAGCAGAAATCGAAAGGAAAATTAAATTAATATGTGGAGCGAAAAGAATTACAACTGAAATGCCAATATCAAAAAACATTTACTTGTTTTGATGTGTTCATTTACTCTACATGTTCTAGCCATCTAAGGCGACTTATGCGCATCTTTTTGAGAAAGTCAAAGCACAGTGATATCTCATATAGTTCGCCGTAAAATCTCCTCCTGCAAACGCCATCTGGGCAAAAATTGATTTAATTTTTCATTTTCAGGATATGTATCTACGAGTACATCCTCCTTCACTAATGCTTAAAATTCTGCGTCATAAGCCAGGGCTGAGATTATGAGGGTTCCATAAACATGGAGTCCCCGTAGTGTATCTTGAGAATGCTTTGCTTTCCTAGGCCAAAGAAAAAGCGGTTGACACAATTAACTCTTCGTTGGATTAATTATTAGGTGTCATTATCAGATATACTGGCGGATCCGAGGTATACAAAGTACCAAACAACTTCAAAGTTACAGCTGTCTACTAGAATGTTCTGCCCGATTCGTTGATTTAATGTGTTTCTTCGTGTTGACTGCATGTACTTAAATAGTTTTGTCCTCATTCACGACTAAGCCCATTTTTGCTGCTTCTATTCTAATCCTTGCGAATGCACCAGTGAGTTCGTTGAGGAGAATTATGTCTTTGGTGTTTACTTGTGAGTTTCGTACAAGGCTCGGAGAGATTGTTTCTGACATTTTCGTTAGAGCGAACGTTCTCCATCATCAGGGATACCAAGGCTTAGCATGACTCTGCAAAGCTCGTCTCTATAGACCTTCTTATATGCGGCCTTAAAATCTATAAAGAGGTAGTGCGTATCTATTTGGAATTTGCGGGGACCATTCGTAGTGTTAAAATTGTAGATTTATTGACTTTAAAACCACACTAATAGACGCCAATCAGATCGTTGATAAATGACTTCAAACGTTCATACAAGACGGCAGAGGAGACTGGTGTTTTTATAATTTTCGCCGTTAAGTGGGTGTCCTTTTTGTGGTTCAGGCTATCGACCCAATTTTCCATTTTTCAGGCATACTTTCTACTGACAAAATCTTGGAAATGATTTTTTTTTTTTTTAAATCAAATCATCTCTTCCTGTCTTAAATAGCCCGGCATATAGGCCGTCCAGTCCAACAGCCTTTTTCGACTTAAACTCGGATATTACTATGTTTACTTTATTTTAGTCAGGTCATAGATGTTTTGACTTTCACCATCTAGGTTGTGTGTTTCATTCTACATACAGCGAAATTTGGGGCATTCTTGCCGTTTAACAGTCCGCAGAAGTGATTTTTTCATTTTTTCAATAAGTGCTGAGACTTTCCTTAGTCTCTTAGTGTAGCAATCCATGCAGCACCAAAAGGCTATCATCAGGAGATATATTCATTTAATCTTACAAGTCGCTGTAAGTAAGTCATTCGAATGAAAAACTCACAAAGAAAGAAGTTGCAATCGATCGACCATACAAATAGCAAACAGCAAACAAATAACAGCCCAGCTCACATTGATAAGAATGTCAATTCTTTTACTCATTTTGGAAAGCGTTGAACAGTCAGTGTCAAAAAGAACGGTCGTAAGACATGCTTCCAATGTTCTTCCGCATTACATTGTTGAAATGATAGAACTAAGAAACACTTGTAGATCCAGATGGAGACGTACAGGAAATGATTTCTATCTCAGACAATATAAAGAAATGAATGCTCTAGTAAAATATGCTATAGCCAATTTTAGAAACCAATCGTGGAACAAAAGACTACAAGGCTTAGATAAGGGTATCCAACCATTCTGGAATATTTTTTAAATAATAAAGAAAATAAGTACCTATATTCCTTCACTAAAGGTTGGTTTGTAATGTTTTCTTGCCCCGAAAAAGCAAACTCCCTTGCAGTTAACTTTTTCAAAAATCATTCGATTGTTAGTAGTGATTCGCCAACAACGCACAATCAATCTTCCGTTGAGCATACAGTGAACTTTGTTAATTCACATTCCTCTTTTAATGATATTACTCTAATACCCCTTAAGGAACTAAAAGATATTATGAGTAATTTAAAAACGAGGAAGGCCTCCGATTTTGATGGGATTGAAAACCTCTCTCTTAAAAATCTCCCAGTTTTTGCTCTTAATAAATTGATGGATCTCTTTAACAACTGTCTTAGATAGGGATACTTCCCCAATGACTGGAAAACTGCTAAGGTAATTTCAATTTTTAAACCTGGGAAAGCACCTGACTTACCTTGTATTTACATGCCAATTAGTCTGCTAAGTTCACCTAATAAGTGACTGGAAATTTATTAAGAACAGAGTTCTAACTTTATAGCTTTTCACAGCATTACTCATCAAGTGCATCGGATCACAAATCATGTAAAAAAAAAAAATCTGTCAGAGGGTAAAAATACTGGCATGGTCATCTTGGACATAGAAAAAGTATTCGATACTATTTGGCATGATGGTTTGATTCATAAGCTAATCCCTTACATTTAATTAATATCATTCAGTCATTCCTATCTTTCCGAAGTATCAAGGTATCAAGGTATCAAGGTTTCAAGTAGAGCCTCTAAAACAATGAACTGCAGTTCCTCAGGGATCTGTTCTTGGACCAGTGCTCTTCAACATATATACGTCGGATTTCCCCAATTTGAACAACTGTGATATTGCCGTATTTGCTGGCGATACGTGTATTTATTCCTCAAATGCAATCGGTTTCAATGTTGAAACTACTATGCAATCAGGCTTAAATGCTCTCGAAGCGTATTGTAGTAAATGGAAAATTTAAATTAATCCTACAAAGACTCAATCTTCAAATCAACGGTGTACAAGTCGAGTGGAAGTCGAATGTAAAGTATCTTGGCATTCACTTAAATAAACGCTTAACATTCAATCTTCACATACAGGAAGTCACTAAGAAAATTAATGTTACTATAGTGTTTTCCAATAAGGACTTGACAAATTTGAATTTAATTTGTGAACGCACTCTTTCACTAATCATCAAACCGTCACTGTCAATTTATTCAGTAAACTCAACATTTTCATCATGGTAGAGTAGACTAACGAGCAACATCTACAAATTATAAAAATTTTTAACAGGTTTTCTACAGTCGGTGACTGCAACTTTAAGAGCGTTCACTCCAATTTTCGGTCGTAATTCTCGCCCTTGTAGACAGGCAATAACAAGTTTAGTGCAAAAATTTGAGTCTACATATTCGTTGTGTGATGTTTCCGTGTCAGTGAGACAACGGGTTGGTCAAAGTATCGAAAATATCGCTGCCGTTCAGACGTCCGTAGCAAACGATCCAAATCAGTATATTCCACGACGTTCTCAAGAATTGGGCATCGCACAGACCACATTATGGCGTATTTTGCGTTTACACCCATACAAGATCAAGCTGACTGAAGAATTGAAGATTGGGTTCTGGAGAAAATGCGCCAAGATGATAAATTTCATCGCAAAATCATCTTCAGTGAAGAAGTTCATTTTTGGCTCAATGGTTCGTCAATAAGCAAAATATGCGTTATTGGTCGGGTGAAAACCCACATGTGCCTCATGAATCACTACTTTATCCAAAAAAAATAACTGTTTGGTGCGGTTTGCATGCCCGCGGAGTTACTGGGCCATATTTTTTCGTCGACGAGAACGATCGTCACGTTACTGTGAATGGTCAGTGTTATCGTGCCATGATCACCGATTATTTTTGGCCCGAATTGGAAGATATGGACTTGGACGACATGTGGTTTCAACAGGATGGTGCCACAAGCCACACAACACACGATACAATCGATTTATTGAAGAGTAAGTATGGTGAGCGTGTTATCTCAAGACATGGGACAGTCGATTGGCCGCCTCGTTCGTGCGATTTAACGCCGCTTGGCTATTTTCTGTGTGGCTACGTTAAGTCATTGGTCTATGCCGACACGCCGACGAAGTTGGAAGAGCTCGGAGCCAACATTGAACGCGAAATAGCGGCCGTTTCGGCCGAAATGTGTGGCCGAGAAAATTGAGTCCAACGAATCGACCGCTGCAAACGTGCCCGCGGTGGCCATATGAACATCGAGTTTCATTCATAAATGTTTTGATTGTACTTCAAGCCAATAAGGACCTTTATAAGGATCTTTAACCCATTCATATGCAGAATTTCAAAATTGAATGATGCCAATAAATTATTAATTTCTAAAGCTTTTTTCCAAGCAATTATATTCTACGGCTCTCCTGTTTGGGGCATGTGTGCAAAAAGTCATCTGCGCAAATTTCAAATAGCATAAAAAAACTGCTTAAAATGGTACTTAACCTTCCCTCGTTTTTTTCAACAAAGGAATTACATATAATGGCTAATGTAGGAATGGTTACAAATAGAATCGAAAAACTTTATCGCCAATATATAGTTATATCTCTTGCTTATCGTCCGATAATGACTTGATTTTCAGCATAGCCTCACGAGACTATGACTTAATTATTTTGAATTTATTTATTTATTCACTTGTTGATTATTTATTTATTTATTCACATGTTGATTATTTATTTATTTATTTGTTTGTTTGCTTTCTTATTTATTTATTTATTAATATATTTCTAAATTTATTCATTTATTTATTTAGTTGATCCTTTGTTGTTATTTATTTTTTGTGTTTCTTATCTATTTCTACGTTTATCTATTAATTTATTTATTTATTAATTTTGTTATTTACTTATATTGTCACCCAATGTTAAAATTGCTTGAAATCAAGTGTAACCACTTCTCTCTTCCTCCCTGAGACATAATGCTATTATATCCTTAATGAAGGTTTTAATTTTTTCCTTAAAATGTTCAATAAAATCTGTGATATTTAAAAATAATATATACATTTTAGTGTAAGGTACTTTAAACCAAATCTCTTAAATGATAATTGTATCTGAAAATTTGTGCCACAATAAATATCTATCTATCTATCTTAAATCTCGATATTTTCGGTTTCTTCTTCTATTCCGCGATAGCTTCACATACTGGTATTTAATTTAATGGCACTAACACTTAAATAAGGATACTTTAAACTTTTGAATAGCGTTTTGTGCTTTGTATTTCAAATTTGAATCCATTTTCATCACAATCAGTTTATGAAATTGCTCTAAGCAAGTTTCCATTAGACCTCATTGTGCATATGTAGGTAAATACTCGTATTATCCTAAAATGGAGAATTTAAACTTTCATGGTATGTAGCTGTTTTAGTTATTTGCCACGAACAGGCTTTAAATATTGAAACAAACATCATCAAATTTCCCTACGAAAAAAACATAAAAGATTTACTAGCGAAGCAGGATAAAACCAAAACGTCATTGTTAGATACATCCTTGTGTTTATAACTAGTAGCGGTTGCTTCGCACACAAACCACACTTAAAAAAGGAGAAAAAGAACGAAAACATAATCCTTATACAACATCCTTCAGCGAATTTATGTTTCAATCAATTCTACCCCCCTACAACTCAGTATTGGTTTTTCAAGAAGGACGAAAAACGGAAAAACTAAAAGCGAGCACAGTTATGTGTACGTACTCATGTATAAATGCTTGCTCCAATTTTCGGTTCATTTCGCCCGCCTCCTGACTGTCTGGCGCCATCCATGTTTTTCTATGAAAATCTGAAAATTCCCCAAATTTCCTCCCGACTACATACTGCGAGAGCATATAAAAATAAAAAATAAAAAAAGGTTCTTTCAAAGCCATGCAAGGCTCCACCAGGAGTTGAACTGTCTATCTGCAAGTGCATAAACATTTTCAACTTTAATCGTCTCCGCCAAAAGTTGTTTGCTCCGTTTATTTATGACCATCAGGAAGTAACAAAAAAAAGTACAATAGCCATTCGTGTTTTTGTTTCATGTACACGTGGAAGTTTACTGGCAGGTTTCTGCTTGAAAATAAGGGTTTTTTGTTTTTAAAATGTCCCTGGATCGATTGTGATGGGGTTGATGGGTATTATGGTGTGAATATGGGAGATGCGGACAAAAATATGGAACACTGGGTCAATGGTAGATTTACGTAATATTGCCAGGGTAGTGTTATCCGTTTATGCTCTTGGTCATTGCTTTCGTTTTTTGCATGTTAATTGTGGTATCAATTTTCTTTTGTATTGTTCGTAGAAGTGAGTATGCTGTAGTTTAGGAAAGGGGGCGAGATATTAAAACTTTTAACTTGTAGGTAGTTTTTTGTTCGGTGTACCCGTATGTTTTGTAAACTGTCATTGTGATCTAAGCACTGTAATTAAGGTTAACAGAGAAGGATAAATAAGACAGCGGGATTTGAAAATGTACTTTCGAGCTTTTGTTCGGTTTTTTTTTAATTTACGCATATACCATATGTACATCTCATCCGCATATCGCTGCTGGATACAAAATGCTGAAATGCATTGTGTTCGAATAAGGCAACAAATGGATATGATGACAATGAGCATCACAATAAAGTAAAATGTGCAAAAATAGGATTTTGTATGAATACATTTATGACCTAACAAATCTGGATGTTGGTAGGGTTTTCGAACAGAAGATAAATGGAAAGAAGTAAATGGAAACCTAAACAAAATAAACTATCACGAAAAAAGTATGTAAGTAACTGCAAGATTCAATGTCCCTACAAATGATTTGAACTGGTGTGTTTATTGAAAAAAAACTGTTGTTGAAGACAGTTCTTTTGAAATTGGTAGAATGAGCAAATGTTGAATGTTAAATCAAGAGCAAATACGAGCCAAGTAATCAACTCGACTTCTGGTTTGTACTAAAGTTCAAAGAGGACATGGACCTTATCCAAGAAATTTTTTCTGGTAGTTTATTCTTTTATGACTAGTTTTACTGGTAGATAACTCCTTTAATTCGACTTAATGACTGAACTCCTCGAAAATTTAATACAGTCGCGAAGAGCTTAATAATTAGATGAAATTAGTAAAGTTGCAATGAAGTGATTGCAATATTTAAGTTGTCTTCCTATCAAACAATAGTTCAATGCCATGTGGTCTCTAACGTAACCTAGTCTAAGTAGCTAGAGTAGAATAGTATTCATTTCTAATTGCAGAAAATATCAACATTACAACTCAGGTAGGGACTGATTTAGATTTGACTTTTGTCTTTTTTAGCTTTGTTTCTGAACAAAGGATTGCTCAAAACTTCCCTAAGAATGAAAAAAATAATTTATCGTCACGCTCTAAACAAGTAGAGTAGATGAGCTAGTGAGAAAGCTACCTTCTGTATGTGGCTACAAAAATATTATTAAAGCTAACTGCTAACAACTCTAATTGCCGAGCAAGTAAGTCTCTGCAATGGATCCCCCTGTCATTCATTTTTATTTTTAACACACTAATTAATCTTCTTGTATTCTTAAAGTTAACTTTTTATATGTATTTTAACATACAAAGATATGTATTTTGTATGTGCACATGTATGCATAGCGATATGCCCTTATTGTGTTACTATAATTTAGCAGGCAGCTATAGTACGTAGAATTCTTCTCTCCTCCAGCAAGTTAACAAAATTCTAAATGATGTCCATCAAAGTTGCCACTCCTTACCATAGAAGCTCTTAGCTGCCGAGTGCGACGTAGTGCAGTCATATGTTCGCCACTGCTTAAGGGACTTGAGAGAACAAAGTCCTCAAAGCGTACACGCATGATATATACGAATATAATAAGCTTAGGAGACTAGTTTGTTCATCAGAGTCATTATTCTTACAATGTACCACAAAGAGTTTTATACCTAACGAAATTTCCCACCCTTCTAAGGGTTCTCGAACAGCAATTGCTAAATTGATTTATAAATTTGAGCTATTGTGACAAATTAGGGACGCGAGGAAACAAAATAGTGTCCGTCATGCAAGAGCACCTGGGAATGTTGGATCTATAGCTGAAAGAGTAACCGAGGCCCATGTTTTTCTATTTTACGTCAATTGTAATTGGACAAACAAAAATCAATATACCAACGAATTTTGCATAAATATTTTGGTCATAAACCTTATAAGATTGAATTCTCGAAATAACGTAACCCTGTTGACAATTAGTACGTCAGTAGCGTCGTAAACTTTCCAAATAGGAGCTGGAAATGCATATTCAAATCTTTGGTGATATTGTTCTCTGAGAGAAAAGTTCCTGGAAGAGTCATTTCTTGAAATGTTGATCAAAATTTGATATCAGGATCATGAAAATTGGGACCCAGTAAAGGTCATGTGAAAGAGTAAGCTTCTACCAAATACTCACAGCCAACATATGGGCTATTATTGCTAAAATAGAGATAAAACAGATCTGATTAGAAATTTTATTACAATAAAAGGGTCTGGATATACAACAGAACGTGTGTGTGTGCTGATATTTTTATCAGTTCAAATATCATTCGAAATAAAAATCAAGTCTTGTTTCGTATAAAAATATGCATTTTCTTAATAAAAAAAAATGCAACCTATTATTGGAAAACAATTTTGTTCCTCTGCAAGGGGAAAATGGTCTTTATCTCTGATCAGAGTAGTCCAGGATACTATAAGTGACTGCGCATGTTGTTGAACATTTATTTCAATTCTTCCTTATACCCTCAGTGGCCCTGAAAAAGGGGTTCTTAAAAGAATGGTTCGTTTTTTGTTTTGATTTTTATTACAAGACAATAATCAATAATAAAAACAGCAAATGTTAAAAAAATGGATTATAAATTACGAGAAGTGTTATTGGTTTTGCATTTAGAATCAACGCCGGCATTAAATTTGTGGAAGCCACTTTTATTTTTTTTTATTTGAACATCTTTCCTGGGTTCAACTTATGACCTGTTTTGTCGGCACCAGTTAAGGAAAAATACCGTGCCACTAATTTCTTGATTTTATCAGACTTGGTATCGAGTTTCTTCCATTCGTAGCAGTCGTAATTGATTTGCTTGTCGGTAGAGAGAGTGAAGGCAAGATCCTGTCCATGCTACACATATACACCGGAAATTGTGCTGTTATTGTCTTCTCCAAAGAGTCATACAGAGGTGAATGACTCTTGAGCATCTTATTCAGACTTTGGAAAATACCTGTGATGAGGTTGCAACTCATTAACATCTTGACCAGTTCATCGTTGTACTTGTATTCGCAGAACCAGATTGTATAATTCTCTGGGTCCAATTGAGTAATTCTATGGAACGAACCCCAGATTTAAGAATAAATTTGTGTTCGTCTTCGTTAGAATAGAAGCGTTCGAAGTCATGAAAGTTGAAGATTCCCTTGGGCATATAATCGAATAGATCTTTTAACCTGAGTTCTAGGAAAAGAGCTTCATTGGTGGCATCAATTCTTCTTTTTCTTTTGGAGCTGGCTTCTTTTCTTGCTGCTTTTGCCCAAAATTCGGCATATTTCTTGGGATCGAAGTTGAAAGTCTTCTGGCTCAGGACGTAGCCCTTGAGGACAACCTGAATCTGTGACTGATTGAGGATTGTGTTGAACCATCTATTGAGATTGCTCCAATACATACTGGTACAAATGAAGCTAACTGGTAAATACAAAGATATTGGCCAGAATGATGCGCCAATCGTGTGCCACCGTTAGCGACATCATCTTTAGCGGTGCTATTCATGGCTAGTGGTCTAATTCCCAACACCCAGGGAACATCCAGAAGCATGAGGCCGGTACAATTCAGTCATTCTCAGCAATGTTGATACACTATTAGTATTTCTTGGAACCGAATAATTGTAATTGAAATTGTAAAAAAATCCTTTAGCTGGAAGAGATCAGAAATATATGCCGTCCAAGGTAGTTTTTTTATGTGAGCTGTCAAAAATAAAACATTGAAAAACCATACAACAAAAAATCCTCTTTTATTACATCCAATCGAACTTCAACTTTAACTGTTTAATCTTAAAGATTAACCAGAGGCATACTAGGTGGAGTGAAAAGTAACCTCCTTGCCCGCCAGAATTCGCTGCTACTGCAAAAAAGGTTATGGTGTCTGGAAGTCCGTTTATACTTAGGCAGACATGCCAAACTTCAATGCGATACTGTCTTTTGTTTTGTTTTGACAGCTGATTGTTGTTGACGTGTTTGGCATCATGTTGAGTATGGACAAAAACTATTTTCGTTCTCTCATAAAACATTATTTTTTGAGAGGCAAAACGGCGAAGGAAACAAAAGTAAAGTTGGGTAAATATTATGGGGCTAATGCTCCATTAGATTACACCGACAAATATTGGTTTTGAGCGCGTGGTGGCCGCAATTCCACTACCGAATCAAGTCCGCAGCGGCAGGCCCTCCGATGCGGTTACAGAGGACAATGTCAAAAAAATACATGAAATGGTGTTGGCGAGAGAACTTCGAAAGAGTGTTTGGACTTGCTGATGTGGAATCAGGCGGACTTTTGGCGTCGATTGGTAAGTGTTGAGCACCAGAGAACAGAATAAGTGCCCGGCAATGGACTGAAGCCGAGGCTCGATGGGTCGGAGAGGCTATGGCGTCGGTTTTCTGGGAACACCACGAAAAAGGAAAAACCACCAACAGCGAGTATTACTGAGCATTATTGGAGCGATTGAAGGCAGAAATCCCTGCAAAACTGCCTCACATGGAGCGAAAACAATTTTGTTTTTTCATAACAATGCACCGGCGTAGAAGAGCATCGCAACCACGTCTAAAATCAATCAATAGCTGTCGCATCCACCGTATTCGTCCAATTTGGGTCCCTCGGACTATTATCTCTTCCCAAACCTCAAAAGATGGCTCATCAATAAAAAATTCAGCTCACGCGAGGAAATCATCGACGCCACGGAGGAGTATTTTGCAGACTTTCCGGAAAATTACTTTTCGAACGGGATCAAGAAGTTGGAAAATCGCTGGAATAAGTGTATCAAACTAAAAGAAGACAATATTGAATAAAATAAAAAAACATTTAAAAAAAATTTTTTTTCCATTCCCAAGGAGGATACTTTTCACCTCACGTAGTGCAAATCATTTACATTTATAGGTCAGTCCAAATCAAGTCATTAGTTTTCAACATAGGTAAAGGATTAAATAAAAATTGATAAAATTTTTAGGAAAAAACAAATAATACAAATATTGATTGCACATTTCTATTTTGTCATCAATTCTTGCATTATTTCCATTGTTCAAAGTGAAAAGCTTAGCTCAGTATGCGATCCCGTCTTTAAAAATATCTATCCTCGTTAAAATTTGTCATTCAATGTTGTTATTTCTTATGATTAAGCCATGTCCTTCATCCAACCCTATAAATAAAGTCAAGTCTAGAAACCTTAGAGGCCACAAAATGGATCCATCTCACCCTATCCACGAATTTTTGCACATGCTCTCTAATTTCATGCCCATAATGTGCGGAGGAAGTATCCCGCTGGTATAGGGTTTTCTAATAACGACTTGACAACTTTTTTTTTAAATAAAAGGCAAACCATTTGAGATATTTCAAAAACTTTATTATTGGCTTGAAGTACAATCAAAATATTTATGAATGGAACTCGACTTCGTTCATATGGCCACCGCGGGCACGTTTGCAGCAGTCGATTCGTTGGACCCAATTTTCAACGACTCGGCCATTTTAACTATTTCGTGTTAAATGTTGGCTCTGAGCTCTTCCAACGTCGTCGGCGTGTTGGCATAAATGAATGACTTAACGTAGCCTCACAGAACATAGTCAAGCGGCGTTAAATCGCACGAAAGAGGCGGCCAATCGACTGGCCCATGTCTTGAGATAACGCCATCACCATACTTACGTGATGATTGTTATTGTCGACGAAAAAATATGGCCCAATAACGCCACCAGGTTTACAAACCGCACCAAACAGTTATTTTTTGTGGATGAAGTGGTGATTCATGAAGCACATGTGGGTTTTCACCCGACCAATAAGGCACATTTTGCTTATTGACGAACCCATTGAGCCAAAAATGAGCTTCGTCACTGAAGATGATTTTGCGATGAAATTCATCATCTTGGCGCATCTTCTCCAGAACCCAATCGGAGAACGTACGTCGCTTCAAACGGTCCATCGGCTTCAATTCTTGAGTCAGCTTGATCTTGTATGGGTGTTAGCCAAGATCCTTACGCAAAATACGCCATAATGTGGTCTGAGCGATGCCCAATTCTTGAGAACGCCGTGGAATTGACTGATTTGGATCGTTTGCTACGGACGTCTGAACGAATATGTAGACTCAAATTTGTGCACTAAACTTGTTATTGCCTGTCTACTAGGGCGAGAATAACGACCGAAAATTGGAGTTAACGCTCTTAAAGTTGCAGTCATCGACTCTGAATATCTGTAGAAAATTTTTATAATTTGCAGACGTTGCTCGTTAGTGTACTTTACCATGATGAAAATGTTGAGTTTACTGAATAAATTGACAGTGACAATTTGATGATTAGTCAAAGTTGTCAAGTCCCTATTGGAAAACCCTATATTTGTTGGAGTGGTATGCGAGTATCAATTAACAATTTTGGTAATTTATTTCGAAAGAATTCTAGGTAGAGATTCAAATTAAGCCTTGGAGAGAGCCGATAGGGTGCGATTAACTTCTTACCCTATATGCTTGCCCACACGTTGACGTTGGACTTATGCAGAAAAGCTCTCTTTCTTTAAGTTTTGCCCAGTATGTGGAAATTAGTTATCGAATTCCTGGTGAATTGAGACCCATTCATCTATAGAATTCGGCCAATAAGTTGTCTTCCGTAAAGCGTAATTGCAGAGTTCCAAATCTCTGAATTCACGGGTTTTAGCGGCTGGAATGGTATACTCATATAATGAAATGTATGCATGCCTACTGTATGCAGAATTCTCCAGTTGTAAGTCATACGTAGGTTAAAATGTCTGGTTAGTTGCTTTAGACTGGCATTTGGATTGTTTCCGACGTAATGTAGAACTTCTCCGTAATTGCGAATCCCTTCTGTGAGTCTCTCGTTAATTTTTGCGTTGTTCCTGTTTCGCTTAGCCAAGAAAATGTTTTAATAAATGTACCATTTGGGGCAGTCCTATCAATGTTTCTTCTTAGATATCCCAATCCCGCTCGGTATTCGTTACTGTTGTAGAAACCATAAACGTAAAACATGCCTGCGTATTCTTTTGTTGAAAAGTCCGTTATAAAACTGGTTACATAACCAATCTATTGGATTTACACTGTGTAATAATGGACTTATTTTATGGGGAAAAAAATTACAAAGCAGCTGTTAACTCCTTTATTTTATAGGGATATTTGTAAAAAAAAAAAAAAAAAAAATTTTGTGGTTCCCGGCAGCACAATCCCTAAACTGGAGCGCTAGTTATACCAATTACCTTCATCGGGACAAAAAACTCATCACAAGCTCATCCGTTATCAATTTTATACGTTGCCGTTGTTTATACAAAGTATTTATTTATTTCTAAAAATCTTTATAGAACTCGGCTCCAAATACGGTGCAGTAGATACTTTAGTAAATGAGCTGAGCTGACCATCTGATGCGTATATACGCATGAAATTCACTAATATCATATGTAGTCTCCTAAGTTAAAATGCCCAAATCCACACACTATTCTGTCAAAAGTTCTGACTGTGCAGAGCTTAGATGTGTCTATCTAAGGTCTGAATTTACTCATACTCTGTGCTGCAGAGCCACCTGAAGAAAACCTCACCTCTTTTTAATTTTCTTTCTTTCATAAAGCTTTTGTAGTGAGTATAAAAATACTAGTAATTAGAAGTTAAAATATAACCTGGACAATTTAGCAGTTATATTTATACCATAACTTTCAATTGTAGCATATATTTATAGATATAATATGTATGACCACTTTGGCGATTTCAGAACCATAAATTTAGCTATTGAACCATAAGATAAGATGATTCCCACACTTTCCGCCAGCCTTGTAAAATAACTGACTATTCTCTAAAAAAAAGACTCACTAAAGTACGTCAATCTTGAAATTGCTTACCCTTGAGCACTCAATTTAGACTACGCTATCACCTAAATAAATAATCGTGTACCACGCTTACTATTTTCCTATGCGGTATACTTTCAATGCAGTCCACTTATAGTATAGTGTTACCAAGTCCATGTAGTGTACACATGTGCATATGTCGGCAATCCTAGTGTGGGGCCCAAAGTGGAAACATTGTCTACGAAGCGTTGTCGATATTCAACGTCTTTTATTCTTCTGAGTCTGTATCCCCTGTATGATTGCTCTTGGAATCATATAAAATGCCGGCAGCCTTTGTATCGTCCCCCGCACAAATACCATTGCAGTCCAAAGCAAATTCGCTATTCTATCGCACGGATACATTACATAAAGCTCGTATCTGTGCACTGTGAGGTTATTACTTGCATTTCACATGCATTTGCATGAGCCCCTTTATCACTTGAAGAAATAAGATTATTACGAAAGTTCCTTCAGATGACTCGCATTCCGGGATAAAATTTACGAGTTCGAAGCAGTTAAGTGCGTCTGGATGAAATAAATTGAATAACACTGCTGTGCAGACTCGCAGACAGTTTATCTAATTTACTGCGGTTTAAGGGAGTAGGTGCAGGTCTGTGAGACTCGTTTGTGAGGGTATTTTGGCACGTGACGATATTTTTTTATCAAATATTGTGCAACGAATAAAGTCATCCAGTTGAAATGAGTACAGATAAGAAGTTAAGCACATTGAACTTAAACAAAGCACACAAAAGAGGATGAACTTGAAGATTATTGATACAGAGGTAAAGCATGACTTTTGCTTACATTGTACGCGACTATACATATTTTCAATAAGGCCTTGTTCAAATGTATGCATAATTAGTTAATTTGCGACTTCGTTTTCTTATACTCATCTATAACTGTCAAGGCTTCAAAATATGTGGTTGTCTCTGGAAAAAAGTAAATCTCTAGACTTAGAAATTATAATACCATATACAATACATAGACAAAAGTAACATTAAATTATTAAGGCTTTTTTGCTGACCTATTAGAGACATTGAGAAAGATTCGTTTAGCTATCCTGCTTTCTTGGTTATATCTAGAGTTCAGATCACGATATGTCCAACTGTAAATCGAAATACTAACCTAGAACCTTTCAGTCGTAGAAAGATCCTAATAATTTTCTATCTGGATTTCGAACAGCTGATGTATCTGTGGCTTAGTTCCACATGGTTACATTTTATTCTGAGACTGGGACAAGGCTCATTGAATTCAGCTTTCCGATTGTTTTAAAAGAAGTCTTGCATTTTCAATCTAGTTTCAAAGTTGTTAAGTGATTGAATAATTCTTTCAGCTTAGCTTGGCCAAAGCTACATATACATGTACTTATCCCTATCCACCTATTCTGCACAATGTACTTGGAGGCCATTTATTCCTCCACTTAAAAAGGCAGATGCATCTCGTTTTAACGAGTATACTTGTTTTAAATTATTTTTTCCATAAAGTTGCCACATCCTGATATGTTTGGTAGTCATCCATGAAGATTCAACTATATCACTTTCCCGTCCTAGACTTTAAGAAAAACTGGTCCTGGCACAGGTAAATCGTCTAACCATTAACACAACAGTCAGTGTTTTGGTATCATTTCGCGAAACTGATCTCATGGCCACAAGGGGCTAAAGGCTATTTAAGTGCGAGGCTATCGAAACTCATATGGTAAACAACGGCCATTTTTCAGGATTTTTCTGATGCTGCGTTGTTGCGTCACTTACGAGTATACCCAGCACATTTAAGTGCCTTGCAAAAGTGTAATGTTCCGTCAAGATGCCAGTAAGCAACCTGCAGTCTTTCCTGCTGAGAGACAGCAGAAAGGTCACTGACTTCCCAGAGACGTCGGGAAGTATTCGTTTCTAGGATGCAGGCAAGCCCAACGTAGGTTCGGGTCCTGAAAAACTCTCCTCTAAACCGTGCCTTTCGAGTTCTTCGGTGGATTCATTTTTTGTGATTCAATTTTGTGACTTCAGACTAAGTCAAGGGTCCTTGAGTTTAGCCTTCCGACTGCGTTCAGTGACCTCTTGCATTCTCGAACTAGCTTGGAAGTTGTAAGAGGGTTCAGCAAGGTTCTAAGTGCAGCTTGGCTGTCGCTGCAGCTGCAAGTGCTTCGCCTCCTCCACCGTTTCTCTGCAATATAGTTCGCTGCCATCACGATTGCGTAAAATTCGTCCTCCAGAAAAACACTAGCGCCACATCCTATATATTTGGAGCTGTCCGTGAAAACCCGACTGCATTCGTTTACTGGCTCAGATTCTGGCTAAAGCCAGTATTGGGCACAAGGAAAGTCAATTTTGTATTTTTTCTGCAACAGGAGTTCTGGTGTCATTGTATTGGACGGCATGTCCATAAGACCGGAGTCATAAGACTGCCGGCGCATCGAAGCTCCAGTGCGTGTTGTACCAAAGACCACTTCTTTTTAACCGGAAGATGGCTTTGAGGGTGCAGTCCATGATATCAATATCAAGGGGGGGGGGGGGAGACATCTGACAGTAGTCAAGAGTTGTCCCGAGGGCGACCTCTTTCTACCCCTACCATTACATGTTGCATGTCATTGTTATATTTCAGCAAAGCCGCTGAGAAATGCTTGTGCCTGAAATTGTTCTCGTATCCATTCAAACACCCTAATTATGGTTTAAATTTTGCATCACACACACTGCTTAATATAGACTATGACCATTATTAGCTTCTTCACTCGGAGTGAAAAGAATATGGCGGCATCACCTTCATATCATATGTATGTCGCTTCCAAGACTCTTTGGACTTCATGGTATTCTTGGAAGTAGATTTTCCTGCTTCAACATATTTCTACCAGATTTAAACATGCAACTTCTTTTTTTCATAATACCTGCTTCATACGGGAATCGTTTGCAAGGAAGCTATCAACAGATTTAGTACAGAAAGAACTCATTATAAGGGATAACCAAATCGGAACTTTTTGTTCTAAGCCTCGCTTGGGAATGGCAAATGCGGAGCAGCTTTTTTTATTTAGCCAATTGCATTGTTCTTCTACTGTACGATTTTTTCGATGTTTTGTTCATTTGATGACATCAATTACGATGAAGATGATAAATGGGGGTTCAAGCCCAACTTTCCTCATCTTTCCGAGCAATAATACCAAGGGCCAAATGGCATCCGATTAAACTCATGTTTACCGTTTGGTTTTGCAAATGCAGTTTAGAGAATGCATTTGATTTACTTGTAGCCTTCCAATCCAAAGTCGTGCAATGGACCATCCCTAACTTATCTATTGATATCCCTTCGATATTATGCAGAGGATATTTGTCGTTAAAGGTAGTTTCATCCAATTTTGTATAATCCACAAAAGTCTAAATGATTGTTCTCCTGATTTACCGAGCTTTTCCGGAATAACTAGTATGGGAGACATAATCTACTATTAGATGACCTGACAATTTCTGTCGGCCGAATTCTACTCCTCCCTACATATGAGTGGAGTACTTCTTTTGACTTCGCTCGTAGCTCTCACAATATTAACGTCCATGTCTTGTGTGGTTTGAATATTATTCCTAGCTTGTCCTGTTGGGTTAAATGTTAAAGAGGAATGTTTCCTAGATTATCCTTAACTACTATGATGTCTGTATTGTTGTAAGGAATTCTATTTTGCCCTGATCTTACATTGAGGCTTGGATCTTGTCTAACTTCAACCTGATTCCTGTCAACATAAAACTATTGTCCTATCTGTTGGACAGCATTGAGTGTATTGAGGGTATCCACAACACTCTGGAGAAGCTGTTCCTTATTATTAAATTCGTTAATATGTCGATTTTCCAAACAATTGCTTACTATACAAATTATGTGCTTTAACGCACTTATCGGCGTTATATTTACTTGGACGCACAATGTGTGACATTTTTTGTTCTTAGTAATTTTAGTTCTTTATACACGTGGTGGAACGCACAATAAAAAAAACTTACAAATAACAAATACACACAGTTAGTGCTGTGGATCTGGGAATATTGATTCTGCAGATTGTTTAACAGTTATGATTGATTTCTTCTTTTAATCAAAGGAAACGGTGGCTGAAGCGCATCGAGAGCTCCGAAACGTTTACGGATATGCTGCTCTAAGTAAAACAACATATCGTGATTGGTTCCGTCACTTCAAAGACGTTGATTTCGATATTGATGGCGTCCGTGTAAAGGAAGGAAAAAACCCTTCGAAGACGCTGAATTGGAGGCATTGCTCGATTAGGATCCGTGCCAAACCCTAGAAGAGTTACTCGCCAATTTATTTCCAAGCAATGAATTGCGTTGGAAATGATTCAAAAACAAGGAATCTTGGTTCCTTATGATTTCATGCCAAGTGACGTTGAGCGTCGGTTTTTTTGCTGTACACAACTGCTTCAGCGGCAAGGAAGTATTTTCTTCATGAGACGGGTGATGAAAAATAGATTCATTACAGAAACTCAAAGAGAAGAAAGTCATGGGGACTGCCTGGTCATGCTTCTACATCGTCGGCTTAGCCGAATATTCATGCTACAAAGGTTATGCTGTGTATTTGGTGAGACCAGGTCAGTGTTGTTTATTTGATTGATGAAACCCAACAAAACCATCACTGGGGAACGATATCGAGTTCAATTAGTGTGATTGAGCCGAGCACTGCGCGAAAAACGGCTACAATAAGAGCAGAGGCACGAAAAAGTGAATCTACAGCATCACAACGCTTGGCCTCATGTTGCCAAACTCGTTAAAAACTACTACAACGGCTTACGTTGTTGTATGATTTTTTCAATGCCAAACTTAAAGTAATTTTGCGAAACTTACAAGTTAATTCCAGAGGCACCACCTTAAAAGTTTGTTCAGTTACTCGCACGTGCAAACGACATTGACATAATTAAAGCCTTGGGCTTAGAAGACAATTAAGTAGTAAAGCCCTCTCTCGAGCAACCAAGAAGACATAATACAGAATACTGATCATCCGAGTGCTTCTTTACTGTGAAGAAGTTAGACGCTGAAGGAAGAAAAGTGCTTCGCGTAATTTTCGTTACCAATTGCATAAATTAAAAATGGTGGAGAAGTTTCAACAGCGAACTGTGTAAGCTTTACATCAATGTCGATCTCGTCAGAGCATATGTGCTGCATCGTCTTGGCTCGGAAAATTTTCGACTCCAACCCTGTCCCTCTAGGGAGGGACGACTTCATCGCACATACTCGTAAGTAAATACTCTCCACCCAAGCTGAAGATGTATATTAGCTGAGGCTGAGATTTACCCCGAACTGTATCGCCATCTAAGTTAGTAAGTAAGTCCTAAGATTTATTTCATTCTCCTCAAATTTGAGTTGTTCAAAGCCAACTGCAGTAGTTTTTGAAATTCAAATATTGGGTCTATAACTTCGTGCGTTTTGCTAAGAGATGGCGTAACTTGTATTATTCCATTGGAACATGCGTTGGAAAGCTACTGCCATTGTACATCATTTCAGTACATGTCATTCATTTGAAGCGTAAACAACAATACTTTTTTTTGAAAGTTTATGGTGAACATACGCTACCTGAGCGAACGTGCCAAAAGTGGTTTGCACGATTTAAAAGTGGTGGTTTTGGGTTGGAAAACGATGAACGTCCTGGGCAGCCAAAAAAGTTTGAAGATGAAGAACTGGAAGCATTACTCTATAAACATTGTTGCCAAACACAAGAGGAGCTCGCAGAATCTTTGGCTGTCACTCAAGCAGCCATTTCAAAACAATTAAAAGCAGCCGGATATAATCAAAAGCAAGGTAATTGGGTTTCACATGAACTCAAGCCGAGAGACGGCGGTTTTGCATGTCCGAAATGCTGCTGGAACGCCACAAAAGGAAGTCATTTTTGCATCGGATTGTTACTGATGATGAAAAATGGATCCATTACGATAACCCCAAGTGCAAAATATCATATGCGAAACCCGGCCAACCAGCCAAATCAACGGTAAGGCCGAATATCCATGGCGCGAAAGTAATGCTCTGTATTTGGTGGGATCAGAGGGGTGTGCTGTATTATGAGCTGCTAAAACCGGGTAAAACCATCAATGGACAACGCTACCGAACACAATTAATCCGTTGTGATCAGTAGCCGAAAAACGCCCGGAATATGCGACCAGACACGAGGTAATAATTTGCCAACATGACAACGCTCGGCCCCACCTTGCTATTCCGGTTAAGAACTATTTGTAAAACAGTGGATGGGAAGTCTTACCCCACCCGCCTTATAGCCCAGACTTTGCCCCTTCTAACTACCATTTGTTCCGGTCGATGCAGAACGCCCTAACTGAAATACGGTTCACATCAGAGCAGAATATCAAAAATTCGCTTTATTCATTCTTGCCTGCCAGGCCAGCGCAGTTCTTTTGGGATGGGATCCACAAATTGCCAGAAATATGGGAACAAGTCATAGCTTCAGATGGGCAGTACTTTGAATAATACTATTGTACATGTTTTTCTTAAATAAAAAAAAAAACCGAATTAAGTTATATACCCAATACTTGGTAATGGAATTTGCGATTAAGTTTCCTTCCTTTTGTATCCAAACAGTACGATGGCGACTCTACGGGAAAATCATAAAAATGATGAAAATTTAGTTGTACCTATAGTGGATCAAAGCGAACGTCGATCGCAATTTAAATTAACGAGACTATCTACGTCCAGCATAAGTTAACTATAGAAATATAGTTTTTGTTACAAAAATCATTTTGTAGCTGAACTTAGTATTTAATATAAGCCAAACATACCCCACTCGCAATTAAACTTTGCAATTTAAATTCCCCTCTAACGAAAGAAATTCACTGTTTGTTCATAAAGGACAATTTCTAAACAAAAAGAAAAAAGTGTTATAAACACCGTAGTATAAGTTATTTTCTTCTTGTAACACACTTTTAATTGGTTATTTTTACTTCAACAATCTTTCCAATGATACAATCGTTCTTAAAGACCTTAATTCAAAAATCAATTGGAGTAAAAGCAATGGAACGTCTCCAGCGTGCATCGAATATAAATTCATGAACAACAATTTATGGGCAAGAACTAACGAGAATTCTCATAAGGTTTTATCCCTTTTCTCTTATAATCGTTTCTTTAAAATGTCCAGCTAACATATCGTTTCTGGAAAAGGAATTTATTTTGGTATCAAATTCCTTCGAACTATATCCGCCCCATGCTTGTTTCCAATAAATTCCATTGAATAACTCGTTCTAAAGTCTAAACGACCACAACTACTACAAGCTGCAACAAGACGCTCTATTGAGCGGTCATTCACATTCGTTGCCAAATATTTTCAAGCCCCAAAATTCCGATAGCCTGAACGAAGGCCGAATAAGCAGAGATGTATGAATATCTAAAAAAACGTGGCGAGACTAGTCCTGGGAAACGTAGTACAATGCCGTTGTCGTCTTCTATTCAGTGATTTATGTTTTGAAAAATTTCCGCATGCAAGTGGGGATAAAAGGCTATCGCACCAGTATCACCATGTTGCTGGGGATGGCCAAAAGTATTCTTGGATCGATTCCAAATGTGTCGCATAATAACTTTGTTCACTCAATAGCTTGTTCTTTGGTGAAAAGGACACAATATGCTGCAACATTGGGTGGAGTAGCCAAGAGTTGTAACATTGAGTTAGTTCACTATTGTCAACCAGCGACCTGATTGCAATTTCATGTAGAAATGGAAGCGCTTTAATGAATTCTATGGATTAGTTACTTTAGTTTTAGTTAAGCTGCAATAATATTCAAGGAAAGCAATAGAAAAAAAATTTCTTTGTTTTCTGAAGGATGCCCAGCCAAAAAGCAATGTAGAAGACATTTAGGGCTTTTAAAGTGCACAAGATATAACAATACGGCATAGGTAGACAATTGATGTTACGAGGATTCAAATTTCTAATTCACCGTCAAGAAATCTAATTGATCTTTTTGAAATTTTATACAATTTAATTTTCAGCACTAGGGATCTTAACATTTTTTTTTTTTTGTTCGAAATTATCAATGTAATGAAAAAGTTTCTCATATAAACGTTTCTACCATACATACATTCTACTGGTTGTGCTTAAGTATCAGTGTTTGTTTTTTTTTCTTCTTTTGTTTTGGTACAGAGCACCATCCTGAAGAGTCATATAATTTTAAGTGCCCATATAAAACCTACCTGTCAAAGGAAGCCTAAACCGAGGACGCAGGCAGTAGTAACGCTGCTTGGCTGTCGCTACATATGCGAATACTTCTCTCTCTCTCTCTACGAGTAGTATATTGCCATTGCAATTGCGTATACATAGTTTAAAAAAAAAAAAAAAAACAACACAAGTCTGGAGACTGGTAAGGGCAGAGGTGACGTGACAAAAAAGAGACTCCTTCACCTATGCCAACTGTGCAGGTATACACGTAATTCTGTTCTATACTGATCTTGTCTGACATATGTGAACATCTGAAAGGCTTTCTCAACAACCTGATTGACGCTTGTTTGGATGACTTCAAGTCACGAAAGTCCACGGTCGATAAAATTTTTAAACTTCTGCAGATCCTTGAAGAAGTCCAAATCGATACCCACCATTATTTCATTAATTTTAAGGCCGCGTATTGCAGCTTTATAGAGTTATACAATATAAAGCCATGTCTAGTTTTAGAATTTCTGCCAAACTCGTTCGTTTGTGCATAATGACAATGAATAACGCTAGCTCCGTCAAGGTCAAGGTCGGCAATTACTTAACATCATACTTCTGAAAGAATTGTGTTGAACTTACAAGCGAACACTGGAGGCCCAATTCTGTGTAACTACTAGCGTACGCCTCTGCGAGCTGTCACCAGTGCGTTCGCTAGTACTGAAACGTAAGTTACCAAAATGAGTTTAGCGGTAAATGAGGGCTAAACAAAGTATATGCTATTATACAGTATCGACGAATTGGATAGAACGTCGCGGTCGACAGTCTCATTTTAGAGGTAGTAAGAGACTTTGCCTTTTCTCTAATTTCTGCCAACAACACCTTATCAGTTCTTTGGGTTAAAATGGCAATTGCATAGTAAGACATTATTCCAAACATGAACACAGACTCTATTCAAGACCTTGAGCATACTAGTCCTATTTTTTTGTGCTGAGGTTTGGACTCTATCGAAAGTGATAAAGATATCCTCAGTCGTTTCGAGAGCAAAAATCTTCATAGGATATTTGGTCTCCTTTCCGTTGCCGTGCTTTGGAGAAGAATATTCACAGATGAAATATACGAGCTGTCCGGCGACATAGACCTAGTCAGCGCATCAATCATTTGAGATGGCTAGGATATGTAGATCCAATGGGCACGTCTGCTCCGGCCCACAGAGTCTTCGAATCCGACCCGGAGTGAAAACGCAATAGAGGAAAACCTCACCTTAAATTCCGCGCACATGAAGAACGGGGCTTTAACCGACTTAAAGAACACAACTAAAGGCAGCTATTAGCTATTTAGAGGGAATTGGTAGTTGAGGCCCGGGTTCACCCCGAACTGAGAAAAATAAGTACGACCGGAAGCCCATTTCTAGTGCACTACTCACCCATTACGCTTACGACTGCCTATATCTATGAACTGAAAATCACACATGAAGCAACAGACAATAAGGTGCATGTGCATGTGCATCGGTAGGTTATCATGTGTAGCGTATTGGCGTCCCAATTGAACGGTTTAGGTTTCGATTGTCGACCTAGCGTACAACATTACATTTTTCGGTCAACCAAAATCATTTAAAATGAGTAGTTGCTGCAATTACAACAACGGCAAGCAGAATATTGGATGCCACTTATGGGATATGCATTTCATCACCAACGGGCTTAAAACATTTGGTGAGAGCACGTTTCAGGTTCTGAATAGTTTTTTCTTCCTTTTGTTTTGTTCTAGCCCTGCTGAGCTTCTTCTTATAGGGTGTCCAGTTGGTATTTCGCAGATTCTCCTATTCACAATAACGGACCCTCAACTCCGATTTTGAATTCGATGTACTTATGGTCTAACAGGGATGCTTTTAATATAAAACTCTAAGCGGATATATGCCTCTTATTATTTTTTTATTTAATGGCATCAATAAATAAGTAATTAAACCCTGCCTGACTCGAACTACAACTTTTTAGAATGCTATAATTTTTTTATTTTTTGATAAATTTTATTGTGCCAAAGCAAAAAATGTTGGAAAATATATGAATTTTCAAATTGCATCAGTAGTTTTCAATATGTCCACTTTTGACGCGAATAATGGCCTTGAGACGGCCAAAGAAAGAATCGCACGCTGCACAAAAGTGGCTCTGCGGTAACATATTTTGGCTCATACCCGGCGAAGTGCTTGAGGTGGTCCAAACTTTGGTATTTTTTAGTGCCAACCTTCGCCTTCAAAATACCCCAGGCAGAGAAATCCAACGGATTTGCATCCGGTCAATTTGCAATCCATTGTGTAGAAGAAATGAAGTGTGGATCATTGTTTTTTAACCAATCTTTAACGGTGCCGAGTCATGTTGAAATGTCCACGGTCTCCGACTAAAATGATTGTTTGCCCAAGGTTTCAATACTGCCTCTAAGACAGTTTCACGGTATACGATCGCATTAATACGAGCAGAGAGCGATCATCGGCGGTTATAGTGGCCCAAACCATCACCATCGGTGTGCCTGCTTTCTGGTGGCCGTCTGAAGGTGTTAATTTTCGAAGGACCTCTCTGGCAAGTAAACTCGGTTATTTTGTTTGTTGACATATTGCTCAATAAAAAATGGCGACTCATCGGAAAAAACCAAGTTCGGCAACTCAACACTTTCGTACAATCGTAGCAACTCCTTCGCTCTTTCGACTCTCACTTTTTTCTGTTGCAGTATAAGATCGTGTGCTTTTTGGAACTTCAATGGCTTGAGCTGAAGCTTATTTTTCAGTATGTGTTGCATCTGTTTCAACGATATGTTGCCGATGTTGCTGTTTTTTTTGTGACCACCTCCATGGCGTTTTGCAATGCTGCCAGTATCACGGTAATGAGCTATGGTTCGAGACACAATTGATTTATTCACGTTGAGGTGCTGCAGGGCTCTAACCATAGCTACTTGTGGTCTTCCACCCAAATATAAAGCAATCACATTATCACGTTTGAATTCCATCGCGGATAAAAAATTTTCAACACAACTGAGACGTAAATCGTTTAAAAGGCTTGTAGATAATAAAATTATCTGTCATGTGTCAAAATTTGAGCTCACTGTCATGAACGGTTTGGAAATTATAGCAGTCTAAAATTGGTTGCAGTTCGAGTCAGGCAGAGTGTAGAGCAAAAAAAATCCTCGTTATTTTCTTCTGAGATTTTCAGCAATAAAAACTGGTTTTGCCTATCTTGCCGAAGCATAAGCTCACCGTGTAATGACAGCAGTTTTGCGGACACACGAGCGTAAATTTTAGCAGGGTCTCCCAAACTGTGGAAAATAGCACTCCAAGCCCTTATTTTTAGTTTTAATGCCGTCAGCCATTCTATAACAAATAAAACTAATGTTTATAGCTTAAGTAATTATTCATTTAAAGTCTGTTCTTATAATATTTCTGGATTAGGAAACAAATTGCTTTTTAACGACTTCTTTAAAAATATTTACCAATATGATATCTTCTTTTTGTTTGAAACTTTTGTGGAGGAAAACATGTCTAAATTCGATAACTTCTTCGAAGATTATATACCTCACTGGATAACTGCGACGAGAACACATAATGTTGGCAGAGCAATCGGAGGATGTGTATTTGGTGTGAGAAATCAACTGAAGAACTCTATTGGATGCCGCTACATTAATGTCTTCAACAAAACTCTGATTGAGATAGATACGCAAGATACTAAGTTCTTTATTGTGCCTCTCATATCTGGACGATTTTGAGCGCTTGTACCACCTTTTACTAGAGTTCGGACAAGAAAACATAATTGACAAGAATTGGGAAAAAGCAATTTTCAAATCTGGAGCCGGAATTCATACTCACATCGACAAACACTACAAGATACGCTAATTAGAAAATTGATGGAAATGTAAGGAAGCTGATTGAATTATGCGAATCTGTTGGCTTAACGATGATGAATGGCGAACCAAAAGCGATAGACTATGCCACCTGACCTTTATCAGAGGAACTGCGGCTTCAACGATAGATTATTGTCCTTGTCCGTGGAGTCTGGCTAGAGTGTGTATCAGATCTACAGGTAAATGAATGGATTCGCTCAGATTACCTACCGCTAACTGTAACGGTAAACCTATTGACATTGCCGGAATCCCGACCTCCTGACATGCAACTACTGCCAAAATTATAGTGGAGGGAGAAAGTTTTCAACAAGATACAAACTGAACTTGAATCGCGCGCTTATTTCTGTTGATGCAGGTGAATTTTGCTTTATACGGGGCACAGAAAAATTAGTATCTTGCATCTCGGATGTGGCAATATCCTGAGAGTCTATTGTAAGGAGAAGGGAGAAAAAACAGCCGTGGTATGACCGAAAATGTGAGGCTGCCAGGAAAAAATCGTTTGTTTACCTGCGATTGACCAGATGCTCGAGAACAAACCTGACTAAAAAACTGTATCAAGAGGCAAACAAAGCGCATAAAAAATGTATGTATAAAAAAACAGCAATTATATTCGCAGTATCTAGCACGCACGCTATCGGGAATCAAAGACAGTCGTGGGTTCTGGAAACTAGTTAGAACTCTCAACGGAGTGGATACTCCTAAATAACTTGTTCAGCAAGTTTCAAGCCGGTTTCAGAAAAGGTTATTCCACAGTGGACAACATATTTACACTAACAAGCATCGCAAGATCTTATTTAGACAAGGGCAGCAAATTATATGCGTTCTTTGTAGATTTCAAAGCGGATTTCGACTCCATTGCCCTTTTTTTTCAATCTTAGCAACCTAGGAGTATCGACAAAAACGCTGGGGTGAAACGAAGTCCCTATAAGGAAAACAAAACGGCAGTATGAGAGGTAAAGACAATATCTAACTGGTTCGAGTCAACAATGGGAGTGAAGCAGGGTTGTCTCTTGAGTCCTCTACTTTTTTCAATATTCCTATATGGCCTCTCAACTTTTTTGCCTGGGGTAATCTCAATATTAAGCTTCTGCTGTACGCTGATGACATCGTGATACTCGCAGAAACGCGAGTCATGATGAAAATCATGACAAACAAGTTACATCAGTAATGCAGATTGTGGAACCTAAAAGTTAATACCTCCAAATCCAAAATAATGGTTTTCAGAAACGGGTTTGGACGTTACGCACGAGAAGAAAAATGGCATTGGGAAAATGTAGAAATTGAGAAGGAGAGGGTGTATAGATACATTGGGTCTTCATCACACCGAGACTATCATTTAGTAAACATCTGCAGGAAAAGCTGAAGAAGGCGAAAAAAACAATCAATAGGAAAAAAAAAACATTGCTCATAGTGTGAAATATATTCTGTAATGAGACCGATTACGTGCTACGCGGCTCAGGTCTGGGGAATTTCAGAGTATGAGGAAGTGGAGAAGCTATTGAGATGCTTCATAAAGAAAATATTCAATTTACCGGTAAATACACCAAATTATATTTTGCATCTCGAAACTGGGTTACCTTCGCTTTACATGTTTCCGTTAAAGTTGCACTTCAGTTATTCGAGTTACCAAACTATCGGCTTCCCAAAAGCGTTCTAACACACCTTCTAGAACGAAAACTGCAATTTTTTAATGAATGGGCGAGAATAAGTGGCGAGTATGATATCCCAATACTGGAAGGGAACACTTCGCTCTGGAAGAGCATTCTACAGGCGTTGCTGGTTCAGATCGACAGTTCCATCCGTTGTAAATATATAGAAAGAGCACAACAAAGTGAAACCAGAAGCACCTACCGAATACTCCAATATGACCTAGGATTTAAGAATTATTTTATCGGCTCTCAGCTCAGAGCTTAGCTTAGATACAATATCTACTATGCCTTCTCAGGAGTGTAAAAATTCACAAAGTGAGAAACAAAAATGAGTGCGAGAAGCTAGGCCTTGGCCGACACCGGGCTGTGGCGCCATTTATTTATTTATTTATTGGGTATATAATTATTTTCGTGCGTTCTTTTTTTTCAAAATTTGAACGTTTATTTAAGAAAAACATGTACAATAGTATTATTCAAAGTATTGTCCATCTGAAGTTATGACTTTTTCCCATCTTTCTGATAATTTGTGGATTCCATCCCAAAAGAACTGCGCCGGCATTCTGCTCTGATGTGAACCGTATTTCAGTGAGGGCGTTTTGCATCGACCGTAACAAATAGTAGTCCAAAGGGGCAAGGTCTGGGCTATAAGGCGGGTGGGGTAAGACTTCCCATCCACTGTTTTCCAAATAGTTCTTAATCGGAATAGCAATGTGGGGCCGAGCGTTGTCATGATGGAAAATTATTGCCTCGTGTCTGGTCGCATATTCTGGGCGTTTTTCGGCTACTGCTCTCTTCAAATGGATTAATTGTATTCAGTAGCGTCGTCCATTGATGGTTTCACCCAGTTTTAGCATCTCATAATACAGCACACCCATCTGATCCCACCAAATACAGAGCATTACCTTCGCGCCATGTATATTCGGCTTTGCCGTAGACTTGGCTGGTTGGCCGGGTTTAACATATGATTTTTTGCGCTTGGAGTTGTCGTAATGGATCCATTTTCCACCACCAGTAACAATCCGATGCAAAAATGACTTCCTTTTGTGGCGTTCCAGCAGCATTTCGGACATGCAAAACCTCCTTTCGACGTCTCTCGGCTTGAGTTCATGTGGAACCCAATTTCCTTGCTTTTGAAAATATCCAGCTGCTTTTAAACATTTTAAAATGGCTGCTTGAGTGACACCCAAAGATTCTGCGAGCTCTTCTTGTGTTTGGCAACAATCTTCATAGAGTAATGCTTCCAGTTTTTCATCTTCAAACTTTTTTGGCTACCCAGGACGTTAATCGTCTTCCAAGCCAAAATCACCACTTTTAAATCATGCAAACCACTTTTGGCACGTTCGCTCAGCTAGCGCATGTTCACCATAAACTTCCACCAAAATACGATGACTTTCGGCAGCAGTTTTCTTCATATTAAAGTAATGAAGAAGAACTCCATGCAAAAACACTTTTTCAGGCACAAAGTTCGACATATTTGAGTGAAAAAAAATTATTGTTGTTTACGCGTCAAATGAATGACATATACTGAAGTGACGTACAATGACAGTAGCTTTCCAACGCATATTCCAATGGAATAATATCAATGGAATAATACAAGTTACGCCATCTCTTAGCAAACCGCACGAAATTATAGACCCAATATTTTTTATTTCGGGAAAATATCCTACCGGCAAATGAAGTCATTGCATGATTAAATGTCGACCAAAATTGGACAGCATTGATTGGTTACACAAAATCAGCTTTAAAATATAGGCAGCAGATAGTAAATGAAGCTTTTTGAATAAAATTATACAAAATATAGGACTTCATGAAGTTTTTAAAAAATAATTTAAGATTTGTTTATGCTATAATATATTCTATAAAAGTTAAAGTTTGATTTTTTTTTTTCTCTTTTATTAAACCAGAAAGGCTGACGTCTATAGTCAATGCTTGTATTGTATGTATGAAATACACTTGTAAACTATTGAATTTTTGTGAAATAAAAAATATACTATAAATAAAAAAAAAAAAAATAATGACTGCAGCTTTTTTCACTTTTTTTTATTTTGATTTGACACACAATAATGCCACATGATACGCATTAACCAAAAGTTTGAAAGGGAAACATTCTATCTTTTGGCGAGGCTAGTTCCGGATTTGGAGCAATCGTAAATATGTGTCATTCGAAATTTTCTGGTGTCTTATGGAACAAAAATCAGATCTGGGCTTCCGCAGACACTTACAAGTCTTGATTCAAGTCGAGTAATAAACGATCCAGCCAATTCGGTGAATTCTTTGTTGAAAATTCGAAATAAACTCAATTTAGATGTTTCGGTTTCGCTCGCGAGAACATGGATCGTAATTGGAAAACCGTTAGTAACATTATGGTAAATTATTCTTTTTTTTTTCAATTTGAAATATCTTAATGTAAAAAATATGTTTTTTTCCAGATTATTTTTAGTGACGAAAAGAAGTTTAGTCTTGTTGGACCAGACGGCTTAAATGGATATTGGCTCGATTTACGGAAGTTACCAAGGTTTTTCTCGAAGAGGAACTTCTGCGATGAAGCTGTATGGTATGGGCGGCTGTGCTGGGTAAAGTTTCACTTACCTTTAATTCCACAAAAATGAATAGTGGAGCCTACATCCAGTTGATCCAAGAGAACTTGGTATTATATATAAAGCGATATCGTGGATTTCTTCATTTCGTGTTATGTTATTTTCAGCAAAATAATGCACCGACTCAGGTTAGTGGTCAAAATTTGGAATAGTTTCAGGAACAAAACATAAGATTAATGGATTGGCCGGCACGTTTTGCGGATTGTAATCCAATACAAAATCTGTGGGAAATAATTACAAGCATTGTTTATGTCCATAATCGGCAATTCGCGAAAGCTGGTAAGCTTCGAGAATAGTTCATAGTTCATATCTTATTTTCACTTTAAGTATTTACATGGCTTAAAACATTAAGTTCTTTAAGAAAAAAAAAAAAGATTATTATTACTATACAAAACGAAAACCAATATTGCATCAGCAAAAATAACGATTTTTTTTCAAATTTTTCCTACAACTTATTTCTGTATGGTTAAGAGTGGCTCGATTTTATTTGAATAAGCACTACCCCAGAAAATTATGCCGTATTGCATTTTTTAATGGAATAGACCATAATTGATAATCGTAAGAATCTCAGTTGAAAAAACTCAAGTAGTAGGAATGTCTGAGGAATGAACGGTGGTATTTTTTGAGAGCAACTGTGTGGCTAGAGAAGTATGTTACAAGATATTTGAACTCATCCAATTTCTCATTACTACACCATAGATGGCTATTAAAGGTGCTAGTGGAATCAGAAAATTCACAGGAGTAATTGAGCAGTTTAAACTGAAGGCACTCAGGTGCATGGCAGAAAATGTCCACTTCAAAGCCGTTACATGATTGCAGAGTTAAAAAAACATAGAAAATGGTTTGCAGGGCATAATTTGATCATTAGTTCTCAAACAAAGATTAAGAAGGTCTAAGTCCCAGTTTAAATCAGATACCAGGTTAGGTTGACTATCAGATCCATAAGCATAGCCGATATCATCTACGAAAGCAATATTAATTTCCTTTCAACTTAATTTGAAACAACGACTTAACATAGTTGAGAAATAGCATTGGACCCAAAATAAAGCCTTGAGGTACTCCTAGATTTACAGTGCCAAAAGCACTACTGATTCTATTAAACTTCACACTTTGTGTTCTGTTACTCAGGTAAGACCTGAATTATTCTAAGATAGAACCTCGTAAAGCAGCCTTTTCAAAATTGCTAAGATGTGCATGATTTACTTTATCAAAAGTTTTGGTTATGTCTACAAATAACCCAGCTGTAAACATTTGCTTATCTAAGTTCGAAAAAATCTAGGTACAGAATTTTAGGCGGGCATTTTCTGTGGATTTACTTTTTCTAAATTCGAATTGAGCCGAATTAAAACATTAAACAGAATCTAAATAACAGACAATTCTGCTTTAAATTGCTTTTTCACAAACTTTTCTTAGTGAAGGAAGAAGAGAAATAGGTATGTAGTTGCATATGTTATCGACGGGACCTTTTTTTACGAAGAGGTATGACATCGGAACATTTCAAGAATGTTGAATGTTGTTTGAGAATATTCCATTGAAATTACTTTGATTAAAAATACAATATGACCCAGAATATATTTCAGGGGTGATTTATCGTGAGGTTTGATTTTCAATAGGCCTTTTTTGACAGATCATGCGTGACTCCTACCAAACTGCTTTGTCATTTTTGTTTATATAGTTTGGCGAGTCATCATGGAAAGACTACGAAAATCAGCGTGCTGTGAGAAATGTTTTTCGTGCGATTCGAGGAACTTACGGTGCGCATAATCAACCTACTGAAATCACTTTTACCAATACCATTCGCAAATTTGAGTCCCAGTTTACATTACATTTAGTCGACGCAAATACCGTGACGAATCGATTCGTCGTCGTTCTCACCACCTTGGCTTGGCATATTCGACAACTTGGCGTATTTTACGTGAGGATCTCGGCCTTAAAGCTCTGGAAAAACTCAATGAAAATATGGTGTTTTATCGTGAAATTTTGTTCAGTGGTGAAGCCCATTTTTGGCTCAATGGATACGTTAATAAACAAAATTGCCATATTACCATTACTTCCATTAAAAACAACGGTTTGGTGTGGTTTATGGGCTAGTGGAATTATTGATCCATACTTCTTCAAAAATGAGGAAAATCAGAATGTTACCGTCAATGTTAACCGTTATCACGCCATGTTAACGGACTATGTGCTGAAATTCAAGAACATTGTTGAGAAATCATTTTGGTGAGAACTTAATTTCACGTTTTGCTACGGTAAATTGGCAGCCTAGATCGTGCGATATCACACCTTTGGACTATTTTCTCTGTGGATATTTAGGGTCCCAGGTCTTCAGGAATAAGCCACATTACTCATGTTATCCGCAAAATATCATTCGAATAAAATTGGACCTTCCGAATGGATCACCTCAGACATAGTCGTGATCAATATTTACATGATATCATTTTTAAGAAGTAAATGTCATAATTTGTTCTTTTAACTAATGATAAAAATATTAAATTTACTTTCAAATTTATGTATTTTATTCTACATTATATATCAAACTTTACGATGAATCAATATTTTTGAGCAAAATATTTGAAATGCTATCAACTTCATGGGAGGATGAGTTTTTTAAAGTGTTAATTGATTTTGAAAGCTTTAATGCAGTTATTGGCTAAAAGAAAGGGTGCCTGTTTGGAAAACTTCCTGTCGAGCACAGCTGCATGTTGAATTCGTCGAAATTGAAACGTTTAGTTGCAGATTGTTGGCAATTGTTTGTTCATCTTTAACAACAGAACCATTCAAACGGAAGGATACGTGGTTTTTAGGGTAGGGGGATATATTTAAAATATTGTAAAATACCTTCCATTCCTTTCTTAAGGTACCCTGTTAGATTCATCACGGTATGCCTTTATTTTTTATTTTAAGGAAGATGCCACTTTCATAAATTTGTTTTATTAGATATCGCTTGAGAGAATGCCTCTTACATTGAACTCGTAGTTTATTCTTTTCATTAACTTTCTAAATAAGGCTTCTTGTGATCCAGGGCTTAAGCATTTTATTTGACTTATTTTTTTTAACGAGTAACTCCAGTCATTTACGTGCTTTTTGAGGGTAGCCAAAAATAAAAGAAGATTCTATATTAAAAAACTAGTTGGAGTATACGCTATGGAATTTTTAATGTTATTGAAAAAAAGGGGTAATAAAATGCAATATTGATTTCTGTAAAAACAATTAACAAAATTGAGAAAACTTGCTTTTATATTTCTGCAAGCTAGGCAAACCTAGTTTTTTATTGCTGAAAGTTCAAAAAGAATAATAAAAAAATAGAACCCTGTATCCGGTTAGAGTTTCCTGTTAAAGGCCTTTTAAAGGATGCGTTTACACTTTTTTCAAGGCACAGCCGCTAATCTCACTAAATGCTAGTTTTGAGTCAATGTTGTTGATGACCATGTCAGATAAAAATCCAGGAAATGATTACCTCCCACTTTGCATTTTCTACTACTCCACAAAGTATTCTGAGCATTAGCATCACAGCATATGATAAGTCCCATCTCAAGCCCATCCTGTCACAATATTCAATGAGTCTGGCTACAACCTTCGTGGTGGCGAAAGTATCAAATCACAGAAAAATAAGGTGACGCAATGGAGGTTTGTTGTCATGCGCCGTTTGTTTCAAAGCTTATGTCCGAAGGAAATAAATTTTGGTTCCAAATTTGCGCAAGTCTAGATAGTGAGAGTGGATTCGTAACAAAAAGAAAATTCTCGGTCGTTCTGATCGCTTGTCATATAATGTTAAATTCCTTACATACACGAAATGACTGAGCGTTGTTTGCTTACACTTCTTAGTTACCCTAGCATGTGTCCTTAATGAATTTCAGCCGTAGACCTTAAAATCTATATTTAGAATAGGCTTTCACATTGGCAAATTGTGTTTATAAATAAGACTTCAAGATGAACTCAGTTAAACCCATATTAAGGGCTCTTGTAAGGGTATCGAAAATATATAAAATCTTGCACATATGGTAGATATATCTAGAATTAATAATAAATCGTTAACATTTGTGGATAGTCTCAAATATTTTCTTATATTTTCTGGCCGCCTTATCGTAGTTGAAGGGCTTTAAATGCAAATATCCTTGGTTTCCAAAAAGTGTCCAGATGTCGAAGAAATCGAACTAAATACCAAATTCCTAAGCTTATACCAAACATAGATGTGATCTCAATGTCAAATTTGATGGCTCCTGCGGCTCTTTCACTTGCCAGTACGGTTTCCATTTAAATTTTGCCTGGCATTTCGTTTGTGAACAGGTTGCATAAAGAACTTTTAAAAATAGCTAACCTGTTTTGGTTTGATTGAGTAGTCAAGTAGTCGTTTCCGTATCTAACACAGGCTGTGTTCTAAGCTGTGGAGTATAGATAGACGTAAAAGAAGCAGCAGACGGAAAAAGGTGTAGTAGAGCGCATGGTGGGCGCAATTTAATATACAACAACTGAAGTTAAAGTGGCCTTGGTTTCTTCCACCTCAAATAGAGCCAAGAGCAGAAGGCTTAAGCACTCCTATTGTTAGTAACCCGCCCCTTCGCATGATGCCTGAATGGAAATGGTAATGAAATTAACAAACACTAAATCAAAACAGTGGTGGTTTTGCCACACAAGACACAGGGAAATCTTCGGACTGGCCAAAACTCTCAAAAGAGGCAAACCATCCAGATTGGAAAGACTTAGAAGATCTGATAGAGTCGAAAGTATATGTAGGTAAGCTATTGGTCTGATGCTAGAAACTTGCTGTCTTAGATACTATATAAATACCAACACAGAAAATCTTGCCGACAATGAGAATCCTTTAAGCCTATCTATTTCCCCCATTTGGAGGAACAGCAATTTGCTACGGTTATTCTTCGTCGTATCTCAACAAAACTGTCATTAATTTGCGGCTATGATCAGGTGAATTGTTTTGTTCTTGTTTTGACCAAGCTTTAGCTCTACGAGTATATGTTTCAGCACCATGGAGAGGAATTCACAAAAAAAAAAAAAAAAAAAAACGAATCTTGTTGATAATGTTTGAAAATTCGAAGAAGTTGCAAAAATTTCAAATTGCGCACAACCCAGTGCGCCATTAACGACGTGCGTCACTTTTAGAATTATGAGTATAGTCTTGTCTTTAGTTTGTCTTGCTATGTTGCTTAACTTACTGTTCAAATGGACCATCTTGTTGTGACAGTTGTACAGTATAATAAACCCACCACCGATAGTTTTCGTAATAATATAATCGTTTTTGAAATCCATAACTTTTGATCGAAAATGGTTTGAATTTACCACTTATAACTTCTACTTCCAGGTGCAATAATCTGTTTTCGAATATGTAAGAGTAGTCCTATCAAGGGAAAAAAAAAGAGATATCAATACATTTTGGTTTTGAATGTTTGCAAATTGTAATGAGTAAGTACAATATTAGCAAGTTGTACGATTAAACAAAGCATCACCGGTATAAGGGTGTTTCATTTTCATTATTTTCCAAAGTTTTGATTTTTATATGACTTTTCTTACGCCCCGAGTCTAAGTAGTATAAAAGTTATATATGCCGAATTTCAAGAAGATAGATTGATATTTAGGGGTTGCACAATATGGTAACTTTTTCTCAACTTGGTAAAATTTCGCATATTGACGTCCTTTTGTAATATGTACTACGTTTCTCATGTGTTTTTTCATCTTTTGCAGGTAGTTGAATTTAAAAATAATATATGTATAATGCTAATATACAGAAGCTATATAAAGAATACCAAAATTTGAGGAAAGAAAAATCAAGAAACACAGATAAAGCAGATGCGAAACGTCAAAATTGGAACAGCAATCTTATCGAACTTTTGACATTTACCGGCAAAATGTTATGGAAATAGCAAGCGCTTAGCAAGAAAATAAAAATTTTCTGAAATTGCAAAGAGAATATCGTATGAGTTCGTCAACTTGTTCGTGGACTTGACAAATTTTATGCATCGAAAATAAAAAGCAAATGTGTAAAGTAAGATAAAAGTAAGTTATATAAGAATAAACACTACAAATCTATCGAGGAAATTAATAAGACTGTTATGCTGGAAGAAGGAGACTCATCGTCATCAGCAGTTAGTGATGAAGAGACTGAGTTTTTGCCTCCAGCTACGAAAAAATTACGTTCTAATCCCAAATTAAAATCGCTTGATCAAGCACTCACGTCTCCTTGGGATAGGGAACAGCTTTCAAATTGACAAGCAAATACTTCATTTATAGCAGCTGTAAAAGGCCTAGGCCACGATGTTTCAAACATTTCTATGTCTGCAGCTACAGTTTACCGAGTTCAAAGAAAATCGAAGAGTCGTTCTTTGAAAATTCTAATACATTTGTCTTGCATTGGGTAAACTATGCCTCCATGGAAGTGTAAAAACTTTGGAAGAAGCATATGGTGAGCATATGGCTGAAGTAGTTATTTAAGAAGTTGACCGATTCGGGCTACGTGACAAAATAATTGGAATGTCTCTTGGTACTTTCTAATACAGAGCTAATCCAATGGGCATGCCAAAGAATTGAAAGTGAATTCGAACGAATTTTGTTGTGGTTGGCTTGCCCTCATGAACTTATTGTAAAAGGAGTGTTTGAGGAGTGTTGTATAGCATACCATCAAGTGGTCCTGACATCCAAATTTTTCGGATGTTTCAAAGTCTCTGGGATTCATTTAATAAAAAATCGTATACCACAATACTTGATGAAGAAAATTCACTTGAAGAACTTCAAAAAGAACAACGGGTAAAAATTGTAAACTATATTTAGAATGTTCCAAAAGAAAGACTACAAAGAGTTATTGCAACTTTCACTTTTGTACCTGGGGAGTTTGTCTCAAAACTACTTCAGTTTCAGAGCTCCAAAGGTGCTACATCAAGCACGGTAGATGGCAAAGGCAATATATGCACTTAAATTTTAAAGGAATAAAACAGGTTGCACATTTTGTCAGCCTCATTTATATTTGCCTTTGAAACGAGGCAATTGTAAGTCGATGGGATCCAAAGAACGATTTGGATATGCTTCATCTTCTGACTATTTACCCAGATAAAAATCTCAAAAAAGTGCTCTCACAGTCGCCAAGAGACATCTTTAGTATCTTATGGAAACAAACGTTTGGTTGGCTTTTTTGAACGAACTTGTTCCACAGGCTGAAAAAAAAATATGATGAAAAATTTAGAAACAAAACCTGCTAAAAAAAGGAAATGAAAAGATTAGGGGATTAGGAAAGAACCTAATTATTGAAGGAAAAAATCTAAGATATTTTGTAACGAACGAAACAAAGATGTTTTTCGAATTATTTGGGATCCACGTATCAGAACACTTTAGGGATTTTCTAAGAAACAAAGTTAACGGTCTTAAGGTTGTCAACGATACAGCAGAAAGAAGAATAGCTCATATAAAAAAGTTCTACGAATCCTTCAAAGACGAACAACAAAAACAATTCTTGTTGAGGGTAGACGAGCATCACAGAAAAGTCATGAACAAGCGAACAAAAGAAGGCATTGCATCGATTAAAATGGATTAACATAATAAATACTTTCCTTTCCATAGTTCTTTATTTTTCTAGTGTCTAGTAATAATTTACATGACTTAGACTCAGGGCGGAAGCAAAGTCTGCAAAAATTTCACATTTTATTTTTTGCCTTATAAAATGAAACACCCTAACGGGTATACTTGTGAGGGTGTTATGGTTGAATCGATGATCTTCTGCTAGAATTACACTTTACTAAATAAGAGATATAAGTACACACTTTCTTATTCGAATATTACTCTCATATTCACATCACAAAATTACCTATGTCAATAAATTCGACAATCAACCAATTTCGTTAAAGCTCTTCCTTTGCCAATGCTTCTTTAGTCTAAGGAATCAAATCGCTCAACCACAATTTCCACTACCTTACGCAGTTCAATTTGATGTCAATGGCCGTTTTGCCCTACTTTGATTTCCCATAGAAGCATCACTATGCCGTTATCCTATTCTATGTCCCATACTTGTTATAGCGTGAAATGGTGCAAAACAACGATGCTCCATAAATTGACTAATCTCCACCATTACTTAAGCCAGAGAAGGCTTAAATTGTCTCCTTTCGCACACTAAAAACAGCTCATTGGGCTTTTTATGTCGGCCTCTCTCTCTTTACTGCCAACTTCCTAGGAAGTACTATATTACTTACTATGAAATAGAAATCGCATCCCATTTTCAACCTCCAGGCAATTCACCCAAAATATACGTACTCAACCCACAGTGTGCCTCGTCCTGCTTGGGACAATGTCAAGGAGTTCATTCCACCCGTAGGGTTCATTGAGTACACCAAAAAGCTGACGACACGTATATTTCTTTTGCCGCCTTATATTCTGTTTCCCGCTGATATATGTATGTTATATATGGTATATATATAATCGTATATTTTTTCTAATATAACCATCAAACCCGTAGAAGTTCGAGGGGAGAGATAAATACTCAACGCGCGTATTTAGGAGCCATATAACAAACAAACAATCAACGGGGTGTTCCTGTGTATTCCAGAAGGATCCCGGGGAACGGAATGCTTAATGAACACAATGTTGTACTCGTAATGAACATACCGCGCTCTCTCATCATTATTGCTTTTGGGGATCTAAAAGCAGGGATTAGGGATTACTGTGCCATTGGGTTGTGTTTTATTCCAGAGGTACCATTCACACTTCCGCCTCCGTTTGCAAGATTCAGACGGACAACTGTACCACAAAACGAACTCTTGGCGAGTGCTTTATGGGATATTTAAATTTCAACGCAAAAAGTTGCACAAGTCAGAGGTTTTAGAGAAGTCCTTGCGGAATGTTTTATTAATACCTTTACTATGGCTTACTTCTTGTTGAGAGAATAAAGTAAAAGCTGAATAGAAGATTTCATTTTCATCATCATTTAAGAAGATATTTGGATACTTGATGACTGGAAGCATTTCGATGAGTTTCCAGATACTATAACCTTTAGCAGAAACTGGAGTACTTTTCGAGAGCATATTATTGTTCAATAGTACTGGAGCGGAACTACTATTCCGCGAATATTGCAATTAAGTTAACCTTTTGTGGTAACTGGGAGGGTTATATCTCCAATATCTGCTTTTTGAAAAGATTTTCTTATTTAAGATATTCAGTAACGAATAAAATAATAACGAAAGGGTAGTTGAATCTAAAGATCAAGGAAATTTACCGATTCGAATACATTTTGGAGGATTTCTTTCTTGTGGAATTTAGGTCATTTCTTAAGGGTTGGGATGAATAAGTAGCCGTCGGTGTTATAACAAATTATTGAATAAACAGTTTCGAGGTATGGAACAATTTAAGTAGTGGGGAAAAGAGTAAAAGTCGGCATGAGTTTATTTATAAAGGGTCATTGGTTTTGAACTTAAGAACTTAAGAACGCCGTGAGAACTACACAACTAAAAATATGTTTATGTCAGATGGTTATTAAATTGTATAACGAAATTGTTTTTTCAATAACTCTGCACTATATTTTACTTGGTATTTATGGTCGAAATAATCCACCGACGTGAAAAACAGTTCGTAACAAAGGGACTCAATTATTGGGTCTATAATTAGCACTTAATTCGTGCGGTTTGCTAAGAGATGGCGTAACTTGTATTATTCCATTGTTATTATTCAATTGGAACATGCGTTGGAAAATTACTGTCATTGTACATCATTTCAGTATATGTCATTCATTTGAAGCGTAAACAACAATAATTTTTTTTCACTCAAATATGTCGAACTTTGTGCCTGAAAAAGTGTTTTTTGCGGGGAGTTCTTCTTCATTACTTTAATATGAAGAAAACTGCTGCCGAAAGTCATCGTATTTTGATGGAAGTGAGCGAACGTGTCAAAAGTGGTGATTTTGGCTTGGAAGACGATGAAAGTTGAAAGATGAAAAACTGGAAGCATTACTCTATGAAGATTGTTGCCAAACACAGGAAGAGCTCGCAGAATCTTTGGGTGTCACTCAAACAGCCATTTTAAAAGCAGCTATGTATATTCAAAAGCAAGGAAATTGGGTTCCACATGAACTCAAGCCGAGAGAAGTCGAAAGGCGGTTTTGCATGTCCGAAATGCTGCTGGAACGCCACAAAAGGAAGTCATTTTTGCATCGAATTGTTACTGGTGATGAAAAATGGATCCATTACGACAACGCCAGGCGCAAAAAATCATATGTGAAACCCGGCCAAGCAGCCAAATCAACAGCAAAGCCGAATATCCATGGCGCGAAGGTAATGCTCTGTATTTAATGGGATCAGATGGGTGTGCTGTATTACGAGCTGCTAAAACCGGGTGAAACCATCAATGGACAACGCTACCGAACACAATTAATCCGTTTGAAGAGAGCAGTAGCCGAAAAACGCCCGGAATACGCGACCAGACACGAGGCAATAATTTTCCATCATGACAACGCTCGGCCCCACGTTGCTATTCCGGTTAAGAACTATTTGGAAAACAGTGAATGAGAAGTCTTATCCCACCCGCCTTATAGCCCAGACCTTGCCCCTTCTGACTACTATTTGTTCCGGTCGATGCAGAACGCTCTCACTGAAATACGGTTCACATCAGAGCAGAATATCAAAAATTGGCTTGATTCATTCTTGGCTGCCAAGTCGGCGCAGTTCTTTTGGGATGGGATCCACAAATTGCCAAAAAGATGGGAAAAAGTCATAGCTTCAGATGGGCAATACTTTGAATAATACTATTGTACATGTTTTTCTTAAATAAACGTTCAAATTTTGAAAAAAAAAACCGCACCAATTGAAATATATATTGTACCTAAAGTGAAAGTTTTGTGGATAACGTAAAACCTGGCCATCAGTTCGTTTCGTCAATAACATTGTCATAAATGTCAATGCAACGACACATTAATCAAATTTTTATGTTTTAAAATTACCTAAGTTTAATTTTTCGTCAGTTAGAAATAGTTACACTTAAGAAATATGAACTTTTTTTTGTTTAGGTGAAGAGTTAAGAGAGTTTAAAATTAGGAAAAAATACAAACGGTTTACGGTGTACTTCGATGCATAAGCTTAAGTTCTTCATCTTCGGAAAAATGAAAACCTTGTACATATACCGTATCCGGCGTCCAGTATGAGTAGTTATAGAGAACAGTTTATTGACCTTCGAGTACACTTGTATCTCTGATCAATTGCATTTTGCATTTTCTCTGAACTAACCAAAAGCTTATGTTCTCTTCACGCTTTAGTTACACTTAGCGATAGAATACTGATGGTGACAATTTTGATTTAGAGTTACTAGGTTTACCATAACTCCATAACTACAAGTTTCCTTTTAAATGTGTTTGTGAAGACCCGAAAGTGAATGTTGAAGATTTAAAAAAAAAAATAAATTATCAGCAAGTTAGACTTAAAAAAAAAAAAAATTGTCAACATAAGTTTATATGGGGTATTCAATCAAATATACGGCAAAAAGAATTTCATTGTTAAATATTGCACGTAATTTTAAAATTCTTTTGTTCTAAAAAGCCTTTTGAGGACGACCAAAAATACTTTACGAAGAAAGCTCCTATAGAACAAAAAGACGTAGAAAAAAATAAATGTAAAGTAAATTGTTCAACATCGGACATAAGCATATGTGAAGTATTATACCACAATTTAAAAAAAACATCAAATCATAAAAAAACAGAAGTTGTACAGCTAAAGAAGAAATTGATAGAATCCGTAATAGCAACTAAGAGAATTTTATTTAGTAGCTCTGATTACAAGAAAGCTACAATTATTTGTTATTTTATATTCAAGAGATATAATGACATAAAATACAGAGTTTAAACATTTGTTATTTAACGGAAAACTGCAATCAAAAACTCTTATTTGAATCTTGAAATCTAATATTGCAAATCATCCCTCTTCACTTAATTGAGTAATGAGTGCGTTTTCTGAGTATGAACATCTTTCGTTAAATACTAAGGGTTGGAAAATCCCATGGTAATCTTAGTATCATTCTTAGAATTATATTCTGACACCTTTGCAAGTTTAGCTGATGTGTTTTAGCACAATTAAACCATGTACATCTAGAAATGGATGGTAAAAACGGCAAAACATATGTTCACTCGATTTATAGGCCGCCTAAGTTAAACATCACACAATTGATTGAAGAACTGGACAACCGTATCAAAAATAAAAGGGGATTAATCGTTTTGGGTGATGCGAATATAAACTTAAAAAAATTAAATGACCCCCTAGTCATCAAAGGGCTTAATGAATGTTATAAACCAACCAACTTAGGTTAATATAACAGCCAATACTTCGACAATTTTTTTTTTTTCGTTGGAAGGTGAGAAATCTTCATATACACTATAGGCCAAGAGCCTATAGTAGTGTGAGATTCTTACTCACTAAAAAACACCTCCCTCATGCAAACCAAGACTGAGTTCACACTCAACAAGCAGTTCTTCTATCGAATTTTATTTTGTTTTTATAAGATATCCTGCAGGCAATTTTCCATTGAAAATTCCTGTGTCCTTTAGAAAAATTACGCGCTGCTAATCACAGCGCTAGATCGAGAGGTTTAGTCCTTTTCAGACGGCGCAATAAATTTGTCTCATCGAGGATCTGTTGAACAGAAATATTCGTATGACCTTGTAATCGATTATTATGTTTTCGCGCAAATATTTTAATTACGTTCTAAACGTTTTCGACTCCTAAGTCTCTGTGTATATCATCGTTTCTAATGTACCACGGCGCATTAACAATACCTCGAAGAACTTTGTTTTGGAATGTTACTATTTTTAGTACAACCCCAAAGTTGTACACCATATGTCCAGATCGGTTTTAGCACTTGCTTGTATAACAGCAGTTTGTTCTCTAAGCTAAGCTTGGAATATTTTCCAATAAGCCAGTAAATATCTCTATATTTGATTACAAGCTCTTCACGTTTTTTCTTGACGTGTGCTTTCCATTTTAGTTTAGCGTCGAGTGTCATACCGAGATATTTGGCCTCGTTCGCGTAAGGAATTCGTACTGCGTTGATAAACACCGGTGGATTCTCAATTTTTTTGAGAGTGAAGTTCACGTGGACAGACTTGTTTTCATTAAGCGCGATTCGCCAAGTCTTTGTCCAATTGTTTATCCGTGTAAGGGCACATTGCAACTTGGCAGTTGCTTCTTCGACTGTTTTAGCCTTGCCAAAATGGCAGTGTCACCAGCAAATGTGGCTAGGACAGTGTCGTCCGTTTGCGGTATATCGCGGGTAAAAAGCAAATATAGGAGAGAGCCGCCAAGTACACTTCCACCATTATTGTCTTAAAAGTGGAATATTCGTTTCCGTGTCTCACACGGAAGAGTCGGCCTTCCGGGTATGAACCTAAAATACAAGACAATTGCTGGGGTAGGACTTGTCGGAGTTTATATTTTAGGCCTTCATGCCATAACTTTACAAAGGCTTGCGAAACGTCAATGAATTCGCTTGAACAGACTAACTTACACTCGATTGCTCGTTCAATTACATCGGTTATTCAATGCACTTGGTCAACTGTAGAGTGTTGGCTTCTAAAGCCAAATTGATGATCAGGCAAGAGGAAATTTGTGTCGGCAATTGGCTTAAGACGATTAAGAAGGATTCGCTCGAAGACCTTCAATGTAATCGGGAGAAGCGATATTGGTCTATATGACTTGACTTCAGTCCGCGGTTTACCGGGCTTCGGAACCATAATAACTTCGGCTACTTTCCACTGGTGCGGTACGTGCGCTAATCTAATGCTGGCATTTATAAGATAGAGCAGCTTTAACAAACCTTTTTTCGTCAACGCTTTAAGTATCTTTCCCGTTATTAAGTAATATCCTGGGGCTTTATTGGGCTTAAGCGTGTCTAAAACTTGCCTAAGTTCCCTAAGTGTAGCCTTTTCTACTGGAAAGTTTGTCGTCACGTCTAGCGTATTCTAGACCCCATCGAATGGTTTAAACGTTTCTGCAAGATAGTCGGCGAAAACATTACCTTTTTCCTTATCTTCTTTCGCCCAGTCATCCTGGTTTCTTATTGGCGCCACGTGTATTTTTGGGGCTTTCAAACACTTTTAACGGCTCTCCATATGGAGTAGTTGGTATCCTTTGTCGCTGTGAGTCTTTCAAGGTAGTTATTAATACCTTGATTATTGAAGTCCTTAATCGATTATTTCAACAAGTTGCAGAGCCTATTGAAGGACGTTTTATCTTTTGGTGCCCGGTTTCATTCCACTTTTTCCGCTTTCTTCGTTTTTTCCTTATCATTTCTCTGATTTCCGGTGGATATCTTATGCCGACTTTGGGAACTTTGTTCGATTCACGGGGAGTGTTCTTCCAGGCCGCTTACTGTATGACTTCAACAAAACGTTCAACTTCTTTTTCAAGTTGATACGGCGTTCTTAGTGCTACGTTCAACTCAGTATTGTCTACAACGTCTATTCGGAAATCTTCCCAGTGAGTTTTGCTGTTAGTTAATCTGGGTGGTCTTTGTTTCTTAAGGATTCGCACAGTGAGAGGATAACTGGAGAATGATCGGAGGAAAGATCGAAGCCCTCCTTAACTTTGACGTAACTAGCGTTTACTCCTTTTCCGATAAAGAAGTCTATTAGATCGGGTGTTTTGGCGACATCCGAGGGCCAATATGTCGGCTTGCCTGTTGAGTAAAAATAGCAACCACATTCCATACAAGCCTTGTAAAGAGTTTTTCCTTTTTGAGAGATACATCTTGAGCCCCAAAGGTGTGCTTCGCGTTAAAGTCGCCACCAATAATGAAGATTGGTCCAGGAGAGTCGAATAGGTCAATAAATTCTTGTTTTTCTATTTTGCAGCGCGATTGGCAATAGATTGAGGATATGTTAAAAAAGTAATTTTTATTTTTAACGCGCCCCACGGTCATTTGAAATTTGTTAAGTTCAATTAATGCTTCCAGAGTATGTTCAATGCAGTCTTTTATGAATAAGGATGACCCGCCTCTTGCGTTTCCCGATGGATGATGAGCGTGGTAGTCGCCACGTCCCAGGTGAGTTTTAGAAATTAAACATATGTCAATTACTTTTTCCTGCATGAAAATATTTAGTTCATCAAGCCTTTTCTGTAGCCCGTTGGCATTTCACAGAAGTATATTAAGCTTCTTTGCCATAATTAATCGCAGAAATTGGCTTCGAACTTAAGAAGCTGTTCGACTATTATCTTATTTATTTTAGTCTGTTCTTCTAGTCTCTCGAGAATTACTGATAACACATTTGAGGCAGGATCCGGTGATGTACAGTTAGTCATATTAACTCGGGCCGCTATTTGCGCGTAAGTTTTTCCACTTTCCACTTGAGCATTGTTATTTTTGACGTTGTTGTTATTGGTGATGTTAGCGTTTGTCACCATTACCTTCTTTAAAGGCTTTGGAGTAGGACCGCTGTTGTTATTTCTCATTCAAGCTGTCCCTGCGTTTTTCAAAGGCTTCATTTTTGATTGATCTCGTAGCTTTTGCAATTCCTTCACTACTTCGCAGCCTCGATAATTAGCTGGATGTTTTCCCTTGCAGTTAACGCATATCGCTGGGGACTCTTTCGCGGCATTGCACTCTCGAGTCAGATGTTTGCCAGCGCATTTTACACAGGGAGGTTCCTTCTGGCAGTAGGCCTGAGTTGGCCTGAGAATGGCAACGTGTACATTGGGGAATCAGCCTTGAGTTTTTCCGCAGAGGTTCAATTTTGACAAAAAGTCCCAAAATTGAATTTATGCCATAAATTCTTTCTAGGCTTTCGGTTTTGCGAACGTTAGCCTAAAGAGGGGAGGACCGCGTCTTGGGGTTGTCCTCTCGCTTCCAACATTGCGCTGGTTTTGCGCAAGTATATTAACTGCGTCGATTATCTTAAAATCTTTATTTTTAAGGTCATTTACGATATTTTCTTTAAGGCAAGAGGGATGCAATACTCCAGCTACAACGCGTATCGGTCTTTCCGTTTTATTTTCGTACGTATGCCATTGAATCTTCTCGGCATTTAATTTTTGCGAAAGCGAACGGTAGTTTTCTGGATTAAGGACATTAATAGTCCATGTATCATTGTGCGAGATCTTACTTTATAATCGGTTGGGCACAGTGATTTCAGGATTATGTGCAACTTGTTGTAGTCCGAGATTCCAAAAACGTTTATTGGCGGCGGCAGTCTTTGTTTGGGTTGTTTTGTTGCCTTATCGACCTCAGCAGTGTTAAAGCTGGCTTGCTTCTTTGTTTGTTCGATATCAGGCGGGGAAGTAGCTTTGCACTTCTTACCTGGCTCCTTTTTTAAGTATCCAGTCCGTTTCGCTGACTAGCTCTTCTTCGTCCGTGTGAAAACTTGAGTTTTCGGGGCGGTCAAGTAGCGAAACAGACTCAGACTCAGATTTAGATTAAGGCTTAATGGCATCTAGTTGCTTTTTTAGTTCGGCACAGAGCAATTCCATATTTTGGAGTCTGGCGCGGAGGTCAGAATTTTCGCGTTCGAGATTTTGTAGCTTATTTGGTGTAATGCTATTGCCCTGAGCTACCGACTGTGTTTGGTCTTTGCTTTCGCATGATTTTCCTAGCGATCCGCGTGCTGGAGATCTCGTGACCCTTGAGCATTTTCTATCATATTTTTGTTAGCATTATGAAACAAGATATTGTATCGGCCGTTATTGAAGCCGATATATCAGATCACTACGCAACATTGTATGCTACAAAAGACTATTCTGAGCGACAAATTATAGAAGAAATCCCTGTAAAAATCAACCAATTTAGAGCTAATCAACTAATTAGGGAAACAAACTGGCAAAGATTACTGTAAGTGAAGAAAATGACGTTGAGCGACTATACAACATATTTGTAAACAAAATGAACGATATATACACGCAAACAACAAAAATAGCAAATACGAAAAATCGCAAACAAAAAACATGGATGACTCCTGATGTAGCTAGAATATGCAAAAGAAGAGGCGAGCTCTATAGGAAATGGAAAAACAACCTACTAAACCTAGGATATGAGGCTGAGTATAAAAAATATAGAAATGTTGTGTATAAAAATATTGTAATAACTAAGACTAACTTCTACAAAGAAAGATTTTCGAACGCTCAAATGTGAAAGTGTTAAACGAACTTATGGGGCGAAAAAAGAGATCGGTAGTGAGATAGTCTTGAACAATTTTCCGGTGAATACGAAACTAACGACTTTAGTAGAGAAATTTGCGGAACAATTAATTTCAAGCATCTAAGATACTGCATAGGTGCTCTCACAAAACCTCTTCCCATGAAAATATACATCTCGCACAATCAATCTATGTAGTGGAAGCCAGCGAAGCAGAACTTTACAGAATGTTGTGCTGTTTAAAAACCGACAAGGGACCAGGAGCAGATAATATTAGACCGATCGATCTCAAACCAATATTTAGAATTAAAACAATTATCAACCAAAGTATAAGTCAATCTTGTGTTCCGAAGTTATTAAAAACGTCGATAATACGTCCTACAATATATACAAGGGGGGAGTGAAAAACCAGATAGAGAGCTGTAGGCCCATCGCAATTCTACCTGTTGTAGAAAAATGCATTGGGGAAATATAAGTACGAAGACTAACAAATTTCACAGAAAAACATAGAGTTTTACAGCAAAACCAATATGCCTTCTAAAAAAAAAAAAAGAGCACTGGGAGATCTCGCAAATGTGATCAATGCAGGTCTAAACAAAAACCTCCATGTTCTAGTCTTAGTCTTAGACTTCAGCAAGGTCTTTGATACATTAAGCCATGAGAAAATCATTGAAAGCCTCAACTGAATTGGCGTAAGAGAGACATTGGCAAAGTGGGTTGAGAATTATCGATCGGGAAGAAACAGAAGGGTTAAAGTAAGAAACACACTAAGCCAAGAGAACCTGGTGTACCACAAGGTTCAAAACTTTGACCAATCCCCTTCATCTTGTATACTAACGAGCTTTCTTCGTGTGCTTAACAAAAAGTACAGTCTTTGCATACTCCCATGACCTAGAAATAATTGTTAAACACAAGTGCATTAATACAGTGATCTCGATAATGCAAGGTGAATTTATTAACGTCTCAAAATGGTGTAACCATCAAAGACTTGTGATTAATGCTGTAAAAACGAAACTGATGCACATACGTATGCCACACCAGCCCAAAATTTCCATCAGCATATATCATCAAAACGAAGACTGCCCAACGACAACGAAAAGTGATGCTATTGAAGAAGTTAAGACTATAAAGTATCTGGGAGTTGTAATTGATGATCACTTCTTATGGCATAAGCAAGTGAATAAGATACGGTCGCAACTTAAAGAAGAAGCAGGTGTACCTTTCACTTGCTGAATCCCGTTTAAGATACGGAATATTAGCGTGGGAAATGCATCTAAAACACATATCGATAAGACATTATATCTTCAGCATCGATTATTTAAAACTATGAATACTAATAATTTTGTTTTGAAGGTCCTCGATGTTAACGGTATATTTAACCTGGCAATGCTGTTACGCTATTTTGACGATCAATGCTACCAGCAAAGAATACGTCATAATCAGAATACAAAAAGACGAGCTCAGGGACTTCTAAAAATTCCTGAAACTTTTAACAACTATGGAAGAAGACATCCAAGCTACGCCATACCACAAGTGATGAATGACCTACCAGCAAATATAAAAAACATAGTGAATTTCAAAAAACGTAGAAAAGTATTAAAACTTTATTTCTTTAATCTATATTGTGTAACTTAAAATACTAAAAAAATTAATTTTGCTGAATCGTAATTATTTCTTTTTTTTTTTAATTTTTTAAAACTAAAGTCAACTGAACTAAAATCAAAATTTGAATTATTTAAATAAGTTTCACAACCGATAAATTTTTAAAAACTATTGTAAAAGATCAACCACCTGCAGATAAGCAGCATGATTTGCGGGTAAGTTAAATTAATGTAACGTTTTTAAAGGAAATAAAGAAAGAGAATATACCATAGGTGCGCCATAGAGGAGGATGACGTCAAAGATTGTTTTAAATAAAATAATCTTATTACGGGTATTGAGTTCCGAATTTTTTATTAATAAAGTGCTATAGAATTCTGGTAGTAACGTTAATTTTATCTATACGGCTAGCCATGTATGTGCTGACAGTAAGTCTTTTATCTAACACCACTCCGAGATATTTACAAGAATCTGCCCTACCTAAGGAAAGATTCTTTTCTTCGTCTTGTAAACCAGACGGCTAGAGTTTTATCTGCATAGCTAAGTGTTTCCAATATTTACTTTCAGATCTGATATATATTTGTTGAATAGTATTGGTCCAATAATTGTTCCTTGGGGGACACCGAATTTTATATTTTTGACAGTTGAGTAATTATTGCAAATGCAAGCTGAAAATGTATTTACTTCTAATGATATCTACAATTGGGATCGGAAAGTTGTAGTGGTAGAGCTTAGAAATAAGTCTATCATGCCAGACAGTATCAAAGGCTTTCTCTATATCTATTAGGATCAGGCCAGTAGATTTTTTTAACGTAAAGTTAACCTTTATGGGGTTTTTGATTCTGGCAATTTGATGGCAGGTTGAATGACAAAACCAAACTGAGAATCAGGAAGAACAACATAATTCTCCTTGTACACTCTGACTGACTCGAACTGCAACCAACTTCAGACTGCTATAATTCCCAAGCCGTTCATTACTGTGAGCTTAAATTGTGACAGTTGACAGATAATTTTATTATTTACAAGCCTTTTAAACGATATGCGTCTCAGTTGTGTTGAAAAAATTTTATCCGCGATGGAATTCAAACGTGATAGTGTAATTGCTTTATATTTGGCTGGAAAACGACAAGTAGCTATCGTTAGATCCCTCCAGCACTTCAACGTAAATAAATCATTCTTGTCTCGAGCCGTAGCTCATTACCGTGATACTAGCAGCGTTGCAAAACGCCATGGAGGTGGTCATAAAAAACAGCAACACATGGTTCGGAAAGTGAAGGCTCGAATTGAGCGAAATCCGCGTCGAAGTGGAAGAAAAATGGCTTGTGAGCTCAACACATCGTTGAAACGGATGCAACACATACTGCAAAATGAGCTTGGCTCAATCCAATGAAGTTCCAAAAAGCACACGATCTTACACCGCAACAGAAAAAAGTTAGAGTCGAATGAGCGAAGGAGTTGCTACGCTTGCAAGAAAGTGGTGAGTTGCCGAATTTGGTTTTTTTCCGATGAGTCGCCATTTGTTATCGAGCAATATGTCAACAAACAAAATGACCGAGTTTACTTGCCAGAGAGGTCCTCCGAAAATTTACACCTTCGGACGGCCACCAGAAAACAGGCAGCACTGACGGTGATGGTTTGAGCTGCCATAACCGCCGATGATCGCTCTCCGCTCGTATTTATGGACCGTGGTGCCCAAATTAATGCGATCGTATACCGTGAAACTGTCTTAGAGACAGTATTGAAGTCTTGGGCAAACAATCATTTCGGTCGGAGACCGTGGACATTTCAACACGACTCGGCACCGTCGCACAAAGCACGCGTCAACCAAGATTGGTTAAAAAAAATGTTCCACACTTCATTTCTTCGACACAATGGATTGGAAATGCTCCGGATGCAAATCCGTTGGATTTCTCTGTCTGGGGTATTTTGAAGGCGAAGGTTGGCACTAAAAAATACCAAAGTTTGGACCACTTCAAAAAAGCACTTGCGTGCAGAGTGCGATGCTTGCTTCGGCCGTCTCAAGGCCATTATTAGCTCCAAAGGTAGATATATTGAAAACTACTGATACAATTTGAAAATTAATATATTTTCCAACAATTTTTTGCTTTGGCACGATAAAATTTATTAAAAAATAAAAAAATTATAGCATTTTAAAAAGTTGCAGTGACTCGAACAGGGTGTTGATAAACTATTTTTGATGGTTTGGGCTTGTACGAAATAAGGGTAAAAGGACCACCATAGCAGAATATATGTAGATGTGCCGACGTTTCTACCTCTGTAATTTCTCATTCCCTCCTGTATTTCTCTTTTATTTACACGTAATATTCCAACTTTTGTCAACCTATAGGGTTGTTGTAATAAATGTTTAGCCAATGGTATAAAAGTGAACCAATTATCGGTGGTGACGTTGCTGTTTGATACATATATACATCGAGTAAGTTCTTTTACAAAATACTCACCCAAAGGTAAGCCGCCAGTATCAGTTTCTTTTTCGAGGTATGTTATAGCATTAACCATATACTTGGTGCCACTGTCACACATCATTTCCAATTTGTTTCCGTATTTTGCTGGTTTATTAGGTATATAAATTGTAAACTTACACCTACCTCTGAATGCTAATAGCTGTTCGTTAACGCTGATATTAGTCCCGTTTATTTGTATCAAAAAGTTTATCGCAATTTAGATGGTTGTCTTTTAGGCCCGCATATAATATCAGGTTTGTCCACTTTACAATCTATTTCAATATTTCATTTGTTACAAATTTTTCAAAGAGCAATAATGGGTCAATGATGATGTCCCTGCAAGATCTAGTAGGGCCTCTTCCAATACTCACGATATTTATAGCTGGTGTTCTGCCTGAGGTTTGACCATTAGCTGTAGACCATACATGACGATTTTTACCACAGATATTTCCTTGCGTTAAGCATAATATATGTTGTGAACTCGAATGAGAGCTGGGTAATTCATTATCCACTTCTATATCAGATGGATCGTCTTGTGTATCGCTTTCCACTTCCAAATTATCCACTTCTTCACTTTCAGAACAATCGCCAACATCGCTAAAATCATTATCAGCAAGTAACAACTTAACAATTTCCTAAACTGTTACGTGTTTCAAGGAAGTCATTATAAAAACCTACAAAAAAACACTGCATTCAACATCACCAAAACTACCATAAAAGCTAAGTATTCGTCGAAACGATGAACATGTGAGACTATAAAAATAAATAAAAACAGAAATACTCTTTTTACCTGGTGAAAAAAATACACTTTCGCAAGAGCGTATCGGTGACAGAGTTAATTTTTGAATTACGTTACTAGATATTAGAAAGAGTTGGTAAGATAACGAATGCGACGTAGTCGAATCGACGAACATAAGCCCCCTAGGGTTATATTGCTGCTGTCGATGCTGATACCTCTTGCTGTTAATGTTGCAGATACTTCTGGTGCTAATACTGTTCTGTTGTTGCAGACATTTCTGGTGCGGATGCTGCTAAAGCCGATGGTGTTATTGCAATAAATGCTACTTGAGTAGCTTCCATTACTGCAACGGGTACTCGATATTTTAATTTAATTTTGTGTTCTTTTTAATTCTATAGCACACACTTAGAGATAGAGATTGCCCATACATATATTTGTTACAATATTAAAATTTTTTGTATACCCGGCTCGAAGGACCAAATTTTCCGTGCTGGAATTTAAAGTTTTATATTTCAATGTCTTAAAGGGGTTGATTGCAAAATGTATTGCCTTAAAAAACCGCGTAGAATGAAACTGTCTTAAAAAAATTGTATCGAATCTTAAAAATAAATTAAACCGAACTGCGTTCTTCAACGTTATAAAATGATTCTTTATTTATTAAGGGAAGATCCCTTTAAGCAGAATTTTGACATAAGCCTATTATCGCATGAGAGTTATGTCATAAGACTGTTTGTTTAAATATTTGTATATGTGACAATGTTTTATGTATTAATTTCTTTGTTTTAAATTTCAATAGATAAAATTTGACTTAACAATTTTTATCAGCAACATTTAATATACACCCTGTCTATTTTTTTATAGCACGTATTCTTCTCACCCTAGAAATATAAAGTGGTTTGGATACAATCTTTTACGGGAAGTTTGTGTCAAAACCTTAGTGTTGATATAAGTCCGTACATTTTTGGTTTTGAAAATAGAAAACATTAATCTATTTCGTACATAAACCATTTAAGGTAATACAGTCTTTCTGCTGCTTAGTAAAACTTTCTCAGTCCGTAACCCCCACAACAATTGATGTAAATAGTCTTTTCCCAAATACGAGAATTTAATTGACAATAATTAAGGAAACAAAATCATTTGATACCATTCAATTAATTATCGTAGCATAATAACAGAATTTGAAATTTCTTAATTAAGTGTTCAGTTTGCCGCCTTCGCGGTAGATGAACTCAAGTAGATAGAGACGTTTAGGACACAGTGAATGCTAATGAAAGGTTAAATCAGTCTGTCTAATGCATTCTACGGAAAGATAAGTGGGAATTACTTAGAATTAATTATCCTTAAAACGCTTTGATTTGCTGTATTCGAATAGAGCTGGATACTTCATTATGAGGGATACCCACATCCATGACGTGCCATCAACTCCTAGTGAAAGAGTCTTCTACCCGGCTACTGCCTGTTTATGTGTAGTATTCCAAGTGCAAATAGTTTGTAACTGATATCTGACCTCAATTTTGGGACAAATAGATTGCCGGAAACGAAACGGATACCTCCCAGATCCAAATCGTCGTACCAATCGATTTGGCCACTTGAACGTGGTATGAGGTGATTCGGTTGTATGGGCAATCGAGTCGAAACCCGTAGATGGTTTGTAACTCAATTAATGGAAATCGTAGAGCAAGTTGTCAGATGCATTTGTGGGACAGTGGGTGAGTAAACGAATTCTGTAATTGTAGCATCACGAACGAATCGGTGAGCTCCTCCAGTGGTATTTTGTTTTCACTTAATTGAAAATTTAATTAGATTGCGGGCGGGTATCGGCAGGTCTAGTTGCAATTTGTAAACAGGAACTGGAGATGAGTTCGATTCACAGATTCGATGTACGAGTGCATTGAAAGTAAAATTTCGTTTACTCGTATATTTATATGAGTATGTCTGTAATAGACACTACATATTTACAAGAAGGAGAGAACTGAATTCAAAATCGAACTTTAGTGATGTAGAAAGTGTTTCTGTCAACGTTTGTAGATACTAGTGATTGAATTCAAGGGAGAATATCAACAAATGTGACGAAAAGAAAATTATGTTCATACTTACAAAAAGCTATTAGAAATGCGAGTGAGCTAAGTGAAAAGTAAATGAGTAAATAACACATGGGCTGTGCTCATGTCCGTGCCGTTTTATAGTAAAACACAAAATTTTTGCAAAATTCAACTTTATTTATCAATATAGTGGCCTTCGAGGGCGATACACTGATTGAAACGATTTTTCAATCTTTCGATACCAGTTTCGTAGTACGATTTCGGTTTAGCCTCAAAATAGGCCTCTGTTTCGGCGATTACTTCTTCATCGGTCTTATATCTCTTTCCGGCAAGCATTATTTTGAGGTCTGCGAACAGAAAATAGTCGCTGGGGGCCAAATCTGGAGAATACGGTGGGTGGGGAAGCAATTCGTAGCCGAATTCATTCAATTTTGCCATCGACCATTTTTCTGCGATTCCGTCCTTCAAACGCTCCAACAACGCAATGTAATAGTCGCTGTTGATATGTAGTCTGCCCCTTTTGGAGATAGTCGATGAAAATTATTCCATGTGTATCCCAAAATACGAATGCCATAAACTTGCCAGCCTACTGTTGAGTAGTCGCCTGCTCGCCACTCAGCTGACTGCCGACTTGACTCTGGTGTGAAGTGCTGGAGCCAAGTTTCACCCATTGTCACATGCCGACGCAAAAATTCGGCTTTATTGCGGTTGAACAGGTTTAAACACTCCTCTGAATCATCAACACATTGTTGGTTTTGGTCAACTGTGAGCAAACGCGGCACCTACTTTGAACAAATATTCTTCAGAGCCTCAGCTATATCGATCAACTTCACTTTACGGTCATTCGTAATCATTTTGTGGACTTTTTTGATGTTTTCATCTGAAACAGCCTCTTTTGGACGTCCACTGCGTGCATCACCTTCGGTGCTTGTATGACCACTTTTAAATTTTTCAATCCACTCGCGAATGGTTCATTCGGCTAGTGCAGAATCCGGGTAACACTTATCAAGCCATTTCTTTGCATAGGCTGCATTTTTCCCCATCAAAAAGCAATGATAAATCAACACACGAAATTGCTTTGAATCCATTTTTTTCATAATAACAAAAGTTGCTTCACTCACAGCACTATATCTCGAGAACTAATCTTCCGACAGCTGTCAAATTTATACACGTATCTTTTGAAGGTTGGTACTAACTGAAAATGGTATGGATTTAATTTAAGTGGTGCTCTTTCTTAGCCCATGTATTATATAAAAGATAAGGCAATAGTTTCGAGTCTAACTTCAAAGTGTTTTATCACTTAAAATGTAATTTTTGGGTGGACTGACCCTGAAAATATTTATGTCATAAACGCAAGAGATAACACATCAACAACATTGGAAATTTAGCTCTAGATTGCTAACAAATATACTTTTTTAAAGCAGCAGGCTTTGAATAGTTCAAGAATGGATATTCCTTTGATCAAGGGTGAACAATTCTATAATACAGAGAAAAGAAAAGAGTTACAATAGACAGTGGTATGGAGAAAGTGTACAGACAACATATTCGAGAAGTTTCTGCATAGATTATAGCTAATAATTAAACGAAAATTTTGTTTACCAGACGGAGACGCAGACAGATATATTTCTTTTGCTTTAAAATTGTATGAAGATGACAAAGTAAAAAAAAAAACATGAACTTAGTTTTCGAACTTTTAATTTAAAAATGATCTGTAAACCAATTCCTCAATAAATTCAAATTTCAATAATCCAATGGACAATCCAATAGATAATACAGTGATATTTAAAACGAACAAAAAGAACAAAAGCAGCAGATGATCCTTTAAAATTCAGCGCTAATATTGAAATTATGTAGACAAGAAATAGTATTGGTCCTATTACAGAACCTTGGGGTACCCCATAGCTGAATTTTGCTTCCGAACTCATACAACTTCAATCTCTGGGATCCATTTTAAAGGTTAGACTTAAACCAATTTAATATGCAACCACGAAATTCAGCCTTTTCCAATTTCTTTCATAGGATCTATGAATATCACCTTGGTCAAAAAGTTTCCGAATTTATTCAGAAAACTAAAAAACACAAGTTTGTTCATCTAAATGGTATATAAAAATACAAAAACTAATTACATACATATATTCCCTCGCTGTAGATGTCTTACCCCTTGTCTTTCTCCCTTAAAAGACTTTTTAGGTGGTTGTGCATAATCTGCATTTCCCGCGCCGTGTAAAAATCCATTATTTTCAACTTTAACCTCAACTGTCACCAGCTGGGTAAAGATGACCAAAAGTCGTAAGATGCTGTAATAAAATTAATATTAAAAGAAATCTAAATAAATGCAATACTAATATACTTGATACCCACATATATTTAACAGTTAATTCACAAATAAATATCTTATAAATGTCGAAATTGTCATCGAGTGCGGATCAAAAAGGTAATATGGAGCAGATTCTAGGATCGCCTGTTAGCTCGTGGGATGACATACTGATTTACATATTAGTTCGAAAAATACCTAGCTTTACTCAGCGATTGTGGGAAGAAAAAGTTGGTAGTTATAAGGAGTTACCCACATTATAACAATTCACAGAGTCCTTAGAAATTGTAGCTGAAACTTGCGGCATAAAGGGTTGTGGCCGGTCGCCAAGCAAAATGGGTGCTATCGACAAGAAAACGGTGTTGCACGTTGGGAAGAAGCAGTTTTCGTGCCAGGTGTGTGAAAGAGGTCAACAATTCCCTTCGATCTGGTCAGAAGTTTATTGATATAGATATGGTTTATAGATCTGTGAGCGATCCAAGACAGTGCACAGGTTCGTGGTCCACTGCCGGAACTGTCTAGCATACAGTCACAGGTTAGTACTAATACTACTATAGGTACACAAACTTTCCACATAAAATCAAAAATAAACCAACTTGTCTCTTGGGGTAGATCAACCAAGTTTGCTTCTTGCCACAGCTGTTGTGAAAGTGAGGTCTTCTGGGTCGGAACACGTTCGGATATTAAATACCATTTACTAATAACTAAGCTTAAACTAAATTGTCATACAATACATTTGTTTTATAATCATAGGCTTACGTTACGTTTATTCGTTTACATTTAAGTAAAAATATTACATTTGATACATTTAGTTTAGGGGTGGCCGTAGTATAGGGGTATATGCATAGACTCCTCAAGCAGAGGGTCGCGGGTTCGAATCACGTACGAGACAATTCTCTGAAAATTCTTTTCAAAGAATCTGTATGTAGTTATATGAAAATCTCGTCCGCATCAACTCAGACCTCTGGGTAAAATATCGAAACCTAATACACCTGAGCTTCAAACTACTACACCACCCGACCGCGCCCTGGAGAAAAGCCAGTAAAAGGTGGTGCGCGGGATTATAAAAAAAATTAAAAATGGTATTTATTATCCGAACAGCTTTCATTTTTTTTTTTAAATGTCCCTTGAAAATAAAATGTTGACAAATTTTAAAAGTTTTAGAATTGTTAGAAATTTTAGAAATTTTCTGTATAAGATTCCAGATATTTCGCAACAGGGTCTTCATTCAGGGCGTTATCATTTGCATTAAGGATGAGAGAAAGTAGCATAAGAAAAATTGTGAAGGATCACTCTGCAATCCATACGTTCGCCACAACCGATCGAAGAAAACGTGGATAAAGTGTTGGAAGAATTCTAGAGTATGTGGGACTTTCCAATATGTGAAGAAACCCTATATAGAAAGTACATCTGTAATAAATGCTCAGCTTATTCCCGAATAATATTCTAGAATTATGAGAAATATTTTTCGATTGTGCTTCAGGCATTCAGGGAAGAATATGGAAGGATATGGGTAGGAAAATGATGGATGAACTTTTAGTTCCTTAGCTTTATTTAAAATAGTAAATTCCGGAGAGATAATATTATCGAAAGTCAAAGCTTTACCAAATTCATCTATTCTTATGCCGCATAGCATATTGGCAGATGAAACATATCCGTTGTTGCAATGGCTTCTGAGACCGTACTCCCGTTAAGATATCGGCCCAGAAAATGAATATTTTAACCTTTGAATCATACCCATCCCAGGAGAATCATTATTACTACCCTGGGGTCTTGGGACCCCAAACAATTTTGGAGCCTACCTAAAAATCAATTCAATAAAAAATATTATTTATATTTATTAAGATCATACAAAAGTTAATGTTAAAAAAATATTAAAATTTTGAGTCTAAGCACATTTGGCACACAGAACGGCTATGTTCGCTACAAAGAGGATTTCGGCAACACCCACAACTTATTTTCGTTTTCCTGTCTTTTCCGCGTGGACAAATGGATAATCTTTTTTTCCAACAAGAGCAGTAGTTGACTCAACTAAAGGTCGTTTCTTTTTCAAAAAATGTCCAATCAGGACCTGGACATTTTCAAAGTTGGCCAAATAAACCTCTACTCCATTTGGGGTTTGATGAGGACCAAGTTTTTGAGGAAGTTTTCTCGTTTGTCTTTGATTCGACGCCATTTTTAGAAGAACCGAAGAATTAATACACACAATATTCAAAATCTAAAAAAAATATAACCAATGGGCATCGTTTAGTTCGTCTTGAAGCACTGTACCGATGACAAAGTTGGTCCATTAAATAAACATTACATTTCGTCTTGTTGTAAAGTTCCACCATTTCAGGTAATTGGCATTTAGCATCAGGATCAACTTTTGTATGCATTATGGACAGCAAAGGGACGATTTTTTATGTTTGGGTTTTGGTGGACAGTAGGAGAGTAAAACAGTTTCTTCAGAAAAAGCTAATTTTGCTGTGTTACGTTCGCGATCTTTGACTTTGAGAAATGAAGAAAGAATTTCTCTTTTATTTCGATGCAAGAGGCCCAAAATCGTAACTTTCTTTTGCTACCGGTTTATAGATAAGCCAATTATCACACGTCAAATTTCTGTTTGTTTTGTGAATTTTCTCTGTCAATTTTATGGTGTAATAATGTTCAGACGAAACATTTTTGGGTGCCGAATCTTAACCCAAATATACGGAAGCATCTAGCATGTATGCCATTTTGGAATCACATTATATGAAAATTTTTATACCATAGTTGTCTGGTTTACTGGAAATGTACATTTTAAAAAGGCATCTGCCTCTGATCAACAACATTTCGTCCAAAGTAGAGCAATTTGAAGAACAAAAAACTTCACTTGAAAGACTGACAATATGATTGAAAATCTCTTTCATTGTGACAGGTCTGTAATTTTGTTGGCGTTCCAACCTTGTAGAGAGGTCATCGAAACGAAATCAGTTTAGGAACTCATAACAAGCTTGTGTGATAGGGGCCCAAAAAAGCCCATACTGGAACCCTTGTCAAACATTTCTTTGATTGTCAGATGATTCATTTTGAGAACGCCAGCCAAATAGTACAAACCAAACAAAGCCTTAATCTCTTTTACATCAATGTCCTTTGCAAGAAAAGGATGTGTACTGTTTGTACTTGAGTTACCAAATTAGTCGATGTCCACGCCCTCAAAAGCTTTGTCGTTTTTATAAATTTTCCTCTGTCTACCAATTTCAATGTTGGTATTAGAGAAATTGTAAGCAGAATTTCATCGGTGAAAAAAAGACTCCATGCTTCTTCTTCTGTTGTCAAACTACAGGCATCACCTCTAGGCCCAGAAGGGTGTAGTAAAATGTTTCTTTTCACAGTTTAACCCATTTTTTGATACTTATCACTCCATTTGAATCCATCTTTTCTCTTAGTTTGATGCTAACATCTAAAACATCATAGAAAATTACTTGAGGCGAAATTAGCCAAAGGGACATGGTCATCCGAGAAAAGGTCATCATCACTTGAATCTTGTCTTCGAGGTCACCCAAATTTTCAGTTGCTATCATTACCCAGCTCGAAAATAAATAAATGACTGACAATTAAACGCCTATTAAGATAATATGAAAATACTTTCAGTGTCGCGGGCATTGTTACTTAGTTTGAAAAATATTCAAATAAATATATGTTTTCAATTGCGCCCTACACCAGGGTAGGGTTTAAAAGGTAATGAACGTTATCCCGCTCACAAAGATACATGGAATGTGCTTTTGGAATAAATATCTCGAATGCGCGTATTTTATGGAAACCCATAGCGACCACACCGATGTTATCGACATAGGTGGCTAGGAAAACTATAGGGTGATTCATCGTTAGTTTTGATTTATAGTGTAAAACAAAATACACAAATTTGAAAGTAAAAAAGTAAACAAATTTTTATTCTCGGTTAAGAGAACAATTCATGGCATCTACTTTTCAGAAATAATATTATGTTAATGTTGGCCACGACTACGTCTGAGGTGGTCCGAGTATTGTTGGATTCCAAAGCGTCAATCGTAGCTGGCTTGTTCCCGAAGACCTGAGACTTTACATATCTCTAGAGAAAATAGTCTAAAGGTGTGATATCGTACGATCTAGGCGGCCAATTTACCGTAGCATAACCTGAAATTAAGTGCTCACCAAAATGATTTCTCAACAAGTCCATAGTTTCACGCGCTGTATGACTCGTAGAGTCGTCTAGTTAAAACCAGAGCTCACCGAGACCATGTGCCTGAGTTTTAGGATGCACATAGTCCGTTAATATGGCGCGATAACGGTTACCATTGACGGTAACATTCTGATTTGCCTCGTTTTTGAAGATGATTTCACCAGCCCATAAACCACACTATACCGTTGTTTTTAATGGATGTAATGATAGCTCTTGGTACTCTTCGGGTTGTTCATCAGCTCCAATACGGCAATTTTGTTTATTAACGTATCCATTGAGCCGGAAATGGGCTTCATCACTGAACAAAATTTCAGGATAAAACACCGGATTTTCATTGAGTTTTTCCAGAGCTCATTCACTGAAAATATGACACAAATTCGTGTCTCCTGGCTTCAATTCTTGCACAAGTTGAATTTTGTACGCTTTTAGGCCGAGATCCTCACATAAAATAAGTCAAGTTGTCGAATACGCCAAGTTGTCAAATACGCCAAGTTGTCGAATACGCCAAGTTGTCGAATACGCCAAGCCAAGCTGCTGAGAACGACGACGAATCGATTCGTCAAGGTCTTCACGTACACTCTCAGCTACAGCTGCTATAGTCTCTTTACTATGTGCTGGATGTGTTATAATCGGTCGAGTATCATCCACTTTTGTAAACTAGGACTCAAATTTATGAATAGTATTGGCAATGGTGGTTTTAGTAGGTCGATTATGCGCACCGTAAGTACCTCGAATCGTACGAAAAACATTTCTCACAGAACGCTTATTTTCGTAATACAGCTGAACAATTTGGAGACCCTGTTGTGGTGTGTGTCTTTCCATGATAACCTGCCAAACGATATTGAAAATCAAAACTCACGATGAATCACGCTATATTTACAAGAAACAGCTGTATTTATTTTGGAATCAGAAAAGATGACAATCATCCAAAAAACGTGGTCGATTTGTGGGAGACAATTTTCAAAATTTCTTTAGCTTGGTTGCATTATTTTTTTTTATATTTTTTCCAGAGGTGGTTGTCAAACTGGAGCCAGTGCATCCTCAAACAGTGGGTCTTAAGTACGTGTTAGTACACTTAGCCCAGCTATCAACCACTCCAACATCAGTGTTATGCCTCCATGTCTGAGTTGACGTCTACGGAATTTTTCATAAAACTACAAACAAATTCTATGAAAAGACTTTTTCATAGAATTGCCTTGCACGTGATTGGAACCCGCGACCCTTTGCTTGAGAAGTCTATGCATACCATATACCACTACACTACGACCACCTCTTAAAGAATTTTATTTTCCTCTTTCCTTTATGTTGATTTTCCTTTAAAACAAATGAAATTGCATTAGAAGAAACAACAACAAGATTCTACTTGCACAGAATCGCTTGAAAAGGTGGTCAGAAGGGTTTGTGTGAAGAAGCTTGCGAGAGCAGCTCGCAATTGTAACAAAGAGTCGCATCGAATATCGCTTCATTGTTTATCACAAACAAACGCTTTTCGCATCGCATCACTATGCGCGTAGCCTAAGACAAGAATGGTGATTGCTCGAAGCATCGTTTCCTGAAAATATTAGAAACAGGCACAAATCCATAGCTTTATAAACAAACAACAATGATTTTACAAATCACATGACGCAGGTGAAGTCGACATTGCATATCGTAAAGACGTGATGAGATCGGATGTGTCGTTGCTCTGTTTTGAAGCGTAGACAAATTTACCTGGGATTGACGCACGTCAGTTTTTGATGAACTGCGCCCAGGTGGCCTAAAAGCGGTTACCACAAAGGAGACCGTGGACGAAATCCATGATCTCGTATTAGCGAACCGCCGAGTGAAAATTTGCGAGTTGGCTGAGATAGTAGGCATCTCAACTGAACGCGTTAGCCATATCCTGCTCAAGATTTTGGGCATGAGAAAGCCCATCGCCCGGATGGGTGCTGTGTTTGCCGAACCTGAGAGCAAGCGCAATCATGAGACCATTAAACGACGTGCTTCGCCTGTTTAATCTAAATCCGGAGAAGTTTCGTTACCGTCGACGAAACACGGATTTATTGGTACACACCATAGACCAAAGAACAATCGAAACAAAAGGTCTTACCTGGTGAACGTTCTCCAAAGAGGCAGAGAAAAGTGATAGCCACCTAATTTTGGGAAGCGCGAGCTGTGATTCACGTTGACTATTTGAAAAAGGAAAAAACAACTCACAGGAGAAAACTACGCCATTCAACGCCGGTTTGAAGAAAAACCGACCACATTTGCGAAGAAAAATGTGATCTTTCACCACGATAACGCACCGGCTCACACCTCCGCAGTCGCCACAGTCAAATTAGTCGAATTGCACTACAAGTTGCACCCCATCCACCGTATTGGGCTCCCTGTGACTTCTTTTTGTTCCCAAACCTTAAAATATCACTCGCCGGAAAGAAGTACGGGTCGAACGAGGAAGTCATCATCACTATACGGAGCGGTTAAAAAGTTGCAGCACCGCTGAGAAAACTGTATCGAGTTGAAAAGGGATTATATTGAAAAATAAAATGTCAAAACCAAACAATAATTGAATTGTCATTTCTAATCTGGGTATTCATCAACCAACCCTCGTAAACGGTTTGTGATCTGTAAGGATAACAAAACTTCGACTCTTAAGCATATGTTTAAAATAGCTTACCCTGGCGCTTAAAAGTTTTCTGTCATAGGTGCTGCGCTTGCCTTGTGCTAGTAACATCTTAGTGGAAAAAAATCCGAGGGGCTACCACGAAGCCCACGAGTTTAAGCCAAGTTATTGAAGAACGGCCCCATTAATGCAAGTTTACTAGAACGACTAGGATGGTGCCAGTATGTAAGCTAAAAAAGGAACTATAATGCTTATATTTTTCGAGTCCTTTGAATGCTTGATATTCGATTGCATACGGAATGAAGTATCGGTAGATATTTAAAAAATCAAGGGATTGGCGTAGTTCGTTTATATGTTTAGATCGGATATTTTTTTAATAGCTTATTGGGCAATGGTTTGATACCTTTTTCACTGATGCTATAATCGAGAAAGCCTACCTCCTTCTATCCGAATGGGCATTATTCGACATTGATCCTCTCTCCGAGTTGCTGGAGAGGTCCGAACACTTTTTGTAGATGTACCTGATGCTCGTTTTTGCTGTGTGCGAAACACACAAGCCAAATAGTGTTAAGACGGCTGTTGGGATGTTGCAAATCGTGAAAATTGTTTGTTCATTCAAAAAAAAAAAGGTGAAATCGTGCACGTGAGGAACAGGGTATCTATCCGGTATGGTGGCAGAATTTATTCGACCCTAGTCACAATATAGCCACTCTCCATGTGAAAGAATCGAATTATATTGATTTTCAGATGTCAAATTGCCAATGGATTTCATTAATGTTTTATTGTCGACCAAACATTTGTTGTTTTAGATTCGCTAAAATATTGTGGTGCTGCAAGAAGTCTGCTCCGATAGTTGGATGGGTAACTTCAGAAACAATGAACTTATAGTATATTGCTGCCCAGTCCCAAACAATTTTTTTTTTTCTCCGTACATCTTGATTCTTGTTTTGTTTGCTGCATATAGGAAATTCGAGGAGTTTTTTCGTTTGGGTTTCAGTTGGTTGATTTCACTCGCCACACTAGGTGGCGTCAAAAGCGCATAGGGGGTGCTCCCCAATAAGTACGTACTACGGGATTTCCGGCCTGACACAACGTCCGATAGCTTGCTGATTTTATTTGAAAACTGGCCTTTTAAGCAATGTAGCTGGTTTTGTACCTACCAGTATGTACGAATTTTCGGTTACCTCGGGGATTTTGTCTGCAATCGCAGCTAGAGTTGGAGAGTATACATAGTATGATATCACTTACGAAGGACTAAAAGTTACTTTCTATATCTTCCACAATTGTATGATATTTCGTGGCGTCGTTCTTTATTCTTGGGGTATAAAATTGGGATTCAACCTGCTTGAACCAAAGATAAGGTCTCCTCTAACTCAGTTAAATTTTGTAAGTTATTTTAGTTGTTTAATTTCATTTACAAAATTATGCGATATGTCTGTACTGGCATGTAACTTCACCGATTGGGGTCATAAAAAGTAATTTTTGAAATTATGTCTTACATTCTTGTAATCAACATTGTATCTGAACCTTGTTTCATTTTAAAAAAATGTATTTTCCAAACTTTTTTCAATACGCCTGCTCCCTTTTGACAAATCTGGGTGTTCTGAATCAATTATTCCCATGTTAAAATAATTGGACTAATTTTTCAACAGCAAAAAGGTGTGAAGAATACATTTTTTTTTTTTTTTTTTTAAAACTTAACACTCAAGTGGGTATGAATACACTTATAATGCTTCAGCATGTGTTAGGTTTTTTTGTAAAATCGCACAGAGAGAGAAAGAAAGATTGTTGGGTTCAGTGGTTATTTCGGTCCATGGGTGGCATCCAACATTTAATGGGGAGACTAAATCACTAGTGCAAGTTGGCTTGATATTGAATTTAGGGAACCATTGCCTGAAAAAAAGTCTTTCGGTCACGGGTGGTATTGAACCCCGAACCGTCCGATTGGGAAGTCAATACACTACCACTTGAGTCACGGCCACCCTCTTTACATAATACGCGGGCTGAAAAGTCCGTGCCGTTTCTAAGAGATGTCACCACTTGCATTATATCCATTTTTAGTTAGTACTGAATGTTAGTTATTACCAACATTCAAAAGATACGTGTATAAATTTGACAGCTGTCGGACGATTAGTTCTCCAGATATAGCGTTGTGTGTGAGGCAACTTTTGTTATTGTGAAAAAAATGGATTCAAAGCAATTTCATGTGTTGATTTATCATCGCAAAGAAATGGCTTGATAAGTGTTACCCAGACTCTGCACCAGCCGAACGAACCATTCGCAAGTGGGTTAAAAAATTTAAAAGTGGTTATACAAGCAACGAAGATAATGCACGCAGTGGACGTCCAAAAGAGGCTGTTTCAGATGAAAACATCAAAAAAGTCCACAAAATGATTACGAATGACCGTAAAGTGAAGTTGATCGAGATAGCTGAGGCTCTGAAGATATCAAAAGATATCAGTCGACTAAAAACAACAACTTTTTGATGATTCAGAAGAGTGTTTAAAGCTGTTCAACCGCAATGAAGCCGAATTTTTGCGTCGGCATATGACAATGGATGAAACTTGGCTCCATCACTTCACACCAGAGTCAAGCCGGCAGTCAGCTGAGTGGCGAACCTCGTCCAAAACGACCAAAAACTCAACAGTCGGCTGGCAAGGTTATGGCATCCGTATTTTGGGATACACATGGAATAATTTTCATCGACTATCTCCAAAAGGGGCAGACTATCAACAGCGACTATTACATTGCGTTGTTGGAGCGTTTGAAGGGTGAAATCGCAGAAAAACGGCCGCATTTGAAGAAAAAGAAAGTACAAGACAATGCACCGTGTCACAAGTCGATGGAAACGATGGCAAGTTAAATGAATTCGACTACGAATTGCTTCCCCACCCACCGTATTCTTCAGATTTGGCCCCCAGCGACTATTTCCTGTTCGCAGACCTTAAAAGAATGCTCACCGGAAAGAGATTTAAGACCGATGAAGAAGTAATCGCCGAAACAGAGGCCTGTTTTGAGGCTAACCCGAAATCATACTACAAAACTGGTATCGAAATCATTTCAATCAGTGTATCGCCCTCGAAGGCAACTATATTGATAAATAAAGTTGAATTTTCATATATATATATATATATATAAATATATATATATATATACATTACCACACCTCTTGCTCAATCTGGATTAAGATTCATGGGTGTTCTTAGAACCGGTTTGTTATTATTTCAAAAAACATTTCAGCTTTTCTTCTTAAGTAATAGTGAAAAATACGACTTGGCAACTTGTTTAATAACTTAACGGATACGGCTTTAACATGATGGTAATCGTGGTAAAAACATCATCAGTTACTAAACAGTACGGAACTGGCATATTTCTATCAATACGATTTATCATAGGCGGCCTCCCTGAATGAGCCTCGGCAGTGATCCAACCGGTCTCTTACGTTTGATGCTAGCGGAATCGGATTCTTCGAAAGGTCAAGTAAAACTCGATCGGAAAAGGTCATAGCGGTCTTTGGCGATTAGTTGTTCGACGTTGAACTTTCTCATAATGGTGCGCTGTCTTTGGACTCCTACAGATATCTAACTACAACAAGATACTGTTCGGAGTCTAAACACTCTAAACATACTAAAACACTCGAGGAGTGCATTGCCTCGATTAGAATATGATCAACTTGGTTGACGATTTGGTAATTATGAGGCAGCCAAGTCTGTTTGTGTGTATACATACACATACATACTAGTGCATAGCAAGGTGTAGAAACCATATATTGGCTATAACAACACTACATCCCGCCGCACCCATTCTTAGAAAATCACTAAAATCGCCAAGGACGATTTTTACGTCAGACTGAGCGTATTACTGTGAGGCTTACGTTAGTCAATTCAGTCTTTATGTGAATCGTCGTCAAGCGTTTGCCTGCATACCGGAAGGTCAAGACTTCCTAAGTTTTCCTCTGTAGATACCATAGTTTTTCATAATCTTTTTGTCCTGTCGATCGCATTTCTTAGATGAGACTATGATATTTGAGTCTTGAAACTGAAGGTTGCCATAAGAACTATTCATAGCAGATTTAACGTATTCGATGTAGCACTAGAGTCCACTAGAAACTTTTCTTCTTTCCATGTTACCACACAATACTACAAATAAAAACTATAAATTAAAGTAAAATCGATTTGCGGTTAACAACCTTGAACTCATTTGGTTTTCTTACGCGTTAGAGAAATAATTTTCCATGCTGTGTACATTAAACCCCACAAATAATTCAGTGTTGCTGCTGGCAACATTGATATGCTGTATTATGCGGACAATAAAACATATATATACTTTTCTACTTCTTAGAAAAGTTATTTGATTTTGCCGTCAAGTTGAAGAGATATAAAAAGATTTTGGGAAACAATGGTTTTCAACGAAGCATAGTACAAGAACTACACGTTCAGCAGCAGCAACTACAACATAAAACTTGTGTTAAGTTCTTGGTTCTTGGTTCGCGGTTGCAGTTCAGATATTTTCCCAACTAATAAATCCCGTAATGTTGTAATGTAGACACAGTTGTTTTCTTGGTTTAATTAAAATTATACAACAAAGTTTGTTTTTCATGTCAACGGGTTACATGAAAACTGATGAACTGTTAAAAGAAAATATATATTTGTACTACAAAGGAAACAATTCGCACACAAAGATGAGAAATGGAAAGAAATCATAGCCAAATTGTATCTTCCCGGTAACAAATACCATAATGCACGCAATACGCTGTAGGAAGCAATAATTCTTTATTTAATTAACCAGATTGCGCTGGAGTCTCAGGGTCTTCGCCACATGAACGCACCACCTAGTTAATGGATTTTTTTACCACAAAATCTTCCGGCCCAGCTTTTATCATTTTTATATTTTTTTCTGGTAGAATTGTATATTGTACAATTCGAAGAACATTTTTCTAGTAATATTTGTTTTGTATGGTTTTTTTTTTCCGCCTAATTTGCAGTACTTTTTGCAGAGATAGCGATAGTGAAACGACTTATGCTAGAACAATACTTACAAATGTATTACGAAAATCGCGGTTCAGTTCGTAAAACTTACAGTGTATTATGTTCGACATATGGTAATCGTTGTTCTGAGCGGTTTATTCGAATATCCATGGATCGTTTATAGCGTGATCCATTAAGAAAATGTAAGTGGAATATGTTTTTTTTTTTTTGACTCGGTTTTGTCCAAAACACAGTAACCGAATAAAATACTGAAGACTCAAACTCAATTGATTAGCTTGAACTCAACTTTAATAACAATTTTTTAACCAATTCAAATCGGCTTAACTCTCTTGTGACACTCTTGGTTATAATGGGTGATTTTTTAAGCGTTTTTGGTTTTTAATTGTCAAAAAAAGCACAAAAAAATTTCAACATGTTTAAAATTTTTATTTGAGTTAATAAATTAATGCTTGCCATTTACTTTTCAATTAAAGTTTCAAGTAAATATTAAGTACGACTAGGTTTTAAGGGGTCCATACGAGGAGTCCAATTTTGAATCACTTTTTCGAGCATATTGACTTTCGCTAATAACGCTATTTTGACTTAACCTCATAAAAAAATTGCCTAAGGCCGCCAAATTGTAGGATACAGCCCGTCAATTCACCGGTCCAAAACGAGAGACAAACTGCCACCTGAACTCATTTCTCAATTGGTCCATCGATTAGCGTGCTGTGTTACATGTAGCGCCATCTTGCTTCATGCCATGCATTTTTGGAAAAAAAAAGTTCGACATCATTAAACGATAGCGGGCGCATTTTTACCGTCAATTGTTTTTACGGTCAGCTTTTTAAAAAAACACAGGTTAATGATTCCGCCGGACTATAAACCGCACCAAACAGTGAATTTTTCCGGCTACATTGACAGCTCTTGTACAACCTCTTGCCTGAGGTTGCTGATCGGACTAAAGACGGCAGTTTTGTTTACTAACATTTATTCTGAAATTAGCATTCAACCAGAAATGAGCATAGTCGCTGAAGATAATTTTTCGATAAAAAATCGGATCTTTCTACAAATTTTCTAAGGTCCACTCGGTTGTTCTGTTTCAGTTCTTGCACAAGCTGTATTTTGTAACGTTTTAGACCAAGATCCTTGAGTAAATTCTTCCACGCACTCAAGTAATATAATCCCAATTGCTGCGAACGGTAACGAATGGACAAATCTCGGTCTTTATTAACATTGGCGGATGCAGCAGCAATCTGTACGCACTTTACGCAAACAGGTAGGTGGCTTGATGTCCAATAGCGTGAAATTGGTGTGAAATTCAGTCACTTTGGCTTGAATTGCTTGCTCAGGAGGTCGATTATGACAACCGCAAAATGGTCACAGAGCGCAAAAAACATTTTTAACAGAATACGAATTTCGATAATAAAATTCAATAATTTTTAAGCGTTGCTTGGGTGTATGTCTTTCCATGATAAAATGGCAATATTAGCTGAGTATGGTTGATTTTGTAATATGTCACGAATCACGCGTGAGCTGTTACAAATGGAACACTGAAAAACCAAGCAGCAAAAAAATCAACCATTTTAAATTTCGAAAGGTATTTCTAATCAGTGCGAAGAAGCAATTTGCCAATGTCCTGAGAACCAGTTAATTAATGCTACCCAGCATATAGAGCAGCAATTGGACCAGCAGTTTGATCACTTGGAAAAACTCATTGCGAATGAACTCCAAATAATTCATCACCAACTGATTCAGGAGATGGTCAGAGAGTCTATTCCGATTTAGTCAATGAAATGTGTTTTTTTGAACTCAGTTTCAACTGAACGGTTTCGCATTGTTGACATGCACTTAAAACCTCATGGTCCGAAGTATATGGAAACGAAATTCTGCGAAGTGAATGCAGAAAAATCACCATTTCTTACACAAAAGCTGATAATCAAAGTTATTCTTACCATTGTTCTAGTTAAGGACAGTAAGGCAAAAGACTGTGATGACTTCTCCACAGATATGTTAAAATGGGAGAATAGGACAATCAGGAGCAATCGACTATAAGACTATTCATTTCCTTGTTCTCCCAACACAAACAAAACCATACAAAAACAACAAGATATGAAGAGTATTCCCTTAAAAACCTTCCTTTCTTTGGCTTCCTTTACGTGGCAGGAAGGCTTAATAGTCCAAGATCCAAAGGTTCTGAAAAGAACAGAGGTGAGACGTCGAAATAAGCGCCAAATAATAGTTAACAGAAAGGAGGTAACCCAAAAGGATAATACTCCAGGTGGTACTCGCAATAGCGACAATCCATCCGTGGTTTTTACGACTGAGGCCGGGGTACGGATTCTGGGGGCCCCACCCGACATACTACACAACTCTCCCGCCGATTTCGGCGCTGACCGAGGAGCTGCTGGAGTACTTGACTCCGACGACTTCTGTGGCACTTTCTGCGACACGTTCGGTAGATTGAACTGGAACGATGGAGAGAATACCAGAGAGGCCTTGCCTGTTACGATTAAACTCCTCAGAATGCACCAGTTGGTAGGTCAGGGTACTGTTTCTGACGGATTGTCTCAGAAAATCGAAAAGGTGGAACGAGCTCCAGAAGAGACATTCTCTGAAAGACTACCGCCTAAGGGGCAGCTGAAAAGGCGACGAAGAAGCGAGGCATGGCAAGTGCCGTCGATGTCTCACTCTCACAGCGGCGACGGAGGAGAAAAGCATGTCTGTGGAACTGACACACACTGAAAACGACCAACCTCTAGGATCTGAAGCTGCGACCTCTTCTTCTGTCCTGAATAGAGCACTTCTGTCAATAGGACCCTCCGCGCACGATCTCAGATGAAACAGGTCCTAAAACCAACAAAGGCTGCAGCTCCGATGGGCGGAAATAGCAGAAAGCGATCAAATCCATTGCCAAAAACATGCGATGTCCGGACAAGGCCAGTGCTTGTCAGATGCGGCTGAAACCGGTGCTGCAAATAACACAAGTTGCAGCTCTGGCGGATGGAAATTAGAAGTCGGTCGGTCGGAGCGAGACCGGCTCACCAACAAGGATGCTGCTATCTCCTCTCTGGTGCTTCGAATTAAGAAGGTTGGCAATGATAACAGTCTGAAAGATGCTGAGTGTAAGCAATGTGTCGATCAACTGTGGGAGTTAGCCAAAGCAGAGAATGTTTTCATTCAAGCAGAGGGCTACAGTATTGAGAATGGAAATGGCAAACTCTTAAATGGCTGAGCAAATCTGTGCCGAAAATTCCATCCTTGGAAGCTAAGACTTTCTAGGCTTTCAGAGAACCAAAGCTGATGCGCGCCATCTTCTGGGTTCAAGGGCAACTCAGAGAAACGGAAGATGTTCTGATGCGTCTTCATACGCAGAACCCTGGACTTGACACTAAAAAGTAGAAAATCTACTCTCACAGGGAGAGAAAGAATTGAGAAAACAAGAAGGGCTGTTTCATTTTGTGAGCTTAGACAAAGCTTCTATCGGGACCATTAAGTCTAGCTATGTCTCACGTTCCTATCTGGACCTTGGAAGGTTTAATTTCCACTTTGTTTTCAAATGAGTGCAGATAGGAGACGACCATCCCAATACCCATCTGTTCTGTGTAGTCCAATCAAAATTCAACATTCCAAGTCTGCTACTGCATCCTTATGTATGAGACTTTCCGTGTTGAATACCAAACCCCACATAACATCTATATAGGAACATTGGGTGTGGTATAAATGCATCTGTGGTTTCGGGTGTTTAAGAAGTTTCACACCACTTTATTACGAGAGATCGAAAACGCCGAGAGCTTGTCTTAATGTGCCGAATTCACTTTCACCATCTAAACTTTTGCAATTTTGTAACCAAAATTTAGATGGTGCAGACATAAGAAACGAATGGAGAATGGCACAAATGCGTTGTTGCGTCTGCTTGTTTTCCCCATAACTCATTGAATATTATGGTTCCAGAAAGATGCGATTTATCATATGCTGCGATGCTAATGCTCAATACATTTTTCGGGGCAGAAGCAAATGCAACGTGAGAGATAATAATCTCCTGAATTTCATACTATCGTCTGACCGACGGCCAGGTCATGTTGGTTCTCGGCCAACTTTTGTTACGAGAGTAAGACAGCAAGTAATCGACTTAACTTTATCCAACAATTATGCTAAGAAGATTACTGGCTGGAAAGTACTATCGGAGATATCCATGTTAGATCATAGATACATCGAATTCAAAACCGGATTAGAGGTCTCGACCTACTTGAAGAGAAGGAATCCGCATAAAATCAAGTGGACACGAATTAAGGAGGAACTCGACAAGTACGATAGTGCTCCTCCTAAGCTCAGTACAAAACAAAAACTTGAGGAAGTTGTTCAGAACATGAAAAGCACCCTAACCAAATGTTTTGAAATGGCATGCCCAGCACAAGCTGGATCCTGCAGATCGCCAGTTTCTTGGTGGAACGCAGACCTTCATCGTATTCGTGAGGAATTCAGAAATCTTCTTAACAGGTCATTTAAGACTAATTTTGAGGATGACTAGAATCTTTACAGATCAAAGCAAAAAGATTTTAAGAGGCTGGTTGGGATTTCCAAGAGCACTTCTTACAAGTATGTATGCCTATAGCATTACATATATTTACATCTTGTTCCATGTTTTAGTCGCATATTCGTACTCGTATGTTTACACACTTGTTAAACTCAATTCGAAGGTACAACGTCAGAAAGATCGTACTCCATCTAGCAATGCAATGGAAAACTTTTTAATTGACAAAAAGGAAATGATGTTTGCATCCAATTTGATAAGTTGGTAGAGTTTACACGGTAAAGAGTGGTACCAAAGTAATGTCCTTAACTGATATCAAGTACGCGAGTCAGATATTTTTGTTAACCTGTGTAAGTGATATACATAGATCATTTAACTTGTTGCAGCGCGACTCCTAGCACGACACCTTGTAGGCGTAGTTGAGAAGAGGTATTAAGACAGACGAATATGCCGTGCATTTCTCATCTGCAGTGGTTGAGTAGTTCTCTAGGAACACTTGAAGTAGGAAGAAGTTTTTTTGTTTAGTTGATTGGTTTCGTCATATTCATGAAGGCTAATGAAATTCGCAGCTAATGTCGTACACTACGCTTTTGCTTTGCACTTTTTAATCGATTTTAGGTTTTCCAAGGAGCAGTGATAAATGCCTGATGATGCCATGAATATACGGAAAACTTTATCCACTTTATCAGATTTTATATATGCTCTGGGAGCATAAAAGAACACCGTTCAATAAATTAGCTTAATTTGTACAGATTTATACACGCAATAATCGTTTGTTTTACTGTTTGAGAATGCCCTCAAAACAAACGAGTAAAACACTTCAACTTTAAGAGTTTCCGTGAATGATTCTGGTTTAGAATGATATTATGTATGTATAGGGTTTTCTAACAACGACTTGACAACTTTTTTTTAAATTAAAGGCAAACCATTTGAGATATTTCAAAAACTTTATTATTGGCTTGAAGTACAATCAAAACATTTATGAATGGAACTCGACTTCGTTCATATGGCCACCGCGGGCACGTTTGCAGCGGTCGATTCGTTGGACCCAGTTTTCAACGATTCGGCCACACATTTCGGCCGAAACGGCCGCTATTTCGCGTTCAATGTTGACTCTGAGCTCTTCAAACGTCGTCGGCGTGTTAGCATAAGCCAATGACTTAACGTAGCATCACAGAAAATAGTCAAGCGGCGTTAAGTCGCCCGAACGAAGCGGCCAATCGACTGGCCCATGTCTTGAGATAACAAGCTCACCATACTTATTCTTCAATAAATCGATTATAGCGTGTGCTGTGTTCCTGTTGAAACCACATGTCGTCCAAGGCCATATCTTCCAATTCGGGCCAAAAATAATCGGTGATCATGGCGCGATTACGCTGACCATTCACAATAACATGACGATTGTTATCGTCGACGAAAAAATATGGCACAATAACGCCGCCGGCATGCAAACCGCACCAAACAGACTGAATATTTATGAATGTGTGAAGGGTTTATAGTGCCTCAATAGTAGCGCTTTTACCGAGTTCGTCTAATAATTGGCTGTTCTATATAAGTAAATCTTTTGTGTGTATGACAATAGGAACATAGGTAAAAATATGACAGTTGGCGTGTAACAACACGTGACCTAATAAGAAGTACAGGCATTCGCGAAAATCTCAACATAGGATAATCGATTGTGTTTAAACATCGGGTGAAGCAAATCAGCTGATTTAGCACGTTAAAAAGGGTCGCCGGAAAATACATCTAAGAGTGTATTCCCTTGTCAAACATTGGTGAGTTAGAGGAGCTTTTGAACAAACATCCTGCCATTATCAATCGTTTCTCGGATGAAGTTAAAAACCTGCGCAGCGATATAATGGACCAAACTACACGCATTGACAAAATTTTGGGGAGTCTATGAGGAAAAATTTGACAAATTCCTCACAGATTTGGATTTGCGTATGGAGCAAATCGAATCGTACTCGTTTATCAATAATTCATCTTTTTGATGAAGATGTAACAGACCTAAGAAAAAATGTGACGCAATGGAAAGGAAAGAGTATGCCGCTGATACAATTCTCTTTGGATTTCCGCAGCTGCAAAAAAAAAAAAAATAAATAAATTTTGCACTATTTGTGCCAAGTCATCGAATGCAACACTCCAACTTCAAAAGCTATTTTTCGCTGTCGGTATCGAGATAAAACCAATGATCCACCCATTATATTGAAATCTAATTTGCCGCTTTGCCCACGAAATGTTGAATTAGACTCAAATGTACCAATATATTGAGTTATACAAAAAGTTCTGCAGTATTTTTAGGATTAAAGTTAAACACACATTTTTAGTATAAAATCTCAATTTTATCTATCAGATATTGTTCATTATGGTCCATTAATTTTTTCCATTCTGCAAGAGACATATAGCAATGCCCATTTTGCAAAAGTCAGCAGAATTATCGGCAAAAACGTTTTCCAGGTACGTCTTGATCTCATCTTCGAAATTAAATTTCCTTCTGTCCAAATTGTTTTAGAGAGCGGAACAGATGGTAGTCAGAAGGCGCAAGGTCTAGAGAGTACGGTGGGTACTACCTTACTTCGCAGCCAAGTGAATTCAGCTTTTGTTTTGTCACTAAGGCTGTGTGTGGTCTGGCGTTGTCATGATGGAAAACAACGTCCTTCCTGTTCGCCAACTCTGGCCGATTTTCTTCCACTGTCTACTTCAAAGTATCGAGCTGAGAGCAATTTTTAACGGCATTTATCTGATTGCATGGAAGCAACTCGAAGTTAATAATACCTCGCAAGTCCCACCAAATGCTCAACATGCTCAACTTGTTGGGATCCAAATCTTATTTACCGACCTATTGCGGTGTTTCACCAGGAGCGCACCATGACCTCCTAACACAAATGTTATTGTAAACAACCCAACCTTTGTTTCCTTCAACTACTTTTTTCAGGTAAGCCTCAAGCCAGTTCGATCTCAATCACAGACCATTATGTGATCCATAATATAGTATTTCTTTCACTGCGTTCGTAACGAACCCATACATCAACCTATTTCCAAATTCCAAGCCATTTCAGTCTCTGCGAAATGGTTTTATGGACTATGTTAAACCGCTAAGCGATCTCCCGTGTCGTCAAATGCTTGTCAATGGTAACTGCAGCCAAAATTTGATTGCCGTCCTGTGGTGGGTGGACGTCCAGAACGAAAACCACCAGCAAGGTCTGTATTTCCGGAACGAAAGCGTTTAAGCTAACGCTGTCAAGTGTCGCGCTTACAGGCAAATCTCTATCAAGATAAACACTACTTTCAAAAAGAACAACCGCAGAACTTATTGAACAACCCAATCCTTAAACGAAAGTCTAACGAACAGAAATCGTTCTCTTCTGCGCATGCAGCAGAAAAAAGAGATTTTCTCGCCACTACCAGATCTGGGTGTGTTAAAAAGTAAAATGATTGAAAATTCGCGGGCAACGTACATTTGAATATTGTATGGGAAAGATCCAAAAGTCTGAAAAATGGGTGCCACATGAATTGAATGAAAGACAGATGGAAAACCGAAAAACCACTTCTGAAATTTTGCTTCAAAGACACGATAAAAAATCAGTTTTGGCGATGAAAAATGAATTCATTTTCAGAATCCTAAACGGAAAAAATCATGGGTTAATCCGGGACAACCATCAACTTCGACTGCAAAACCAGATCGATTCGGCAAGAAGACAATGCTGTCTGTCTGGTGGGACTAGAAAGGTGTGGTGTACCAAGAGCTCCTAAAACCTAGTGAAACCGTTAATACAGATTACTACCGACAACAAGTGTTCAATTTGAAACATGCATTGATCGAAAAACGACCAGAATGGGCCAGAAGATACGGCAAGGTAATTTTTCTCCATGACAATGCACCTGCACACAAAGCAAAACTGGTTCAGCATACAACCAAAGCACTTGACTAAGAGCTGCTACCCCACCTGCGGTATTCACTAGACTTGGCTCCTTCCGACTACCATTTGTTTTCATCGATAGGACACGCATTAGCTGAGCAGCACTTCGAATCCTACGAGTAAGTCGAAAATTGGGTGACTTTTTGGTTTGCTTCAAAAGAGGAACAGTTTTATAGGTGTGGAATCCATAAATTGCCTGAAAGATGCGAAAACTGTGTAGCTAGCAGTGACCAATACTTTGAATAAAATGTTTTTTACTTTCCCATTAAAAATTAGTGTTTTATCTTCACAAAAAAAACGCTTACTACCGGTACACCTGGTATGTTCACAGTTTAAAGTATTTAGCATACATAGTTTGTTTTTGACAGATAGAAAAGTTGGACGTGTTTTGGTAAGAATTTGCATCAAATTTTGTGTAAGAAATGGAATCAATGGAATGGAAAATGGAATGCTCTAAAACTCTTAAAACGTTGACAGAGACATCTGATGGGTCTGCTTTAAGTAAAAGAGATATTTACAAGTGGTACAAGCTCCTCCAGATGGTCGAGAAGATACCAAACTTGGCTTATTTTACGTGAGTATCTCAACCCAAAAGCTTATAAAATTTAACTTATTCAACTTGTGCAAAAGTTGAAGCCAGGTGACTTAAATTTGCGTCATATTTTCAGTGAAATTTTGTTCAGTGATGAAGTCCATTTCTGGCTCAATGGATACGTTAATAAACAAAAGTACTGTATTTGTTTATTACTTACTACAACATCCATTAGAAATAACGGTATTGTGTGGTATTGGGCTGGTGGAATCATTGGTCCATATTTTTTTTAAAAATGAGGCAAATCAGTATGTTACCGTTAATGGTAACCGTTATCGCGCCATGTTAGCGAACTATGTGCTTCCTGAAATTCAAGTACATGGTCTCGGTGAGCACTGGTTTCAACAAGACGGCGCTACGAGCCATACAGGGCGTGAAAAAATTGACTTGTTGAGAAATCATTTTGGTGAGCACTTAATTTTTGCACTTAAGTTTTGCTACGGTAAATTCGCCGCTTAGATCGTGCGATATCACACCTTTGGAATATTTTCTCTGGGGATATGTAAAGCCTCAGGTTTTCGGGAATAAGCCGGATACAATTGACGCTTCGGAAGCCAACAGTATTTGTGTTATCTGCGAGATACCAGTCGCTATGCTCGAACAAGTCACCCACAAAGAGACCTTCAGAATAGACCACTTCAGACGCAGTCATGGCCAATATTTACATAATGTCATTTTCAAAAAGTATATGTCATGGATTGTTCTTTTAACAGGTAATAAGAATTTTAAGTTCGTTTTCAAATTTATGTGTTTCATTTTACATTTTAAATCAAACCTTACGATGAATCACCCTGAGTATGGATTTAACTCAGAGAAAAATCAAAATCAAACGAACTGACCAAAAGTTGATAGGATATATGTATATAGGTATACATGCCACCAAACGTGGCAAACTCCAATTACATAAGAGTTTTGTTAGAAGAGTTGTCTCCACTTTATGCAAAACTTGTAACGGGTGACTAGATAGTAATGCTAGTTTTTCCAATCGTTATGTTGCAGCAGATGCCAAAGTTACCAATGATATGCAACTGTCGAAGTATTCAGTAAGGTTTGCCGTTTCATTGTGTATCGTTTTACGCTTGCTGAACGTACAGAAAGTATTAAAAAAATATTATCGAAATTCCAACTCAGTTGCAAATAGGCAACGTGAATTTCGTCGTGAGGTCGGTCGTCATCGCACCGTGAAAAAATCTGAGCGTGAGTACATTATTTTGGATCTTAAGCCATCAACCAAAAAGATTGGTACGAAATGAAGAAAACGCAGCCGTCGTAGCTTCCAGTATCTAAGAACGCCAAGAAATGTCGATTCGGGGCCGATCAGCTGAATTGGGCATAGCCAGAGAGTCGACCCGGCTTGCTTTGGAGTGGGATTTGGAGCTAAGTTCGTAAGCCAGATAACCATATACAATGCTGTGAGTTCACTAAATGTTGAAAATGTTGACCGATGATCTGAATTTTGGCCAAAAAATCATCTTCTCGGACGAAGCCCATTTTTAGCTCAGCGGCTATATCACCAAGCAAAATTGGAGGTCGTTATTGGAGCAAACAAAATAGTATTGGAGCAAATAAACAAATATTCGGCCAAGCATCAATGCGTCCACACAAATTGACTTCTTGATAAAGAGCGATATTAACCGACTTTCTGTGGCAAGACCTCAAAAACATTGATAAATCCGGGCTGTGGTTCCAACAAGACGGCGCTTCATGCCATACAAGCGACACAACGCTCGAAGTTGTGAAGAAGAAATTTGGCGATTGGGACATCTTACGGCGAGCGTTCATCAATTGTCCCCCACGATCATGTGATTTGACACCACTCGATTATTTTCTATTATTTTAAGTGCTTAGGCTACACTAACAAGCCAGCTACTTTGGACGAGCTCGAGGCCGACATTCGACACGGAAGTGCCGAAATAACGTCACACATATTGAACCGAGTTATCAAAAGTTGGACCGACCGCGTGAAGCCGTGACAGCGAAGTCGAGGCGGCCATTTGGATGATGTGCTATTCCACACGTAATGGCATGAACGTTGCTTTAAAATTAAGTCAAAATCAATTTTGTCTCTCATTTGTTTTATTTAAATTGTTTTACCTATCTTTCTTATCTGGTCACTCTTTACATTGTGGAGTAAATATCCTAGAGGGAAAAAATAAACCATTCGTTGATATGGTACAATAAAATCCTTTAATATACATTTCAAGAATAACAATTAATCAAATCATTTTGTGCCAAACACGCAACTTTGCAGTTAGATGTGTTCATTGTATCAAACTCCTATTCCATAATGCATTACGATCAACTTCTTGCACCTGCTTTTTCTCATCATGATTTCATATTTTTGAACATAAATGCTAGTAGATGTAAATAAATACGTAGAAAGATCATATAATTTTTCAAAAATCAATTTAGATAGTTACATTGTTCAGTGATTGCTGGAGATTGAACTGGAGCTTGATGTATACAACAGGTAATGACAACAATCGACTCGAGCATTTTCACAATTGTATTCACTACGTTTGTAAAATATATGCTCATAAGAAGGAACTTTTCTAAAAAGATCAACATTTACTGGCTTTCATCAGAAGTTTTAAGCCTTATTAATAGAAGTTATCTTCGTTATGCAAGGTGGAGCACATATAATTTTAAGCTATTTACAATTAATGCACTACAGTAAAACATGAAGTTACACTATTGGTTCGAAATAAGAAAAACTCTTTTTATCAGAACAAATTAAACTCCGTCAATTCAATCCCGATGAGCTTAATGCAAAGCTTTTTTTAAAGCAACTGTAACTTAATTTTCAGACCATTCTTACAACCACTGGCCACCACTGGCAAGAAGATACGTTTTCACTTTTCAGAGATGATGAGTTAAGTGTTGGTCAACAAATTTTAAAAATCAAATTGGAAGCTGTTGCCTCGGTTAATGTTTATTCCGGTTTTTATTAAAATTCTTCTACCTATCTAACTACCTCACATAACCCACATAACATTTAACCCGATTACGACCACATGAGTTTTTCCGACATATGAAAAATTGATAAGATTCTTGAATTGCTAGAGTTATAATTATCAATGTCCTTTAGTACCGAATTCCGCCCAAAAGCTATTCTTCTTTTTTTAAGTAAAGTAGCAAATTAAATTATTTTTAAATAGAAGAAATTTTCGGGTTTGCGCGCCAAATATTTTTTATTTTTTATAATCAGGAAGGAAGAAAAGAGAAATACCAATGTACGTTGGTCTTAAATGTTTGAAAATTATAATGAATAGGAAATAGAGAGCTCAACATGGCATTCCATAAGTGAGCTATACGGTTTAGGAACGAATCACGTCCGAAAGTGGGCTTGAGGGTATACTGATGTGCATTGTTAGCGAGACGGGTGTTATGGTTGTGGGTTTGAACGGGCGGAATGCTACTGGCGATTTCTATGAACCATTGGTGGTGGAAGTAGCGATAAAACAAAGCGAGACAGGAGATATTCCGTCGGTGTCCGAGAATGTCAACTGACTGACTGATATTAGTAACACCTATGAGTTTGTTACTGATTTGGGATTTGTACAACAATTTTGGACGGATGAATAACTGTACCATAGCACTATTCGTTCTTGCTCAGACAGTGATATGTTAGGCGTCATAGTGTTTCTTGACTTGTTTAGCTTTAACAAAGCACTTGATTGCATTAATCATTCATTGTTACTAAAAAAACTTGAAAGGCAATATTTCTTTGAGACCTGTAATTTTATGGCTTCATATTTAGCAAACGGAATTCAATACGTATTTGTCGGTAATAAATGTTCTTCGCTTCTTCAAGTCTCTTTAGGTGTCTCTCAAAGTTATTAACAGGATCCTTTACTGTTTTCATGTTCCATCAATGACATACCTAAATATTTTACGACCTGCGAACCTTCATATATGTGATATGCTGAAGATACCCAAATATATTCATTGTTTCTAAAATCACTTCAAAACCAAGGGTTAAATAAAAATAATAATCAAACATTGAAATAAACTCAAATCTGGACTTTAAATAATGATCATGAACAGAAATAGAAAAAAAGATAATAAATCTTAATGACACAACTGTTGTTTACATTTTATTTAAAGTATTGGCCATTGCTAGGTACACATTTTTCCCATTCTTCAGGCAATTTATAGATTCCACGCCAATAAAACTGTTCGTCTTTTGAGGCAAACTAAAAAGTCAATCAATTTTTGACTTCCTCGTAGGATTCGAAGTGCTGCTCAGCTAATGCGTGTCCCATCGATGAAAAAAAAATGGTAGTCGAAAGGATCCAAGTCTGGTGAACACGGCGGGTGTGGTAGCAGCTCCTAGCCAAGTACTTTGGTTGTATCCTGAACCAGTTTTTCTTTTTATGCAGGCGCATTGTCTGGTCTTGGTACACCACACCTTTCTAGTCCCACCAGACACACAGCATTGTCTTCTGGTTTGGCAGTCAAAGTTGATGGTTGTCCCGGAATAACCCATGATTTTTTCCGTTTAGGATTCTGAAAATAAATTCATTTTTCATCGCCAGCAACAATTCGATGCAAAACTGATTTTTTGTCGTGTATTTGAAGCAAAATTTCACAAGTGGTTTTCCGGTTTCCCATCTGTCTTTCATTCAATTCATGTGGCACCCATTTTTCAGACTTTTAGATCTTTTCCATAGCTTTTAAACGGTCAGAAACTGTTTGTTATACAACATTTAACATTTCTGTTATTTGCTGTTATTTGATGACTCAAAGTGTCATCTTCATCCAATATTGTTTGCAATTCGCCGTCTTCAAACTTTTTTGGTGGTCTTCCGCGTTCTTTATTTCTCAAATCAAAATCGTTATCTCTGAACCAATGAAACCATCTTTTGCATGTTGCTTCTGATAGAGCATGATCTCCATATGCCCCGACAAGCATTCGATGCATGGGCTGAAAAGTCCGTTTATAGTAAAACACAAAAATTTTACAAAATTCAACTTTATTTATCAATATAGTTGCCTTCGAGGCGATACACTGATTGAAACGATTTTTCAATCTTCCGATACCAGTTTTGTAGTACGATTTCGGTTTAGCCTCAAAATAGGCCTCTGTTTCGGCGATTACTTCTTCATCGGTCTTAAATCTCTTTCCGGCGAGCATTCTTTTGAGGTCTGCGAACAGGAAATAGTCGCTGGGGGCCAAATCTGGAGAATACGGTGGATGGAGAAGCAATTCGTAGCCAAATTCATTAAATTTTGCCATCGTTTTCATCGACTTGTGACACGGTGCATTGTCTTGATGAAACAGTACTTTCTTTTTCTTAAAATGCGGCCATTTTTCTGCGATTTCGTCCTTCAAACGCTCCAACAACGCAATGTAATAGTCTGACAAGTGTCATAGCAACCAAACAAAAAACAAAAAAAAATTAATTTCCGTTCACAATAGAAGTTCCCTGTCGAGACATTTGTATCTTGACGCTCACTTCATACCGGTACTTTAGTAGAAGCGTAAATTGGAATACCATATTCACGTAAACAAAGTTATATGAAAGTTTGTGGTGCTCTACGGGGTCTCAGTCCTACGACAAAATAATCTTCCGACAAGTGTTTCGTTTTACCAATAGTTCTTTATGGGCGTGATATATATTCAAAAGGAAACGTATCGTGACATATCATAGATGCGCGAGATGTATTTTTAATGTACTAGTAAGAAGGTCTGGTAACACTTTTGTTCATTAATAGCTCTAATCTAATTTTTATCATACGGTACGGGCAGTGACTGTGTGTATGTAATAACCGATGGATAGCGGGTTGTGTGTAAAAATTTTGTTGGTGCACTGATTCATATTGTTGTAAGGGCATAACACCTACAGCAATTTGATTCGGTAAACCATTGCCAAAATCTTCACTTCGCAGCCTTGCTTAGTAACATATCGTCGATGTTTGTTTTTGCTGTGTTTGTTTGTAATTATGACTAGGGAATTCAGGGTGGACGTAACCAATATATGCGGGCTAAAAATTAATCACTTTTCTGCGTACCTCCACGTTTGTAAGTACCGACTAGCTGATTTGGCACTTAGTGAAACACAGGTAGATCCCCGCCCACACCTCTCAGATCACTCTGATCTGAAGCTACCTGACTACAAACTAGTGCCACTATTTTTCCCCCATCGCGGTCTCGCCATTTATGTGCGTAATGATGTAGCTTACCAAACTCCACCACAATGTAGTCCCTGTTCCAATCTGAAATTCAATTTCATGTGGTTAAATACCATCTCCGTAAGCAAATTATCCACTACTACAATACTTTATTTACAGAAGCCCCAAACTGGACAGCAACTCAACCTTTCGGGAGTTTGATGCGCTGTCTGACTCCATTCAAAGAATTGTATCCCTGTATCCTCATACTGAAATCGTGATTACGGGCGATTTTAATATACACAATTCTGGTTGGCTTCGCCATTCTCGACAGACAGCACCCGAGGGACGGTGTGTTGAGATCTTCGCTGCGAATAATAATTTAACCCAGCTTGTGAATGAGCTCACACGAATACCAGAGGTTGATAGTCATACCGCTAACACCCTGGACTTGTTTTTAACCTCTCACTCTGACAAGTACTGCGTTAATGTGCTCTCCCCTCTAGGCTCGACGGAATATTGTGTCATATCTACTAAATTTTCGTACACCCACCACACAGTTAGAGGAAAGATTCCTAAAGAAACCATATGGAAATACGAGAAAGCCAATCGGAGCGGACTTAATAACTTATTTAGGAATTTTAACTGGTCGTTATGTTTCCTCGATAACGACGTGGATGCCGCTGCTGATATGATCACAGAAATTATTTTCTTTGAAATGAGATGCTTTATCCCCCATCGGTTGAAGAGTATCAAATCAAAAGAAAAAGCATGGTATGACTGGAGCAGTAAAGAGGCTATCAAGGTTTGATAATTGTTTTTTCGGTCCTACAAGACCAACCCGACAGAGAAAACCGAAAAAAGTTTAAACGAGCCAGAAATGACTGCAACGTCTTTCTCAAGCGTGTGAAATTCCAATAGGATCAAAAACTGAGGCAAAAAATACTGCAATGTCCCAAAGGCAGTAACAATTTTTGGTCATTCGTCAAAAACATTAGAAATTCTGCCTCATCCTCCATCCCAAGGCTCATTTACAATGACATTCCAGATGTCAGCTCTTTGGACAAGGCCAATCTGCTTGCTGCACACTTTGCGGCTCCCAAATTGTGCTTTGTCCCCGCCTACACTTGAGTGCGTCAAATCTACAATGGGACGAATCAAAGATCTTAACATGCATTAATCCGCTGATCCAGATGGTATATCGCCCTTTCTTCTGAAGAGGTGTTTTTCCACGCTGGCAAAACCACTGCTTAAGCTTTTTCATCAATCCTACTCTTTAGGACTCTTTCCGGGCAGATGGGAAACAGCATTTTTCCCGTCCCTTAAAAAGGCGAATCTTCTTCATTGCACTTACGTCTCTTCTTTCCAAGGTCATGGAAACACTGATAAACTGTCAGCTCATGAAACACGAAAACTTCTCAATGATCGGCAACATGGTTTTCGTAGCAACAGGTCCATTGGTGATTTTATGGCAAGTCTCACCGAAAAGTGGAACCAAAGCATACATCAATCTGGGGAAAGCAAGAAAGTTTCACTTGATATTTCTAAGACATTTGGCATCAAGCTCTTTTGTCGAAAATGCGTGCTTTTGGATGGATGGATGGAAGAAGAGAGTCTTCAATGGATTAGAAATTACCTTTTGGAACGTTCAATTCAAGTTATTTTGGACGGTTTCAAGTCTGATATTTACAAAATAAATGCTGGTGTGCCCCAGGGCTCCGTTCTGTCTCCGGCCTTCTTTTTAATTTTCATTAATGATCTCTTGTCTGCTACTTCTAATCCAATATATTCCTTTGCTGATGAAAGTTCTCTCGGCTTTTTATATTTGTTCCCGAACTCACGCTCCTGCTCTCCGGTTGTACAACGGAAACGGCAGCGTATGTTAAGCTCATTAAATTCCGATATTAACAGCATAACCAATTGGGAAACTATCAATCGAGTGGAATTTAATGCTTCCAAAACTCAATGCTGCGACGATGTTCGCCTTCGCCTTCTTTGGAGCACATTGACCGGGTAAAACCCATTGTTTCGATTGTTCTTTGGTCTCTGGTGTGTATCAATGAATATATGTCTCATAAACTGTCACGAAATAACGCAGAAACTCCTCCAGATTTCGATTAAACAGGGCCAAATACGTCTTTAAAGTGGTTTCCGATTGCGCTTGTTCCCCGCTGTGAGTAAACGCGGCACAAATCGCGCAGACAGCTTTCTCATGCCCAACATTTCGTGCAGAATATGACTAACGCGTTCAGTTGAAATGTCGCTATATGTCAACTCGCGAATTTTTAGTCGAATTTTAGCCCACCTGGGCACTGTTCATCAAAATGTTTCGAAATGGGTGTCGAAGCAAAGCTAAACGTCGTATTGTCACCAAATTCTGACAGGCAGGCTAAAAGAGGTTATACTAAATGCTGGTATATTCATTTTGGCTCAGTAGCACCACTTATCTTCCAATCCGGATACACATCAAACAGCCCTCGTAATCATGTGCCCTCCGCGACGTGTGTTGTATATATAGCGTATGGAAGTAATTTAATAATAGTAGTAATGATAATAACATGTAATGAAATAAAGTCACACAAACATTAAGGAGTATGTTGACATTGTAAACATAAATTTGGTACGATTTTCCAGCCATTGAATTGGGAATCGGGTTGTGTAAATCTTTTGCATTACCAATGAAAGTATGTTCGTAGGCGGCTTACAAATATAATGTGGTTTATGGTTTGGCGAGGTTCGCCACAGTCATAGGCACTTATTGGTATTGTGCCTCATTTGTTTAAGAAGTCAGCGCAGAGGTCGTGTTTAATTCTTATCCTGTTGAGTTGAGTCCATACAGCTCTTCGTAATCGGAATGCAGGTACGCAGTTTCTGGGATCTGCGATAATTTTTTTCTGATGCTGGAAATTGTCTCGAAGTGTTTGGTCATTTCACTTTGACGTTGAAGTTTAAGTTGGGCAATCTTTTGGCTTATCTTATAGATGGTTTCCGTGATTTTAAGTGAAAGCAGGCGTTGTCAATGATAAGTTCGTGAATTGAATTTTGTTTTGAATTTTAATATAACATAATTCTTAACAAGCATGTTCTGACATCCCAATATGGGTAGAAGAATATTACTCAGCACTAAGAGCGCTGGATAGGCGTTGATTTTATCTTTTACTAAACGCATTGTGATGTGAAGCTGGCTTCCTACAAACCTGGTATGAGCACTGTTCAGCCATATGGGAACAGGTAGTTTCTGGTTCTGTCCAATGTTATTGTAATAGATGTCTATGTTGAAGAACAACACCGTTGAGTGGGACCTCCAGGGGTCGGTAAGCTAATTGATTAATTGGATGGAAACACAACGATTTATTTTGAAGTATTTTTCCAAGAGTTTAAGATCCTTGTTGAGTGTATCTTCTATAAAGAATATGTTCTGGCTCTTTGTGATAATAGCTTAGTCATCTGCACAAATGAATCTATTGGACAACGTATCCGGCATATCATGAATGTACAGGTTGAACAACAGCGGTTACGGAACGGTCCCTTGAGACGGACCATTGCTCGCACTATCGCTGACGAATACTTGAAATGACCGATTACTGAACATGTTTTTTTATAAATTGAACTATCTTGATACATGGAATCACTCTCAGAAGTTTGAATACCATGCCTAGACGCCAGACTGTGTAAGGTCCAAAATACAGGACCCGTTTTAGTTTATTTTCGGCGCCGTATTCGATATGAGTCACTAAGGCCAGGACCTGGTCATTGCAGATGCTACCTGGACGGAAACTAGCTTGTTTAATTTGAACTATATATGTTTTTATGATCCCTGCAATCCTGTTGTGGATCCTTTTAAGGATCTTATATCAGATGATTAGGAAGACTACAAACCTATCAGCTATCAGAAAACTGCCAGCTTTCAAAATGAAAATTATGTTAGTCTTTTCAAACTCCTTAAGAAGAGTTCCTGACATTAGGATATTGTTATAAAACTAACAAGCCTCTGTATTTTACCAAAATTTTTTATAAATTCAGGGAAAATTTCGTCAGTTTCTACGGCTTTTCCAGATTTGCAATTGGCAATTACAAATTCTAGCTCAACGATCATGAAGGTACTACAGTACTTAGGTTCATCTTCTGTCGCTTTGAGTTCCTTGAGACGTGTGCGTGCAATATACACAAAAAATTCCCAAAGACAGACTCAGTACAAGATGTGATGACGCTAAAACGTGTTCGACCCGGACGTTCCCAGAAAATATCGTCGCAGCAAAGGAAAATGCCGAAAACTACCCAAACACCTCCATTCGTCACCGTTCATAAAAACTTCACCTCTTTATAGCCACACTGCACCAATTTTGACGAAAAATTTGACTCTCTAATTGGGGTCCAAAAACTGAAGCCAACCGACCACCAGTATCCCAGTACGTTCTTGGATTGGGTATTGGAAAACACGCATGCTGACAATAATTTTTACATTTTCACATTGACTGCTACATTAGTAAGCAAAATGCCGCATCTAGGGCACAACCACAAGTGATTTAGGAGATGCATATGCACCCCAAACGAGTAACTGTTTGGTGCAATTTATTGTTCGGAGTCGTAATAGCGCCGTACTTTTTGGACAAGGAGGCCAGAAAAGTTTCTACTATTTGGGGCTCTAACTTTTTTTGGGGCTGTGTTAAAAGCAAGATGCACGCCAACCATTCCAACTCTGAAAGCTAACTATGAATTCACCATCGCCGAGATAGAGCCCTCTTTAACATATGTGAAATAGTGATTTAAAAATTCGAGAAAAAAAAGGGCTTACAAGCACAGCTGAGGCGGTTATTTGGAAGTTATTGCGTTCCAAAATAAATCTCCAAGTGCCTTCTTTATAAAGCAAAAAAGGTTCCCAACAATGGTTCCTTTTAAAAGGAATCCAACACCTCCACACCACCAACGAACTTATTTTAAACAAACATAAATTTGGAATACTTAGAAATGCAATAAACAGAAATAGAAGAACTATGTTATAATTAGAAATATTTATATTACGGGCACTGTTACCGTAAGTTCTTCAAGTTACAATCTTAACTCGGCTTTCTAAAATATTTTAAAAAGATTTCGAAGATTCATACAATATGCATTTCTAACAAATGCTAGTGAATATGATCTGGGATACCATTCTGCCTTGAATGAGAAGAAAATCAATGTGTTTTGCTTTTTTAACATGGACGTATGTGTATATCTGTGTTAAAAGGCCTCAAAAACGGGCCTGTTTTTTCAGAAAATGGGACAGAAAGAGCAAGAAAGATGTTTGGAAAGACGTCAAAACTATTGAGACCGAATACTGCCTTTCGGGCAACACCTGTTTACCAGTGTCCTGTACATCAGTATTGCTGTGATCCACAAAACTAGTGACTCGCTTACGCCATATAGTCTGGCCAAGTTACACGTACCGTTAAAAGTTGCGTTGTCGAAAGCACCCTCAAAGTCGATGAAAATGATTAAAGCACATACCTTCTTGTTGCTTTCAATTCTGCCTACCAGATTTTGAAACGCACTTTTGCAAGATCGTCTGTGTGGGAAGGCGTGTTGCAGCTCAGACAGAAGATACATTGATTTACATTTGATTGCCAAATTGCCGAAGTTTAGATGGTAAGAGTGAGTTCGGCGCATATAGATAAAATCTCTGTCTTTCCAATCGCTCGTTATTAAGTGGGGTGAGACACCGAAAGCACAGATGCGTTTATTCCACACACATGGTGTGGAAATTACATGAACTTTTGTATTCAACACGGATAGCCTTCTGACATATATAGGAATGAAGTAGGAGTCTTGGAATGTTGAAAGTTGATCTGAATACACAAAGTAGTATTCAGTAAGTACTGGGACGGTTATCTCTTATTTGCATTCATTTGGAAACAAAGTGTAACTTAACCCTTCCAAAGTGCAGACAGAAACGTGAGTCATACTTAAACGGTATGTCTCGAGGGAAGCTTTGTCTAAGCACGCAACAAGAGAAGAGTCCTTCTTATTTTCCCGGTCTTTTCTCTGCTTGTGAGAGTAGATTTTCCACTTTGCAGTGTCGAGCCCAGGTTTCTGAATACAAAGACGCAAAGACACAAAGACCCTGAGTTATCCCTGAGTTGCTCTGTAAACCTCGGAGTCCTAGTTTTCTGATTTGTTTCCAGGTTTGTAAACTATTTAAAAGTTTGCTGCATGGAGCACTTCAGTCTAAGAGTTCCGTTTTACATATCGTAGCCCTCTTAATGCAAATACCATATTCTATGCTTGGGTTAGCTCTCACAGTTAATCGACACAAAGTTCGCTCTCAGTTCAAACTGTTGTCATTGGCAGCCTTACTAATTGGAAATGCCACAAAGGAGATTACGGAATCCTTATAGGTGCGCCGGCCTCGTCCCCTTTGATGATTCGGAGTATTCTTCGAGGTGGGTTTTCTAGCGATATCCAAGTTGCGAATACCCGAACAGCCAATTTAGCTGATTTCAGTGCCATTTTCTGCTTCATCTTGTGTGTTAGGATAGTTACAAGCGCGTTAGTAACTTCCGACGACCAGAACTATGTTACAATCGTTGCTGGTTGTAGCACTGGCCTTATCTAGACATCGTGTACTTGTAAAACCACTGCTGCATTAGAAATGCAGTCTTTGTTGGTTGCAGCACCAGGTGCGATTTGTACGGGACAAAAGAAAAGGCCTCAGTTTCAGTTGTGAGAGATTGGTCGGTTTCATTTGGTGTCACTTCCGTCGACCTGTTTCTCTTCTCTGTCGGTGCTTAGGAGCCTTTAGTACGCGTTCTTTCGATAGCGCTTGTCGTCTCTTCGCGCCATGCGATTGTCCAACATATTCGTTTTATCTTCATCTGCCCCTTAGACGGTAGTTCTTCAGAGTGCACCTCTTCAGGACCCCGTTTTACCTTTTCGGTTGGCAGATACATTCGTCAAAAAAGAACGTCAAACAAATACTCTGACTAACTATTGGTCTATTATGATGAAGCTTAACTGCAAAAGCCAGGACCTCTCCGGTTCAAGCCCAGTCTGTCGAACGTGTCATAGAAACAGCCTCTGGAGTCATCAGAATCAGATGATCCAGCAGTCTCAAGTTAGTTCTTTTCAGAACCTTAAGATCTCTGACTCTTAAGCCATCCTTCTACGACAAGACAGTCAAAGAAATAAAGGAATATTTTCTTAGTTCCAATATAAATAAAATAATGCTGGTTTTTAAGCGTTGTTTTGTTGACCATATGCATATATATCAATCAATTTTCTTAATAAAACTATACAGGGGATCCCCTAACTCGTCAAAGGTTAATTTTGGGGAATGATTTTTGGGTATATAGTATTCTAAGAAAAAAATCGTTCTGCAGTAAGGGTCTATTTCCATTGTTGACATCATGTATCGAGGAAATGGCTTACTTTTTATCCTGAACCTGTACCCTGACCAATTGTAACAAAAAAATCCTCTATTAATACTAATAAATAGTAGAAACTTAAAAGAAACCTAAAAAAATGCGTTTAAATAAAATTAATATCTTTGAGCTCACTTTTCTACAGAAAATATCTCATAAACATAACATTTGGCTATTACAAAAATAAAAATAAAAATCATCAACAAGTTCGCTGAAAAACTCATAGATTTTTTGATACTTGGGAAAACCTACAGCAAGTAAAATTAAAAAAAAGAGTTTTTGTGATTAAATCTCCAAAGGCTATGCATGAAAAATGATTCTGTATAGTCTTAAATAATTTTTACTTTACGTGTGCTCTGAAACAGTTCTAACAGGTGTTCAAAGTGTTCTCTTTGGTTTTCTAGGCATCTCCTTGCGAATGTTTATTGATGCTAACTGCTCACTTTTAATGACATTTCCAGAATACGCTCTTTCACTTAAAGTTACTGGTTCAGTTAAATAAAAAAGATAAAAGATCTTGTAGACCAGTGAACTGATCTACCACCTTGATCAAAAAGTTCCCAGAAAATTCAGAAAATTCAGAAAATTAAAAATACAAGTTTATTGATCTAAATCTATATTGTCCCCTTTAAACTAATCCCCATCGACTGCAACATACTTATGCCAGCGCTTGGTCCAATCATCGAAACATTTTTTATACTCGGTTTTCGGTATCAGTGCTTCCTGCGATTTTTCCATTACTTCCTCAGGGAGCCAAATCAGGTGAATTTTTCATCAAAAAATTACGAATAATGATGGCACTGTGCGACGGTGCGTTATCATAGTGCAAAATCCACGAGTTTTCTGCTCAAAATTCTGGTCTCTTTCGGCGAATTGCTTCACGCAAACGCCCAAATAATACTCTTTGTTTACCGTCTGGCTTCTGGCAAAAATTCATGATGCACTACACCGTTGTAATCCATGAAAACTGTGAGCATTGCCTTGTTTTTTGACTGAAAACGAAAGACGACGTGGTTTTTCTGGTCTCGGCTCCTTTGGTGAACGCCATTCACTTGCCTGATGTCTGGATTACGTGTCGTACTCATAAACCCGCGTCTCGTCTCCAGTAATGATTCTTTTGATGAATGTGGGGTCGAATTCAGCCTCGTAAATCTTCTCTTAAATCTTAATTTGCGGGTATTGACCAACATTTCCTTTACTTTATCAATGTTTTCGTCGGTCTTCGATGTCGGTGGTTTGCCACTGCGTTCATCATCTTCGAGTCACGAATTACGACCACTTTGGTAGTGCCACAAGGTGGTTATTTGATCCTATCCAACGATTACCGTACACTTCACCTAGTCAATTCTTAACGTCATGATCATAGCGGAATGGAGCACTATGGACATATGATAAAGCTAGGCGAACAGTTCTGGTAAAACATTTCGCAAAAACTCCAGATAGTTTGTGGAATTCAGTCTAGGTGTTAGCTTGAACGGGCCAATTATCTTGTTTCCAATTACACCTACCCACATATTGACGCTAAATTTAAGTTTCCTTGTACGAGTATGTAGATTATGAAAATATAAGATCCCATCCCAAGTAAATTGATATTCGTCCTTCCAAAGAATTCTGCTAACAAACTCGTTATTCAAGCTCCGCTCCAGTAATTAGTTAGAAAATTAAAGTTTCTTTTCCAAATCGTAGAGAAGTACAGGTATATGGTGATATTGGTAAAGATTTTCTCCATGCAGTGCATTAGAAATGTTATGTCTGGAAACATTGAAAAGCAAAGCTAAGCATATAATGCTAATAAGCAACTGTAAGCTTGGTGTAAAAAATTAAACTGATTAATTAATTTTTTTTTCTAACCCTTTACACCATTTTTGTTTGGTAAATTTTTAGTCTTCATACTCCAAACCTAACTCTTTCTAAGAATTTTTAAGAACAGAGTAAGGAAAAGAGGGTTTTGATAGGTATTTAACCGTGCGCGTTAGATTTCCTTCCTTAAAACTTTTTAATAGCTATGCAAATTTGAAAAAATATTGAAAAAATATTAATTCTTGGAAAACCACACTTATTTTCAACTGTTGTTAGAAAAGTAGGTAAAAAACCATTAACTTGTTTGGGTTTTTCTGCGAACTTGTTGATAAAAATGGGCAAGAAAAATGGAACAGTCTTAGAAATTGGATATCTGAAAACTTAAGATCAGCTTTATTAAGACGTAGTTATAAAAGCTGGTATAACTCAGGTACTAAATTACATTTACACCTACTTAAAATTGTAAATAAGACTCTTACCGCTTATCCAGCCTTGCTTGATAAATCATAAGATATTTAATTCCCCTACCAACGCTGTGAAATAGTCTTGAATTTGCCATTTTCTAGAAACAATGGTTTCTATCTACTACGAGGTGTGCTCAAAAGGTATGGTAACTTTAAAATTTCCGGGCAATGTACTCGTACACTCGATTATCGATATTTTGTTAGCTATGTTTGTACACACAGTTTTAAGTATAGGGTTTTCCAAAAGGGACTTGACAACTTTGAATTTAATTTGTGAACGCACTCTCTCACTAATCATCAAACTGCCACTGTCAATTTATTCAGTAAGCTCAATATTTTCGTCATGCTTACGTACACTAACGAGCAACGTCTGCAAATTATAAAAGTTTTCTACAGATATTCGGAGTCGGTGACTGCAACTTTAGGAGCGTTAACTCCAATTTTCGGTGGTAATTCTTACCTTAGTAGACAGGCAATAACAAGTTCAGTGCAAAAATTTGAGTATACATATTCCTTGCGTGATGTTGTCGTGTCAGTGAGACAACGGGTTGGTCGAAGTGTCGAAAATATCGCTGCCATTCAGACGTCCGTAGCAAACGATCCAAATCAGTCAATTCCACGGCGTTCTGAAGAATTGGGCATGGCTCAGACCACATTATGGCGTATTTTGCGTAGGGATTTTGGTTTACACCCATACAAGATCAAGCTGACTCAAGAATTGAAGCCGATGGACCATTTGAAGCGACGTACGTTCTTCGTCGGGAGAAAACCCACATGTGCTTCATGAATCACCACTTCATCCACAAAAAATAACTGTTTGGTGCGGTTTGCATGCCGGCGGCGTTGTTGGACCATATTTTTTCGTCAACGATAGCGATCGTCACGTTACTGTGAATGGTCAGCGTTATCGCGCCATGATCACCGATTAATTTTGGCCCGAATTGGAAGATATGGCTTGGACGACATTCAACAACTTCAACTGGATGATGCCACAAACCACGCAGCACAGGCTTCAATCGATTTATTGAAGAGTAAATATGGTGAGCATGTTATCTCAAGAAATGGGCCAGACCTTTGGCCGCTTCGTTCGTGCGATTTAACACCGCTTGACTATTTTCTGTGGGGCTACGCTAAGTCATTGGTTTATGCCAATACACCGACGACATTGAAAGAGCTTAGAGCCAGCATTGAACGCGAAATAGTGGCCGTTTCGGCCGAAATGTGTGGCCGAGTCGTTGAAAATTGGGTCCAACAAATCGACCGCTGCAAACGTGCCCGCGGTGGCCATATGAACGAAGTCGAGTTCCATTCATAAATGTTTTTATTGTACTTCAAGCCAATAATAAAGTTTTTGAAATATCTCAAATGGTTTGCTTTTTATTTAAAAAAAAAGTCGTCAAGTCATTATTAGAAATCTCTATATATAGCATACATACTCTGTTTTTAACAGATAGAAAGCTTAAACACGTATTTTACATTTGCGGTCATAAAAAACGCACAATATCAAAATAATTGAAAAATTGTTAATAACTACGATAATAATTTTTATAATGAAATGAAATTTTTGTTGAGTACTCCGTAGTAGTTTATAAGCATTTCTATCTATTTTCCATCTGTTTATTGAATGTTGAAAAAAAAAAACCAGTTAATTTTCTTGTTTTTTTTAAATAATTAATACAGTCATTGGTTAAAAAAAATTATCAATACCGAGTTGCTCCTCCTTTGGCGGTTATAACCGCTTTTATTCTAGAAGGCATCGAGTTTACTAGAAGTTCAGTAATATCCCTTGAAATTTCAGTATTCCATACATGTTCCAGAGCTTTATTTAGCTTTTTTTTACTCTCTGGTTTATGTTCAGCCACCTTACCTTTCATTACATGTCACAAGTGTCCGATTGGGTTCAAATCGGACGAATTAGCTGGCCAGTCTAGTCTGGTAATTCCGAGGTTATCAAACGTTGTCTTGAGCTGAAATTTATTGAAAGACTCTAGTTACTTGTCTGTTTATTATTTATAAAGTAGACATTCAGAAGTTGATTTATAACACTTTACTTACGGATTTGTCGCGGTGGCAAAGTGCAGAATCATCTTGAAAAATGCACTTGTCAGTATACGAACGATGCTGTTCAATTGCTGGTACCAAATACTCCCTTACTACTTCTCCATACTTTTGAGCGTTCATAGTTCCATTAACAAAGTGTAAAGGGCCCAAAATGTAAAAATAAAAACATCCCCAAACCATCTGACTTTGAGGAAACTTCACTGTTTTGACTATGCACTCGTCCTTAAACCTTTCATAACAAATTAAATTTACTTTCATCGGACCATATAACACATCGCCAATCATCCTGCTTCCAATCTTCGTACTTTTTTGCCCAGTTCAAGCGAGCTTTTTTCATTTTTGGAGTTAGGAGAGGTTTTTTCGCTGGTCGTCTTCCATATAAACTAATCTCCCATAGCCATCGGCGTATGGTTTCGGCGCTTAGATCAACTTGATGAAATTCACTCAGCTCTGCTCTTGTACGGACAGGTAATTCGTTGTAATACACTGTCTGTCTTCTGGGTTGTTTTACGTTTTCGTTCGGAGCTTTTTTCCTTTCCAGTGGATCCAAATTTTCTTTTTTCTTCATTAGTCGTACGATAGTTGAATGACAGCATCCTATTTTAACCGCAATCTCACGATAGCCAAGCCCTTCTTCGACTAAAGTCAATATTTGAACTTTTTCGTCTCGAGTCAGTTGATGATATTCACCAGACATTTCACTTTTTTTTACTTGTCACCGTCACAACTCAATTCAAACTGATTTTTTTTTGCACTGAAAACTCCGCTATGGGGAATACCCTTCATTAGTATGGGAAAAACCCTTACGATCTGATTTTTTGAGAACTCATCAGGTGGTGCGGTTTTTATGAACTCAAGTGTATATTCAATTAGCATAAAAAATGGAGCAAAGAATTTATATCAAATTTGTGTAAAAAATGGAATCATGTGTTCTAAAGTACTTGAAATGTTGACAGTGGCATACTTACCGTCTGCTTTAAGTAAACAAAATGCTTACTAGTGGTACAAGCTCTTCAAAGATGGGCGAGAGGATGCCATTGACGAACCTCGCTCTGGACGCCCCAGCTCATTAACAATAGCTGATAACGTCGAAGGTGTGAAGAAAATTATTGGAAATTGGAAAGTCGTCGAATTTCTATAACAGAAATTGTTGAGGATTTTGGTATATCGGCTCGTGTCATACAATTTTTCCAGATTTTTGAGCATGAGACATGTGTCAATCAAGTTTGTTTCGAAACTTCTAACCGTTGCATGAGCATCGCTCAGGAACTCTTGAATGACGTCAATGAAGATCCTGACTTGCTCAAAAGGGTCACAACTGTAGACGAATCATGGGAGTATGGTTATGACGTCGAAACCAAAGCCCAATCGTCCCAATGGAATCACCTAAGAGAGCCAAGACTGGAAAAATCACGCCAAGTTCGATCAAATATCAAAATTTTGATCACTGTTTTTTTCGATTACCGTGGCATAGTGCATCAGGAGTTATTACCTCAAGGTCGTGCGATCAATAAGGAGTATGACCTTAAAGTTATGCGTCGTTTACGAGAAGGAATACGAAAAACCTGTCCATTCATTGTTGCTTGTGAGAGTTTTTGACCAAAAACAACACCACAATGATGCCTTAGCCACCATATTCACCGGATTTGGCTCCACGCAACTTTTTTCTGTTTCCAAAACTATAGAGCTTAATGAAAGGACTGAGATTTGCAACGATTGAGGTCAAGCTATACCAAAAAGTGTTTATAAGAAGTACTTCGAGGATTCACTGTAAGAAAAAAGAAAACATTCAATCGGGTACAACTTTTATCTTAACTATGTTCTTCCTTCAACATAATAGTTTTCCCTTTGAAATACATGTAGGTCACAGTCACAGGTATCTAAATAGTGTATGTATGCACAAAATGCATTAAGTACGCAATATGCAAATTACGTAGGTCCTTTAACTCAACTATCAATCGACTTGATGAAGACTTGAATAAAGTTTTAGGATCCCACTTGAAAACTATTTAAAATCTGATGAGATGGTCAGGTTAACTGCATAATGTCGCAGAATTTTCGATGAATAAATAAATCCTAAATGAATTCATAAGGAGACAACCTTTTAGATTGCGTTCGCAATGTTATATTGTGTGCGACATCGGCGGTATCTATTGGATGCAACATGCAAATTTATACATATAAAGAGCATGCCGAGCACTTTGCAAGACAAAATAACAGAGTATGTACTTTGGCTTATGCTTCAAGTGAACACAAGTCCTTCAATTGAAAGGAACCTTGGTTCCACTTCATTCCCTACCATCGGAGGGTGAAAAATCAACTTTTTGCATTATAATGAGCTACAATTCTACCCTCCAGTTATAGCAGGTTGGTCGTCATAGTTGCTTTTCTCAACGTCAAATCCACTTCAGTAGCTATGGAATGTGAAGCACGAATTTTGGCCAAATTCCAGACGACTTTTCGTTGATGATAGTTTGCACGTTGCTCGTTTGTTTGTTTGGTTTTTGGCTGACGTTTTGTGGTTTTTTAAGTAAAAGTTTTGCAAAAAATAGCCCAAACACTCCAACGTCAAGTGAGTGAGTTATGGTAACCTGTTACAGCATGAGTCAGTTTTTTGTATTTTTTATTTTTTTCATGTTTTGTGCATGGGGAAATGTGTGACAGAAAATGGGCTGCTTAGTTTCACGGAAAAGTGTTCTCACAAAGGTAAACACCTACATGAAACGATCAACGGAGCATGCAAATCGCGAATAAAGTTTCTTAAAGTTTACAAAACTTTCAAGTTTGTAGGATGAGAAGATTGATTGAAGTGTCCTATGTAGAATGTTAATAAAATTATAGTCTCGATGGTGTACTTGTCTGATAGAAATAGATACATAACCGGGAAAAAACCATTTGCCTTTTGAATCAGGTCCTTAAAAAAACAATCAAGATGCTTGCTGGTCTGTTGCCATGGGAGTTGCTTTAAGGGTATTTTGGGATTTATGAGATTGATACTATGTTTATTGTTTAAAAAAAAAAATCGATAACATTGACTTTGTGTGACGGTTTTTTTTTATTGATGTTAAGTTTTGTGTTGTTGTGGAAGTGAACCTGTTGCATGGAACTTTCCATTAATCATTTTATAAAGATAGAGATATATGGTATTTATCTCTATACATTTTACTGCTTTGTCCATGCTAAACTTTTGTTTAAAATGTCTGGTAAGAGTATCATTATATCATTATTAATTCTATCATCTTATCCTTTCCGAAAGAAAACTTGATATACTGTAACGACAAAACGATTAGTTTAGCATTTGGTAGAATGATGTCTAGGGGACAACTCCGAATCCGTTGTACACCTGTCTAGTGTACGACGTGGTATAGTATGACAGAAGAATTTGAAATTGTATTAAATCAACATTAACGAAAAATGATAAACAAAAATAAGCCTTCACCCTAGGGAACATTACATGTTCGGAGCCCCCATAAAAATGTGATAAATGTGTACTCCATGTCTAACAATTGTTTGTGCAAAAACAGATGTACATATGGTATATAGCACACAAAAACTAAAATTGCTTTGATGGGAAACTTGCTTTATTTTCATAAGCATGATGATCATGCAAAATCGTCAACAGGTCCAATGTATCAAATATCAACATGTGAATATCTGATAAATAGAGCATAGGAGGTGTGCCGTGGGCACTATATCATGACCCATATCATATACTCTATGTCGTAGGTGCGCAACTAAATTATTTTTATGAAAATGCAACTTTATTGTGAAAAAAATGGTTACAAATGAATCAATCAAAGTATTGCATATCGCTAGCTACAACCTTTTCCCATCTTCTTGCCAGCACCCTAATACAGTTACGGTAAAAGTGTTTATCTTTTGAGCTATCCACGAATCCAGATAGTTTTTGATGTCATCATATAAACAGAACTAACGGAGCTTATAATAATGGGAATCTGACTTATATGACTGGGACTTCCCATTTCAGTGTTTCCAGGTAGGATTTAGCGAGTTTGGCAACGTGAAGCTGAGCGTTGTTATGCTATACTAGAACTCCTTTGTAAATTCTTTGACCGCCAGAATGCACTGCTACTGCAAAAAAGGTTATTTTGCCTTTAAGTCTGTTCATATTTAGGCAGACATGCCTAAAATGACAGCTGATTGTTGTTGACGTGTTTGGCATTATGTTGAGTATGGACAAAAACGATTTTCGTTCTCTCATAAAACATTATTTTTTGAAAGGCAAAACGGCGAAGGAAAGAAAAGAAAAGTTGAATAAATACTATGGGGCTAATGCTCCGTCAGATTACACCGTTAAATATTGGTTTCGAGAGTTTCGTGGTGGCCGCAACTCCGCTACCGATCAAGTCCGCAGCGGCAGGCCCTCCGATGCGGTTACAGAGGACAATGTCAAAAAAATACATGAAATGTTGTTGGCTGACCGGAAAGTGAAGGTGCGCGAGCTAGCCCATATTTTGGGAAATATTCTACATATGGAAAAGTTATCCTGCCGCTGGTTGCCAAGCATACTCACTCCTGACCAAAAACACGAACGCGAGAGCACTTCGAAAGAGTGTTTGGACTTGCAGATGCGGAATCGGGCTGACTTTTGGCGTCGATTGGTAACTGTTGAACACCAGAGAACAGAGTGGGTTCCCGACAATGGACTGAAGCCAGCACGAGTGCTTCGAAGCGGCCGAGGGAGGCTCGATGGGTCGGAAAGATTATGACGTCGGTTTTCTGGAATTGTCATGGCATACTCTTCGTGGACTACCTTAAAAAAGAAAAAATCATCAACAGCGAGTACTGGAGCGATTGAAGATTTTGTTTTTGCAAGACAATGCACCGGCGCACAAGAGCATTACAACTATGGCTAAAATCAATGACTTACGACTCCAATTGCTGTCGCATCCACCGTATTCACCCGATTTGGCTCCCTCGGACTATTATCTCTTCCCAAACCTCAAAAGATGGCTCATCAATAAAAAATTCAGCTCACGCAAGGAAATCATCGACGCCACGGAGGAGTATTTTGCAGACCTTCCGGAAAATTACTTTTCAGACAGGATCAAGAAGTTGGAAAATCGCTAGAAAAAGTGTATCAAACTAAAAGGGGACTATGTTGAATAAAATAAAAAGACTTTAATAAAACAATTTTTTTCTCATTCCCAAGGAGGTTAATTTTCACCCCATCTAGTGATGGGGTGGCTCGTCTCAATCGTATCAATTGAAGTCGATACCGTTCCCCAGTGATGGTTTCGTTGGGTTTCATAATAAATAACACCGGCCTGGTCCCACCAAATACACAGCCGAGCCGACTAAGTAGAAGCATAACCGGGCAGTCCCCATGACTTTTACTCTTTGAGTTGCTGTAAAGAAACCATTTTCATCACCTGTCATAATGCGATGAAGAAAACCCTTTCTTTTTTGCCGCTGGAGCAGTTGCTTACAGGCGAAAAAATTACGCTCAACTTCCCTTGGCTTCAAATTATCAGGAACCCAAGTTTTTTTGGAGCTCTCGATGCGTTTCAGTCGGCGTTCTTTTCGAATGAATGAAGAAACAACAACAACACTTCCCGCAAATGACGATTACTTGGCACAAAATTAAACATTTTCACACAACCAAAAGTATATGAAGATAAAACAAAATCACAAATGTATCAAAACTGTTTATTTACCATCTGTCTAAGTTTGGCTTATGACGTTTTCGATACGTCAAAATCGACCAGCATTAAATACTGTGGCCATCTATCGACACTTAGTTGCGCACTTAAAATTAAATTTTTACTACCAATGAGGAGTCCTATCTCTTTTATTTCTACAGAAGCTCGTGTTAAATGAGAAGAAACAGGTTTGGTTAGAAATAACGAGTTCATATGAAGATATTTTGTTATTCATGTTATTTAAGAAGTGCACTACTGGATGCGAAGTATTGATGACTATGGCTATTTTCTTGTCCTATGGTATCTCTTTGAGATCATTTTTTACGAAATTGGACCAGTGGATGAACTCTTTCGTAATTCAAACAGGGAATTTTCACCAAATCTCCAGCTGAAGCAGTGCACTAGGACTGATTCCTCTTGTCGCGCAATCAGCTGGGTTTTGCTCCGAGCGATGATAATTCCAGGCGGATCGGAACAGAACGTCCTGGATATCCAAAGTGCAGTTAGCAACAAATTTGTTCTATCTTTTAGGTGAAGACGAAAGCCATGCTCATATGATTTCAGAGTCACAGAATTCAAAGATATGAACAGGTTTTATGTTATAATATCTAATGAAGAGTAGCCGATCTAATAGAAGAGCTCCATATAATTTGATTCGAGGAATAGTTAACTGTTTGACTGGTGAAACTCGAGTTTTGACAGCGACAAGTTGAATTTCTGGATTGTAAGCAACTGCGGAGACGCGTCACATTACCAAACAATATCAAATTGTCGGTAATCCAATGTATTTTTTCTTGAAATGTCAATCCTTTCGAAATGAGACGACTTGTCCATTAATTCGCAACTTTTTCTGACAGTTAATCATCCCATTCGCTGTAGTTTATTTTTTTGATAGATGTCACACAATCTTTGGCAATTTTAGTCATGGAGACATTTACCACGCAGTAATGCACTTTTGCTATTCAATCTTATTACGAAAATGGGCGATCTGTTGAAGTAACATTTCGTAAAATTTGGGAACTTTTCTATCAACATAATCGCCCTGGTGAGTCCGAAATTCGTGCAATAGTGAAGCGTTTTGAAGAATCTGGTTCGGTGTCCATATCAGTAGGCTCGGCCAGCACGTACACGCCAAAACAGCACCACTGTGAGCGAAAGTATTCAAAACCAGTCATGTACCTCAATTCGTTACCAAAGTCAAAAATCTACAACCTACGACGTCGCTAATTTATTAACTGATCCTGTCCTGGATTGAAAGGACAATTTGATCTTTTCCGAAGAAGTCCATTTTTGCATGAATGGGTATGTAAATAAACAAAATTGTCGTTTCTTGGGATCGGAAAACCAATACGAATCTTACGAAAATCCAATGCATCAGGAAAAAGTCACTGTATGGGGCGGATTATGGGTAGGTCATAATCATTGGCCCGTACTTTTCGAAGATGATGCTGAAGAGATAGTTACAGTGAATGGAGAACGTTACTGCAACACGTTGACCGGATATTTTTTCCAAAATTATAAATTGGATTTGGACGAACTCTGGTTTAAACAGGGTGGTGCTACCATCAACCAATCAATTTATTGCGTACGAAATTTAAAGAACGCATTATTTCGGTTACAGGGAAAAGTTGGTTGGCCTCCAAGATCATGGGATTTGACACCTTAAAACTTCTTCTTGTGGGGTTATTTTAGGAGTAAGGTCTATGCCAATAGTTTAGCGATAATTCAGGACCTTAAACATAACAGCCAAACTTAATTTGCGGCCCCAGACCAAATTATTCTTTAATAAGTCATCGATAATTTTGAATTCGGATGGTCGCTTGCAACAAAAGTCATGATAGTCTTATGAACAATGTTGTGCTTTATTTATAATTGCAATATCCATAATTCCTGAAACAGCTTCTTCAATAGTAAAGTACATGGAGATAGGAAACCCAGCGATAAAAATTTTCTCTTAGTACAAGATGATGATTGATTATCTAAAGAAATTTTAAACGTAAATTTGTCACGATATGGATCCCAAATAAACCCAAGTACTTCAGTACAGCTATTTTTGAATCAAAAGAAACAATGTCAGTAGTCTGAATTCCGGTAAGCATTCTCCAACAATTTGAAATTCACATGGTCACACGACTAAATCCTTCTTTAATCTTACGAGTTCTGAAACAGAAGGATATCATCAACAAAAAAATCATGAAGAATTGAGTATAGATAGATAGATAGATCTTTATTTAGTATACAAATTTTTACAAAGGATAGTTACCACACATTTTACATTACAGAGATATGATATTATTTACATCTTTCTACTGAAACATTTTTTTTTTGTAAAGTATTGTAATTATTAAAAAAAATAGGTCTATAGCTTATTATTATTCCATTGGAACATGCGTTGGAAAGCTACTGTCATTGTACGTCATTTCAGTATATGTCACTCATTTGAAGCGTAAACAACAATAATTTTTTTCACTCAAATATGTCGAACTTTTTGCGTGAAAAAGTGTTTTTGCGGGGAGTTCTTCTTCATTACTTTAATATGAAGAAAACTGCTGCCAAAAGTCATCGTAATTTGGTGGAAGTTTATGGTGAACATGCGCTAGCTGAGCGAATGTGCCAAAAGTGAGCAACCAAAAAAGTTTGAAGATAAAGAACTGGAAGCAATACTCTATGAAGATTGTTGCCAAACACGAGAAGAGCTAGCAGAATCTTTTAATGTCACTCAAGCAGACATTTCAAAACGTTTAAACGCAGCTGGATTTATTGAAAAGCAAGGAAATTGGGTTCCACATGAACTCAAGCCGAGAGACGTCGAAAGTCGGTTTTGCATGTCCGAAATGCTGCTGGAACGCCACAAAAGGAAGTCATTTTTGCATCGGATTGTTACTGGTGATGAAAAGTGGATCTATTACGATAACCCCAAGCGCAAAAAATCATATGTGAAACCCGGCCAACCAGCCAAATTAACGGGAAGGCCGAATATCAATCGCGGGAAGGTAATGCTCTGTATTTGGTGGATCAGATGAGTGTGCTGTATTATGAGCTGCTAAAACTGGGTGAAACCATCAATAGACAACGCTACCGAACACAATTAATCCGTTTGAAGAGAGCAGTAACCGAAAAACGCCCAGAATATGCGACCAGACATGAGGCAAAAATTTTCCATCACGACTACGCTCGGCAAGACGTTGCTACTCCGGTTAAGAACTATTTGGAAAACAGTGGATGGGAAGTCTTACCCTACCCGCTTTATAGCCAAGACCTTGCCCCTTCTGACTACCGATACAGAACGCCCTCACTGAAATACGGTTCACATCAGAGCAGAATATCAAAAATTGGCTTGATTCATTCTAGCCTGCCAAGCCGGCGCAGTTCTTTTGGGATGGGAACCACAAATTACCAGAAAGATGGGAAAAAATCATAGCTTCAGATGGGCAATACTTTGAATAATACTATTGTACATGTTTTTCTTAAATAAACGTTAAAATTTTGAAAAAATATATTGCATATAAAATAATAAATAAATAAATAAATAAATAAATATAAATTTACACGTATACAAAATTGCACGTAAGTTTTTTTTAGTTTTTATCGATAGCAATTCAACATTTGTTCTTCTATGGAGCTTTGAAGTAGAATGGTGCCATGGAAGGTTAAGCATCATCTTGAGTAGCTTATTTTGCGCCAAATGCAGTTTAATGTGGCACTGCGCACAACTACCCCACACCGGGGACTCATGAAGTAGTACCGATTGGAAAATTACTTTGTGTATGATCACTTTGTTTTCCTCAGACAGAGCTGATTTTCTGTTTATAAGAGGATATAACACCCTTATCCCTATATTGACCTTTTGTAGGGTTCTCGAAATATGCTCATGAAATGTAAGTTTGCTATCAAGATACATATCTAAGTATTTTACACAATTGGACCAGATTATGGTCGATCCATGCAATTGTAGTTGGCTGTTCTTAAGATAGCAAGGTTTTCTTTTTAGGGTAAAAAAGATAGCTTGCATTTTTTCAGCATTCAGCTTAATGCTGAATGTAATTCTATTACTACCATCGCATTGCGAAGATTAGTCTCAATATTGAGAGCGAATTCGTCTGATGAGTGTAATGCAGTATCATCTGCAAACATTGCAACTTCACAGTTGGTTAAATTGGGAAAATCAGACGTTAACAAACTGTATAAAATTGGACCAAAAACAGAACCTTGTGCCACACCCGACTCAAAACATATCAGACTTCAAACGCTACCATTGATTTGGACTCTACTATAAAAGAACGCCCTGACAAAAAACTTTGAAAAAGTTGTACATAATCATTTTATATAAAAGACTATCATGCCAAACGGAATCAAATGCTTTTTCGATGTCCAAAAGCATCATCCCGGTCGATTTTCCTTGTTATCGATTTTTCTTGACAAAATTACAAATTCGAAGAGCCTGGTGGGAGGTATTATGTTGAGGTCTACAACCGAACTGCACGTCAGTTCAGTTTTTTTAACTTTTAGAATTGGAACCATCTTGGCTATTTTGCAAGTACTGGGAATATATTGGATTTTCAGACATGCATTTAGAATATCTGTTAAAAATTTCACTCCAGTTTTCGGCAAATGCTTGAGATACAAATTTTTTATAAGATCGAACCCGCCGGACTTTCTTGTATTTAAATTATCGATATGAAATTTCACGTCGTCTTCTGTAAGAAGTGCATTTAAGGGGGTGACAGGAATTACTGTGTTGAAATCCTCGATTGTTTCACTAACCAATGCATTAGTTGCTGGATCACCAGGGCTTGCTGATACACAGTGATTTCATAAAAAAGTAAAGGGCGTCTGCTTTTTCGTCATCTGTGTAATAGAAATTCGATCCATTCTGAAGTCCAAGTAGCAGTTTATTTTTATTTTTAATTATTCTAACTACATTCCAAAATGGTTTAGCGTTCTTATCTAGTGAATCAAGTTTTTTATTCCATTCCTCGTGGCGTTGTTGAGCTATATGTTATGTTTCCAGATCAACTGGTTTAGGTGCTGCGCATTATCTCATTATAACAACTGCCAATATCTTTGCCAATTTCTTCTTTCCATATTTCTCAGTTTAGTTTAGATTACCGCCTACCATTTACTCAGAAAAGGTTAAACATATGTTTATTTTCGACAGACTTACAAGCAGCAGCGAAATAGACACAGTCGATTTTAATTGTTTGATGATTATTTAGTTCTACCTCTGTGCCCACATTTTTTTCTAATTTGAATTGAATATGAACCCAATGGAAATTGACTCTTACAATATATGGCAAATTTTTTTAAAACTTTCTTTCTGTAAAACCAGAGTACATAACTTATAATGTTCGTCAGGTATATATATTCACAACCTCCCTTACAATTATACTCTGATAATCTTGATCGCTTACATCAACCCAAATTTAGCGAAACATCTTGACAATATCCGCTTAAAACAAATATTCCTATTTATACGATTACGATAATATGATGACGCCGAAATAAGGCCCTATATGCAAAATCTCATTTAAGTTTATTCCATTCGAATCTTTGTACAAGCTTTCGAAAACAACCCGTATCTTGTTTGTGACAACTCTATGGTGAAGAAGATAAAACACATTGCCACCAGTAAGTTCAACCTTCTCTTCCGATATACATTCTATGTGACCTAATTCTAAATAGGTTTTCATAAGTTGAAAATACTTAGTCCGAAGTCTTTCATTGCGAGCGAAACGCCGTTCCATCGCTGACGAGCAAACTAATGATCCCAAGAGCGTGTTTCTAAACTCAATGTCCCCGTATTTCTGTGGAAAGAGTTCTCGAAAAGTTAGCACTAAAATGCTTATAGGCAATATCCTGATCTTCTAAAAGAGAAGGATTAATACATGGGCTATTTCTAAGAGGGGGCATCACTTGAATTAAATCCATACCATTTTATGTATATGTAGTATTTAGTTTTCGAGGTATAGCGTTGTGAGTGAAGCAACTTTTGTTATTGTGAAAAAAAAATGGATTCGAGTGTTGATTTATCATTGCTTTTTAATGGGAAAAAATGCAGCCGATGCAAAGAAATAGCTTGATAAGTGTTACCCTGTGGATTGAAAAATTTAAAAGTGGTCATACAAGCACCGAAGATGATGCACGCAGTGGACATCCAAAAGAGGCTGTATCAGATGAACACATCAAAAAAGTCCACAAAATGATTACGAATGACCGTAAAGTGAAGTTGATCGAGATAGCTGAGGCTCTGAAGATATCAAAAGATCTTGTTGGATATATCATGCACGAATATTTGTTCAAAGTGGGTGCCGCGTTTGCTCACAGTCGACCAAAAACAACAACGTGTTTATGATTCAGAGGAGTGTTTAAAGCTGTTCAACAGCAACAAAGCCGAATTTTTGCGTCGATATGTGACAATGGATGAAACTTGGCTCCATCACTTCACACCACAGTCAAGTCGGCAGTCAGCTGAGCGGCGAGCAGGCGACGAAACTCGTCCAAAACGACCAAACACTCGCCTGGCAAGGTTATGGCATCCGTATTTTGAGATACACTTGGAATAGTTTTCATCGACTATCTAGGACGACATAGCAGAAAAACGGCCGCATTTGAAGAAAAAGAAAGTGCTGTTTCATCAAGACAATGCACCGTGTCACAAGTCGATGAAAACTATGGCAAAATTGAATGAATTCGGCTACATATTGCTTCCCCACCCACCGTATTCTCCAGATTTGGCCCCCAGCGACTATTTCCTGTTCGCAGACCTCAAAAGAATGCTCGCCGGAAAGAGATTTAAGACTTAAAGATTTAAATTTAGTCTATTTTGAGGCTAAACCGAAATCGCACTACAAAACTGTTATCGAAATTGTTTTAATCAGTGTATCGCCCTCGAAGGCAACTATATTGATAAATAAAGTTGAATTTTGCAGAAATTTTGTATTTTACCATAAAACGGCACTGACTTTTCAGCCCATGTGTTATTAGCAAATTTCTGTATTATCCAAAAAGATTTTAGCAGCATATCTAGACCTTCATTAACGCCAACATGCAATGAGAAGATTTTGATTCACCCGAAAACTGTATTATTCACGACTATATTTTCCGACTCATCAGTAATATGACCATCACGCAAGATACTCCAAGCATTGTCGGTACCAAGTATAATATCGATGTGGCCGGACTTGTTAAATACAGGATTAGCGATTTCAAGATTTTCCAACAGCAACAAATGATTGAACTGAAATGCAAGAGATGCTGCTTGGGACGTTATTTGTTCCAAAATAAAAGCTTTCACTTGCAATTAAATCGAATCAAACCTAGAAAGTAAACTAAGTGTTACTGTGCCGTAAAAAACGTCAGTCGATTGCGACGACATAAGCCTTTTACGAGAATGTTGATTACGAAGACCTAACAATTTTACTAACCTTCCAGTTATAACCTGCAAACCGGTATCAAGAAGCACACGACAGCCCTACCATTTTTCTGTGACATCAGCAATGTTTACCAGGAGCAGGTAAACATCAGGTAGATAAAATACAACATGAAGACCCTCGTTCTTAACGTGATTACTGACGACCGAGAAGACTATTTGGAGAAGAAGTTTCTGTGTTGAAAGTTTCTTAACATTCTTCAATAGGGGTCCAAATATTACCTTGGTCGAGTCGAGTTTTAAAATTTTTACAACAAGCCATTATACGACATTTCTCGGAAGTGTGATTGAAACCTGGGTAGCTAGAGCACAATCTTTGAGCCCTAACAAAGATAAGACTTTCTTCACATTTGGGACAAGAGGAGCTTAAGACGGCTTAACTTCTGACATTGCGTGAAACACTGGCGCCCGGCGGTTTCTTGTTCGTACAAATTTGTAGTTCACTCGCTATTAGGACATATGATTTTGCTTTCAAAAATTCTAACAATTCCTTGATCATAGGTTCTGGCGTCTGTTTGTTTCGAGTCTTTCCCATGTTATTCAGTAGTTGCTATCTGCGATTTCTATATGATTTAAGAGCAAAGCTAAGCCTTTGCAGAAGAACGACTCTAAATACCTTATCATTTTTACAAATTTGTAAATCAAGATATACTTCTGTATCATGAAATTCAAAAAATTCCATTCGATATATACAATCGAGATTTAGATCGAATTATTCATAAATTGAATGCAATACCTTCTTGTAATTTTTAGATCCAGATAGAAAGACCAACTTTGGTTTGAAATAAAACGCAACAATCAAAAAACTTTATAATTTGTTTACTTTACAAAGCTAGTGAGCATGACACCTTACCGGCCGAGATATTCAAAGTGACTACATATATGGAGAGCATACACCAACTCATTTCTCAGCTCTTGTCAGAAGAGTGTTAACCTCGGCTTTGATTTACTCCCCATCTAAAAGAAAATAAATCCCCTCAATTACATCAGCTATTGAGGTATAATTCTCCTCAAAATTATGTACAAAATATTATCTGCCATATTGCGTGAATGTTCGCAACCCTTTGTCAACAATAATATGGTTCAAGGCCAGGAAAGTCTACAATACCAAATTTTCACACTAGGCAGATCCTGAAAAAACTCAGAAAGTCCGAGTCGATACCTTAATTTTTTCATTGATGTTAATACCGCATATGACAGCACTTATAGAGACGTGCTACATATATAGATCCATATCTAGTTTTGACGTAGCTGCGAAACTCATCCGTCTGCAAAATGACATTATATCATACTTGGAACTTACCACTCTGGATAGTAGAATTCTTCTTGCGTATCCTGGCCCACCGATGTTTGGCATTATCCGAGAAAGCGCTGCATCTGTTACGCCTTTTTACTAGAATATTCGGCATGTACTTTAAATTTCAGCTTGTTGTCGAGCATGACTCCCAAGAATTTTAATGCCTTTTTAAACTGGATTGTATAATTCCCAACCGTCGTCTTTATGGTATCGACGGTAGAATGCAATTTTCTGAAGCCATACTAAACATCCGACAAATTTACTTTATACTCTGCCGCTGTTAGCATACGTTCTGGGATCTATTGTATCTATTAGACATATTGGTCGATACGAAGGTTCTCCGGGTGGTTTATTTACCTTAGGTAAAAACACCAGATGCTGGAGTTTCCATGGTTCAGGGAAGATCCCTTCCTTCAGGCACCTCTGCATCGGTGCTATAAAAAGTTCCGGTCTCTTATGGACGGCTGTTTTGGCAGCTATATTTGGAATACCGTCGGATCCAGGGGCTTTATTGTCATCTATTTTCCTGCATGTTTCGTATAGCTCATCCGTTGTGATTTCCGGTATATTTTCCGGGTTTGTTGCCGGCATGGGGATGCTCAACTATTGTGTTCAGCATTGTCGTACAGGATATTGGTGTGGAACGTACTACTCTTTAGTTTCTTAATCACTATCCTATACGCCACTCCCCAGGGATCAAGATCTGCTTCATTACAAAGTTGCGTGAAGCATCTTGCTTTGCTCTCCTTGATGGCCTTTTTGAGATCGCGTTTCGAAAGTCTAAACGTAAATAAACGTTTCTGGAACCTTGGACTACCTTTTTTTTTTGTTTTTTTGGTTGCTTCCAAGGATGTGATAATCTTTGAAAGTTACTTATAGCCCGGGCTATCAGTATGCAAGCCCCAAGCACTCGATTTCGGAGATGCGATTACGTACTACCATATAATAACTCACACCCTGCACTCTTCTACGACTCTCCTACCGGGAACTGCCATTAAGTACTACTTCGCGGGGCTGGTAAGCACTTTATGCCCTTCTTTCTCCGTCTGCTGGTTCGACATTGTGTACAGTATTTACTGTTCTTTGTTGTATTAGAGATGTCGTCTGGGTTTGATTTTCATTAATGCTCTCTCTGACTCTTTCCAACTGTCGAAGTTCCTTCATTATTTTTGCCACAGCCTGTTTCACCGAATACCATATTATACTTGATGTTTGCATATGGTTTACGATGTTTTCAGGTGTTGGTATCTCTCCTCTCCTCTAGTTCTCTTCGCCCTGGTCTGAAGTGTGGGCACTGGAAAATTTCATGATGTGCATATTCCCTAGCCGCTCCGCAGTCTAAGCAGAAGGGAGATTCCTTCAGACCAAACATGTATAGGGATTTCTCATAACGACTTGACAACTTTTTTTTTAATTAAAAGGCAAACCATTTAAGATATTTCAAAAACTTTATTATTGGCTTGAAGTACAATCAAAACATTTATGAATTGAACTCGACTTCGTTCATATGGCCACCGCGGGCACGTTTGCAGCGGTCGATTCGTTGGACCCAATTTTCAACGACTCGGCCACACATTTCCACACGAAACGGCCACTATTTCGCGTTGGCTCTGAGATCTTCCAACGTGGCCGGCGTGTTGGCATAAACCAATGACTTAACGTAGCCCCACAGAAAATAGTCAAGCGGCGTTAAATCGCACGAACAAGGCGGCCAATCGACTGGCCCATGTCTTGAGATAACACGCTCTGTGTTACTTACTCTTAAATAAATTGATTGTAGCGCGTGCTGTGTGGCTTGTGGCACCATCCTGATGAAACCACATGTCGTCCAAGTTCATATCTTCCAATTCGGGCCAAAAATAATCGGTGATCATTCCGCGATAACGCTGACCATACACAGTAACGTGACGATCGTTATCGTCGACGAAAAAATATGGCAAAATGAGGTCACCGGCATGCAAACCGCACCAAACAGTTATTTTTTGTGGCTGAAGTGGTGATTCATGAAGCACTTGTGGGTTTTCACATGACCAATAGCGCATATTTTGCTTATTGACGAACCAATTGAGCCAATAATGAGCTTCGTCACTGAAGATGATTTTGCGATGAAATTCATCATCTTGGCGCATCTTCTCCAGAGCCCAATCGGAGAACGTCCCTTGTTAGTGTACTTTACCATGATGAAAATCTTGAGTTTACTGAATAAATTGACAGTGACAGTTTGATGATTAGTGAAAGAGTGCGTTCACAAATTAAATTCAAAGTTGGAAAACCCTATATATGTACATATGATTTTAAGCAGCCATGTCCAGTTAGGAGCTGACTTAAGTAAAAATCTACTTCTCTACCCATTTACGAATATCGGGTATAAGTCGGTAGATCCATCTCGCCTTTGTAAACTGGTTCTATCTCCCTTGCCACACACTTGTGCTGCGCTGCTTTTCTTTCACTGAAACTCCGGGATCCCGAATTTTGGCATTGTAGATCCCTTGTAACTCAGTAGCCAATATATCTGCTGGTATCAATACCGCAGTGACATATATGTATCATATGCACAGCAAACTCTCAGAACACATAGTCTGTTGACAGAATTAATCTTTCTTGCGTATGACTTAATTTTCAATGCTTTCGCCTATATTGGTGCCGCATACATTGCGATTGACAGCACCACCCTTGACAGAACTAGTCTCATTTGTTGCATGGGTCCTTCTATGTTTGTTATTATTCTGGATAAGGCAGCGTTTACCTTTGCAGCCTTGTCGCACGTTCTTTCAGGGTGTAAGTGAGCGTATCATCGATCATTATACCTAGGTATCTGATAGCCGGTTTTGTTGTTATAGCGTGATCGCCCACCCTGATGGTGATTGTTTCGCTTACCTTGCGACTAGTTACCAGAACTGCTTCCGTTTTACGTTCTGCCAGCTGTAACCCAAGTGTTGCCATCATCTGCAAAGACTATGATTCTAGCCTCAATCGGGATTTCAAGTTTTAAAACCCTGTCGTACACAATGTTCCATAAGAGATGTCCTAGTTCCGATCTTTGTGGAACTCCGCCAGTTATGTGGTACTGCCTTACAACATCGTCGGTATCGTAGAGTAGAAACCGATTGTCGAAGTAACGTAGCATAATTTCTATTAAAAATCATAGCACCATCATTAACCTCAGAGAGTGTACTATTAGCCCACAGTTTGCAGAGTTGAACGCATTTTTGACGTCCAATGTTAATACGGCGCCATATTTCTAAATCCATACTTCTGGTTTTAGAGTCCTCTGGCTTCATCAATTGACACCTCCAATCGGTTACATATAGTTCGCTCCAGTATTTTAACCACCGTGTCTAGTAAGCATATTGGACGGTATGACGATGGCTCATCTGGCGGTTTATTCCTTTTGGGCAGTAGCACAAGACGTTGATTTTTCTATTTTCTTGAAAAACCCCTTCTGTTAAACACTTGTCATACATTTCCACGAATTTATTTAATTTGACGGCTAGCTTAAGGACCTTATTTGGTATGCTGTCCAATCCAGGCGATTTATTATTGCTAAATCGTTTGCACACATCCAGAAGTTCCGCTTGCGTAACTTCCTGCGGTGGTTCTATATGCTCTGTTGGTGCTTGCTGTGGAAATAATCCCGACACTATATTTTGCATCAGCTTGGACGTTGCGATCTGCACGGGCCCAAAGGCAGTTTGTTCTAAGTCCGATAAGTCCTCGATAGTCGATAGGTTCTCTGCTGATCCGTAACTACCTGAACGGTCGATGTCCATCATTTTTTCGAATGCGCCGTTGTCGAAGGATGCTTCTTACCATGTCAGACCTGTTAGTTTGGGGCGCTGCCTGGGCTTCTCTTTGTCAACGTTGAATATTATCGCCTGGTGGTCGCTGTATATATATTCTTCGCTTACCCGATATTTTGTTTCATCCAGAAGTGAGTTGCTCATGAAGGTGATTTTATGATGGACCCCTTGCCCGCTTTACGAAACGTGTTTTTTGCGACGTTGTTTGCTGGACTAATGTTGAGTAATGCGAATGCTATGCCTCTTATGTCCATAGTCCTGCTTTCTCATTCTATAGTCCGTGCATTAAAGTCACCGCCAATAACCAACGGATATTTTCCTCGCGCATCAGTTACAATTTACAAGTATTTCAGATAGTCACTCTGTGTTAATCCAGTGCATCTTAATTTTTAATAAGTGTCCAAATGCAAAGGTCATGTAGAGTTGCTTTGTAATTAAACAACTTTTTTTATAAGTAGGTGAAAAGTTTTCTTTGCAAGGGTGTAATAATCGATCCCTGCAAAAAGTATTCTTATCCCCAAATGAGTTGCTGCAATATATTAACAACCTAAAAATGCCGATGGGTTTTTTTTTTTTGTTTCTTAACATGCTACGAAAATGGTCGAAATTCCAAGTGAAAGTAACGCTGTAGGGTAATTGTATATACACCCTTAATTACCTCATTTTTTCGCAGGCAATCGAGCTTAACAGAAAAAAAAAAAAATTAAGAGTATTCCCTCACAACCTGTGGCCATTTAGCGTCGACATTTTTACCTAGCTTTGCTAGAAGAGCATGTAAATGGCTCAAGCCGGACGGTAGCAATTTATCATGCTTCTCAACCAAGGGATAGATATTTTGTACTGCGATTAGGTTTGATTGTTTTTCTTCTCTTTTTTTTTAGCCCGCAGTCATACGGTCGAGTACTTTCATTTGCACCATCAACTCAATCAGTTCCACGTCGGAATCTAGCGGCTGAAAAATCCAAACTCTAAAATCCGCGTGTTGCATGCAATCCCTCAATCTGACTCCCAGCCACATACAGAGTTTGGTTGGATTTCCCTGATTTTGGTATTCATTCACGTGACCGAATGGAATACATATTCGAGAACGAGTATGTCCTGATGGTAATGATGGTGTGGATGGATTTAAAGTTTCCATGCAATCCAATAGTTGGTCACATGGTTTTGATTTGTTTAAGCCAGTGGTAACTAGGCTTTGGGTGCAAGTCAAGGATCGACTTCACCTGATGTTAATTGAATTTCAGAGTTATGCTGTTGATTCTTCAGAAGGATATTGTCATTCAATTTCAATGGATGGGAACATGTGTAAGGCTATACCCTAATTTAGGACACAGTTTAATTGCTTTGAAAAAAATAATGTCAAACCTTTATAAAGAATTTCCATTTCAAATAGGGAAAGCTTTCTTTTGCAAATGAATGAAAGTCCTCATCTCTTTAAGAAACACACTTCCTGCTGCTATGATGAACTGAGTTAAAGTTGCTTCCTTTGTAGTTTTGATAGTTGTCGGCCTACATTTGAATGAATAGTGCAGCCTAAGGGAAGCCGCATTGCGGACAGTGTGGTACACTGTCAGGCAGATAAAGTATTTCAATTTTGTGATATGATGAGAACATGAAAGGAAAAAGGTGCAGAATAGCATGTCAAATTAATATTAAAGAAAAAAAAAGGAAAAAAAAAAATTTAACTGCCCTTCTACATAGCACTGATTCCGCATACATTGCAAAATTTAATAAATACACATACTCGTACAATCTCGTTTGCAGATTAAAATTTGTTGTATGCAAGCGTAACACAATGATGGGAATATATTTGAATAAGAAGTAGTTCGGTTTGAGTTTAGGTCACGTGGAAACAATTTTGTATATTTATGAGCAGGCAGTTGGCATTTTTCTTTTGGTTGTTTAATTTTTTTTTGAATATTTTCAGTATTTACATGAACTGAAAACTTCTTTCATATTTCAAATTGAGGTCAAACATTTTCTTCGAAATTGGCTGTTTGTCGTAAAAGGTGGATAAAATGCTGTCACCATATACGGCTCGTATGCTGTACACATATGGTACAAAACGTGCAACAGAGAAATGGAAAAGATTTAATAGCACTTCTATTAAAGAATCCTCACTCTTCGAAAGCAGTTTTAACGGATTTGAATTCTTGAATTTGAACTCTTTAAAATATTGAAGTAAAAAGATAATTGGATAACGAAAAGAAAAAAAGAGATTTTACGACTAACTACGAGTAAACATAATATATTGATCCTAATTCCTACACTAAGGAATTGAAAATAAAAAGCTAATATTGTGGTGTTTATTTCAAATCAAAATATTTTTGTATAGTGCACAAGTGTTACATACACATCACACCCCAAATTTACATGGGTAGAGAGGCTTAGCAAGGAATAGAATTCACTTATTTTCGGAACCCTTCCAATAAGTACGATATCTCAAATACCTTAAAAGTCATCCTTATTTCAGCAGATCTTTAAACGCTGAAGTGTTTTTTTCCAAATCCGGAAACAGAAGATATTCGTAAAGGGATTTCTGGAGAATATGGTGGTTGAAGAAGTAATTTCTAACCCAATTCGTTATTTTTAGTGTCATTTTTTATGGATTTGTAAGATGGTGCATTGTTTTGATGGGTTTTCTTCAAATTTTCATTGAAACAAACCCTTAAGTTGAACAAATATTCATCACTTCCTCTTCTATTTTTCTTTCAAATCATGGCTAACATAACCCTTTCAATTAATGGAAAGATTTTTTAATAGTTTTCGCTCAATTCTGTGATTCATCATGAGGTTTAATTTATAATGTAAAATAAAAGACATAAATTTGAAAGCGAACTTAAAACTTTTATTATCGGTTAAAAGGACAACTCATGGCATTTATCATTCAAAAATCATATCATGTAAATGTTGGCAACGACTACGTCTGAGGTGGTCCAGTCGGAAGGTTCAATTTTGGGCGACTCGTTTGAGCATAGCGACTGGTATCTCACGGATAACACGAGTAATTTTGGCTTCCAAAGCATCAGTGCTAGCTGTCTTATTCCTGAAGACCTGAGACTTTACATATCCCTAGAGAAAATGGTCCAAAGGTGTGATATCGCGGCCAATGTACCGTAGCAAAACGTGAAATTAGGTGCTCACCAAAATGATTTCTCAGCAAGTCAATTGTTTCAGGCACTGTATAACTCGTAGCGCCGTCTTGTTAAAACCAGAGCTCACCGAGACCATGTGCTACAATTTTAGGAAGCACATAGCCTGTTAACATGGCGCGATAACGGTTACCGTTAACGGTAACATTCTGATTTGCTTCATTTTTGAAAAAATATGGACCAATGATTCCACCAGCCACTATGGTTTTGGCAATAGTGGTTTCAGAAGGTCGATTATGCGCACCGTAAGTTCCTCGAATCGCACGAAAAAAATTTCTCACAGAACGCTGATTTTCGTAATACAGCTGAACAATTTGGAGACACTGTTGGGTTTGGGTCTTTCCAAGATGACTTGCCAGGTATATAACTTATACGGTGCGGTTTTTTTTTTTTTCAAAATTTGAACGTTTATTTATTGTAAGAAAAACATGTACTATAGTATTATTCAAAGTATTGCCCATCTGAAGCTATGACTTTTTCCCATCTTTCTGGGATCCCATCCCAAAAGAACTGCGCCGGCTTGGTAGCCAAGAATGAATCAAGCCAATTTTTGGTATTCTACTCTGATGTGAACCGTATTTCAGTGAGGGCGTTCTTCATCGGCCGGACCAAATGGTAGTCAGAAGGGGCAAGGTCTGGGCTATAAGGCGGGTGGGGTAAGACTTCCCATCCACTGTTTTCCAAATAGCTCTTAACCGGAATAGCAACGTGGGGCCGAGCGTTGTCATGATGGAAAATTATTGCCTCGTGTCTGGTCACATATTCCGGGCGTTTTTCGTCTACTGCTCTCTTTAAACGGATTAATTGTATTCGGTAGCGTTGTCCATTGATGTTTTCACCCAGTTTTAGCAGCTCATAATACAGCACATCCATCTGATCCCACCAAATACAGAGCATTACCTTCGCGTCATGAATATTCGGCTTTGCCGTTGATTTTTTGCGCTTGGGGTTTTCGTAATGGATCCATTTTTCATCACCAGTAACAATCCGATGCAAATGTGACTTCTTTTTGTGGCGTTGCAGCAGCATTTCGGACATACAAAACCGCCTTTCGAAGTCTCTCGGCTTGAGTTCATGTGGACCCCAATTTCCTTGCTTTTAGATATATCCAGCTGCTCTTAAACTTTTTGAAATGGCTGCTTGAGTGACACCCAAAGATTCTGCGAGCTCTTCTTGTGTTTGGCAACAATCTTTATAGAGTAATGCTTCCAGTTCTTCATCTTCAAACTTTTTGGCTGCCCAGGACGTTCATCGTGTTCGAAGCCAAAATCACCACTTTTAAATCGTGCAAACCACTTTTGGCACGTTCGCTCAGCTAGCGTATGTTCACTATAAACTTCCACCAAAATACGATGACTTTTGGCAGCAGTTTTCTTCATATTAAAGTAATGAAGAAGAACTCCCCGCAAAAAGACTTTTTCAGACACAAAGTTCGACATATTTGAGTGAAAAAAAATTATTGTTGTTTACGCTTCAAATGAACGACATATACTGAAATGACGTACAATGACAGTATCTTTCCTACGCATGTTCCAATGGAATACTAACAATGGAATAATACAAGTTACGCCATCTCTTAGCAAACGAATTAAGTTATAGACAAATACAACGCAAGGGTTATTACTTATTTTGTGTCTGCGAGTAAAGTTGATTGAGTCGCTAAGGGAATGGGGTTTAAAAGAATAGGTAGTCGCTGTTACTACGGATAATGGGATCATCTTGAATGCTGTGCAAACTTAGGGTTACCCTTTTCAAAGATCATAAAATCATTTTTTTTTTTTTGCATTTTTGAAGTTCCAAAAATCAGTGCAAATCAGTACATCTTATTTTAACAGCACTCATCAATAAAAAAAAAACTTTTGAAATATATAAATCAGACATATTATTGTACATAAACATAAACATAAAATAACTTCTTACAGAAAAATAAACTTAAACATTTGTAGAATGGACAGTTTTAAGAACTTCTGCCCCAGCCTTTGTGTTTAGAAAAAAGAGGAGAATTTAGCACAACTACATTGCAAATTTGTTTTTAGCTATGAGTTAGGCCTCTAGATTGGCAATAGAATGCTTATTTCTTCCTCTTTTTCCAGAACGAAAACATAAGGCTAAATATTCTCTCACTAGCAGCATTTGAATGGGGTATGAAAATATATAATGTACCGCTCCGCAAATAGTTAACTTATATTTTTTCAGTGGTTAACGATATTGCTACTTCTTCAAATGAATTTAGAAAACCAATAAGTAAAAGATATTCTTCGTACAATAAATCGAAATTTACATTTTGTATATTAAATACCTGTACAACGTCAACGAAACCGCGGAAAGTTGTTTAAGTTGATTTATTTACTAAATTCATTGTATTTAATTTTTTGAGTTTGTTGTCTATGAAATCAAAATGTTGCTCCAAGTAGCTTAAAAACTGTTTCCAAAAAGTGGTCGGCACGTTCTTTAAATACGATTGCCTCTGTCGGATTATCTGTTTTGTTACAAATTGGTTCTGCAATATAACCGTAAAATTGTTCATTTTTTTGTGCACATCATTTTCCGTGTAATTCGTTAACCATCGAAAAAAGATTAATTATTCATGTGCCACATTTAGCTTCTAGTTTTTCAACAGTTGAAAACAATTTGGAATCTGTGTTTAATATAAACCCTAAATATTCTTCTGCTTGAGAACAGGAGAACACGAATCTAATAATAGAAAATAGCACTTTAATTCTTCAAAATTTTTATATATGCGATGTATTGCAGGAAACAGACTTAACCATGTCGTAGGTACATGGCGTAACATATCCCATCATTTAATGTCACAGAAATGGAAAATCTCTTTAAGCTGTTCAGTTCTCTTCGTGGATGAGCTTATAAACTTTAATTACTATATTCTAAATACCAAAAATTAATGATTTCATTGCCTTTTGTAAGAAATTATGTATAATATGACATATACACCCGAAACCTGGATACCCGATACCCCATACCTAAATTGCAACAGTATAAATTTCATTTATAAGAGTCTGCTATATATTTAGACATTTTTGAATCAGATTTATCAAAGCTTATTAGTTTAAAGTTAATACCAATTTCTTTTTTGAAATATCTCAAAACAATTGAAGAGGTTTTAATGTTACCCTAATTAGATGCGTCTGTAGATATTGAAAAGGGAATTCCTTCCTGCAGGTCCTTGAAAATTATGTTTAAAGAGAATTTCGCCAATACATTAGTTATGATTCTTGAACATTTTGTTCTGCCACACGAAAATTTTTCAGCTACTGTTGAATCCGTAAACAAACACTTAAAAAGCTTACTGGAACAATCTGCAAAATTGTAGCTATGGTCATGCTTAATCGTATGGTATGCAAATCGTTTTTTCTTTGCTTATTCGCTGTAAGTTAATGCGGTGTTTTGACGTTCTCAAATGTTTTTTTATGTCTGTAACTCCCATTGGCAATCAAAAAGTCGGTACAGCAAATAGTACACCTTTCCGTATAGTAATTTTATTTTTTTTGTTTTTGCAATCCAGTTAAATGTGTTTGTCCAAGAAGCATTAAATTTATTCTTTCGCCGAATCTCTTTAGAACAACCTGGTTTGTTGTTGTTAATTTTAGTATCGTGCTTGTCGGAATCGGATTTGGAAGAGGAATTAGTTTCATAATGTTGTTTACTAAAAACCAAAGTATAATCTACTTCATCTTCAACTTTAACTTCCATTTCCAATCAAATCCTATATCCAATAAAAGAAATTCACAAATAAAGCATGAATATGAATGCAGCTTTCTTTGTATCTGTGGTAGATAAAAAAAGTAATATATGGTAGATATAATATCCACTATCTACAAGCACATACATATAAAGATCGTCTTGTGCACCCTTTTTCAATGAAACCATTAATATTGAAAATAAAAATGACATCTTGGATTCGAATTAAACCAACTGAATTACAACTGCTAACTAAGTTTGAAGCTGCAGTATGCATTTGCTTCATACTTCTTGGGTTCGTTATCCCCTTGCATAACACATGGGCTGAAAAGTCAATCCCGTTTTATAGTAAAACAACATTTTTTTGCAAAATTCAACTTTATTTATCAAAATAGTTGCGTTCGAGGGCGATACACTGATTGAAACGATTTTTCAATCTTTCGATACCAGTTTTGTAGTATCGGCCTCTGTTTCGGCGATTACTTCTTCATCGGTCTTAAATCTCTTTCCGGCGAGCATTCTTTTGAGGTCTGCGAACAGGAAATAGTCGCTGGGGGCCTAATCTGGAGAATACGGTGGGTGGGGTAGAAACTCGTAGCCGAATCCATTCAATTTTGCCATCGTTTTTATCGACTTGTGACACGTTGCATTGACTTGATGAAACAGCACTTTCTTTTTCTTCAAATACGGTCTTTTTTCTGCGATTTCGTCCTTCAAACGCTCCAATGTAATAGTCGCTGTTGATATTCTGCCCCTTTTAGAGATAGTCGATGAAAATTATTCCATGTGTTTCCCAAAATACTAATGCCATAATCTTGCCAGCCGACTGTTGAGTTTTTGGTTGTTTTGGAGGAGGTTCGACGCCTGTTCGCCACTCAGCTAACTACCGACTTGACTCTGGTGTGAAGTGATGGAGCCAAGTTTCATCCATTGTCACATACCGACGCAAAAATTCGGCTTTATTGCGGTTGAACAGCTTTAAACACTCCACTGAATCATCAACACGTTGTTGTTTTTGGTCGGTTGTGAGCAAACGCGGCACCCAATTTGAACAGAGCTTTCGCATGTCCAAATATTCGTGTATGATATATCCAACACGCTCTTTTGATATCTTCAGAGCCTCAGCTATCTCGATCAACTTCACTTTACGGTCATTCGTAATCATTTTGTGGACTTTTTTGATGTTTTCATCTGAAACAGCCTCTTTTGGACTTTAACTGCGTGCATCATCTTCTTAGCTAGTATGACCACTTTTAAATTTTTCAATCCACTTGCGAATGGTTCGTTCGGCTGGTGCAGAGTCCGGGTAACATTTATCAAGCCATTTCTTTGCATCGGCTGCATTTTTCTCATCAAAAAGCAATGATAAATCAACGCACGAAATTGCTTTGAATCCATTGTTTTTCACAATAACATAAGTTGCTTCACTCACAACGCCATATCTCGGGAACTAATCGTCCGACAGCTGTCAAATTTATACACAGTTATAGAGACGTTATGTGTTTATTTTTTAAGCTCTCCTCGACTTTATTGAATCGCCACCTTCCTCGCGGCTTAGTTTATGTTAAATCTGTTAAATCTTAATATTGTATTTCATAATGGCTAGTAAGTTAAGACGTTGTGTTAAAGACCCTGATAATTTTTGTTACATTTGTGGAGAATATAATTTTCAAAGATCAGCGAATATTAATAAAAAACACTGTAACCCGCTTGTATTTTGCTTACTTTCATATTGAAATTTACAATCAAGGTAAAGCGTGGGGGAACCATAGTATATGTAAAATGTGCACTGAACATTTACGACAGTGGAAGAAAGGTGCACGTAAATCTTTGAAATTTGGAGTACCCATGATTTGGCGAGAACAAAAAGAATCACCGTAACAACTGCGACTTCTGTATGACAAGTAAAGGGGGCATCAACAAAAATAATCGCCATAAATGGAAATATCCTAATATTTTTTCAGCAATAAGACTAATTCCTTATTCAGAAGACGTTCCAATACCAGCTTTTCATTAGCTACCACAATGTCAGGAGGAAGAAATTTAAGGATCTAGCGCTTCTAAAGTAAGTGATGACTTTGAATGCTATGTAGAAACATTGCAACCTAAAACATTTTCACAAAACGAGCTTAATGATCTTATCAGAGACTTAGCTCTTCCAAAAGAACGTGCTGTTTAAAGAAAATATTGTTTAGCCTCTGATGTGCGAATTACTTTCTATCGAACGAGAGAACAAAACTTATTGCAATTTTTTTTTTCTGGTGAAAATTTTGTATATTCCAATGATGTGAGAGGCTTACTGACTTTCATGGGCTTGGGGACCTATCAGGCAAGTGACTGGCGTCATAATAGCAATAAACATGCAATTGCCTATTCTACTTATGTGAAACAAGAATATGAAGTAATTTCAGTTATATTGCAGAAAATAAAATATGTCAAACTTAAATGGGCGATCTGGTCGATTTGAAGATGGTAAATTTTTTGTTAAGTCAACAAAGTGGCTATACAATATATCCATGTTTTATTTATCTCTGAGACAATAGAGCAATATCAAGACAATAGATACAAAAAAAATGGCCAGTGAGAAATGCTATGGTCGTTGGTGAAAGCAATGTGATAAATGAGCCTTTAGTTTCCCGAGGAAGAATCATTCTTCCGCCCTTTCACATAAAATTGGGGCTAATGAAGCAATTTGTGAAAGCTCTGGACAGAAATGGAAAATTTTTTCAGTATATGTATTCCTCAGAAATTTCCTGGATTAAGTGATGAAAAGTTAAAAGCAGGCTTTTTTGATGGACCCTAAATACGTTAATTGATTAAATGCTCTTCTAATTTTGAGGCATCTATGACTGAATTAGAACGATTTGCGTGGGAATCTTTTACTATATAGCGGTTGTATTAAAAAAAGTCGTATTTTTTTAAAAAAGACAATGTTGTCACAGATTTTTTAATATATAATAGATTTTTAATTTTAAACCTTCAGCAATATAAGATGTTATTGCAAATAAAGCGTGAATCATCGTAAGGTTTGATTTATAATTTAAAATAAAACACATAAATTTGAAAGCGAACTTAAAACTTTTATTATTTGTTAAAAGAACAATTCATGGCATTTACTTTTCAAGAATTATATTATGTAAATATTGGCGTTGACTACGTCTGGGGTGGTCCATCCGGAAGGTCGACTCGTTCGAGCATAGCGACTGGTATCTCGCGAATAACACGAGTAATGTTGACTTTCAAAGCGTCAATGGTAGCTGGCTTATTCCTAAAGACCAGAAGCTTTACATACCATAGAGAAAATAGTCCAAAGGTGTGATATCGCACGATCTAGGCGGCCAATGTACCGTAGCAAAACGTGAAATTAGGTGCTCACCAAAATGATTTCTCAACAAGCCCATTGTTTCAGGCGCTGTATAACAAGTAGCGCCGTCTTGTTAAAACCAGAGCTCACCGAGACCATGTGCTAGAATTTTAGGAAGCACATAGTCTTTTAACATGGCGCGATAGCGGTTACCATTGACGGTAACTTTCTGATTTGCCTCATTTTGAAGAAATATGGACCAATGATTCCACCAGCTCATTAATCACAACATACCGTTGTTTTTAATGGATATAATGGTAGCTCTTGGTACTCTTCGAGTTCTTATCAGGCCAAATATGGCAACTTCGTTTATTAACGTATTCATTGAGCTAGAAATGGGCTTCATCAATGACAAAATTTCACGATAAGGCGTCGGATTTTCATTGAGTTTTTTCCAGAGCCCATTCACTGAAAATATGAAGCAAATTCAAGTCGCCTGGATTGAATTCTTGCACAAGTTGAATTTATTTACACTTTTAGGCCGAGATCCTTACGTAAAAAACGCCAAGTTGTCGAATACGCCAAGCCAAGCTGCTGAGACTGACGACGAATTGATACGTCGCGGTCTTCGCGTACACTCTCAGCTACAGCTGATATAGTCTCTTCACTATGTGCTGGATGTTAACTAACCGGTCGAGTATCATCCACTAATGTAAACTAGGACTCAAATTTGCGAATGGTATTGGCAATAGTGGTTTCAGTAGGTCGATTATGTAAGTTCCTCGAATCGCACGAAAAACTTTTCTCATAGAACGCTGATTTTCGTAATACAGCTGAACGATTTTGAGATGCTGTTGTAATGTTAGTCTTTTCATGATGACTTGAAAAGCTATACTGAACAAAAATGAGAAAGCAGTTTGATAAGAATCACGCGCGATCTGTCAAAATGGCCTTTACATTTCAATGTAAAAAATAAAATTTTTTTACCAATAATCAGTACATTTCCGTACTGATTTGAAAAATGTTAAATCTGTACGTGTACCGATCAAATCAGTACAAATTCGAAGTCTATGCTCACAATTTTATAACCTCGCTTCAAAACGAGAGTTTTAAATGAGGATTTCCAAAATCATATCAATGACGGTATTAATAATTAATTAAGGTCGTATTGCTAGGCAGAAATATTTCATGTCTCGGAACAATAAAATATCAGTAATAAAGAAGATAATCTTTTGTGGGATTACAGTATGGCACAGACGATAGCGACTTCAACTTCAACTATTACTGTAGAACTAAAGCAATACAGCAAAGAAGCAATAAGGGATAGAAAGACAGTTCTTGGAATGTCTCACAGCAAATAGCAGAGCACACAGGCAATATGCACCTGTGAGAATCTGGAATATGAAATCATTATCAGGATATTCTAGTGACCTTAGGCTGAAAATCATGATCTTCGGTTTGGTGCTAAGTACTTGCCTGTATTTAGCGAACCAAAATCTACTAAGTTAAAAAGGTTGGCTAAAAAATATTCAATTTCCAGATCATCAGTAAAGGTTTTAGCTTTACTTTAAAATCCGGGCTTGGCTTCGATATTCTGGACAGACAACACCCGAAGGATGGTGTGTTGAGATCTTCTCGGCGAAAAATAATTTAACCCAGCTTGTGAATGAACCCACACGAATACCAGACGTTGATAGTCATACCGCCAACACCCTAGACTTGTTTTTAATTTCTCACCCTGATAAGTACTGCGTTGATGTTCTCTTCCCTCTAGGCTCGTCGGTCCATTGTGTCATATCTACTAAATTCTTGTACATCCACCCCACAGTTAGAGAAAAGATTTCTAAAAGAACCGTATTGCAATATGAAACCAAAAGAAGACGCATGGTATGACTCGAACTGTAAAGAGGCTGTCAGGGTTAGAGGATTGTTTTATTGGTCCTACAAGACCAACCCGACAGAGGAAAACAGAAAAATGTTTAAATGAGCCAAACATGACGGCAACGTCTTTCTCAAGCGTGTGAAATTCCAATACGACCAAAAACTGAGGCAAAAAATATTGCAATGTCCCAAAGGCAGTAACAATTTTTGGTTATTCTTCAAAAACATTATAAATTCTGCCTCATCTTCCATCCCAACGCTCATTCACAATGACATTCCAGCTGTCAGCTCTTTGGACAAGGCCAATCTGCTTGCTGCACACTTTGCGGCAAGCTCAACACTCCCAAATTGTGCTTTGCCCCCCCCGAATCCACTTTCGCACTCGTGTAGTAGCAAGAGTACTCAAAGATCTTAACATGCATAAGTCCGCTGGTCCAGATGGTATATCGCCCCTTCTTCTAAGGAGGTGTTCTTTCACGCTGGCGAAACCACTGCGTAAGCTTTTTCATCAATCCTACTCTTAAGGACTCTTTACGAGCAGATGGAAAACAGAATTTGTCCAGCCTGTCCCTAAAAAAGGCGAATCTTCTTCTTTCTCCTCCTACAGACCCATTGCACTTACGTCTCTTCTTTTCAAGGTCTTGGAAACGCTGATAAACCGTCAGCTCATGAAATATTTGGAAACACGAAAACTTCTCAATGAACGGCAATATGGTTTTCGTAGCAACAGGTCCAATAGTAATTTGATTACATGTCTCACCGAACAGTGGAACCAAAGCATACATCAATCTGGCGAAAGCAACATAGTTGCATTTGATATTTCTAAGGCATTTGACATAGTTTACCATCAGTCTCTTTTGTCAAAAATGCGTGCTTTTGGGATCGATGACTCTCTTCTTCAATGGATTAGAAATTACCTTTCGGAACGTTCAATTCAAGTTGTTTTGAACGGTTTCAAGTCTGATATTCACAAAATAAATGCTGGTGTGCCGCAGGGCTCCGTTCTGTCTCCGACACTCTTTTTAATTTTCATAATTGATCTCTTGTCTGCTACTTCTAATCTAATATATTCCTCTGCTGATGACAGTTCTCTCTGCTTTTCATATTCGTTCCCGGAATCACGCCCCTGCTCTTCGGTTGTAGAACGGCAGCGTATGTTAAGCTCATTAGATTCCGATATTAACAGCATAACCAATTGGGGAATTATCAACCGAATGGAACTTAATGCTTCCAAAACTCAATGCTGTCTGCTGTCATTAAAGCGAAATTCAAATACCCAGCCATTATCCATGAATAGCACTTTCATCGTCGAAACCGATAAACTTTCCATTCTAGGTATGTGTGTAAGTGACAACTTACGTTGGAATGACCACATATTCGACGTCGCCAAAAATGCGTGCTTTTGGGATCGATGACTCTCTTCTTCAATGGATTAGAAATTACCTTTCGGAACGTTCAATTCAAGTTGTTTTGAACGGTTTCAAGTCTGATATTCACAAAATAAATGCTGGTGTGCCGCAGGGCTCCGTTCTGTCTCCGACACTCTTTTTAATTTTCATAATTGATCTCTTGTCTGCTACTTCTAATCTAATATATTCCTCTGCTGATGACAGTTCTCTCTGCTTTTCATATTCGAAATGTCTAGGTTTCTTCAAGCGGTGTAAGAAATATTTTACCCCCTCTGATCTGGCGACATTGTATAAAGCATTCATCCGCCCAAAATTGAAGTACAATGCCCACATCTGGTCAGGTGCTACTAAAACATTATCTGCACCTATCTGCACCTGCTAGATAAGATTTAAAACCGTGCGATAAAACACAACACACAAGTATATTTCCAGTTGTTTCGGGGATGTGCACTCTTCTGGATGCATAATATTTAATTTGAATTAAAATGTGTGAAAAATTAATTAAACTTGTTCGTCAACACAAAGTTTTATACGACACAAAGTCCAAAGAATACAAAAATTAATCAGTAAGAACCGCTGCATAGGGAGAAATAGCGGGAATATTCAATTCACTTCAATTTATCCAAACCTATTTTCAATTTAATGTCAAACGTATAGAATTCAATACCAATTACGATTTTTTGACAGATTTGGGTAGGTTGATGTGTCTTTGACTGTACTTATTACAATCACAAATATTTTTGTGTTTCTTGTCTACCAAAGCGAATTATTTCTGCTTGCCACGGGACTTGCCCCTCGTGACTGATGAAATATTCTTTATATTTGTCTCTGACATAAGCAGCGTCTTTGGAAATATTTCTTGATAAAGAATCAATATCTTGCAGGCCGTTGACGTTCCTATTATTAAACGTTGTTTCTGTCATCTTTTTCCTCTGATTTAAATGTATTTTGGGAAGTTTGCATTCTAAGGAAACTATGAAGGCAGCAGGCAGCTAGCACGATCTTATCAACCATGTCGGGTTGCACTTGCATACTCCCTTGTAAAACTCCAAATCGGAACCGTAAAATTCCAAAGGCATTTTCTTCGCGCCGGCGTGCACGTGACAGATAATAATTAAATATTTTATTTTTAAGGGAAATGCTGCATCCGCGACAGTGGTATATGGCAAAGGTTTCGAGTTGTGACCTAACGGTTTATCCTGTGACACATTCAAAGCTTTTTGCTCAAAAAATCTTCTCATAAATGATTTTTCATATGTGCCGCCGTCACTATATCTTCCATATGCACCTACGTCGTTGATGACGAATTTATATTGAGCGTCAACTAGTGTAAGAAAAACTATTGAATGCTCTTGCTTGTCATTATAAAAAGCAGAACCTGCGTTTATTGGGCAAATTATATTCACGTGTTGGAAATTCGGAAAATGCCAGAAATTCTCAAAATCTTTTGCAATGTCTTTCCACATCTGTTCTGAAGGATTAGGTGCCATATTTCTCCAAATTGCTTTAAACACTTGTTGTACTATAACTCTGCTGTTTAAAACTTTACGCGATAGTTGAACGCCAACGATCGAAAGCTATTTCCAGATGCTAAAAATCTAAAAATAAATAAGTTATCATTTTTATGGTTTGTTTTTTTTTTACACAGTTGATAAATGCCAGCGCGTTAAAGAGAAGAAGAATGAGTAAAAGTGAGCAGGCCGCAGTACCTTACTTTCCATGGAAATATTAGTAGAGCATGAGTTTTCTTATTCCTTTTATGGAAACAAGGAATACTCAAACAAGCTTTATGATTCTACCAGAGTCACCTTCTGTGACAACAAATGATGATTTTAGTCGAAGCCCTCCAGAAAGTCCAAGTTCCATTCATAGTAACAAATCTTACAGATCAGAATAAAGTTCAGCAAGTAAACACACAAACAAACCACGATTGAAAGACATGTACGACTTGATGAAATCATCTTACGATTTACGACGTCAAAGGCAAAATTCTCGGCAAGACATGGATGAAATAGTTTTGTTATTTTCTAAGCATCAGCAAGCCAGTGAAAGCACTACCGAAATCAGATCAAACGAAAACTAAATTAGATCTACATACAGCTATATCTCAAGCAGAAATAACGCCTATAAATGCTCAACGTTCCATTCAATCACCTATGCAGTCAGAAACATACATTCAGTCAGTCACACAGGATCAGTCATCAATATACATGCAGCTACAGACGTCTATGCTGCAGGCAATACCAAGCTCACAACAATTCGAAACTTCACTTGCGGTCATAAAAACCGCACCACCTAATGAGTTCTCAAAAAAATGCCTAATTACATCACATCCCCATAGCGGAGTTCGGCCTGGTATTCTGTGCAAAAAAAATCAGTTTGAATTGAGTTGTGACGGTGAAAAATAAAAAAAGTGAAATGCCTGGTAAATATCATCAACTGACTCGGGACGAAAAAGTTCAAATATTAACTTTAGTCGAAGAAGGGCTTGGCTATCGTGAGATTGCGGTTAAAATAGGATGCTGTCATTCAACTATCGTACGACTGATTTTTCTTTCTTTGTAAATATCTTTTTTCAAACATTTAATAAACAGATGGAAATTAGATAGAAATACTTATAAACTACTGCGGAGTAATCAACAAAAATTTCATTTCATTATAAAGATTATTATCGTAGTTATTAACAATTTTTCAATCATTGTGATATGGTGCGGTTTTTATGACCGCAAGTGTATATCACTTAATCCTAGAACATATTATGGAAACATAAATTATGATTTCAGAGAAAATCTTTCATAATTATTTATTATCATAGTTATAACATAGATGATGACAATTTTTGAATTTATAAACTTTACCTTAAATATATAGACAGTCTTTCGCTGGAACCTATTGGTACGCGCTATTAAGTATGCACATTCCTTATGTCTCCTTCAATCATTAAATGGACTTCGTCAAATTGAGCTTCACTCTTTCTGAAGTACTGTTGGAATCTATTTTCGTCACTCTCCAATTCTCTAATTCTTGGAAAAGACAATGAAATTCACTTTCATCCTGTCTTAGCAAATTAATAGGGTGAACCCAGCACCTTCTTCTTTTTTCTTCTCAAAGAGTGTTATCACGGACAAAAATTGAAGGTCATCCGATACGACGATTCGATTGATACTGTTCAAAATAACATCAGCGTGCGTCTCGATACGACACATTAGTCTGCACACCCAGCATCACATACCTTAACCCTTAAATGTGGCAAAAATGTCGTGCAGTAAACGTAAAAATCAAGCACTGGACTGAATTCGTAAAAGAAATAAAAAATATATAAATACAAGCAGCTCGTAAATTTTGCAACTATATTTTTCTGTAATATTTTTGCGAGTTTCACAACAGCATATAAATATTTTCTTTTTTTTTTTTGTTTGCGTTTACAATGTGGTAATATTCATCCATGGAGGTTTCCTTGAATTGACGAAGTAAATCTTAAAATCTACATACTCCTTAAACTTTGGCAACCAAGAGCCTACAATTTTTAGGTAAGACTTTTAGATATATTTTTTAAGGAATAAATTATATTTATTATAAATTTTGATATTTTTTCTCCACTTAAAATTAAAATTAAATTTATCAGTTTATTTTGTAACACAAACAGCCGTTGGCCTAAAAACAAATAAAAAGTATTAATCCATATCAACCATAAAAAAATAATAAAACACATTTTAAATGCAAGCAGAATAAAATTCAATTTTGTGTTGAGCACAAATGATCACCGCCTGATCCAATCCTCCAAACATTTTTTATATTCGGTTTTCGGTATGCCCATCAGTGCTTTTTTGGTGAATTCGGTGGCTGTTGGAAGGTATTTGTTGAATTTTTCGTGCGACGGTGCGTAATCATGGTGCAAAATCCACGAGTTTTCAGCCCACAATTCTGGTCTCTTTCGGCTAATTGCTTCACGCAAACGTCTCATAACGCCCAAAAAATACTCTTTGTTTACTGTCTGGTCTTCTGGCAAAAATTCATTATGGACTACACCGTTGTAATCTATGAAAACGACGTGTTTTTTTTTTTTTTTGGTCTCGGCTCATTTGGTGAACGCCATTCTCTTGCCTGTCTGGATTGCGCGTCTTACTCATAAACACACGTCTCGTCTCCAGTAATGATCCTTTTGATGAATGTGAGATCGGAATTAGCCTCGCAAATTATCTCTATTGCAACGTCAACACGGTCTCTTTTTTGGATAAAATTGAGGTCTTTTGGCACCAACTTTGCTGCTACACGACGAAAATCCAAATCATTAACCAAAATGTCTTGGACGAATCCATAGGCAAAGTCCTCCGCTATCTCTCTGATTGTTAATTTGCGGTTTTCGATGACGATGGTCTGCCACTCCATTTATCATCTTCGATTGACTCACGGCCACTTTTGAACCGCTCGTGCCACTGGTAAACCACCGTTTTCTTTAGAGAATCGTTGCCGAAACACTTTTCCAACATTTCCAACGTTCGCGCACCATTAAATCCGTTTTTTATGCAAAATTTAATGCAAGTTCGTTGTTGCAATTTTAAATCCATTTCTAAAATTGTAAAAAATCACCAACACACACAGAGATAGATGTACTCTTGGCTACGTAACTTTTGCGAATGTTAAGCTATGACGCTGATATTTAGAGGGAATGTCAACAACAGATGTACTAACCTAACAAAAAAGGAACAATGGGGCGCTCCCACACACGGTGGTTATTCCGTTATTTTTTTATTTTTTTTTTTTTGATCAAGGTTGTATAACACGAAGAATTCGTCTTCTTTAAATGTTGACAAAATCCTTTCTTTTGATTTTTTCTGTTATCAGCTATTCTGTGTTGTTCTGACCGTCTCCTTGAACCTCAGCCAAAATATTTTCAATTTTCCTCCTAGTTGTAGAGGTAAGAGTAAGTGTACTCAGTATTCGTGCCATACCATATACCGCTCAACAAGATCACCATGTAATTTTTTCATAAACTTTCGGCGGCTTAATCATGTCTGCCTTTTGTCAAACATATTGTGCGTGTATATTATATAACTATATATGAATACCATATTTAACATGCCATAAAACTGGCACATAGGCTATCGGTTTGTTTTTCGAAAGCAACCCATTACACTACACGTCTGATCAAGTGTGTCAACACGTCCTTCTATTTGATTATAAAACTCCACGATATGAGGCTTTTTTAAGTTGGATACCATAATTTGTTAGATCAGGGCAAAAAAAAATTGTTTAAAATGACTTTGGCTTGTACGAAAGCAAGATCAATTCCTTGTCGCAGCCAAAGTTGAAGTTTGACATTTGCGCCTTTTTTAATTTCGTATTTCTTTTTTTTTTAATTGCCCGAGCTAAGATGTAAGAAAAATATATGTACACATTAAGATTAGGAAAATAAATAATTTATGCATATTGACATCCAGATTAGAATAAATGTACATGCCTACGTCAATACGAATACAGATAAGATGAAATGTTACTTATAAGTATACTGATAAGAAAGTAGTATAAAAACAGAATAGAATTAGGAACAAGTGTCTAATGTATAGTCAGTATATAGCCGGGAAAAATACAAAATTATAAAAGTAAATTGTATTTTTTTATTTAAAGTTGTGATTCGTTATTCAAATAACTAAATACTACCATCAAAGACCATAAAATTATTACAATTAATCACAAGAGGTTAATTAATTGGGGGCTCAACCGGGATGGAGGTAACGAGTACGTAGTTAAAAATCCTGAAACATCGAACCAAGGAGCAATCATCGAGGCGAATCCAAGCAGATTGATCATCTGAAGGCTTCGAAAAACAGCAAGGACAAATCCAGCGTCTATCATCATCTTCGGACAATCGAAGAACATCCTTCAACAAGCTACATAAAATTGCAGAAAGGTATTTACAGTTAAAATAAGTAATCAAGAGTTGTTAAGAAAATAATAAGAACTCATATAATCAAGTACTATTGCAAAGCTACAATTAGAATTTTCCGAGAATTCCCTTCTACCCTTTTATCAGATAGTAGTGGTAGCTAATACAAATACAAAGTGGAAGAAGTTATTAAAAAATTTTACGGGTTAAAATTAAACCTGACAAAATGGAAGCAACTACAATGGCATTAAGTAATAGATGTATTAAGCCTACAAGTGAAGGCATTACATTGAATATAATAAAAACACCGATACAAAAGTAACTTACCCAACAAAGAAAACATAAAAATTTTGGAAAAAAAATTATTTATTTTTCAACACAATCGCATTTCAGCTATATACACTATACACTAGGGATATTCAAAAAGTTCGATACCCTTTTTATAATAAGAACTGTCTTGCTCCTCAAAATAGCCATTAACATTAACATCACTTCTTCATTGTTGGAAATCTTTCACCACTGAGCCATTTTTTGAAGTTTGGGATCAGAAAATAATCCGATGGGTCTGAATCTGGCAAATAGGGTGTATGAGGTAGCAATTCAAACTTTAATTCAATAATTTTGGCCATTGCAATAACGGATTTGTGAGCTGGTGCATTGTCTTAATGAAACAACACTTTCTTCTTAGCCCAATGCGGCCGTTTTTCCTTGATTTCTTCGCTCAAATGTTGCAAAAAGTTCGCATAATACTGGCCGCTGATAGTTTTTTTCTTTTTCAAGATAGTCAATGAAAATTATCCCACACGCATCCCAAAAAATCAACGCCATGACCTTGCCTGCAGATGAAACGGTCTTCGCATACTTTGGAGCCGGTTCTCCCTTTTGAATCCATGGTTTTGAATGTTCTTTTGTCTCGGGTGTAATGTGATGGACCCATGTTTTATGAAACGGCGCAAAAATTCTGCTTTGTTGCTGTGAAACTTTGCTAAACACTCAATTTAAACATCTTCACGACACTGTTTTTGCCCGAGTGTGAGCAAACGTGGCACCCATCTTGCACACAGCTTTCTCATGTCCAAATTTTTAAATAATATGCGATGTCCGCTAGCTCGCGCACTTTCAGTCTACGATTATCCAATACCGCTTTGTAGATTTTCTTCACCATACCTGGAGTCGACCACTGCGATGCTCGTCTTGGCAGTTCGTACGGCCTCGTTTAAATTCAGCTACCCAAAATTTTACTGTTGTAAACGAAGGAGCAGACTCACCCATAGTAGAATCCAGTTCAGCTTTTATATTGGTTGGGCTGAGTCCTTTCAAATAAAATTATTGTATCACATAACGATGACCAATTTTCTCCATTTTCACAAATTCACTAACAACGTTGACTATTGATTGCTGCCAAATAAATACTAAACAACGTGGGCCTTTCAAACTTGAAGCATATGCTTTATAGACTGCGTACTTTTCAATACAGTGATATTTTCAAACAACTACCGCCATGTCTTGGTTCGCCGGGTACTTCTGGCACCGCCATCGTATACAGATCGTGAGACAAGATATATATGTAGATCTTAAAGAAATTAAACTGGAAGTATTCAAAAGTTTACCACATTTTTCTGGTAATGCAAAAGAATGACGTTCATGGAGACGGATTGTAGTTAGAGCATTCAAAATGGTAAAGAATTCAGAAGATCATCATATTGGGTATATAATTAATTAAGTGCGGTTTTTTTTTTTTCAAAATTTGAACATTTATTTAAGAAAAACATGTACAGTAGTATTATTCAAAGTATTACCCATCTAAAGCTATGAATTTTTCCCATCTTTCTGGCAATTTGTGGATCTCATCCCAAAAGAACTGCTCCGGCTTGGCAGCCAAGAATGAATCAAGCCAATTTTTGATATTCTGCTCTGATTTGAACCGTATTTCAGTGAGGGTGTTCTGCATCGACCGGAATAAATGGTAGTCAGAAGGGGCAAGGTCTGGGCTGTTAGGCGGGTGGGGTAAGACTTCCCATCAACTGTTTTCCAAATAGGAATAGCAACGTGGGGCCGAGCGTTGTCATGATGGAAAATTATTGCCTCGTGTCTGGTCACATATTCCGGGCGTTTTTTGGTTACTGCACTCTTCAAACGGATTAATTGTGTTCGGTAGCGTTGGCCATTGATGGTTTCACCCGGTTTTAGCAACTCATAATACAGCACACCCATCTGATCTCACCAAATACAGAGCACTACCTTCGCGCCATGGATATTCGGCTTTGCCGTTGGTTTGGCTGGTTGGCCGGGTTTCACATATGATTTTTTGCGCTGGGGTTGTCTTAATGGATCACCAGTAACAATACGATGCAAAAATGACTTCCTTTTGTGGCGTTGTAGCAGCATTTCGGACATGCAAAACCGCCTTTCGACGTCTCTGAGCTTGAGTTCATGTGGAACCCAATTTCCTTGCTTTTGAATATATCCAGCTGCTTTTAAACGTTTTGAAATGGCTGCTTGAGTGACACCCAAAGATTCTGCGAGCTCTTCTTTTGTTTGGCAACAATTTTCATAGAGTAATGCTTCCAGTTCTTCATCTTCAAACTTTTTTGGTTGCCCAGGACAGTAATGAAGACGAACTCCCCGCAAAAACACTTTTTCAGGCACAAAGTTTAACATATTTGAGTGAAAAAAAAAATTATTTTTGCTTACGCTTCAAATGAATGACATATACTGAAATGACGTACAATGACAGTAGCTTTCCAACGCATGTTCCAATGGAATAATAACAGTGGAATAATGTAAGTTACGCCATCTCTTAGCAAACCGCATGAATTAAGTTATACAACGAATATCTTCACAGAAGCATTAGTAATCCTGGACAGTAAGGTATCGGGACCAGCTTCAGAAGTCTTAATAAAAAACAGAACAACATTTACCTTTAATGCTTACTGATTATCACTATAAAATTAATGGAAAAAATTTGTTGTTAAATAAAATATTAACTTCAGATACAAATGAACATGCTGTGAGAGCATTAAAGACAGAAATTGAATTAAAAGCTATAAGAACGTTCATATTAGGAATGAATAATATGACAACAAGAAGCCTATGTTTGTCATACCGCATTCGCCTTAGCACAAACCGCTTACCATGATATAAAATATCAACAACTCGAATATCAGCATTTTAATAGACAAAATCAACATCAAAATCTTAATCATAATTCGCCTAGGAATTATTTGAATACTATAGTACAACACAAAAGTCGAATCCATTATATCCTCAAAAGCAATTTAGAAATTTCCAACCTCCTAACGGAGTAGAACCAATGAAAATCGGTTCTTCTAGTAGATTCAGAAGACCTATGTAACAACCAATCAAACGAGAAAGAGAGAACTCTTCAGCCAGATTCAAACCTCCGATGAAAAATCAAAAGATAAATTAAATTGAGGATGCAGATACTGAATCAATAAAAGTTAATTTATAAGAAAATGAAGAATAATATTCAGAAAATACAGCGTCAGCTTTTTTTAGATTTTTGAAGGGCTTGCCGATGTTGAACCTCAAAACTTCGGATGGCAAGTCCAACCTAAACATGTTAATTGATAGTGGTAGCACTAATAATTATATAAGTAATAATACTACGATTGGAAAAAATGTAGTATTAGCAAAAACAATATCAACTCAAACGATGCATGGCATCTCAATAATAAAGTTTAAACGAATTATCAATGTTTTTGGTCACGATATAGTATTTTTTGTTATAAATGAATTAGGAGAACATGATGCACTATTAGGTGTAGCCGGACTATCTAAATTAAAATCATATTGATCATTTGAGAGGAGAAAATGGTGGAATAAAGAAGTATAAGAGCAAAAATGTACAGATAAATTTAGATGAAGAAGCCATCAAGGTGATGAATATATTAAAAGATAAATTACAAAAGCAAGTTGAATTATATTAACCAAATTATAATAAGCCTTTTAAACTAATGACGGATGCAAGTAACACAACCATAAGCGCAGTGCTGAGTCAGTCAAGAAAACCAATTGTATTTATATTAAGGACATTGTCAGAAACTGAACAGAACTATTCAACGAATGAAAAAGAATTATTGGCAATCATTTGGAGCTTACAAAAGTTAAAAAACAATTTATACGGCATAGCTGACCTAACAATTTATACAGACCATCAGAGTCTTACATTCTCAATATCGGAAAAGAATCCAAATTCAAAGCTCAAACGTTGGAAAAACCTCATAGAGGAATACGGAGCTGAATTAAAGTACATATCAGGACATGAGAATGTAGTAGCTGAAGCATTCATTATCAAGGCAACAAATAAATAATAGTTCAACTGATCACAGTGATCATTCAGAGGAAAGCTCTTATCAAGAAGCAATAAAGATAGTAATTCAACCTTTAAAAGCGTTCAAGACACAAATTCAAATAGTTAAAAAGTCATTGAACAAAATACATATTGAAAATATATTTCCAAACTATAAAAAATACAGTATAAGTTCAGTAGATATAAACTATATAATTAAACAATTAAAAATTATTATGTATCCTAAGAGAACAATAGCATTCCATTATAATCTAGAATTATGGAATATTTTAAGTAAATAAATTACAAAAAATTAACACATAGTAATTACAAAATGGTATTCACGCAAATTAATATAGAAGATATTAAAGATACGGATAAACAATTACATCTCATAGAAATTGGAAAAATAATCTACAAGAGCTATGTACGAGCACAATATCATTGGCCTGATTTGCCTAAACAAACCCAAAAATATGCAGAAATATGTGAGAATTGTCTAAAAAATAAATATGACAGGCACCCAAAGAAACAAATCTTAAAACAAACTCCTTTACCCGATACTGCAGGAACAAATATACATATGGACATCTTCTATATTGCAAGTCAAATATTTATTTCATGTGTAGATAAGTATTTTAAATACGCATACTTACATTTTATTACAGAAAAAAACATATTTAACAAATTTTAAGAACCATATTTCCGTTATGTTAAAATTTAACTCCTGATATATTTAAAAGCCAAATGTAAAACATTATCTCTCACCGATAAACCATTCTATTACAAATGGTCAAGTTGAACGACTCCATTCCAAAATAAAACGAAACCAGAAGGAGAAATTTATAATGCCGTATACAAAAACAATAACACAATTCATTCTGTAATAAATGAGATGCCTATAGATATTTACTTCAATCAAAATAAATTTTCTTATGTCAGAAATAAGTTTGAATTAGCACAACAAAATATTTAAAAAAAAAAAACCAAAATAAACGAATGTACAAAATATTTCAGGTGGAACCAAAATATTCGCAAGACAAAAAAGAAGGAATAAAACAAGCCCGAAATTTAAGAAATGTATAGTACAAGAGAATCGTGAGGACACAATTTTAACAAACATAGGCAAGGTTGTACACAAGGGTGACATCCGTAACGAACATATTAAGTAAAGTATTTATGATTATATTCATAGCACAACAGATAAATGCCGAAATGAATATCACGAACTTAGAAGATATAAAATTCATCCTAATAAAGGAAGACGATGTATATACGTTTGGAGAATTTGAATTCTTATACCATATAGCAAATATCACACATTATACTCAAACATTAGAAACTATTAAACGAAGAAATTACCCAGATAAGAAAGACATCCATACTATCGATAAAATTGAAAATTTAATAACACAACTGAACGACCACGAGAGAGAAAGGAGATCCTTATATTTCTTAGGTACGATAATAAAATTTATAACTGGAAACTTGGTTATGATTGAAATAAGAAGCGCGATAAACCAATTGATAGATAGAAATGAAAAACAACGCGTAATAAATGATAAATTTGACGAACAGATCAAAGCATTGCAAAATATTGAAATTCATTTTAGTTTTTTGTTAAATGAAATATATAACTTTCTTTCTACAATATTAAACTTTGAAGAAACTCATAAAATTATTCAAAATGAAAAAATAAAAATACCAATAGTAAATATTTTAGAATATGCAAATATATAGGGTTTTCCAATGGGGGCTTGACAACTTTGAATTTAATTTGTGAACGCACTCTTTCACTAATCGTCAAACTGTCACTGTCAATTTATTCAGTAAACTCAACATTTTCATCATAGTAAAGTACACTAACGAGCAACGTCTGCAAATTATAAAAATTTTCTACAGATATTCGGAGTCGGTGACTGCAACTTTAAGAGCGTTAACTCCAATTTTCGGTCGTAACTCTCGCCCTGGTAGACATGCAATAACAAGTTCAGTGAAAAAATTTGAGTCTACATATTCGTTGCGTAATGTTGCCGTGTCAGTGAGACAACGGATTGGTCGAAGTGTCGAAAATATCGCTGCCGTTCAGACGTCCATTGCAAACGATCCAAATCAGTCAATTCCACGGCGTTCTCAGACCACATTATGGCGTATTTTGCGTAAGGATCTTGGTTTAGACAAATACAAGATCAAGCTGACTCAAGAATTGAAGCCGATGGACCATTTGAAGCGACGTATGTTCTCCGATTGGAGAAGATGCACCAAGATGATGAATTTCATCGCAAAATCATCTACAGTGACAAAGCTCATTTTTGACTCAATGGGTTCGTCAATTAGAAAAATATGCATTATTGGTCGGGTGAAAACCCACATGTGCTTCATGAATCACCACTTCATCCACAATAAATAACTGTTTGGTGCGGTTTGCATGCCGGCGGCGTTATTGGGCCATATTTTTTCGTCGACGATAACGATCGTCACGGTACTGTGAATGGTCAGCGTTATCGCGCCATGATCACCGACTATTTTTTGGCCCGAATTGGAAGATATGGACGTGGACGACATGTGGTTTCAACAGGATGGTGCCACAAGCCACACAGCACACGCTACAATCGATTTATTGAAGAGTAAGTAACACAGAGCGTATTATCTCAAGACATGGGCCAGTCGATCGACCACATCATTCGTGCGATTTAACGCCGCTTGACTATTTTCTGTGGGGCTTCGTTAAGTAATTGGTTTATGCCAACATGCCGACGACATTGGAAGAGCTCAGAACCAACATTGAGTATTGGAAAATTGGGTCCAACGAATCGACTGCTGCAAACATGCCCGCGGTGGCCATATGAACGAAGTCGAGTTCCATTCATAAATGTTTTGATTGTACTTCAAGCCAATAATAAAGTTTTTGAAATATCTCAAAGTTGTCAAGTCGTTATTAGAAAACCCTATACATGTTATGAGAAAAAAAATTTGTATATAAATACAAAAAATAACACAAAAAATGAATTATTTTAAAATAATACCTTTAAGTCACAAATATGGAAAATATGTAGTAACCCCACAAGCAGGTGTTATACACGAAAATTATATTTTATTAGAAAATTATAAGACTTACCTAAATAAGAACATCTGTAAAACTCGATCAAAAGGTAATTGTACAATCGAATTTATTAAAGGAGTACAACAAAATAACCAACCTATAAATCGTATTAATGCTGGTACTATTATAGTTAGTGGCATTCATAAAATTAATAATGTTTCATTTGAAGGTACTCACTCTACAGGGTGAGTTTTCTAACTTGGGACATCCAAATTGTTCTGAAGACGACATAGGATGGTGACCACGAGTTTGACCTTGAGCCCCATTTCCAAGGTCAAACGAAGGTCGCTTTTAATTTTTCAAATGATAATTCCTGATTTTCATTGCTCAGTCGTATTGCTCGTAGGTTTGTCATTTGTTTTTACATACTGCGTGCGTTTAGCATAACTCAGAAACAACGACGTAGACGTAGCAGTATTTTGTTTCCTTCGGGGTGATTAATTAGAGTGGATCCTCTTGCCTCCCACTGTTGAATCATTGAATTCTTCCCATTTCGACGTTTATTTCCCGAGACTATTTCAACAAATGCTTAAAAATGTGAGCATTCACTTCAATACACTTCTCTATCCGCGCTCTTAATGAACCAACAGAACTGAGAAGTATTTCTGGCGTAATCTTCCGGCAAGCTTCAGTTATTCGTCTTTTCATGTCCTCACGTGCTGTTGTGTTTTTTCTATAAACCTCACTTTAAAGTAGCCCCACAAGAAGAAATCAATTGAGTTAAGATCAGGTGATCTAGCAAGCCATTGCCTCGGAACCCCTCGTCCGATCTATCGTTGATGGTAAACATTGTTTAATACGCCCCGGACTACTTGGGAATAATGGGCTGGACAACCATTATGTTGAAACCACATTGTTTGTCGCAACTCCAATGGCAGTTCTTCTAGTAATACTGGAAGATGGTCCCGCAAGAAGTTTGCATACTTTTCGCCATTCAAGTTGGCTTCAATAAAATATGGATCTATTAAATTATCCCCAATAATTCCCGCCCAAACATTAACATTCCAAGGGTGTTGGCTTTCAACTTGTCGCAACCAAAAAGGGTTTTCGGTAGCCCAGTAATGCATATTATGTCGATTGACCGTACCTTGATTGGTGAAAGTCGACTCATCGGAAAATAACACCTTGGCGAAGAAAAGGGGGTCTCGTTCAATGTGCTGAAGTGCCAATTGACAAAAGAAAACCCGGTTGCGAAAATCCTCACTGGAAAGTTCTTGATGCATTGGAACATGATAAAGATGGTATTTATGCTGATGTTATATCTTACAGACAGTCGTTTGAGAAATTCCTGATTCACGACTTATTTGGCGAGTGCTAATGTGAAGATCGTGTGCAACGGCAGCTAACACTGCTATTTCATTGTCCTCAACAGCCACCCTATCTGACCGATTCCTTTTCTTTGGTTGCACACTTCCTTCACCAGTGAATTGTTGGATGACCCGATAAAAGGAAGCCCGCGATCGTATTTGGTCTGAGAAACGTTGGGCGTAAAGAGCAACAGCACCATCGATGTTCCTTCTACTTTCTCCATAAATCAATATCATTTCAATTTTCTCTTGAATTGAAATAGACTGCATTGTTAATCTGGAAAGCGTTACTAATAATAATCAGTTCCTCAAAACAAATATCGAACTTCTAAATGAAGTAGAGTTCCATTCAACTAGAAAAAAGGGCAGAGTGCACATCATACACTCTCAGATAAGTTTAGGACAGTTTGTCTCTATCTGAAATTTCTTTGAGTTTTAACTTCACTCGAGGCAATAATGACTTCCTCAAAACAAATCTCGAGCTTCTAACACCCTAACAACGTTGGAAATAGATTAATGATTTAGGCGTGCCAGTGCAGTGGTATCTAGCACTAAATGAATAAGACCTTTGAGACAAATTCGTGTGCCCCATTGAAGAATACGACTGAGCAATGAAAATCAGGAATTATCATTTGAAAAATCAAAAGTGACCTTCGTTTGACCTTGAAAATGGGTCTCAAGGTCAAACTAGTGGTCGCCATCTTATGTCCACTTCAGAACTTTTTGACTTTTGTCTGAAACATTTTTTCGCGATATCGCGTATTTTTCGAGTAATTTCGATGTCTCAAGTTAAAAAACACCCTGTATAATTAATTCAGTAATTCTTGATGAAGAATTATGTACAGGGTGACTGACTCGAACTGAAACTTTTTAAAATGCTATAATTTTTTTATTTTTGATAAATTTTATTGTGCCAAAGCAAAGAAGGTTGGAAAATACCTCAATTTTCAAATTGTTTCAGTAGTTTTCAATATGTCTACCTTTGGCGCGAATAATGGCCTTGAGACGGCCAAATGGTATTTTGGCCCATTTCCGGCGAAGTGCTTGTTTGAGGTGGTCCAAACTTTGGTATTTTTTAGTGCCAACCAAATGTTCACGGTCTCCGACCGAAATGATTGTTTGCCCAAGGCTTCAATACTGTCTCTAAGACAATTTCACGGCATACAATCGCATTAATTTTGACGCCACAGTCCAAAAATACGAGTAGAGAGTGACCATCGGCGGTTATGGCTGCCCAAACCATAACCGTCGGTCCTGCCTGCTTTCTGGTGGCCATCCGAAGGTGGAAATTTTCGAAGGACCTCTTTGGCAAATAAGCTAGGTCATTTTGCTTGTTGAAATATTGCTCTATAACAAATAGCGACTCATCGGAAAAACCAACTTCGGCAACTCACCACTTTCGTGCAAGGGTAGCAACTCTTTCGCTCTTTCGACTCTAACTTATTTTTGTTGTGGTGTAAGATCGTGTGTTTTTTGGTTCGAGACACAAATGATTTATTCACGTTGAGGTGCTGGGGGGCTCTAACGATAGCTACTTGTGGTTTTCCAGCCAAATATAAAGCAATCACACTAACACGTTTGAATTTCATCACGGATATAAATTTTTCAACACAACCGAGACGCAAATCGTTTAAAAGCCTTGTAAATAATAAAATTATCTGACATGTATCAAAATTTGAGCACACAGTAATGAACGGTTTGAAAATTATAATTGGTTGCAGTTCGAGTCAGTCAGGGTGTACAAATTATGAAGAACAAGCTAAGGAAATTTTATTAGATATCCAACGAAATCATGTCAAAATTTTAGACATTTTTGAAACTGAAGAATATACATTTTCAAATATTCAATATTTGAATATTCCAATAAATAGGTAATAGATAATTTCAATAAAAGAAAAACCTATATCTATAACTTTGTTTACTACGTTAACAATTATTTCAATTATTATATTTACCTTTCTGAGTATAAATATTTAAAAAAAAGACAAAAATTAGATAAAGTGTACTTTCAAGTTCTAAAGGAACCAAAAGAAAATAATAAAGTTGATTTAGACAAATAAGAAAAAGTGAGGATACTTTTATTTGAAAATGAGGAGAGTTAAGATGTAAGAAAAATATTTTTATAAAGACACGTTACAACGCACATAATCATTCAAACATATTGGAACAACACTATAAATTGAGATCGACCTTTATTTTCAAGAATAAGCGTCTGTTGCCAAATGGCTACACTATGTTTTTAAAGAATACTAAGAAGGTAATAATTTAATTTATGAAAATAATTAAAGGTTTATTTCAATTGATTTTTTTTAAATAAACAAAAGTAATATGAATATGATAATGATAAGAAATTAGTTCAAATGAAAATTTTTAAAACAATTGTTGTTTTTGTTCAAACATAGTGCAATGCCACATTTTTCACATACTGTGCGGCTGAATCCTTTACAATCAGGGTATTTGCATCGAATTTTAGTTTCCGTGTGCTGAGGCCAGTGGCCGATTTGATCCCTGCGAATGTCTTTTGGTGGTACATGTTGCGCTGGTCCTTTTTTTTCTTGGCTTGTATGGCAGGTTCAATGGTACCCGATCTACCACGTTTAGGTCCTTTGTTGACCTTACTTAAACATTTTGCTACATCTAGACGAAAACTCATTTGATTTAAAATTTCGAAGTTCCTTTTATCATTTTGTTTTAGCACTCTTTTATATACCACTTTCTGCTTTTTATGCCAATTTTATTATTATTATTATTATTTTTATTATCAAGGGAACGATACTAATTAATTTGTAGGGTCCGGAATTTAACGCCGGGGTACTATGCCCATGTGGCGCGTTTTGTCTACAGCACGCGGAGCACTGAGTTCCCATGTGGTCCCCCACCTACGTACTTACAGCGCGCAACACTGCTTGATTTCGGTGATCTAGTGGGAAACGATGTTTTCAGTGTGGCGAGGCCGTTGACGTCTCCAAATTGTTCAGCTGTATTACGAAAATCAGCGTTCTGTGAGAAATGTTTTTCGTGCGATTCGAGGAGATTACGTTGCGCATAATCGAGCTAGTAAAACAACTATTGCCAATACCATTCGCAAATTTGAGTAATTTGAGTTTACATAAGCGGATGATACTCGATCGGTTAGACAACATCCAGCACGTAGTGAAGAAACTGTAGCAGCTGTAGCTAAGAGTACACACGAAGACCGTGACGAATCGATTCGTCGTCGTTCTGGTTTGGTGTATTCGACAACTTGGCGTATTTTACGTGAGAAGTTAGACCTAAAAGCGTACAAAATTGAACTTGTGCAAAAGTTAAAGCCAGGTGACTTGAATTTGCTACATATTTTCAGTGAACGTGCTCTGGAAAAACTCAATGAAAATCCGGTGTTTTATCGTGAAATTTTGTTCAGTGATGAAGCCCATTTCTGGCTCAGTGGATACGTTAATGAAAAAATTGCCGTATTTGGGCTGATGAGCAACCCGAACAGTACCACGCACATGCCGCCTAGATTACACCTTTGGACTATTTTCTCTAGGGATATGTAAAGTTTCAGGTCTTTAGGAATAAGAAAGCTGCGATTGACGCTTTGGAAGCCAACATTACTCGTGTTATCCGCGAGATACCAGTCGCTATGCTTAAACGAGTCGCCCAAAATTGGACCTCACCTCAGACGTGGTTGGTGTTGGCCAGGACAACATTTACATGATATCATTTTAAAGAAGTAAATGCCATGAATTGTTCTTTTAACCGATAATAAAAATTTTATGTTCACTTTCAAATTTATGTATTTTATTTTACAAATGTTACTACTACACTGGTACATATTCGTTAAAGCACAGATATCTTTTTAAACATATTTCTTAATTAAAAAAAAAAGCTAAAAAACCTTTTTTTATTATTTGTTTTAATATTATTTAATAAGCAAATTAAATTTGTGGTAATTTTTTTTTTGTTTTCGCACTCACGAAATCTTAAAAAAATAATAAAGTTTATAACTTGTAGATTTTCCATTCTTTTGGATCAACTCAAAAATCCTGTTTGGCATCGATTTAACAAGGTTTTGGAGGATTTCGGGACTAATTTCATCCCACACTTTCTTTATTTTGGTTTTAAGCTCCTTTACAGTTAAAAAGCTTCCAGTTTTTTTTCCGCGTATATTTTGCGCACCATGATACCCCATAGATTTTCTATGGGGCTTAAGTTAGGACTGCAAGCTGGCCATTGTAAAGCGGGATATTTCGTTCTCTGAACCACTCAAAATACGCCTGTGAGACATGTATAGAGGCGTTGTCCTGTTGGAAAATGAAGCTATCTTCCATTTTATTTTCGATAAAATTTATGAGGACGTCAGCCAACATATCCGTGTAAGTCTACGAATTCATTTTGGTGGGTACAAAGCAAATTGTGGGCTTCCCTTGTGCAGAGAAGTGGGGCAGTGTGCCACTTCCAAAATTTCGCTTGGACCTCTTTTTTTCGCAAATCATGCCAATAACTTGCCATCGAGTCGGGACCATCTAAATTGAATTTCTTCTCGTCCGAAAATATAATTTTGTCCGACTGAAATGTCCAGTGCATGTATCTGCGACCAAACTCCAGACGGGCTGCAGTATGATGGGATCTTAAAAAGGGTTTGCACTTAGGCTTCTTCCATTTGATGTTAGGAGTTGATCGGAGAATATTTGCGATGTGTTTTTTTGTAACAGGAGGATTGTGTTTTTGTTTTGTTTGACTGGAGTTAAGTTTATTTTCTGTTGCATGTCGTCTAATGGTTTTAATTTGTCGTTTGTTGAGTTTCCGGTTACCTTTCGTTAGCTTTTTAACTCCATTATTTTCTTTTTTCTTCAAAAAATTACGAATAACACATTCTAATCTGTTAATGCGACGCCCAATTTCTCGATTAGAATAATTTTCCTTATGCAGAAGATCAATTTGAGCTTTTTCAGCATATGTAAGATACTTTGCTTTAAGCATTTTTCCAATAAACTTAAAAAAGAAGTAAAACTTATTTCTAATGCATCTTAAATATTAAACAAGACTTAGTAAGCACTATTAAGATATTAACCGGCAGCAGATCAATTTCCGCAATCAAAAAATTACTAAAAATTGAATAAAAACTTCCTGCGTTTAAACGAATATGCCGACAATTCGTTTACTATAAAGCAACTTTGTCTGTTTTTTTTTTCGTAACAACAACAGCAGATGCCATGTCCTTATCGCAGCTAAAAACCGTTACTCCGTAGATAAAATTTATTTCAACAAAGTTGCCAACTGCGAAGTATTTTAGTATTAAAAAATGTAAAATCGAAAATCATAGTTGTGCGCTTAAACGAATATGTACCAGTGTACTATACTTCCTAGTGTCATGATCATTTTGTAAATAAACCTATTGCCGCAATTCAGTAAGCAATAATCTTCAAATCTTCAAATGGAAACAAACAAACATTCGTATCTTGTACTTTTATTTCAGCTAACGTTGAACAATTTGAGGAAATTTGGAACAAGACGCAATGCCCTGGACAGTAGTTGACTTTCAACTACAATTAGAGAAACTTCATTAGATATATTTAATAATGTATTTCGGGATTGAACTTTACTAAAAGTTAAATTTTTATTTCGCCATTCAACTCTGAGTAGCTTGAATGGACTGGTGGACAATAATGTCTTTAGAAATTAAGCTGATCAGACTATTTTACCAATGTCAATTACAGAATTACACTTTATTGGTTATTAATTTTTTGGTCTTGATTTGGAAAAGAAATACTCACATTTTCATAAGGTTTAATGCGTTGCAAATAAGTTTTTTCTTCTTGATTGAAATTCCATTCGCTTGATTTGTAGGGTGCTTACAGTCATTGACGACGTGGTTCTTCATGCCACATTGAAAGCATGATTCAGCTTCACGTTTTGCCTTGGGACACTGTGTGGAAATGTGTTCATATGCGATGTTATTGTTTATGAAACTATTTATAAACATCATTGACAGTGACTCGCGGGTTAAATTGTTTCAGAAGGGAGTTTCTGAATTTCAAGTAATTGATGGCAGAAGATGTTATCAAAAGAACGGCCACCATTCTTGTTAGCAGTCGACGCATACATACATTTTAAAGAAGTGCGTGGAATGCGTACATAAAAGTTCACTAAAATTGATCATGGGCTTGCCGAAGAATCAAACACGAAACTCTCTTAGTATCGGACATCTACTTATAAAGTGGTAAACATCTTCTCTTTCCTTGAGGTTGCAAATATCACATAAAATAGGTAGGTCAGGGGTATGTGGAATGTAGTTGAGGTTGATCATTTTGCCTCTTATTTTAAAAATCACACTTATCATTGAAAGCGGCAATCGATTCAAGAAGTAAGACCACTCTTGTAAGTTGTAGTCGAGCTAGCTATAAATTAACCAATTTTATAACGTCCCATTAGGCTATCTAAAAGGTTTACGCCGCCCATATGATGGTTGTATTTCTGTATTATGAAAGGACAATAATTTAAATCCCGATTTGTGTGGTTTCAAAGGCATGTATTGCTTCTTATAATGCCTCACTTTTGTAGAGCACATTTGCTCATCAATGGATAATTCTTTCTCTAGCGGAACGGTGTTGAACTTTGATAGCAGAAAATTTATGACTGGTCTTAATTTGTGCAATCTGTCATGACCTGGTTGATCTGTTGCAATAAAAGTTGTATTGTCATTGAATTGCATGACCTGACGTAATTTTTCAAACTTATTCACTGGCATCATGTCAATTATTGGTTGAAATCCAAGGTCATCACTCTAATATGATCTTATGTTATGCATATGTACGAGTGACATGTAAAGCACTATTGCCATATATTTTTGTATATCGGATGCAGAGAATGCATTTACGGGTTCAGGATTTTTTTGAATATTGTATAAATTCGTTTGCTCGAAAATATTTTGTATCAATTCATCAAAAAAAAAAAAAAAAAAGCTCACGAAATTCTAGTTGATCCTCATTTAGTTGCAATTTTTTTTTCTTCCATACAATATTTCTTTGAAGTTGGCTTTCCTTACGTGGTTTATTGTTGGGGCAGGAGGCTACCTCTTCACACTCAATTTGAGAATCTGTCGGAGGTGTTAATGGCACCACTACATTTGCTTCATTTTCATCATTTTTTTAAACAAATCCAATTCAAAATCTGAATCTTCCGCGCTGTCATCGGAAAAATCATCCTCGCTTTCTCCACTGTTGTATTCCAACAAATATTGCGTCAGTTCTTCAACAGATTTAAAATGTTCAGTCATGGTGAAACCGCAAATTATGTTGATAAAATAAACCTGAAATGGTATATTGAACTGTTGCTAAAAATTATCAAATTGAGAAGGTCCACTTGCACAATGTAACCAGTTGGCAACAAACCTTTTTATAGCAATTTCGCCGTTTTAAAAAGATTTACAACGTAAGCAATCAATTTTTTAACAAATACTCACTATTTTCGAACTAAACAACAAATAAATATACACCAAAGAGTACTAATCAATTTCCACACTGCACGTATTCTTGAAGAATTGCTAACTTACAATAATAATAAAAAAAAAATGCAATAACAGTATTCTATAATCCCAATCTACGATTAAATTACTAAAATATATAGGAAGAATGTTGCCAAATGGCAACAATATGAATTCAATCCTAAAACTTTCACATTTGTATTATAAAAGTGCAGTAAAGGCATTGTTGCCAATTGGCAACAAAATGCATTTAAGGGTTAAGATTAGGAAAATAAATAATTCATGAATATTGGCATCCAGATTAGAATATATGTACATGCCTATGTCAGTACCAATAGAGATAAGACGAAATGTTACTTATAAGTAGACTGATAAGAAAGTAGTATAAAAACAGAATACACTCTGAATGACTCGAACTGCAACCAACTTCAGACTGCTATAATTTCCAAACCGTTCCCCGTGATAGTGTTATTGCTTTATATTTGGCTAGAAAACCACAAGTAGCTATCGTTAGAGCCCTCCAGCGCTATAACGTGAATAAATCATTTGTGTTTTGAACCATAGCTTGTTACCGTGATACTGGCAGCGTTGCAAAACACCATGGAGGTGGTCATAAAAAAAACACCAGCATCGGCAGAAATGGTTCGAAAAGTGAAGGCTCGAATTGAAGAAAATGGCTGGTGAGCTCAACATATCGTTGGAACGGATGCAACACATACTGAAAAATGAGCTTGAGCTCAAGCTATTGAAGTTCCAAAAAGCACACGATCTTACACCGCAACAGAAAAAAATTAGAGTCGAAAGAGCGAAGGAGTTGCTACGCTTGCACGAAAGTGGTGAGTTGCCGAATTTGATTTTTTCTGATGAGTCGCCGTTTGTTATCGAGCAATATGTCAACAAACAAAATGACTGAGTTTACTTGCTAGAGAGGTCCTTCGAAAACTTACACCTTTGGACGGCCACCAAAAAGCAGGCAGCAGTTTGGGCCGCCATAACCGCCGATGGTTGCTCTCCGATCGTATTTTTGGACCGAGGCACCAAAATTAATGCGATCGTATACCGTGAAACTGTGAAACTTAGAGGCAGTATTGAAGCCTTGGGCAAACAATCATTTCGGTCGGAGAGCGTAGACATTTCAACAAGAATCGGCACCGTCTCACAAAGCGCGCGTCAACCAAGATTGGTTAAAAAACAATATTCCACACTTTATTTCTTCGACACAATGGATTGCAAATTCTCCGGATGTAAATCCGTTGGATTTCTCTGTCTGGGGTATTTTGAAGGCGAAGGTTGGCACTAAAAAATACCAAAGTTTGGACCACCTCAAACAAGCACTTCGTCGGGAATTGGCCAAAATACCGCAGAGCCACTTGCGTGGAGCGTGCAATGCTTTCTTCGGCCGTCTCAAAGCCATTATTCGCGCTAAAGGTGGACATATTGAAAACTACTGATACAATTTAAAAATTGATGTATTTTCCAACATTTTTTGCTATGGCACAATTAAATTTATCAAAAAATAAAAAAAATTATATCATTTTAAAAAGTTGCGGTTGGAGTCAGTCACCCTTTAGAATTAAGAACAAGTGTCTAATGCATAGTCAGATGTGTAGCCGAGAAGTATACAAAATTATAAAAGTAAATTGTATTTTTTTATTCGAAGTTGTGCAGTGAACCTTTGGAATACAGGTTGTGTGCATAGTGAAGTCGTACAGTGATTAGTTATTCAAATAACTAAACGCTACTATCAAAGACTATAAAATTATTCCGATTAACCACAAGAGGTTAATTAATTCCCGTAAGCTTCCAACTATGGGCTCTAACAAAAGTGTCTTTCCAAAGTTGACAGATGTAAAGCATTTATCTATGTTACATTTATGTAAGGCAAGATGTTAGAGTTCTATCCCTTCCTGAAATAGAGCATGGCATCTATCATGTATGTATTTATGTTTTCAAGCCACATTTAACAGGTTTCTTAGATATATATGTATATCCTGAACGAATATTTCCCACGAAAATCTAGAAACTGCTCATCAATTGTCCAATAAGAACCAGAAGTGTAATTTTCCCAACACGTTTGGATGAATTTAGCCCATATTTTTCTTATTGGGGCTAATTTATCATTACATATTGTATACGAACACGAACAGCTTTATCATTGAAACGTAAGCAAGTTACAATAAATTTAAATCTTGCGTTAGTCATTGTGGAAGCGTAGCGGGATCCACTGTAGCCGGAGTGAAAAAGTTCTTCGGATGACTTTTCTTCTGATGACAACTTGTAATTGTTGTTACCTCGAAGAGTAGTTTTTGCAAATTCAATTATTATTCAATTACTATTACACCAGTTTTTTCCTCACCAAATTGAGGGGAATATTATCTTCATGATCGGAATCTGAAATATCCTCCAATGAGGATTCTTCGCTGTCAAATTTATCGGCATCCTCCATTTAAATTTTTCATCTTTAGTATGAATTAACATACTATAGATGGCAAACTCTGTGGATGACATACTATATGGATATGGATGACATTTTTACATTTTTATGTAAGATGGGAGGGAAATTAGCATCGATGACAATTCACGTGTATTTACAGACAAAGAATAGAGGCGACCAGTATAACCATAAAACGTCAAATGTCTTTCAAAAATTTGAAAACTTGAATTTTTTTGTTGAAACTACCATCCTCCAAAGTACACTCGTATAAATTGTAATTCGACTTTATCTGTCTTGGCAGACAAACAGGGAGACCCGTGGGTTCTTACACCAATTTCATCTTCGTTTCAATTACACAATTTCAAAAAAAAAAAAAGAAAAGTCAATACGACAGTGCGATAATGGCATTGAACTATATACATACTCGTACATAGTCGTATTCATGAGATTTTTTCTGGTAGTTTCAAGAAAAAGTTTTTTCATCCCTCTCGTTGTTCGTTTAACAGTTCTTTTTCCAGCTTTCACCTACCATCAAGAATCCGTTTTGCAACACGAAACATGACACGAGGTTGGCAAGAAGCCAATGCTTTTCCTCAAATCGACGGAATTAGGTAAACAGAATTTCTTCAATAGTTCATGATGGAAAATCAAGGTTCGAGCGGGTTGTGGTGGGCTAAGATGATAAGGGATTGTAAGGACCCACATATATTTTAGTCGGACTGTAATTTTGAATACGAATACGTTTCCATTTGGTAATGCCTTGTTCGACGAAAACTTTGAATTCAATTTAAAGTTTTCGAATGATTTCACTTTATTCGACTGTTCAAGGGGTTCGTTCTAGGTGGTTGTACATTTGTCTGGGCGATAGTGAATCTTGCATGGCAATGGCCATATGGACTAAGATAAACATAAGAATAGATTCTTCATTTGAAGGTGAATTGGGTAACTTATAAGAATATTAAACCAAAAATTGAATTTGTTATTTTTGAAATTGTAAAATAAAAATGTGTATTAAACGATCTGCTTCTTGATATTGAGTTTTTACTTTCCAATTGGACATACATACAATTATTGAGGAAATTTTTACACTTTTATCATGCAAATACCTTATTTATAGCACAAAGATTTATCTTTCTTAGTTTCTTAAGCCGTACTACAGTCCGGGGTGGATCTGGCCTTCAAGCAATAAAGTTCTCTAGCTGTTATATCTACTCCTCCGAGGCCCACCAAAGAAAAATTACTTTAAGAATCTTGCGTTTAAAATGACCATGGAAGTCCTTACCCATATTTGTTAACACGTGTGCTCCTGCACTAAAGAGTACAATTGAAATGAATATTGTTTAATATACATACCACTTTGATAAAAAAAAACGGAATAACCACCGTGTGGCGCTCCCATTGAGTTGTGCTTTTTTTTGTTCAGTTGGTACATCTGTTGTTGACATTCCCTTTAAATCTCAGCGTCATAGCTTGACATTTGCAAAAGTTACGTAGCCAAGAGTACATACATCTTTCTCTATGTGTGTTGGCGATTTTTAAAAATTTTAGAACAACAACAACGAACTTGCATTAAATTTTGCGTAAAAAACGGATTTAATGGTGATGTTTTGCGAGGCAGAACCCGATCCCACATTCATCAAAAGGACTATTACTGGAGACGAGACGTGGGTTTATGAGTACGACCTGCAATCCAGACATCAGGCAAGTGAATGGCCGAGACCAAAAAAACCATGTCGTTTTCAGTCAAAAAGAAGGCAATGCTCACGGTTTTCATGGATAGTAGTGCATCATGAATATTTGCCAGAAGGTTAGACAGTAAACCAAGAGTATTATTTGGGCATTATGAGACGTTTGCGTGAAACAATTCGCCGAAAGAGATCAAAATTTGGGCAGAAAACTCGTGTATTTTTCACCATGATAACGCACCGTTGCACAGTGCCATCATTATTTGTAATTTTTTTTAACGAAAAATGCAACAAATACCATCCAACAGCCACCGAATTCACCCGATTTGGCTCCTTGTGACTTCTTTCTGTTCAATCGAGTTAAAAAACCACTAAGGGGAAAAAATGTTTCGAGGATTTGATCAAGCGCTGGCATAAGTGTGTTGCAGTTAATGGGGATTACTTTGAAGGGGACAATATAGATTTAGATGAATAAACTTGTATCTTTAATTTTCTGAATAAATTCCGTGAATTTTAAGCTTGATCAAAGTATGCTCAGTTAAGTGTTCGTCGATAAGAGCTTATAAATCAATTGAATTCTTGTTCTAAGATAAATCAATTCTAAAGTGCAACTCCTTGTAGGATTTGGGATTTCAGAAATGTCAATTTCAAAGTATACCGGAGCCGAGTTAGACAAAATCTGTTGCTACCTCAAAGTTATAATTTTATATTGCGATATTCTGTCCATTTTATTACTCTTGGGCTCGCCTTCTTGCTAAAAGCATATAACTTGTTTTTCCTCATTTACAGCTAAGACCAACTTCTGTTTCAATATTGAAAGTAAACTAATGAGAGCTAGCTGCATTAAGTTGTATTATATCAAACACACTTTTCACCCCTCAGAAGTTTTGGTGATATTGCTTCCGATCTTAACAGAGAGCTCTTCAGTTATTCATTTGATTCATAGTTATCTAACCGACGTAAAGCCGGAGTAATAGGGGACAAGAAGATAGTTTACAAATATTGTCAAGCTTTTCCGTAATATGCCAAACGAAATTTTGTACGCGATGTTAGGGAAATCGATGTCTCCATAGGTGGCGTTGAGATAATCACGTTTTTTTTTTATAAATAGAATAACCGATCCGAACTATTACTTGTAGTTAGATTCCATACCGCAGCAAAGCCCATTAGGCTAAGCAAGTTGTCATGAGTTGTGTGAGTAGCCTCTGCTTTTCGATTGCACTATTTAAAATGTCTTCCTTTCTTGTTAATTATTATGTCTATAGTCCATGCGGTTTGCTAAGAGATGTCGTAACTTGTATTATTCCATTGGAACATACGTTGGAAAGCTACTGTCATTGTACGTCATTTCAGTATATGTCATTCATTTGAAGGTTAAACAACAATAATTTTTTTTCACTCAAATATGTCGAACTTTGTGCCTGAAAAAGTGTTTTTGCGGGGAGCTCTCCTTCATTACTTTAATATGAAGAAAACCGCTGCTGAAAGTCATCGTATTTTGGCGGAAGTTTATACCCTTATGCCAAAGCGAATCAAACGCTTTCTCAAGGTCAATGTCCAAACCCACCACATTTTTTATTTCTGAGATTTTGGATTACTTTGTTACTTATAAGTAGTATCGCGTGTTCGGTTGAGTACTCGTTCCTGAATCCGAATTGCGTGTTTGGGATCACATTTGCATCTTCACATATAACGAGAATGTGATCGGCTAAAACTTTTTCAAATATTGTAATTTTCCTTTATTGGACAGCAGGCATATAGAACGAAAGTGTTTGATTTCTTCAGCTGATCTTTTTTTTCCTGGTAAGAGTTTCGATTTTTTTCAAATTGTAGGGAAATATCCATTGTTAATACAATGGTTAAACAGATAGCACAATGTTGAATCCAGCTTAGAGCAACATTTGCGTAAAATGAAATTGGATATCCCATCAATGCCCGATGACAGCTTGTTATTAAGGTTGGCTCTAAGAATTTTGATTTTTTCAGGCATGGTAAAAGGTGGCGAATTTGGGTTCGTAGAACAAAGATATGGTAAAAAAGTTGTAAGAGAGGTAACACATTGATTAGCACGAAATTCAGTTACAGTTGACGGAACTTCAGAAGTTAAACTGCTATCGAAATGTGGAGTTTTTTCTGAGTAAGCATTGGCATAGAACTCTTTAGTATCAATATCAACTAGTTCCAGACCGTTGTATGTTAGAATGTCTTTTGAGATGTCTGAACCAAACAATTTTCTTTCTGTTATTCTATCTACTTCTTCAAAAGCTTGAGGTGAAGGTCTTATTTTCTGTATTTTTTAATTCCGTATTGGTCAGATATTTTAGGAAAGGTAAGACAGCAGTTATTATGAGATCATTCAGGCTGGACGACAGCAAGAAAAGTCTAATACGGAGGAGTAACGAGGGAATGTTGTGAGATTAAGTGAAGAGTTATGAAAGGACCATTAAGGAAGCAATCATAAATTTTGTTCCCATTTCTGTTTTGGACGCTATCTCCCCAATATTGATGACGAGCGTTAAAGTCTCCTCCAAATACCACCGCATCAAATGTGTTGGCTACATTATATAACCTATCGAGGTCTCTTACTAAATTTCGGCCTGCGTTTGTTGGGATGTAAATACTACTTATTAATATTCTTGAAAGTGTTCCTTGTGGATTTTTAAGGGTAATTGAGGCCAAAGAAACTGCAAAAATGTTGCTGCTAAAAGGTACAGGACTGTATTTGTATGTTTCGTCTAAAATAATTGCCGCTCCTCTTCCAACGTAATTGGGAATAATATTATAGCCATCAAATTTAGGTTTGTGCTTTGGTTGTAATCTAGTTTCGGATAGGAAACAAATTTGAGATTTCTTGGTTTTAAGTATTTTTAAATCTTCAAATCTTCTTTCGTGGAAAATAATGGGTCTATAACTTCGTGCGGTTTGCTTAGAGATGGCGTAACTTGTATTATTCCATTGTTATTATTCCATTGGAACATGCGTTGGGAAGCTACTGTCATTGTACGTCATTTCAGTATATGTCATTAATTTGAAGCGTAAACAACAATAATTTTTTTCACTCAAATATGTCGAACTTTGTGCCTGAAAAAGTGTTTTTGCGGGGAGTTCTTCTTCATTGCTTTAATATGAAGAAAACTGCTGCCGAAAGTCATCGTATTTTGGTGGAAGTTTAGGGTGAACATGCGCTAGCTGAGCGAACGTGCCAAAAGTGGTTTTCACGATTTAAAATGATGAACGTCCTGGGCAGCCAAAAAAGTTTGAAGATGAAGAACTGGAAGCATTACTCTATGAAGATTGTTGCCAAACACAAGAAGAGCTCGCAGAATCTTTTCGTGCCACTGAAGCAGCCTTTTCAAAACGTTTAAAGGCAGCTGGATATATTCAAAAGCAGGGAAATCGGGTTCCACATGAACTCAAGCCGAGAGATGTCGAAAGGCGGTTTTGCATGTCCGAAATGGAACACAAAAGGTAGTCATTTTTGCATCGGATTGTTACTGGTGATGAAAAGTGGATCCATTACGACAGCCCTAAGCGAAAAAAATCATATGTGAAACCCGGCCAACCAGCCAAATCAACGGCAAAGCCGAATATCCATGGCGCGAAAGTAATGCTCTGTATTATGAGCTGCTAAAACCGGGTGAGACCATAAACGGACAATGCTACCGAACACAATTTATCCATTTGAAGAGAGTAGTATCCGAAAAACACCCGAAATATGCGACCAGACACGAGGCAATAATTTTCCATCATGACAACGCTCGGCCCGACGTTGCTATTCCGGTTAAGAACTATCTGGAAAACAGTGGATGGAAAGTCTTACCCCACCCGCCTTATAGCCCAGACAACCATTTGTTCCGGTCGATGCAGAACGCCCTCACTGAAGTACGGTTCACATCAGAGCAGAATATCAAAAATTGGCTTGATTCATTCTTGGCTGCCAAGCCGGCGCAAAGAGAGGCTACTCCTGTTCTCCGCAGCATTCAATTTAATTATGTTACCGTTGCCTATCTTTGTTTTATCTGGCCTACTCTTTCTGGGTGATGGTGATATCTAGGTTTTTGCAGTTTAAGAGCTCCGCTAGTTGAGTTGCTGCTAATAGCCCGTAGTTCAGAACTAAATTTCATTGCCTCTTTATTTTTTGTTTTGTAGGATTGTCAACAGTAAATCCATCCTACGGTTGCATCGCAGAAATATAGTTTTTGTGGGCCAAAATTTTGATGGTAAAAACTTTCTGGAAATACTTGACCAAAACGCATAGAATATTTAAGTGCTGCCATTGACTCGTTAAAAGTTCATATACTACCATCTCTATTTCAGCACCCTGACTAGTCCTGAAAATCCTCACTTACAGTTTTTGTTGTTGTTTTTTTTTTTTTTTTTAATTGTTTTACGCTTAAATGGGTACGACTACACTTGAAATGCTTGAACACGTGTTAAGTTTTAAGGAAAATACTAAAATGTTTGGGCTGAGTAGTTATTTCGCTCCATAAGCGGCATCCCACCTTTAATAGGGAGACTAAATTATTCATGTAATTAGATTTGCTGCTGCATTCTACGCAACCACTCATCTTACGTAATTTCAGCTAACTTAAAAAAGGCATGTTTTTCGGGAGCGGTTGTGATTAAACGCCAAACCAACCAATTTGGAAGCCAATACACTACCACTTAAGTCACTGCCATCCACAACCGTTGATCCAATTACGTGATTTCCACTGCCGCATGTTCTGCCACGAAGGCTCTAAAGGAAATTATTATGTCTAATAGGAAATTATTGCGTTGTTATTTGCTTTTGTTCAACACTTTAGCCCATTTAGGCAAGAGCACTAACCAGTGGCTACCATAAGGAGGGTATATACGCACAATTAATGTGCGGTCATAATTATAAAGGGTGAGCCAATAGCTAGTGTCGAAGTTTTCATTAAATTAAACACACATTAGATAGAATCTTATTAATAAATAAAGTTCGGTCTATGGCAATTATGAATGAAGCACAATATCGTTCATGTGACCACAATGGCTTCTGTTGCAAGCGACCAGTGGGTCAATCGACGCAGTTTCAGTTTGGATGTTATGTTTGAGATGCTAAATTGTGGTTAGGATATTGGCGTAGAACTTACACTTTAAATAACTCCACAGGTAGAAGTCTAAAGGTGTTGATATATACCGATTATGTTGTATACCAAATACATACTCGTACGTTATACCAGCAACAAAGCTCTTAGAATCTAGTAGGCAAAATTAAGAGGTACTCGACAAGGGGGAATACGCTTTGGGCATTTTCATCGATGTTGAGGGTGCTCTCGACAACGCAACTTTTGACGACATGTGTAACTCGGCTAGACAACACGCCTTAGACGAATCACTAGTTTTGTAGATAAAAACAATGCTGGTAAAAAGGACATTGATTAAATATATGGTGGCGCGTGTAAACAAGGGTTGCCCGCAAGGCGACGTTCTGTCTTCATTGGTACTCTACTCAACGCCCTCAATAGCTCTAATGTCTATGCACAAGCATTCGCGGATGATGTCGCTGTACTGTTGAATCGTGCCTAGGGGCAGTCTGCTATAAAGCGGAGGCGATCATTGGCGGTGCACTAGTACTGGGCTTTCAGTCAATCCTCTCAAAACTTAGGTTGTTCGCTTTACGAGAAAGAGGAAGGTGCCTGGTCTGACTCATCTAGTACTTAATGTCATAAATATCCAATTCTTCAAAGAAGCTAAGTATTTGGGTGTTATCCTGGATAAAAAACTTATCTGTACTAAATATGTTACGTCGAAACGTCTGAGCTATGCAGAGGATCTATCGGCAAGGCATAGGGCCTATCACCGAGAATGGTCCTTGTTTCTATTTTCTCGTGGATTAAACGCTAAAACCGTGATTGCTGCTTTTACCAGACTCCAAAGGGCGGTTTGCCTGGGATGCATGCTAGTTTTCCCTCCTGGCCCCGCTCTAGATGCATTGACGAATCTCCGTCTAAAAAGAAGTGGTTATTGAGTTCGGTCTTATGGACAAACCGTCCGATGGAATAACACCGTAACTCTTGTTGCGGAAAATATATAAAATCGACTTCGGCCAGAAACTGAGACAGGAAAGGAATGTAGTCGAGTCTTCACGGATGGCTCCAAAACCAATATAGGATGTGGCGCTGGTGTCTTTCTAGAGGACGACAAGGTTAGATTTCACTTCATGTTAAGAAAACTTGCATCTATCATCCAAGCAAAAATTTAGGCAATCCTGATGGAAGTGAACAATATTGCGGAAAGCCGGTAGAGAGGGCGAATCATTTGCATCTATAGCGATAGCCAAGCTGCGCTGAGAGCCTTGCTGGACTCTCTTACAACTTCCAAGCTAGTTCAAGAATGTACAAAATCACTGAACACAGTCGGAAGGCTAAATTCAGTGATGCTTGTCTGGGTCTCAGGACACAAAGGAATCACGGGAAATGAAATCTCCGATGAACTTGCCAGGCATAGTAGGACCGTTCCATTAACCGTTTCATATGAGCATAACTGGAGATGGCACAGCTCCCCGTGATGCAAGCAGACCAAACGAATGCTTTCCGACGTCTTTAGGAAGTCAGCGGCCTTTCTGCTGTCTCTCAACAGGAAAGTCTGCAGGTTGCTTATTGACGTCGTGACAGGGCATTACAATTATGCAAAGCATTTAAATGTGCTGGGCATAAGTGACATAACATCCTACGATGTTTGCTGTGAAAGTTATGACGTCACCGTGGAGCACTATCTCTTTGAATGTCCGGCTTACGCTCGCATCAGGCACTCGCTAGCGCTGACGTGGTAGATGCTAGTATTGGTGTTTTTATGGTATTGTCATTGAATGGCTTACTCATCTTTCTTCGCAAGTCATCGTGTTGCGGTAACGTTTTCCATTCACTGAAACTGCTCCCTCATCTTCGAAAAAGTATGGGCCAATCATATCGCCAATTTATAATTCGCACGAAGCAGTAACTTTTTTGAGATCCATTGGTTTTTCTGGATCCTTGTAGGTTGTTTCCGGTCCCCAGAAGTGACAATTTTGTGGGCTTCATTTGAAAAGATCGATGACAAATTGTCCTGGCGATCCAGCTTCCAGTTAACACATCGGCGACGTCGTAGATGGTCAAGGCTTTAATTGTTGTGTAATTTTAAATTTATGGGTGGCAAATCAGATCAACTTTCAGAATTTGTCTTCGTTGACTTCGGCGAAGAATTGAAGTGCCTGGATGGTTTTGAACACTTTCGCTCACAGTGGTGATGTTTTATCATGTACGTGCTTGATCACATGCAGGTAAGGTTGAACCACGAAAAAAAGGGAATATTTTGAGTTGCTATATGCAGCATTGATGGTATATTTGTAAAATATTGTTTACGGGGTTGAATCAGATTAGGTTCAGACCACCGCAGTTGATCGTTAATCACAGCAGCTCTACAATTTTATTCGGTAATTATGAGGACTGTTTGATCAGTACCCGGATTGGAAGATAGGTGGAGTTACTGATTCATTATTTAATATAACCTCCTTTGGACGCCTGTCAAAATTTGGTGTCAATCTGACGCTTAGCTTTGTTTTGACACCTTTTTCAAAACATCGTGTTTATGTTTTTTGCAACCATGGAAAAAGGGCAGTATCGCTCCGTAATCCGATTCTTGTTTTTGAGTAGCAAAACCTGGGAGAAAATCAAACCCATCCTCGATGGTGTGTATAGGACCCATTCATCTTCCCGTACAACCGTTTACCATTGGTTTGCAAAGTTTTGCCGTGGCAGCAAAACGGACACAGAGAAACGGACACGCCGAGTGAAAATTCGGAAGTTGGCTGAGGTAGCTCAACTGAATGCGTTAGCCATATCCTGCAAGAGATTTTGGGCATGAGAAAGCTGTCCGCGCGATGAGAGTCGCGTTTGCTCACAACGGAGAACAAGCGCAATTGTGAGACTACTTTAAAGACGTGTTTGACCCTGTTTAATCAAAATCTGGAAGAGTTTCTGCGTTGGTTCTTGACAGTCGATGAGACATGGATTCATTGGTACACACCAGAGACCAAATAACGCTCGAAACAATGGGTTGCCAACCGTGCCTTCAACTGGAAAATTGATAGCATTTTTTTTTTAGGACGCGTAAGGTATTATCCACGTTGACTATTTAAAGAAGGGAAAAACAATCACAGGAGCATATTACGTCGAATTTTTGGGCCGATTCAATGCCGATTTGAAGAAAAACGACGACATTTGGTGAAGAAAAAACTGCTCTTTCACCAGGCTAACGCACCGGCTCACACCTCCGCAGTCGCCACAGCTATTGCACCACGTATTGCTTCCCCATCCACTGTATTCTCCGGATTTAGCTCCCTGTGACTTATTTTTGTTCCCAAACCTTAAAAGATCACTAGCCGGAAAGAAATACGGGTCGAACGATTAAGTTATCGCCGCCGCGGAGGAGTACTTTGCAGGTCAACAAAAGTCGTACTATAGGGCGGAAAATAAATTGTCAAAACCTGAAAAAGTTGCGTTGTCATTTCTAATGTGGTTATTTATCACACAGTCCTCGTATAATGATTAAATAAAAATAAAATTAGCAAACAAGAAGAAAGTAAAAAAGGAAAAATAATCAAGATTGCTTATGATTGTTAAAACTGTCATGCATTACTATTTTTCTAGCAATTTGAGATACAGACAGTTGCTAGAACTATAAGATGACGAAGAACTCAATTCAAATCAGTTTATTGACCATTTTATTATATGTACATTTAGATAGATATCTTTTATGGTACATATGTACTTAGTTTACAGTGAGTAATCCATTACAATTCAAAACAAAACATAATTTAGCAAATAAAATAAAAATTTAAATAAAAATTAATATATATACTCGTATAATTATTTGGTCTATAACTTCGTGCGGTTTGCTAAAAGATGGTGTAACTTGTATTTTTCTATTGTTATTATTCCATTGGAACATGCGTTGGAAAGCTACTGTCATTGTTTTGCATGTCCGAAATGCTGCTGGAACGCCACAAAAGGAAGTCATTTTTGCATCGGATTGTTACTGGTGATGAAAAATGGATCCATTACGACAACCCCAAGCGCAAAAAATCACATGTGAAACCCGGCCAACTAGCCAAATCAACGGCAAAGCCGAATATCCATGGCGCGAAGGTAATGCTCTGTATTTGGTGGGATCAGATGGGTGTGCTGTATTATGAGCTGCTAAAACTGGGTGAAACCATCAATGGATATTGCAACCGAACACAATTAATCCATTTGAAGAGAGCAGTAGCGGAAAAACGCCCGGAATATGCGACCAGACACGAGGCAATAATTTTCCATCATGACAACGCTCGGCCCCACGTTGCTATTCCGGTTAAGACCTAATTGGAAAACAGTGGATTAGAAGTCTTACCCCACCCGTCTTATAGCCCAGACCTTGCCCCTTCTGACTAACATATCAAAAATTGGCTTGATTCATTCTTGGCTGCCAAGCCGACGCAGTTCTTTTGGGATGGGATCCACAAATTGCCAGAAAGATGGGAAAAAGTCATAGCTTCAGATGGACAATACCTTGAATAATACTTTTGTACATATTTTTCTTAAATAAACGTTCAAACTTTGAAAAAAAAAAACGCACGAATTAAAATATATACCCAATAGAATAATTGAAAATCGCCGAGAACACCAAAACACGTCTTGAAACTTTGAACATATGTTCGGGACGTGTGTACCAACACAACAAAACAAAAATTGATAATCGAATGTACGCTGCCCGCGAAATTTCAAGGGTCACCTTATTTTTGTGCATATCTCGTATATTTATGACGTTGATTTGCTGGATCCCAGGTTTTGGTTATACAGAATACTATTGCTGTCTAAAAAGTTGTATAATAATATTTTTTTACCTATCGATTTATGTTTAGTAAACGCATGGATCCGCTGGCACCGTCAGAGTAACTTCCATTCTCCATTACAAAATTCATACCAACTGACTTTTGAAAAAACGCCGTAAGCCTTGCAGCGGATCAGGGCAGGGTCGCTTACATCAGCCGCCTGTCCACCGCTACAATGAACTTCAGTGCAATGGAATTTTAAGCGAAAGCATCCGGAACGACATCAAGACCTTGTCAGCCATGTTAACCTGTGTCCCTTCCCATTATGGGAAAAAAAGGCAGATATGTTAAAACAATTGTCAATTTCGCTCATTTAGTTTTTACGAAAGGTGTAAAGTTTATTAATGGTACAACGCCAAAAAAGTTGTATTCAGAACCTTATATGTAATTTGTAATATCAGTATTTAGGCTATTAGATATTTGTTTGACCACAACAAATAATTTTATATTTTGAAATGGTGGTATGATTGAAAATGCTTAGATGGCTGATGATCGATAATTTCCAGTTTTTTACAGTTCTTTCTTTTTACTTGTACTGACCGCCGCTGACTTGTCCAAATTGTACAAGAAAAAAAAGAACCTTTCATTTAAATAAAAGACAAGATTTCACATCAGAAGTGGGATTTCGTCCAAAATACAATCTATCAAACCTACATACTCGTACATCAGAAATTTCGTGATATGCCGAAGAGAAGAATAAAGGCTGATTTGATACGCGCATTGGATGAGGCGGATGTTTACTATCCAGTTACTACAACCATGGGCCAGCTGCGCAATTTGTTGCCGATAGAGGATGTTAGTACTGTGGACATAACATATGCTTTTATTAAGATACTGCTGCTAATCAAGGATGCTGCTTTTCAGGTGGATGCTCCGCACGGCACTGCTGAAGTTGTTACCACTGCCATGAGTGAGGAACTGGATCTTAACCTCAATAAAGTCCTCGATGTAGAAAACATAGATTATTAGAAGATTATGATTTTGCGTCAAGAGTTAAAGGTTATACAAGATTGCATTATATCATTGATAACGTTTCTACATCGCCGATATCGAATCTATAGCTCCCAAGTTTTCAGAGGACTATGCTTACACCATCTAAAAGTTTTTTTTGTTATTGCTTTTTTCTTTCTTAAATTATTAAAACAAATACATAATAAAGTATTTTTAAAGATTTCAAGTAAAGTACTAACAATTTTTATAAATAGGTATCATTCTGTTGCACTAAGTGACCGGAGGCGAATGATCCGTCGGTTAATTTAATCCAATATTTTGTGTTTTTTGTGGGGTAATTACAAAAACGTATAACTTACGTAAATGATACAATATTTAAAAAAAAAGGTATAGGGTAATTTATCGTGAGGTTTGATTTTCAATAGGCTTTTTTAACATGAACCGGTAATTTTTGTTCAGTATCGTTTGGCAAGTTATCATGGAAAGACTCACACCACAACAGCGTCTCCGAATTATTCAGTTGTATTACGAAAATCAGCGTTCTGTGAGAAATGTTTTTCGTGCGATTCGAGGAATCGCACAACTATTGCCAATACGATTCGCAAACTCCCAGTTTACATAAGTAGATGATACTCGACCGGTTAGACCACATCCAGGATGTAGTGAAGAGACTATAGCAGCTGTAGCTGAAAGTGTACGCGAAGACCGTGACGAATCGATTCGTCGTGGTTCTCAGCAGCTTGGCTTGACGTATTCGACAACTTGGCGTATTTTACGTTTGGACTTTTTTTTCTACGGATATGTAAATTCTCAGATCTTCAGGAATAAGCCAGCTAAGATTGATGCTTTGGTAGCCAAAATTGGACCTTCCGAATGGATCACCTCAGACGTAGTCGCAGTAAACATTTACATAATATCATTTTTAAATGGTAAATGAATTGTTCTTTTAACTAATAATAACAATTTTAAGTTCACTTTCAAGTTTATGTATTTTATTTTACATTGTAAATCAAACCTTACGATGAATCATCCTTAAGAATCAAAGATTATGACTTTTAGAAATTTATCAGAAATAAAGCTCATAAAAAGCCTCACAGTAATACTACCAAGATCAAACTTAAGGTTTAATTTCCAGCAAAGAATATTATGGTTTACATTGCTAAAGACCTTTGAAAAATCAAGCGGACATAAAATCGAAATGTATCATTGTCGAACTCCTATCTTATGGTATATCCTTCATTATTTTAATCATCGGTAAATACTGTAAAAAACTTTTTACAAAAATTTCCGTTCCGCTTAATTTGTTACACATATATTAGTAGACCATCATCGCACCATCCACTCGTAAAAGTCAAGCGGTTGATAACCTAAATCAAGAACTAAAAACTATTTATGAATGGTCCTTAGAAACCTATCTTGGACTTAATCCCACAAAAACAAAAGCAACGCTCTTAAATGCAGGGCGAAATAAAGAATTGTTTTCTCAATTGAGTCTTAATAATAGAATATGTTGAGAATATAATGAGTCTTGGAATTCATCTCACTAAGAACCTTACTTGGAAGGTTTACGTAAACAAAACAATATCCAACAGTTATGGAGCCCTCCGCGAACTAAAGTCTACCGCAAAATATCTTCTGACTAATATAACACTTAAGCTTGTCAAGTCATTTATACTTTCTATCATTGTCTACGGCTGTGAAAATTTTGCATATATGAACCATGAGTTAAGTAGAAAGTTAACAGTTGCATATAATTCCTGCGGGAGATATGTTTTCAATTAAAAAACATTAACACATTTCTGTTTTTTAACCAGTCTTATGAATTATCGTACCATTTTGTTATTATATAAGTTACTAACAAGCAAAGAACCAGAATACCACCTTGATCAAAAATAACCACCGTGTGGCGCTTCCATTGTTCCGATTTGAGTCCTGTTTTTTTTTTTTTTTTAGTTAAGTTGGTACATCTGTTGTTGACATTTCCTCTAAATCTTAGCGTCATAGCTTGACATTTGTAAAAGTTACGTAGCCAAGAGTACGAGGGCGGTCCCAGAAGTACCCGGCCAAGACATGGCGTTAGTTGTTTGAAAATATCACTGTATTAGAAGGTACACAGTTTATAATGCATATGTTTCAAGCCACGTTGTTTAGTATTTGTTTGGCAGCCATCAATCAACGTTGTCAGTGAAAATGTGAAAATGGAGAAAATTTGTCATAGTTATGTTATACAATACTTTTATTTGAAAGACCACAGCCCAACCAATATAAAATCTGAATTGGATTCTACTATGGGTGAGTGAGCGATCCTTCGCTTACAACAGTAAAATTTTGGGTTGATGAGTTTAAACGAGGCCGTGCGAACTGCCAAGACGAGCATCGCAGTGGTCGACCAAATGAGGTGACGACTCCAGAAATTATGAAGAAAATCCACAAAGCGGTACTGGATGATTGTCGACTGATAGTGCGCGAGTGAGCAGACATTGTAGGCATTTCAAAAAGTGCGGTACATCGCATATTATTTGAAAATTTGGACATGAGAAAGCTGTGTGCAAGACAGGTGCCGCGTTTACTCGCACTCGAGCAAAAACAGTGTCGTGAAGATGTTTCAATTGAGTATTTAGCGAAGTTTCAGAGCAACAAAGCAAAATTTTTGCTCCGTTTCATAACATTGGATGAAACATGGATCCATCACTTTACACCTGAGACAAAAGAACAATCAAAACAATGGGTTCAAAAGGGAGAACTGGCTATAAAGAAGTCGAAGACCATTTCATCTGCAGGCAAGGTCATGGCGTCGATTTTTTGAGATGCGCGTGGCATAAAGTTTGAATTGCTATCTCATGCACCCTATTCGCCAGATTTAGCCGTTTCGGATTATTTTCTGTTTCCAAACTCTTTTTGAACTTTTTGAACATCGCTGTGAAAAGCGTATAGAGCTGAAAGGCGATTATGTTGAAAAATAAGTAATTTTTTTTCCAAAATGTGTGTTGGCGATTTTTTCCAATTTTAGAAATGGATTTAAATTTGCAACAACGAACTTGTATTTAATTTTGCGTAAAAACGGATTTAATGATGCGCAAGCGTTCTACAAAGAAAACGGTCGTTTACCAGTGGCACGAGCGATTCAAAAGTGTTCGTGAGTCAATAGAAGATGATGAACGCAATGGCAGACCATCGACATCGAAAATTGACGAAAACCTTGATAAAGTAAAAGAAATGTTGGTCAATAACCGCAAATTAACCATCAGAGAAATAGCAAAGGACATTTCCTATGGATCCGTCCAAGACATTTTGGTTAATTGAGGCCAAAAGACCTCAAATTCATGCAGAAAATAGACCGCGTTGACGTCGCAAAAGAGATGATATGCGAGGCTGAATTCGATCCCACATTCATTAAAAGGATCATTCAGTAAAGAAAGAAGGCAATGCATCATGAATTTTTGCTAGAAGACCAGACAGTAAGCAAAGAGATTTATTTGGGCGTTATGAAACGCTTGTGTGAGCAATTCGCCGAAAAAGACCAGAATTGTGAGCACCATGATAACGAACCATCGCACAGAGCCATCATTATTCGTAAATTTTTGACAAAAAATGCAACGAATACCATCCAACTCACTTGATTTGGCTTCCTGTGACTTCTTTCTGTTCAATCGAGTTAAAAAACTACTAAAGGGAACGCGTTTCAGCAGCCGAGAGGAAGTAATGAAAAAATCGTAGGAAGCACCGATGGACATATGGTACCGAAAACCGAATATAAGAAATGTTTCTAGAATTGGAGCGCTGGCATAAGTGTGTTGCAGTTGATTGGGATTACTTTGAAGGGGACAATATAGATTTAGATGAATAAACTTGTATTTTTAATTTTCTGAATAAATTCCAGGAACTTTCGATCTCTACGAAAACATAAGATTTGGAAAAAAATCAGAGAATTTTAAAATTAATTGTTCCTAGGTTCAAATACGTCTCGATAATTTCATGTTCTGCTCTGGAATAAACTTAGATATTCCTCCCGTGTTTAAAAATCTATCTATCTATCTCTCTTTTTATTCCGTTTTTAAAATAAATAAACAAATAAAAGCATAAGCCATAAGGCAAAAGTGTTTTGGTCTGCGGATGTTTTTTTCCTAAGAAGAGAAACGTCAAATGACCTAAAACCCAATACTATAAATGTAGATTCTACAAAACAACTCATAACTCTATTTACAACTTTTCAATAATCAACAATAATAATAAAAAAAAATTTGTAATTTTTTAATACACTGCTTAAGGTGCTAAAAACCTTCTATTGGAAAGGTATCGATATACTGAACTCACCCCAAACCTAAGTCACTGCAATGAAACTTAAAGTAGCTAGGTAGCACTCAAAATCAATTGATCAACACTTGGGACCCAATACCAAGTTCAACATAGAAAACTGTCTCAAAAAATGTGGATCGGCGGTAATAATAAGCTGTAATAAGAGGAAAAAAAGATTCAAAGGAATATTAACATTAAAAAAATGTTTCTGGACATTTTTTTTTAAATTCCCTTTTGGTCCTGAATGGTGCATTCACACTAGTCAGTTTGCACTTTGATGTGAAGTTTCTTTGTGCTTTCCTTATTCGTCATTCGCCCTAGCATGCCACTCTCGTCATTAGCGGGGTTTTTATTTTGTTTGTGAAAATATGAGAAATTTGAGCTATTTGAAGGCATACTAGATTTAACTAATACGATAATTGCTGGCATGGATCCAAAAAATTATGACCAAAAAAGTGGTGATTAATTTTTATGAGCCATATAGGAAAGTACGGAATACAGAAGACTCATTTTCATTTTTGATGAGAGAATTGCTAAACAAAAAGTAGAATTGCAATAATTTAAGGTTGAACAAATTAAATTTTAATTTGCTTTTATTCCTTGTGAAAGGCGATTTGAAGCGAAAAAAACACAAACATAAGAGACGCACTCAAACTTGAAGAAAAATGTAAGCTTCTTTGCGACAGAATACCATAATTATATAAAAGTAGATGATAACTTACACTAATTACACTGACAAACACTAATTTGTAAGAAAAAACCTCGCAATTTTTTTTTTGCATCCGCTCAAACATACGTTCACCTTCTATAATAGCGACATGAGGATAAAGAAAAAGAAAACACACAAAACAATGAAAGAACCACATAAGAGAATGCAGGAATTAGACAGAAAACTGTGGACAATCCATGTTTCACATTTCGTTCTAAATGAAATTTTTACTCGGAAATGCCGAATAAAAAGTGAATAGTAAGAATCGGGACAAAGCAAACAAAACCTAGAATTTATAAGGCTGCACGCATAGTGCTGCGAGAAAGCGATGCGTTGCAAGAAGCGGTGCGAGATGTGATATGGTGCGCACAGTGAAAGCTGTTCTGTGTTGTTCTGATGCTTGTCGCGATGTATTCATCGTCAGAGGAAGAATTTTGAAATTTTAAATTTTTACGAAGTAGAAAAAGAATAAAAGTTCACGAAATTTATTTAAAAAGAAAAGAAAAAGGGGAGTTCCATCATTTATATCCACTGTTAAGGAACGATGAAAGAAAGTTTTTGGAATACACAAAAATGTTGTCCATACCATTAGGAAATTGGACTAATTTTTTAAAAATTCCTAGAACAGCTAATCAGAAACTCAAAGTAACTTTAAGATAAGTGACGCATTTTTTAATTTATGAAGAAATTTATTTCAAACACTAAGAACAAAAGTTAAAAACAAAATCATTAACATAAAAGCAGCGCATTTCAAACACAAAATGGAATTAGGTTATTTCAATTTGGCTTCTAATTACTAGGTGGGGTGAAAAGTAACCTCCTCAGGAATGAAAAAAAAAATTTATTAAATGTTTTTTTTTATTTTATTCAATATAGTCTTTTTTTAGTTTGATACACTTATTCCAGTGATTTTCCAACTTCTTACTCCCGTCCGAAAAGTAATTTTCCGGAAGTTCTGCAAAATACTCCTCCGTGGCGTCGATGATTTCCCTGCGTGAGCTGAATTTTTTATTGATGAATCATCTTTCGAGGTTTGGGAAGAGATAATAGTGCGAGGGAACCAAATCGGGCGAATACGGTGGATGCGACAGCAATTGGAGCCGTAAGTAACTGATCTTAGCCGTGGTTGCGATGATTTTGTGCGCCGGTGCATTGTCTTGCAAAAACAAAATTTTTTTCGCTTCATGTGAGGCCGTTTTGCAGCGATTTCGGCCTTCAATCGCTCCAATAATGCACAGCAATACTCACTATTGATAGTTTTTGCTTTTTCGAGGTAATCCACGAAGAGTATGCCATGACAATCCCAGAAAACCTCCGCCATAACCTTCCCAACACATCGAGCCTTCCTCGGCCACTTCGGAGAGAAGCGGCCGCCGGCTTCAGTCCATTGCCGGGCGCTCATTCTGTTCTCTGGTGTTGAACAGTTACCAATCGACGCCAAAAGTTCGCCCGATTATGCATCAGCAAGTCCAAACACTCTTTCGAAGTGCTCTTGCGTTCGTGTTTTTGGTCAGGAGTGAGTATGCGCGGCACACAGCGGCAGGATAACTTTTTCATATGCAGAATATTACCCAAAATATGCCGTGTGTGCTTAGTTCTAATCTTTGTGGTATCTGCTAGCTCGCGCACCTTCACTTTCCGGTCAGCCAACACAATATCATGTATTTTTTTGACATTGCGGACTTGATCGGTAGTGAAGCTGTGGCCACCACACACTCGAAACCAATATTTGTCGGTGTAATCTGATGGAGCATTAGCCCCATAATATTTATCTAACTTTTCTTTTGTTTCCTTCCCCGTTTTGCCTATCAAAAAATAATGTTTTATGAGAGAACGAATATCGTTTTTGTCCATACTCAACATGATGCCAAACACGTCAAAAACAATCAGCTGCCAAAACAAAACTAAAGACAATATCGCAGTAAGGCTTCATAACCTTTTTTGCAGTAGCAGCACATTCTGGCAGTCAAGGAGGTTACTTTTCACTTCACCTAGTATAATTATGGAAACTGTCTGAAAGAAATACCATATCACAGGAGCGTGTGTTTCTTCTGTTGATTCTTCACTGTTCAATGGTGTATTTTAGGAGTCGCTAACTTGAGAATATTGTTGGATGGAATAGCTAGACTCTTGTCACCCATTTGGCGTATACGTAAAAGAATCTGTTTGAGCAATTGGACGAAGTAAATCTGTTGACATAATTGCTTGTGATTGAGCGCGATTATAAACTAGATCGTGTACAATTACTTAAACTTGCATCCTGAAGTTAAGTTTTCGAGAAGGATGTAGTATTCGTACATGGGGGAGCAAGCTATCAAAAAACGATTCGTCTTCACCTTTCTCGTTTTTAGACCCATGCTTCTGCTCAAGGAGCTCAATGAGCTTGCGTTTTTCGATTTTAATTATTTCAGCTTTATGGACTTGGGGGTTTCTAGATTTGTTTGCCTTTTTCTAATGTGGCGTACAATTATATATAATATCGAAGTCTTTCAAACATCCAGGCTTATCTCTTTAAAAATTGTCTTACAAATTTACTTCTTCCTCTTGTTCTAGATTGACTTGTGCTCCACATGGTGTTCCCATGGTGTTCTGAAAATAGCCCTGACAAACTTGAAGAATTAAGCACATTGGTAATTCAACATCAATTTTTGAACTTAAGTTTCCGGATGAGTTACAACATTTCATTTGATCTTTTAAGAAATACATTAATTTGAAATAAGGCCAAGCACTATATGAGTCATCTAGATAGTATGCATTAGTTTAACTTAGAATTGGTCTCTTAGATGCTTCCATTTTTTTTTTTTTTTTTTTTTTTTTTTTTTTTTTTTTTTTCTTGTTAATGTCCACTGAAAATAAAATGTTCACAAATCTTGTAAGTTTTACAATTAATAGAAATTTTATAATTTTCCTGTTTACAATTACAGATTTTTTGCGACAGGGTCCTCATTTAGAGTGTTATCATTTGCATTTAGGATGGGAAAGGATAGGAAAGGATGCCACAACTGACTGAAGAAAACATGAAAAAAGTACCAGAAGAATTTTGGAGTATGTGGGACTTTCCAAATTATGTAGAAACCCTGGATGGAAAGCACATCCGTATTAAATACCCATCTCATTTCGGAATAATATTCTACAATTATAAGAATTGGAAGTTGGAGGATATGAGAAGCAAAGCGATGGAGGTACTTTTTGTTCTTAAGCTTTATTCGAAATGGTTAATTCCGGAGAGCTAATATTACCAAAAGACAAAGCTTTACCAAATTCATCTATTCTTATGCCACATGTTATGTTGGCAGATGAAGCAATGGCTTATGAGATTATACCCCCAAAAAGATCTCAGCCCAGAAAATGAGTATTTTAATAAACGCCTATCTCGCGCACGAAAATGCGTGAAATCTGCTTTCGGAGCAATTAATTCGAAGTGGCGTATTTTATGAAAACCCATGGAGACTACACCAATATTTGCAGTGGTATTTGCGGTGTGTTAAAAGGCTAAGGTGACTTTTGCATTTCGCGGGCAACGTACATTCGATTATCGATTTTTTCTTTCTGCTGTGTTGGTACATATGTCCCGAACATATGTGCAGAGTTTCAAGTACGTGTTTTGGTGTGGTCGGCGATTTTCAATGTTGAAGTGGCATACTTACCCTCTGCTCTAAGTAAACAAAATCTTTTCAAGTGGTACAAGCTCTTCCAAAATGGCCGAGAAGATGCCAATGACAACAAAAGATGATAACGTCGAAGCTGGGAAGAAATTTGTTTTGGAAAATCGTCAAATTACCATTAGAGAAGTTGTTGAGGATGTTGGCATATCGTTCAACTCGTGGCATTCAATTCTTTTGAAATGTGTGTCAGCGAAGTTTGTCCGAAACTTCTTTATTTTGATAAGAAGAACCATCACACGAGCATCGCTCAGGAGCTCTTGAATGATGTCAATGATGATCCAGACTTGCTCAAAAGGGTCATAACTGGTGATGAACCATGGGTATATGGTTATAATGTTGAAACCAAAACCAAATCGTCCCAATAGAAGCACCCAGGAACCAAGACCGATTACCTTGACGTAGTGCATCAGGAGTTTTTACATCAAGTTCGTACGCTCATTAAGGATTACAACTTTGAAGTTATGCGCCTTCCGGAGTTGTAGAAAAACAATTCATGACTTTTGCATTACGACAATGCACCTACTCATTCATCGCCAAAAACCACATAATAGCAATGCCTCAGCCACCATATTGACCGGATTTGGCCTAAAGCGACTATTTTCTGTGCCCAAAACTGAAGTCTATTTTATCTGAGGGAGATTACCTTGAAGAGAACAACATTAATATTGATGAATAAATAAATATTTTTTTATAAAAATATAAAGTCGTTTCGTAAAGGCGTTTCAAATAAAAGTTTGTTTTTGAATCATTTGTTATTTTGATACTGACAGCTCTTTTTAGCTCGAAATATTGACTGTTATTCAGGGTCATACCGCAGAATTAAATGAATCACTTTGCGCTTGAATAACATTGGGAAATTTTGCAAACTTATATAGTGCCGAAATGAAGCATCCAACGTGGCTGCTCTACGAAAATTTGTGCAAGAAATTCATGAGACTGCCTTGCGAGCGGATAACATTTTCGGTCCGCTTCATCGTACACTACGTATCGATGAAAATGTGGGTTATGTGGCTATACTATTCTACTCAAACGCGGAACAATTTGGCCGAAAAAGCCACATCTCTGTGGCTAAGTTAATAAAAAAAAATCGAGGGGATCGGAAAACCCGAACATGATGTCAGAAAGCAAATGCATCGACAGAGAGTCACGGTTTCCTCCAGAATTTGAACTATAACGTTGTTGCAATGTCCATGAAGACGAATACGAATTTTTCGCGCAAAGTTCGTTATTTCGTCATCGACGATAGTTACTCCTATGTGTCTGTGGATATCATTATTTCTGATATACCATGACTTTTAGTGATTTGTTTTGAAAAGATTGTAGGGTATCTCTATTGCTTCATTTAGAACAGCCCCATACACATACACACTTTGTTATCTATGTTCGTAGCGTTTCTTTTTAACGTTTGATCTTCATTTGAGTTTCGCGTCTACTGTCATTCCTAGATACTGTGTCTAGTTTGTAAGTAAAGTTAACATGAGTTTGGTCTCGCTGAGAGTAATACGCCAATTTGTCTACTCGTTAATTTTGTCCAAAGCCCATTCGAGCTTTACTGTTGCTAGCTCGATTGATTTATCTATTGTTAATATAGCCGCATCATCGGTCGATATATAGGTATATCTCGAGTGTATAGCAAGAACAAGACTGGACCAAGAACACTTCCTTCCTTGGATTCGGAGTATTCCGATCCGTGCTTAACACCGAATAGTCTTTTCGCAAGGTAGGATTCTAAAATCTCATATAGTTGTTCTGGAAGAACTTGCCTTAACTTAAGCATCAGACCTTCATGCTATACCTTGTCGAAAGCTTAAGAGACTTCGAGAAAAGCGCTAGAACATATCTTTTTCTTCTCTATGGTTTTCTTTATTTCATTTGTTATTTCATAAACCTTGAGCAATTCCTTGAGGATCTGCTGTCTTATTAAATCATACCCAGGGGCCGTGTTGTTTTTGAGATTTTTTATTATCTGATATTTAATTATCTTTATTTTAAAGTTGTCAGGTGTCCTAATCGTACCACCGAGGTCTTTCTTCCAGGTGCTTGACAATAAGTCCGTGAGTAACGTTTGAATATGGGGTATTTTAATACCTCTCATGACTCTCATTTCAACTTTTTTCAGTAGTCAAGCCTACAAGATACATAGAGATTTCCCTATTTTTGAAACAAAGGGATATTGAAAAAGCTTTGTTCTGGGAAGCTCGGGATTACTGCTATCTTTTGCATGTTCATCTCTTTTGACGTATCAGTTTTTTTATTTCCGGCGAATATTTTCCTTTGCTGTTTACGATTTCTTTTCTCCTTAAGGATGTGTTGTTTTACGTGGCGTTCTGTATGACTTCGATAAATCTTCTATTTCATTAGATGTTTTAAGCTGTACATTCAGATGAATATTTTCTATACAATATTTCTTAAAGCCGTCCCAGTTAGTTAATCCAGGAGCTCCTTCTTTTTTCATTAGACGTTCGCTTATTGTCAAGATTACTGGTGAATCTGGTGATTTCAGGAGTGATCAAAAATTTCCTCGATGTTTGTAAATTCTTTAGCTACACCTCTTTCAATGAAGAAGTCTACGAGATCTAGAGTTGTTGCTCAACAATAAATTGCATTGAGGGGTCGTAATGTAGTCGCATCTTGGAGTTCAAAAGGTATGTTTCACCTTGGCGATGTCAATTTGCCACCTCGAAGCTACGACGTTATGCGGACGATCCACAAACGATTCACGCCTTTAAAGCGAATATCGTCCAATCTATTATTGAGATAAAGCCAGAAATAGTCAACAAGGTCTCGGAAAATTCGGTTGACAGGATGCGATATAACGAATCATTTGAGGCAGCCATATGAATGAAATCATATTCCATAATTATTGTTCCAATTATACCAATCGAAAACAATTGATTTTTGCTTAGGTATTTAATTTTATTTTTAACAAGAGACTTCGGTACAACCCTGTATATGTATATGTGTGTTTCCTCTTTTGTTTTTAAGACAAAAACATCTCACAATAGGTCAAATATTTCATTTGGTTTTCTTCTATGCTATAACTTCAAATACCAAGTTATACTTCATCCTTGTTTGTTTCGTGTCCTCATGTTTATTTCAATTGTTGTTCATACTCCAAGTCTATTCTTTTCTTATCTTTATTTTTGTTTTCCAGATTTCGTTCTTTTCTACCTTTGTTTGTTTCTTTTCTCTCATTTCGATGAAGAATTTATTCAATTTCGCCAGCTTGCCTTCCTTGTCAGTGAAAACTCCCCTAACTTTCTAATGTTTGTCTTCTGTTCCTTCGTTATTTTGCAAAGTAATTCAGCAGATACAACATAACATATATATTTGTAAATTCTAATTTCGTTCTTGATCTTAATGTAGACAATAAAGAAGACGAAACTTTTCATTTTTGTTGTTTTATTTATTCCACATTTTCGCTTTTTTACATTAAAAGTTTTCCAAGTGTTGATTTTATTTGCTGCTACGGATATGTGACGTATGCAGGCACTGTACGACTATATATGTGGATGATCCCTTTAAACGCCACAATCCCGCAAAGGACTTAACTTTCCCCTTTTTATGGTTTGAGGAGTTTTATGTAAACCTTTTCCTTAAAATTGGTTTCTATGCTTACACAAATCGTATCTTCTTAAGAACCGTTGGGGCTGTTTTGTACTCGTACTCGTTAATCGGAAGCATTCGTTGAAGTACGTTTTAAAAAACGAACTTGGGCTTGATGGCTTTGGTGGGCTGATTTTGGGATTAAAGTTTAGGATAATGACTGATCATCGGGAAGCAGCGTCATGAAAGTAATTGGTACAGAGTAGACATCGCTGATGTAAGAAGCATTGCTTAAGATGTAATTGCGATGTTTAACTTTGAATTTTACAAAACAGTCAAATAATATGTGATAATAGGTGAATGACTCTCTTTATAGTTAAGACCAGCATCCATCATGAGATTGGTAAACATAGGCCCTGTCCAGGCCAAGGCGCTATCGAATTGAGAGTGCAGACTGTAGCATAATTATTTAAAATACACGTATAGTTCATGCATGACTCTATTAAGTATGTTTTTACTTCGAAATAACTAATAAGGATTACAAACTAAGATTGTCGTCCTGGACAAGGAGGCTAGTCAGTCCTGAATACAAGAAAAGTCAGCTTCACATCACCCTGAAATGATGGACGAGCAGAAGAAACGGCGAGAACATCGGCTTCTCCAGAAGAAGAAAAAAGAGCATGAGAAGCGAATGGATTTTGTACTCCAGAAACAACGTACGAAAGTTTAACTAACAGATAACAAGATCGTGTCAAACCAATTATTCCCGTACAGAAACCTGCTGATATGTAGAGAAAAAGCTTATGGTATAGTGACAATCGGTGAGGAGAATAAGTATGCACACATTACTTCTGCAGGTTGTATAACTGGTAAAATTTCCGGCCACCTGACTAAAATGAAGTAGGGCTAGCAATATCCAAACTTAAATCCAACAAAGCTACTGGACGTACGACTTACCGGCCGAGGTATTCAAACCTGCTGAAAATGACTTTTTTGAGTGCATACCACCACCCACAAGTGTATGATTGAATGGCCGGGTGGCTTTGATTCAAATGGTAGTGTATTGGCTTCTAAATCACGCTATTCAGCGTTCAAATCCAGCCGCACCCGAAAGACATTCATTTTTTCAGGCAACTAAAATCACGTAAGATGGGTGAGTCCTTAGAATACAACAGCAAATCCAATTACACTATTAATTAAGTTTCCTTATTAAATGTTTAATGACATGCATGTAGCGAAATAACCACTGAGCCCAAACATCTTTCTTTCTCTCTCTGTCCCATTTTCCTAAAAACATAACACGTGCTCAGGCATTTTAAATGTAGCAAAACTTGAATGTTAAGTTCTTTGCACAAAACGGAGACCCCTTCTGTCAAAATATTTTCAAAATTATGTAAAGTGAACACACCGGGGATTCAAAAGCAAACAGAGCCTTGAATATTCGCTTGTTTAAATGCAAACAGAACTAAATTTCCCCTTTGTCAAACGTCAAAAAAAAGGCGCGAAAAATGGTGGAAGAATATACCACATGAAGTACACATCCACCATTTGCAACTGGAATCTCGGAGCGTTCACTACAAAAGTAAGTCGTATATTTTAATATGATTAATAAGATTGTTTGTTCCCGAAACGTTCGGGAAGCACATGCAATACTCTCAACCTCGTCAAATAAAGGGTAAAAATCAGCTACGATCAGGATCTTAACTGATTTATTCATGAACGTTTTAAAACAATTTACCATAACTTATGGAGATTGGTTTCTGTTGGCTATAAAATTCTTCACGATTTTTATGTTGATGATATCCCAACAGGTGCGAATTCATTTTCAGAGCTCGTAAATGAGGAGTTAATCATGTGGAGGCTTAAAACTCAGTAAATGAAGTTCGAATTGTTGGCCAACACTTACCGATATGCAGACTACTGACAATGTGTTTTTAGATTGGAACCGTGAAAACCATTCATTAACAACTCGATTGGCCCCCACGAGTGTGGTCAAGTGTGATCATCAAGTCCAAATCTCATCGATTTTAAGGTCTCATATGGCAGACTAGTTATTAAGAGTCATGTCTAATGTTGGCATCCTTGCCAAACTCATCCGTCTGGGATGATGTCAAAAAATGTTTAAGATAACGTGACAATTCCTAAAATTCATACTCAAAGTATTTGTGGGGAACTCACAAGCGAACTCCGGAGGCACAATCTTTCAAAATCTGCGCAACAAGTCGCGTACGCCGATGATATTTACATAAAAGGGCCAAAGCAGCGGGCTGTCACCGGTGTTAAAACTTTGAGTTAGTAAGCGACTTTGTCTACATTGTCTCTGCTATAAATTCTGCCAACAACACTTCAGCTTAAGGACCACTCTTTCCAATATCTGTTTTTTTTTTTTTTTTTTTGGGCTAAGAAGGCAATTGGTTTGCAAGTTCCACAAAATTATGGAGACTCTGTATAAACTATTCTACTACCAACTGAAGCATGAACTCTATCAAAAACGGATGAATACATCCTCAGTCGTTTCGATAAAAAAATTTTTCGAAAAATATTCGGTCCAATTTACCATTTTTTTTTTTTATAATTCCCGCGCGCGCACCAAGGGGATATGAATACCCTTTTACTGGTTTTATCCAGGGCGCGGGCGGTTGGTGTAGATTCCGTATTCGGTTTCGATATTTTTCCCAGAGGTGGTTGTCAAACTAGACGGGACGAGCTAGTACATCCTCAACCAGTGGGTCTTAAGTACGTGCTAGTTGTTAGTTCGTTACATTTAGCCCAGCCAGCAACCACTTCAACGTCAGTGTTATGCCTTCACGTCAAAGTTGACGCCGACGGGATTCTCATATAACTACATGCAAATTCTACGAAAAGACTTTTTCAGAGAATTGCTTCGAACGGGATTCGAACCCTCTGCTTGAGGAGTGTATGTATATACCACTACACCACGGCCTCCCCTAAATGTACAGGGACATCGCCTAGTCAGAAAACTGCGCATCAGTAACCTGACATGGCTGGCACATTTAGATCAAATAAGCACCAATGCTACCGGCCCATAGAGTTTTCAAATCTTAATCGACGGGGCAACGCTATAAATGAAAACCTAACCTTAGGTAAGTGTAGGGTTTTCCAATATTTACTTGATAACTTTGAATTTAATTTGTGAATGCACTCTTTACTAGTCATTAAACTGTCCCTGTCAATTTATTCAGTAAATTCAACATTTTCATCACGGTAAAGCACACTAACGATCGTCACGTTATTGTGAATTGTCAGCGTTATCGCGCCATGATCACCGATTATTTTTGGCCCGAATTGGAATATATGGACTTGGACGACATGTGGTTTCAACAGGATGTTACCACAAGCTACACAGCATACGCTTAAATCGATTTATTGAAAAGTATGGTGAGCGTGTTATCTCAAGACAATCGCACGCCTCGTTCGTGCGATTTAACGCCGCTTGACTATTTTCTGTGGGGCTACGTTAAGTCATTGGTTTATGCTGACACGTCGACGACGTTGGAAGAGCTCAGAGCCAACATTGAAAGCGAAATAGCGGCCGTTTCGCCCAAAATGTGTGGCCGAGTCGTTGAAAATTGGATCCAATGAATCGACCGCTGCAAACGTGCCCGCGGTGGCCATATGAACGAAGTCGAGTTCCATTCATAAATGTTTTGTTTGTACTTCAAGCCAATAATAAAGCTTTTGAAAAATCTCAAATGGTTTGCCTTTTATTTAAAAAAAAAAGTTGTCAAGTCGTTATTAGAAAACCCTATAGAAGGGAGGCTCAAATGACTTGTAGTGCGCAACTGAGTGCAGTTAGCTAAAAATCGGGCTAACTAGAAAGACTGTTGTTTGAAGTCCGGGTTCAATTCGAACCTGGCTTTTAGTGAGCTAAGAATATTAGTTTTCTTTTTTATAAGACGACCCCCCGTGGAAAAGATGATGTTAAGGTAACTTTCTCAGAAGGACATGTCAGGTACACACAGGAGGAACTTTGGTTACCCTTTAATCGATATTTGGAGTCAATGTGAAAAAATTCTTGTCCTTATCATTTTAAATCCTTTCTGCGAAAAGTGGAATCTGCCTGAAACTACTACTGTCAAACTACCCTTGGCATTTTATATAAAATGACAAATATTCAATAATATTAGAGATTAGTACCTTCCAGCGTTTGCTGTAAACCAGAGCTGATGTTGAAATGTATTTCGAGATTTAGTTTCTATTTTCCATATCTAAAAAATAAAAAAACAAAAGTACTTTCAATCGCAACTCAATAGTTAAATTGTTTTCCGTATAAAATTAGCAAAAAACTGGTATGGCCTAGATTTTACTCTACGACGTAATAATTAACTGTCTGCTGTCAAGAAATTTCTACTTTTACCCACAAAGTTTCATTATTCATCGGTCCCATCTCATTATCAATGCAGTCGCCAACTGTCACATTTGCTTAATGTAATCCTCTGTCACAAATTTTTGAGACGTCATTATCAAATCCAAAGCTCTAATATTGATTAAGGATGTCTAGTAACCTGGCAGTGGCACCGCCGCCGCCGTAACCGAGCATATCAACAACACTGCCCAACAGATGGCAGGCCTATTCCGTGGTGTTGAGATTTTGATTATCAGCCCCTTCCAAGTTTGGAGCAACACAAATTAAAAAAAACAAGAAACAAGGCATTGCCAAATGTGATAACTTTGCCAACGTACTTGTACATACATACATACATCACTTGTACGAGTACATTATGTATGTGTCATTGAATTGACGCTATATAATTGCGTATTATATTATCAAACGACAGTTTGAGTTGCAAGTCGAGAACTATGTGCATCTACGGTCTTAAGCATGACAGTTTACAGGATTTTAAAACAATTTCTGAAGGTTTTGAAATAACGTAGTTAACATATTTTACATATTAAATTGCATTGTCAAAGTAGAATTTATTTTTCAATGTCAACAATTAAAAATTAAAGCTAAATTAGTAGAGGAGGGAAAGAAATACAAAACTTTGAGTAGTAAACTTAGAGGAAAAATAGACGTAGAAACAGATATTGAAATAAATAAAAATAAATTTTTTGGCCCGACAGCCCGGTGTTGGTCAAGGCCTAGCTTCTCGCACTCATTTGTGTTTCTCACGTTTTGAATTTTACACTCCTGAGCAGGGCCTACTCTTTATTGCTTGTTTCCGAACGGCTCTCCTGAGAAGCTTTTTTATAGGCAGAATTTTGGGGGTTTGCCATTGCCCGCCGAAGAGATAGATATAAGTTATTAAAAAAAGGCTGAAAATAACCACTTTGCTAGTTGCAACTTGTATAATATGCACCTGAGTACAAATATGTCTTTTTAAAACTGTATTCACAGACAGGGTCACATGGATAGAGCTGACAGTAGAAATCGGGTTTTGGTTTTCCAAAATCTGGAAAATCATGTCTATGGCTATGTTAGCTGATCTATTCCATTCTTAAATGTAAACTGCCTTTATTTTGATTTGTATTTTGGAAATGCAGTTGAACAAAAGGATGTTAAAAGTGAGTTTGAATGAAGTGAGTCGTTGTGTTTTAAAAATACATGTTGAAGTTACAAAAAGCGGCAGATTACAGGTGTTTATTAAGAGTTTGAAAACTTTAAATAATAATACAAGACAGAAATATTAATGAAATGAATTTTTTATTATTATAATCTGGTAGATAATTTCATGGCATTTTTTTAATATGATTTCCGGTATATGCTCGCGGTGGCTACGAGTTACATGGTCCATTTGATATGTCCAATCTTTCACTACTTTTTCCATTAAATTTGGCCGTTTGGCGTCAATGGTGGCTTAAATATTGGCTTCGAATGCTTCAAGAGTTGCTGGTTTGATGGCATAAAGCAATGATTTAACATAGCTCCTTAAAAAGTAATCGAGAGGCGCTAAGTCGCACGAACGAGGGGGACAGTTAACAGGACTACTTCTGGAAATAAAGTTGGCACCAGGCAAGTTGTTGAAAGCAAATGTCGTCGATGTTTAATTGATTAATTTTTTGAATTTTTGGGCTCGCCATTCACCGCAACGGCAGCTCCTTCCTCATTTCGAAAGAGATAAGGACGAATGTATCCGCCAGCGTGTAAACCGCACCAAACAGTCAATTTTAATGGATGTAATGGTGATTCGTTAACAGTCTTCGCTCCATGTATGGCAATTTTGCTTGTTGACGAAGCCATTAAACCAGAAAAGAGCTTCATCACTAAACACAATTCTTCGATAAAAATGCTCAATCTCAATCAACGATGGTCATTTGTCTTGTACGAGCCTTAATTTATAGGCACGTAAGCCAAGATCCTTACGTGAAATTGTTCACGTAGTCGAAGGACAAAGGCCAACAAGTTGATAACGGCGATGAATCGATATTTCGGCGTCTTCTTCAACACTTCGCGCTACAGCTGCAATATTCTCTTTGGTACACAAATTTCTTTGCCTTGTTGATGGTTTTGAATCGGGAAGAGTAAAATTAGTGCGAAAACGATCAATAACTGCACGAATTGCTTACTCACTAGGCCGATTATCTTGGCCCTAAAATTGACGAAGTGTTCTATGATCTTCATGATAAGATTTATATTTTCAAACGTAATTTCCACAATTTGGAAATGTTGCTCTGGCATTAAATGATTCATGATGAATTGACAAACCTTACTGAACAGAAATGTCAACACAGTTTGACATTGACAGCCGTCAAAGCATAACCAACAGCCATCGAAACTTCTCATGCAGCAAAAAAAAAAAAACACCTTTTACAATGCGGTACAACAAGCAAAGATAGCCTATCAGGCACCAGCGCTTAGAGCACCGGAACCTGTACTTAATATGCTAGGTATCCTGCACTCAATTCAAGGGCAGGTGGTTCAGCTTCAACGACAGATAAAAGAAAAATCTACACGGGTAGATTAAGTATAGGTACTGCTGTCCAATGTTGTGCTAAAGTGCCCAATTGGAACATTTGGCTTTAATTTGACAAAATTCACAAACTATAGTTTTGCACAGCATTAAAAAACATAATTTTATTTTACAATAGAAATTGATAATTTCGAAGTAATCGATATTTACTCTCATATTGAAAAATTCAACATATCAGATCGACTGACAGTAACATATGCTGGCTGTCTCTCTCTTTATCTTTCTCATATTTAACTCAGCGATCAGGATAAAATAGATTACTGTTATTTTTTCTGCAATTTATAGTACAAAAAGTGATGACGATTTAAAAAATTGCTTGCCAGCCAGTTAGCCAAACATCAGGCCATCGCCATCATCTGCTATTTTATTCGAATATTGAATACGGAAAAAGCAAATGGCCCTAATAAAGTTAAAATGGCCCCAACATTCTTTTTCTAAGAACAACGCTGCTGCTGTCGGACCTAACACACCTCCAGCCGTAATGGATACATGGCGGAGCAAACTCTGAAGGTCCTTACCGTGAATATCAATTCATTGATTATGTTCGAACGAAGAGGCACCCTATTTAAGTTTTTTTTTAAGACCAAGTCACTGATATGATTTTGATTAGCAAAACTAAGCTTACCAAAAGGTACAAAATAAAGCGGAAGATATAAAATAGTACGAAGAAACCGACTCAAGCAATTATATATACATGGTGTCTGTCTATGCAGCCTACCACCTTATTCATCTCAGAGTTCAAGACATTTTTCGATTCCTAAGGCTGGAATTCGAGGAGAATTACTTTATTATCTCAGAGATTTTAATGCCAAACATACATATTGGAAAAATAATACACCAAATCCTAGAGGGAACCAACTATTCAACTGATGGGATCAGCATATGTTAGTTTAAAATTCGACACTCGAATAAAACTTAAAGGCACTTACCAACAAACCATAAACTGTCTACGCACTTTTGTGTTTGACAGTTATCATTGCGGTCTTAGCACCGAAATACCCATTCCCAACGAAACTGTCGAATGGGATGAATTTGTTTAAAGGCATTCTTACAACTATAGTCGGGTGCGCTTGACAAACTTCTCCCGAACATTGACGAGAGCATTCTCCTCGAATTCGCTCTACCCACCGTCCAATAGAATTCTGTCAAACGGGGAGATTGGCAGGTATGTAAAACTAATGAACGAGACAATTAAACGAACAATGGACAAAACGATATCTCGATATCAACACACTGACAATGAAGACTTATTCCGAGAGTCTAACGACATACAAGTAGAGTACTGTCAAGACTCAATCAGATGTAAATTTGTACAGACAATTTACTGACAGACATAACCAAGATATCATGACATTGAAGTTGTCGATTAAAAATTTCTAAATATTAATCAAAGAATGTTACAGAAATTCTGTAAGTTTGTATTGGAATAATAAAATTCGGGCTGTAAATACCAGCAAGCCGAATATGTACCCACAAATAAATAAAATATTTCGGAGGAATAATCAAAACGGCCTTCCATGTCTTTTAAACTCACCCGAACGACGAACAACGAAGAAATATTTGTAGCAGCAGCTGGCATAGATCCAAATGAGGCCGTTGATGATGATATCTTCTTTGTGATCGAGGATCTGCAGCAGAAGGTAGAGGCTATAGGCGCGTCTTTCCAGGCAGTGTACAAGGAGATTGACATCATTGACCCGGACCTTAACCTGGGAAATCGAGTCCTTGTGCAAAATTTCTATATTCGAAATGAAATAGTGGACTGGCGTTACGAGAGCTTTGGTTTTCCAAAAATCAGTGACGAGAATATGGCAAATAATATCATCGGCGACGATAGGGTACTGACCTCGTTCATTTCGACGTAATATTTCCAAACCATCTTCGAATCATTCAGAAGTAAGAAATCAGTGGATGAAATACCGAAAAACCGATGAAATACCGAACATTGTGCTTCGACATATCCCACTAGAAGCGGTAGACATTTATGCCACCCTATTTAACAATGCAATGAATAACGCCTATTATCTAGCGCGTTGGAAGACTGCAATGGTACATCCAGATAGGCAAAGACACTTCCAATACGGCAAATCTCCGATCGATCAGTCTTTTTCCAAATATCATTAAGGTTTTTGAAAAAGCGATCAATAAAGTCCTGACTAAGTGGGTTGAGGACAAACATATATGCATGTAGTTCCGGATAATCGATTTGGTTTCAAAGCGCCGCATAATGTCATTCATGCAGGGTCTAAACTGGTTTCTGATATTCAATGGAACAAAAGCAAGAACTAGTGCGGTTGTGATTATTTGATTGACTTGGAAAAGGCCTTCGATCCCGGATGCTTAGAGGGACTTTTTTCAAGCTGAACAGGTTGGGTATAAGTAAGCCATTTCTGTATATATTTTTTTAATATGCTCATACATAGGCTGTTCGTCGTGAAAAATGGCGATGTGACTTCTGCTGGGACATTTCACATTTAAAATGATCCTATTCAACATCTACACAAATGATCTAATAGGTACACCTCACCACGCCATAGCGTACGTACTTAGTTGCGTATAGATTGGGTCAAAAGATTGAGGTCATTAATATGCTTTTGCAACGTGACTTCAATAAAATTAAACGATATTGCGATGACTGGAAGTTGAAAATAAGCTCTCAGAAATCGGAAACCATTTTGTTAGGGACACCAGAAAGAATTGACTGAAGTTTTCTATCGTGGGACAACATTGGCAACCACCTGCTTATGGGAATGTAGTCAGATGATTAAGGATATGGCTAGATCAACATCTGTATTTAAAAAAACATATAGATGTTGCTCTGACCAGAGCCAAAGGTGCTTTTGACCTAACAAAGAGACCAACAACTAGCAGCAAACTCGTTGAGAGTTTGGCCTATGCTTGTATTTGGATGTCCCGTGTGGTCAAACCTGAGAGCAAGTTTGTTAGAAAAGATGCGGATGCTTGAGAGGGCTTGCCTTAGGGCATGTCTTCGCTTATACAGAACACCAGAGTCTGTGTAGATAAAATTCTATCCTAATAAAGTCTAATAGGGCGAACCTCCAGTTATAATGGCAATTTTGTCATTAAGTTGACTCGAAGGCACATTACTAGAGCAATAACCCCGTCGAACACCCTGACCTCCGGGGCTTACTACTTCAACTTTATATAACATATTGTATCATGAGAGAGTTCGCTTTGACGGCTTTGTTCCGGTCTAATCCAAAACAGATTAACGGGGCCACTAATCTTCCACGTCGCTCGACAGCTGCGGACAGGTGACAACTACAAAAGAGACGTCACACATAGCAGTGCGGAGCGTCTCCGGTTCAATAGGGCGGTAGGTAGTCGCAACATGAGGGACGTTGCTTGGCAGCAATAACAATTTTGGTGGCTTGCTAAAGGAGAGAAAGCTTTTTCATCGAATTCCTCTAGTATTGAAACTATCTTGCTTCATTATGAACCAAAGTCGGTTAGCCTAGTTCTTTTAGTCGTGCACGGGTACATGGATTTAGGTAAATTAGGATAAACATAAGAAAAAAATTATATCAAAATAAAAATAAGACGTTTAAAAAAAAAAATTAAAAATAAAAAATTGTATGAATAATATATACAACAAGCTAATATAGGGTGATTCATCGTAAGGTTTGATATATAATGTAAAATAAAATACATAAATTTGAAAGCGAACTTAAAATTTTTATTATCAGTTAAAAGAACAATTCATGGCGTATACTCTTTAGAAATGACATCATGTAAATATCAGCCACGACTACGTCTGAGGTGGACCATTCGGAAGATCCAATTTTGGGCGACTCGTTCAAGCATAGCGACTGGTATATCGTGGATGACACGAGTAATGTTGGCTTCCAATGCGTCAATCGTAGCTATCTTATTTCTGAAGACCTGTGACTTTACATATCCAAAGTTGCTGAAACCAGAGCTCACCGAGATCATGTGCTTAAAATTTAGGAAACACATAGTCCGTGGCGTAACCGTTAGGTTACTATTGACGGTAACATTCTGATTTGCCTAATTTTTAAAGAAATATGGACCAATGATTCCACCAGCCCATAAACCACACCATACCGCTGCTTTTAATGTTGTAATGGTAGCTCTTTGAACTCTTCGGGTTGCTCATCAGCCCAAATACGGCAATTTTGTTTATAGACGTATCCATTGGGCCAGAAATGGGCTTCATCACTGAACAAAATTCCAAGATAAAACACCTTATTTTCATTGAGTTTTTTCAGAGCCTATTCATTGAAAATATGACGTAAATTTTGCGTTGAGATTGAGCAATCCGCACGTGGACTTCAACATCATGCTAATCATCTCGCGTGGGTTACTACTGTCTTCGAAGTTGTTTGGCACCTCGGCATAGTTTAGGTTACAATACTCGTCGTGGAAATGTGATTGCAACCCTCTGTTTGTATTTTCCGCCGAATGTCTTTCTATAAGTTTTTTGCAAGTTTCTATATGCAATGCTTTTCACTCAGACTTTTTTGACCAGTTAAACTTAATGTTGACCTTATTAAAGGGTTTTGACCAATCACTTGCCTAGTAAATCTGCTTTCTTATGATGACATCTGAAATTTTTCTCAGTAATCTGTTTTCAGGAAGGGTGCTTACTCTTCGGATGTATTTGAAATGGAGTTCTGGTGTTGAAAGGAATGCTTTTGGAGGTCCTGTTTCTAAATTCAGCACGTAATTTGGTGTGTAACGAGGTAAGGAAAAACATATCTTGATAAAAAACCTTTGCAATTTTTCGACTTCATCGTGTTCCGAGTACCCCCAACTAGGGTGTCCTAGTTTAGAAGTATAATCCTTTAAGGGCATATTCCTGAAGTTCCGCCGAGAAAAAAATTTTTATGGCCAGGGGGGGGTCTATTCTCACTCCATTTCAAGTTACAGACCATCAAAGTGGGTGACTTTTATTTTGGAGGTGTAACCACTTTAAACGCTACAACTTCTAAAATAGTACAGGTACAGAAATATAGAGTTTTCTAATAACGACTTGACAACTTTTTTTTTAAACAAAAGGCAAACCATTTAAGATATTTCAAAAACTTTATTATTAGCTTGAAGTACAATCGACAAACTTATGAATGAAACTCGACTTCGTTCATATGACCACCGAGGGCACGTTTGCAGCGGTCGATTCATTGGATCCAATTTTCAACGACTCGGCCACACATTTTGGGCGAAACGGCCGCTATTTCGCTTTCAATGTTTCCTCTGAGCTCTTCCAACGTCGTCGGCGTGTTGGCATAAACCAGTGACTTAACGTAGCCCCACAGAAAATAGTCAAGCGGCGTTAAATCACACGAACGAGGCGGCCAATCGACTGGTCCATGTCTTGAGATAACACGCTCAACATACTTACTCTTCAATAAATCGATTGTAGCGTGTGCTGTGTGGCCTGTGCCACCATTCCTGTTGAAACTATATGTCGTCCAAGTCCATATCTTCCAATTCGGGTCAAAAATATTCGGTGATCATGGCGCGATAATGCTGATAATTCACAGTAACGTGACGATCGTTATGGTCGACGAAAAAGTATGGCTCAATAAACAGAAATTTATTGTGGATGAAGTGGTGATCCATGAAGAACATGTGGGTTTTCGACCGACCAATAACGCAAATTTTTCTTATTGACGAACCCATTGTGCCAAAAATGAGCTTCGTCATTGAAGATGATTTTGCGATGAAATTCATCATCTTGGCAATTTCTCCAGAACCCAATCAGAGAACGTACGTCGCTTCAAATGGTCCATCGGCTTCAATTCTTTAGTCAGCTTGATCTTGTATGGGTGTAAACCAAGATCCCTACGCAAAATACGCCATAATGTGGTCTGAGCCATGCCCCATTCTTGAGAACGCCGTGGAATTGACTGATTTGGATCGTTTGCTACGGACGTCTGAACGGCAGCGATATTTTCGACACTTCGACCAACCCGTTGTCTCACTGACACGGCAACATCATATAACGAATATGTAGACTCAAACGTTTGCACTAAACTTGTTATTGCCTGTCTACTTGGGCGAGAATTACGACCGAAAATTGGAGTTAACGCTCTTAAGGTTGCAGTAATCGACTCCAAAGACCTATAGAAAATTTTTGTAATTTGCAGACGTGGTTCGTTAGCGTACTTTACCATGATGAAAATGTTGAGTTTACTGAATAAGTGACAGTTTGATGATTAGATGAAAGAGTGCGTTTACAAATTAAATTCAAAGTTGTCAAGTCCCTATTGGAAAACCCTATAGTTTTAGAAATTTCGAAAATATAAATTAGTAATGCATACAAGTCCTAAATGATTTGGGTAGATCTGTGCAGCAACAAAAAAGTTATGGATCGTTTAACTCAATATTATGAAAATTTTCGGTTCCATTTTTATTACTTAAAATGCTTTTTTCTTAAAATTTTTACTTCATGGAATTTCTAAAATTCTATAAAATTGTTATCCTTGCAAAAGATGCTAAAAATTATGTTTTTTTACGTACGATCAACATATTTTGTAGGAGAAGTCATTTTTTGTCAGCAAAAATGGTCAAAAAGAAGTGTACCAACTGAATAATTTGAAATCTCTTAGATATTTTTTTCTGGTCTTGAGAAGGACCTTTTTGGAACAATTTATGGAATGTTTGTAGCAATTGTTCGAAGTGCCTTCTTTGCATTTGAATACACTTTTGTGTGCGTATAACCATTGATTACAGATTAACGGGCAGCAAAATTCTTCTCATCTCTTCTGAAGCGGCACTAATATTTTCTTGGAGCTCTACCAGGCTCGACATTTCTCTAAAATAAACCTTTTCCTACATAGAACCCCAGAATTAAAAATCCATGGGTGTTAGGTCAGGAGATCTTAGTAGCCAAGTGTTGTGGCCGAATTGACCAATCCACCGCCCTTCTCTTAAATAGAGGAACATCTTCAAGGAGCTCTGGCAAAATTCCACTCTTCTTTGCGCATCACGTACTGGTAATTTATAACTCTGAAGGTGACTGAAGGCTGAACAGCACGCAAAATCTGTAGGTCGTACGTAAAAAAGTTTCTAAACATAATTTTAAGAAAATTTTGCAATGATAAAAATTTTAAAAAATTTCAGAAAATCAATGAACTTTTTTGTTGCTGCACAGATGCACCCAAAGCATTTAAGACATGAATGCATTACTAATTTATCTTTTCGAAATGTCTTAAGTTTTTTTTGTATCTGTGTACTAGTTTAGAAGTTATAGCGTTTAAAGTGGTTAACCTCCAAATTAGAAGTCACCCAATTTGATGGGCTGTTACTTGAAATGGAGTGAGAATAGACCTCCCGCCCCCACACCCATACAATTTTTTGTTCGGTGGAACTTCAGGAATATGCCCTTAAAGGATAACACTGCTAAACTTAGACACCCTGTGTGTATATGTATATACATAAGTATATATGTACAAATATTATCACGCAAGTTGAATATAAATATGTATGAAGCGATTTGAAGAATCTATTGACAATAAAAGAAAGTGCTACTATGTATAAGTAAGGCATTACTTCATTTTCTATCTACACAGAAGAAGCGTTCGTTAATTTACAATAAAAGCAGTCCAATCTGCGAAAAATAAAGGAAAACAATTATCTCCACTGACAGCTTGTCTTCAGTCAATGCTATAAAAATACTAATAACTACTCTTATACTGTTGCAGACACTCGCGACAAACTAATTGCCAAATTAGCTTCGATACTGGGGTACGCAAATGCCATTGCTAATGAAAACACAGATGTTGACGCTAAACTGCCACTTAAAGAGCTCCTCATTTAATTTTACAAATTCGACTAAAAATACAAAAAAAACATTTCAAAAAGTCTAATAATAGGACGATTACGAACACTTGGTCTGGACACATACATATGTACATATATATTCGAGGCTTAACTCAACTGCCTATTTATTCTATACTTTAATGATCAAAATATTCCGAAGGCCCGGAATGGGACTTACCAACATAACTAAGAAGCATTGATTTACCATGGAACCCACTTCATTTCCCGAATTCTACGGTTTAAGACTTACATTTGCAGCAACACACATGTTGCAATGCAAAAAATATGCAAGAAATTGAATTTATTGTCACCTATTGGCTAATGAGTTTGGATTGTGTTTCTTAGAAGGCAAAGAGATCTGAATTTTAAAAGGTTAGCAAAAGAGCATCCGGTTATTTGTTGAGAGAAGTGGGAGATGTGATCTTAAAGGCGATGTTAAAGGAGAGTTTTATTGGTAATAAGTGTGTCCAACTAAGTACAGAATTAAAAGCCACATTAATGTTTTTGGCGGAGGCAGCCCACTTTATGAGTAATTGATTTATATGAATAGGTTGAAAACCTGTTCGATAAATGACAAGTACCTTAGATTTGTCAGACTTAAGTCGAAGGTCGTTCTTAATTGATCAGTCATAGGTACAAGCGAGAACTTCATATAGGTCAGAACTCAATTGCATGGTTTGTCGCATTTAGGGGACGGTAATAAACGTACAGAGAGAAAAGAGTAGGTCTGAGGATAGATCATTTTGTATGCCACTTTGTACAATAAGAAATTTGGAGAAATTTTTACCAACACAAACCCATTACTTTCTTTCTTTAATTGGATATAATCAATTTCACAGATGGAGTGGAAAAGATGAAACAGTTTTTGAGTTTACTGCAGAGAATAACATGATTTACCAAGTCGAAGGACTTTGCAAAATCGAGCAAAGTTTAGAATGTCAGATGATTTATATCCAAAAGTTTACGGAGTTCTTTCATTACCAATAACAGCTCAATATTACAGCTCCTATTGGGTCGGAAACCGGATTGATTCTTGCTATTAAGATATAAGGGATGATTCATCATGAGGCTTGATTTTCAATAGGCTTTCTTTAACAGATCACGCGTGATTTCTATTAAACTGCTTTGTTACTTTTGTTCAGTATCGTTTGGCAAATTATCATGGAAAGACTCACATCACAAGAGCGTCTCCAAATTGTTCAGCTGTATTACGAAAATCAGCGTTCTGTGAGAAATGCTTTTCGTGCGATTCGAGGAACTACTGAAACCACTATTGCCAATATCATTTGCAAATTTGAGTCCCAGTTTACATTAGTGGATGATACTCGACCGGTTACACCACATCCAACACGTATTGAAGAGATTATAGCAGCTGAGGCTAAGAGTACGCGGAGACCGTGAGACGAATCGATTCGTCGTCGTTCTCAGGAGCTTGGCTTGGCGTATTCGACAACTTGGCGTATTTACGTAAAACGAAAATTCAACTTTTGCAAGAATTGAAGCCAGGCGACTTGAAATTGAAAATCCCATTTCTGGCTCAATGTATACGATAATAAACAAAATTGCCGTATTTGTGCTAATGAGCAACCCGAGGAGTACCAAGAGCTACCACTACATCCATTAAGAACAACGGTATGGTGTGGTTTATGGGCTAGTGGAATCATTGGTCCAAATTTCTTCAAAAATGAGGCAAATCAGAATGTTACCGTCAATGGTAAAAGTTATCGCGCAATGTTAAAGGACTATGTGCTTCCTGAAATTCAAGCGCCTGGTCTCGGTGAGCACTGGTTTCAACAAGACGACGCTACGAGCCATACAGCGCGTGAAAAAAATGACTTGTTGAGAAATCATTTCACGTTTTGCTACGGTAAATTGACCGCCTGAATCGTGCGATACCACGATTTTTCTGGGGAAATGTAAAGTCTTAGGTCTTGAGGAATAAGCCAGCTACGATTGATACTATGAAAGCCAGCATTACTCGCGTTATCCGTAAGATACTTTCCGAATGAACCACCTCAGACGTAGTCGTTGCCAATATTTACAAATATCATTTTTGGAAAGTAAATGCCATGAATTGTTCTTTTAAATGCTAATAAAAATTTTAAGTTTGCTTTCAAACTTATATATTTTATTTAACATTATAAATTAAACCTGACGGTGAATCACTCTATAGTAACGCTATTTTTGGCAACAAGTAATTTTTTTTTTTTCGTACTCGTTAATGTGTTGTACACTGCCTTAGTATACTCCAAATTTAACTTCCGATTCGCCACTTATTCCCACTGTGCATTTAAATTTCGTTTTAACGTGGTCGTAGATATATAGATTCTTCGAAGAATCGAGATGTTTTTACATCGTTATTCGTAAATCCGAATCTTGTCATGTGTAGCCCTGATTTCTACAAAGCCGCATTGACATCCATGGGGTATAATAATATTGTGCTGTCAACTGCCTACAATTCTCTCGTATATTCTGATAGTATCCGACATCAGTTTCACCGATCAGTAATTGTTGCAATTTCTCGTGTCGACTTTGCCTTTATACAGTGGAACAAGAAACACCTCTCTTCCCAGAATCATACAAACTCTCTCTTTGGAAATTCACTACAATGTTCGTTTTGATTTGTTCATTAAATTCATCATCAAAGAGTGATAAAAGGGCAATTTCTTCTGACAAGTACCAAAGATGTTGACTGAACTTGCTCAGGGCTGGTTTGGCGATCGATTTGTCAGTTTCATACTCCTTAAGACTCTTTAGAAAGCACAAATAATAATAATAAAATTCCTTCGGTGGTTCCTTCACCGCCAGACTACATCCAAGCCATGTTTTTAGATATAAAACCTGAATGAATAAACAAACGTCTTGAAGTGTTTGCTTTGCTTGCAACAAATATATCTTTAAAGAGTAAATAGCTCTATCCATCCGCCTTGCTTGATGCATCGCTCCAGGAGGTCTCATTTTAATTTTTTTTTTACTGTCTCCTCCTAAGAAAATAATTCAATAGATAGTTCAATCAGTTCCCGATAATCGTCACGTCCAATGGTTTTTTCCAGTTCTTGATTATAAAATGTCGACAAATCTTCTATTGCTGTATTACAAAAATGTCGTGTGACGATATCGGTATATGTTTCAATGGCAGCAGGATTAATAGTTTTCCAGTTGTCGTTAAACTTTTTGAACAGTGGGATATCAGGGCTACTTGTGACTTGGTGAATTTTTGTTTCGACCACACATTTTAAAACCAGTTCGTAAGCGTGATGGCGGCAAGCAAAAAGTAGTAATTCCCTGTCTAGTTATTGTTCCAAAAGTACACAAGCTCCTTTCAATCGCCCTGTGTTAGACGCAGTTGTGTCACAGCACATATTTGTATTTTGTCATCGAGGTTCCAGTCATAAAGTGCGTTCAACACAGCTTTAGCTTCATTCTGGCGAAGAGCTCTCCAGTTTGGGTACAATCAGAAGTTGTTCCTTTTCTCCAAATGAAATTAGAATTGGCAGGCGTTCTTCCTTAGAACTTCTCACGTCAAGTCCAGGTAATAATTTCCCATCCCAGTGAACGGTCACCATTTCAGCCATATTATTCTGAAAATCCGATTTTATAGATTCTACTCTATCTTTTCAACGCTGTGTGTGAATATGTTGAATAGACGATTTGTTTATCGAAAAATCATCACAGTTCAGATCTAGTGCTTCTACTACAGCCTGAAGTACTGGGTATATAACTTCGTTGGGTATATAAAATTCATGCGGTTTGCTAAGAGATGGCGTAACTTGTATTATTCCATTGGAACATGCGTTGGAAAGCTACTGTCATTGTACGTCATTTCAGTATATGTCATTTATTTGAAGCGTAAACAACAATAATTTTTTTTCACTCAAATATGTCGAAATTTGTGCCTGAAAAAGTATTTTTGCGGGGAGCTCTTCTTCATAACTTTAATATGAAGAACACTGCTGCCGAAAATCATCGTATTTTGGTGAAAGTTTATGGTGAACATGCACTAGCTCAGCGAACGTGCCAAAAGTGGTTTGCACGATTTAAAAGTGGTGATTTTGGCTTGGAAGACGATGAACGTCCTGGGCAGCCAAAAACGTTTGAAGATGAAGAACTGGAAGCATTACTCTATGAAGATTGTTGCCAAACACAAAAAGAGCTCGCAGAATCTTTGGGTGTCACTCAAGCAGCCATTTCAAAATGTTTAAGAGCAGCTGGATAAATTCAAATGCAAGGAAATTGGGTTCCACATGAACTCAAGCCGAGAGACGTCGAAAGGGGATTTTGCATGTCCGAAATGCTGCTGGAACGCCAGAAAAGGAAGTCATTTTTGCATCGGATTGTTACTGATGATGAAAAATTGATCTATTACGACAACCTCAAGCGCAAAAAATCATATGTGAAACCCGGCCAACCAGCCAAATCAACGGCAAAGCCGAATATCCATGGCGCGAAGGTTATGCTCTGTATTTGGTGGGATCAGATGGGTGTGCTGTATTATGAGCTGCCAAAACTGGGTGAAGCCATCAATGGACAACGCTACGGAACACAATTAATTTGTTTGAAGAGAGCAGTACCCGAAAAACACCCGGAATATGCGACCAGACACGAGGCAATAATTTTCCATTATAACAAAGCTCGACCTCACGTTGCTATTTCGGTTAAGAACTATTTGGGAAACAGTGGATGGCAAGTCTTACCCCACCCGACTTATAGCCCAGACCTTGCCCCTTCTGACTACCATTTATTCCGGTCGATGCAGAACGCCCTCACTGAAATACGGTTCACATCAGAGCAGAACATCAAAAATTGGCTTGATTCATTCTTGGCTGCCAATCCGGCGCAGTTCTTTTGGGATGGAATAGACAAATTAACAAAAATATAGGAAAAAGTCATAGCTTCAGATGGGCAATACTTTGAATAATACTATTGTACATGTTTTTTTTTTTTTAAATAAACGTTCAAATTTTGAAAAAATAACCGCACGAAATAAAATATATAACCAATGTATATGTAGACAGAGTCCCTTACGCTTTATTGACATCCACATATGTATCTAAAGCTGCACCTAACTTAGGCGTGATAAAATTTTTCCTTCCCCTTTGTAATAGTTTCAGAACTTACCGTTTGAGAGGTGGATGCCAAGGGTTCCTTAAGGCTTTCATCAGAGCTGGTAAGTTGATCGTGATGTCCTTGCGTTTAAATAGAATCTTGTGTAGTAACAGATGACGATAAGCCTCCGAAACAAATTTGCTCACATCTTTTTTTCTCTTCATTTAATTTCCTTTGCCTTGCCATTTCTTCTTTTTCGGCTAACTTTGTGTCTACAACCGCAAAGTACCCTGGACGCCCTGGTTCTCTTTGTGTTTGTAAAAATATCTTATCTTCTTCAATTTTCATCCGTTCCAAAGCATCAGCGTGTGCCGTATCAAATAAACTATCTAAATTGTTCTTAAAGTCCTCCTCACGGCGCTGTAAATGTCTTGTATAGGGTTTTCTAAAAATGACTTGACAACACCATACTTACTCTTTAATAAATCGATTATAGCGTATGCTGTGTGGCTTGTGGCACTATCCTGTTGAAACCACATTTCGTCCAAGTCTTTCAATTCCGGCCAAAAATAATTGGTGATCATGGCGCGATAACGCTGACCATTCACAATAATGTGACGATCGTTATCGTCGACAAAAAGATATGGCCCAATAACGCCGCCGGCATGCAAACTGCACCAACAGTTATTTTTTGTGGATGAAGTGGTGATCATGAAGCACATGTAGGTTTTCGACCAATAACGCATATTTTGCTAATTGACGAACCCATTGAGCCAAAAATGAGCTTCGTCACTGAAGATGATTTTGCGATGAAATTCATCATCGAACATACGTCGCTTCAAATGGACCATCGGCTTCAATTCTTGAGTCAGCTTGATCTTGTATGGGTGTGAACCAAGATCCTTACACAAAATACGCCATAATGTGGTCTGAGCGATGCCCAATTCTCGAGAACGCCGTGGAATTGACTGATTTGGATCGTTTGCTACGCACGTCTGAACGGCAGCGATATTTTCGACACTTCGACCAACCCGTTGTCTCACTGACAGGGCAACATCACATAACGAATATGGAGACTCAAATTTTTGCACTAAACTTGTTATTGCCTGTCTACTAGGGCGAAAATTACGGCCGAAAATTGGAGTTAACGCTCTTAAAGTTGCAGTTACCGACTCCGAATATCTGTAGAAAATTTTTATAATTTGCAGACGTTGCTCGTTAGTGTACTTTACGATGATAAAAATGTTGAGTTTAGTGAATAAATTGACAGTAACAGTTTGATGATTAGTGAAAGAGTGCGTTCACAAATTAAATTCAAAATTGTCAAGTCCCTATTGGAAAACCCTATATTTTTTTTAGAATTTTTTTTGCAACTCCCTCCAAGCATGGTGAAGATCCACAAGTTTTTTTTATACAGTTAGATATAGCTCTGGTAGAGATTCTTTCTTTTTCGCAAAATATAATACACTCCCGAACGACGAGATTAGCGTTTTCGCTAACTTCGCGAATGTTTTAAAAACTGAAAGTACTGAAAGAACTTGACGATAAGACTTAGTCACCAACTAAGAAAATACATTTTTTGTTGATTCTTAATTCCAATGCCATCTTTTAAATGTAAAATAATATGTGCTAATCGAGAGAATAATTGAGAACAATCGTGTTTCTTTATTTGTAGAGAAATATTGTGGTCGCGCTAATTTTACATTTTGCATCGAAGTTGTTTACAAATACCTTATGCGCTTAGTTCTTCTTCGTTGTTTATGATATTTTAAAGCCGTTCTCCCAAATCAAGTTTATTTTTTCGATGAAGAGGATGATGCCGGATGTCGTTGATTCTCCTTTCGTTCTTACACGAAACATTCTGTCAGAAAAAGTTGTTAAGTAAAGTACTATAAGGCCGTGAGTAAGACGTTTGAGTTTTTCAAATTCAAAACTTTTTCCCATCGTTGTACTTCCGATTCGTAGTTTATGTTTGAAAGCATCATATTTTTTGCTCCTGAAAACCGTCGAGCTCTGACACAAATATTTCTAATCTTCCCAAAAGCAGAAGAAGTGCCCATCGGAGTAAAATATGTGAAATACACGTTCACTTCTAATATGGTGCTTTCCTACCATTCTACTTCCATCCATGTGTCTCTGATATGCGTGAATGTATGTATATCCAACTTTTACATCACCGTAGTCTCCAGCCGTGGATTTCCTTTTTCTTATCTTTTTGACAGTTGAAATGTTTATGGCATTCGCTAATATTTTTACGTCTTACCTCTTATTTTTGGGACCTTAGGCTAAAAATTAAAAGTTTTGCATTTTTTTTACATTGGAAACTCGAAACCAACCGGATGTGCGATATCATCTTACTTACAAATGGCCTTACTTTTTTTGCACGTTTGAACAATAAGTTTTCTAAACTTTCTAATACCTATGTAACAAAATTTCTGTCACTATTCTGAAGTTTTGGCGTCCCGGGCTATATGCGAACATCACTTTCATTGAAGTAGAAAACAACTTTGGTTTTACTAAACTCGAAGTTATGTACATTTTTCCAGGCTAGTGTTTTCAACGCACGCTTAAGGGTCTTGTGTACCCTTAAAGTGTTCGTACACAGCACGGGCGAAGGAAATTTAGGGAGGAAGAAAAGAAAGGTACCGATGTACATTGCTTTTAAATGTTTGTAAATTATAACGACTAGGAAACTCGGAGGAGAGCAGGGCGTTCCATAAGCGAGTTGTACGGCTTAGGAAAGAATTGCGATATTCTAGAGTATGTCCGAAAATGGGCTTGAGGGTATATTGATGAGCATTCATAACGAGACGGGTGTTACGGTTGAAAGTTTGAATAGGCAGAATGCTACTGGCGAATTCAATGGAGCACTGGTAGTAAAAAAAGTGAAAAAACAAAGTGAGACAGGAGACATTACGTCGATGTTCGAGGGTGTCAATTGAATGACTGATATTAGTATCACCAATGAGTTTTATCGCACGGTTTTGAATTATTCTATCTAGCAGATGCAGAGATGTTTTAGTAGCACCTGACTAGATGTGGGCATTTTACTAGAACTTTGGGATGATGAATGCCTTATATATTGTGGCCAGATCAGAGGGGGTAAAATACTTCTTACCTCGCTTGAGGAAACCTTGACATTTCGCAGCATTTTTGGCGACGTCGAGTATATGGTCATTCCAACGTAACTTGTCACTTACACACATACCGAGAATGGAAAGTTTATCGGTTTCGACGATGCAAGTGCCAATTATGGGTAATGGCTGGGTATTTTAATTTCGCTTTAATGACAGCAGACAGCATTGAGTTTTGGAAGCATTAAGTTCCACTCGGTTGATAATTCCCCAATTGGTTATGCTGTTAATATCGGAATTTAATGAGCTTAACATACGCTGCAGTTTCCGTTCTACAACCGAAGAGCAGGGGCGTGATTCCGGGAACGAATATGAAAAGCAGAGAGAACTGTCATCAGCAAAGGAATATATTGGATTAGAAGTAGCAGACTAGAGATCATTAATGAAAATTAAAAATAGTGTCGGAAACAAAACGAAGCCCTGGGGCACACCAGTATTTATTTTGTGAATATCAGACTTTAAACCGTCAAAAACAACTTGAATTGAACGTTCCGAAATGTAATTTCTAATCCATTCAAGAAGAGAGTCATCGATCCCAAAAGCACGCATTTTCGACAAAAGACCCTGATGCCAAACTCTGACAGTTGCCTTAGAAATATCAAGTGCAACTATCTTGCTTTCGCCATATTGATGTATGCTTTGGTTCCATTTTTTGGTGAGACATGCCATCAAATCACCAGTGGACCTGTTGCTACGAAAACCATATTGCCGATCATTGAGAAGTTTTCGTGTTTTGAGATATTTCATGAGCTGACATTTTATCAGCGTTCCCATGACCTTAGAAAGAAGGTACGTAAGTGCAATGGGTCTGTAGCAGTAGAGAGGTCTTTTTTAGGGACGGGTTGGACAAATGTTGTTTTCGATCTGCTCGGAAAGAGTCCTAAAGTGTAGGATTGATGAAAAAGCTTAAGCAGTAGTTTTGACAGCCTGGAAGAGCACCTCTTCAGAAGAAGGGGCGATATACCATCTGGACCAACGGATTTATGCATGTTAAGATCTTTGAGTACTCTTGCTACTACACGAGTGCGAAAGTGGGTTCATCCCATTGTAGATTCGACGCACTCAAATGAAGGCTGGGACAAAGCACAATCTGGGAGTGTTGAGCTAGCCGCAAAGTGTGCAGCAAGCAAATTACCCTTGTCCAAGGAGCTGACAGCTGGAATGTCATTGTAAATGAGCGTTGGGATGGAGGATGAGGCAGAATTTTTAATGTTTTTGACGAATGACCAAAAGTTTTTACTGCCTTTGGCACATTGCAGTATTTTTTGCCTAAGTTTTTGGTCCTTGAGAAAGACGTGGCTCGTTTAAACTTTTTTCAGTTTTTTCCTGTCGGGTTGGTCTTGTAGGACCGAAAAAACAATTCTCTAACCCTGACAGCCTCTTTACAGCTCGAGTCATACCATGCCTTTTCTTTTGGTTTGATACTCTTTAACCGATGGGGGATAAAGCATCTCATTGCAAAGAGAATAGTTTCTGTGATCATATCAGCAGCGGCATCCACGTCGTTATCGAGGAAACATAACGACCAGTTAAAATTCCTAAAGAAGTAATTAATTCCGCTCCAATTGGCTTTCTCGTATTGCCGTACGGTTCTTTTAGGAATCTTTTCTCTAACTGTTTGGTGGGTGTACGAGAATTTAGTAGATATGACACAATGGTACGACGAGCCAAGAGGGGAGAGCACATCAACGCAGTACTTGTCAGGGTGAGAAGTTAAAAACAAGTCCAGGGTGTTGGCGGTATGACTATGAAATAACATTACAAAATTTGAGCTTTGATTTCGCAGAAGGACCTCGTTTGGTCAACAAATTGAGGGTAGCATCCTGCTTGCATATGCAGTTCCTTTAGTCTAAGGAGTTTGATGAAGGAGTTAGTTCATCATGTGGTACAATATGATTTTCATACCAGAATTGTACAGGAAATGATATATAATACACCGAGGTATCGAAGCAAGACTTCTTTGAGTCTTGTCAAGAAAAAGAGGGTGAAGAATTATTAAATTTTTGTTTGGTACACACTTAACATGACTGATAATTTCAACGAACTTCCCGTAATTATTTCTGTTAGTTTTGTTTTAAATACGTTTTATTTCTGCATTGAAACGAAATGTTACTCTACCAATTGGGCGGTTTCCTCATTTGAATATTTGCAAAAGGACGTTGCTTATTACGGATTAAACTATTAGCAATCGATGAAAAAATATGAAAATTAAAAAAATAAAAACTAATACTAGCTTTCCAACGCAACAAGAAGACGAATGTAAATAAAGTGCTGCAAAATAGGACGAACTTTATACGTTCTGCAAGTAAAAACGGCAGGAATACTTGCAGTCTATTTAAAAATCAATGATCTTGAGAATGCTGCAGTGAACAATCTTATCGTCGATACTTGTTATATTATCTTGTTATAATTTTTTATTTTAATTCAAATTTTTTGAGGCTGGGGCTTAATATAGTGTTTTCCAATATGGACTTGACAACTTTGAATTTGATTTGTGAACGCACTCTTTCACTAATCATCAAACTGTCACTGTCAATTTATTCAGTAAACTCAACATTTTCATCATGGTAAAGTACACTAACGTACTTAATGTCTGCAAATTATAGAACTTTTCTACAAATATTCGGAGTCGCAAAATCATTTTCAGTGACGAAGCTATTTTTTGGCTCAATGGGTTCGTCAATAAGCAAAATATGTTTTATTGGTCGGGTGAAAACCCACATGTGCTTTATGAATCACCACTTCATCCACAAAAAATAACTGTTTGTTGCGGTTTGCATGCCGGCGGCGTTATTGGGCCATATTTTTTTGTCGACGATAACGATCGTCACGTTACTATGAATGGTTAGCGTTATCGCGCCATGATCACCGATTATTTTTGACCCGAATTGTAAGATATGGATTTGGACGACATGTGGTTTCAACAAGATGGTGCCACAAGTAACATAGCACACTCTACAATCGATTTATTTAAGAGTATGTTGAGCGTGGTGAGCGTGTTATCTCAAGATATGGGCCAGTCGATTGGCCACCTCGTTCGTGCGATTTAACGCCGCTTGACTATTTTCTGTGGGGCTACGTTAAGTCATTGGTTTATTCCAACACGCCGACGACGTTGGAAGAGCTCAGAGTCAACTTTGAATGCGAAATAGCGACCGTCTCTGCCGCAATGTGTGGCCGAGTCGTTGAAAATTGGGTCCAGCAAATCGACCGCTGCAAGCGTACTCGCGGTGGCCATATGAACGAAGTCGAATTCCAGTCATAAATGTTTTGATTGTACTTCAAGCCAATAATAAAGTTTTTGACATATCTCAAATGGTTTGCCTTTTATTTAAAAAAAAAAGTTGTCAAGTCGTTATTAGAAAACCCTATATAAGCTTAATCTTACATAAAAACTAGGACTTGAAAACTAACAAGAATTAAGGGTGAGGAGCTAAAGAAATGGTGGATTAGATAAAATTTTAGTCAAGAAGTGTTCAAATTAAAAACAAAAACGGGTGGTTTGAGTTTACCTTATCAGTGGAACCATTAGAGGTTGGAATATAGAAAATATATGACATACGCCTCTGTGGTTTTTGTGGGTCTTCAGGTTAAGGAGTTTGAGGCGGTCACGATAGGAAAATAAGATAAAAGGGTCATTCTAGGGTAGTCCGCGAAGAGCAAACCGAATGAAATGACGTCGAATGCTCTCTATTCAGGATATATGAACTTGCTGAAAGGGGTACCACACTTGGCTACTATACCCGAGAAGGGTTAAGGTAAATGTTAAAGTAAATTGACCTTGTCACATAGGGGTTGCAAAATTCTTTATACCATCGTTTGTTATAAGCAAATAATAAATTGGTTTTAAGGATTAACTCAACAATATGGAAACGGAAGTTTAACTCTCTATCGTATAATATTCCAAGGTCCCGAAGGGATTGAACCAACGGTAGATCGATGAGGAGATTGATTGGAGTTATGTGACCAAGTCATAGATAAACATTTTGAAACATTAAGTTCTAAGCAATTTTTTAGACACTAAGTGGAAAACCTGTCGAGGTCTTCTTGAAGGAGAATAGAGACTTAGTGTGAAGAAATATTTCTTAGAGTCGTTGGTGTAAATGGATAGGGGTGTTTAAAAATCCTCCCAAAATTGTTTATAGTTAATATCTAAAAGATGGGACCTAGATGGCTGCTTTGTGGGACACTAGAAGAGGCTATAAACATGACTGAAATGATGAAAAAATCAATTGATGAGATATTTCATCGAAGACATTAGCAAAATTTGAAGCAATAACATCAATTTCATTGTCATTTCCTAGGACTAAAAGGATACGAATTCAACTAAGTTTGTAGCTGTCGATTTGCCTTTCAGAAATCCATGCTGGCTGCATAATTTGTGACTTGCACTGAAAGCTTTGAACTTCATATAAAAAAATTTCAAATATTTCGGGTTATTTATTTATTTAGGTATACCATATAGCTTAGCAATGGACTTCATGGGTTATAAAAGGGGTGTTCTAAACATGGGGGAACTCCTTTGTGTGAGGGATAGATGAAATAAAGAGAAAAGTGAATGTGAAAGACTGGGGCGATATTTTTTCAGAGGGGATCCCCTATGGCCAGGGAAAATTTTTTTTGAGATTTTGTACCTTTTCCCCGATAATGGTAGGATCAAAAGATTGCGGAGAAATTGGGAAGGTGCTTGGAATATACGGGGTCAGATTTTCCATCATCGTTTGCTAAGAGATGGCGTAACTTGTATTATTCCATTGTTATTATTCCATTGGAACATGCGTCGGAAAGCTACTGTCATTGTACGTCACTTCAGTTTATGTCATTCATTTGATGTGTAAACAACAATAATTTTTTTTTCACTCAAATATGTCAAACTTTGTGCCTGAAAAAGTGTTTTTGCGGGAGTTCTTCTTCAATACTTTATTATGAAGAAAACTGCTGCTGAAAGTCATCGTATTTATGTGGAAGTTTATGGTGAACATGCGCTAGCTGAGCGAATGTGCCAAAAGTGGTTTATACGATTTAAAAGTGGTAATTTTGGCTTGGAAGACGATGAACGTCCTGGGCAGCCAAAAAAGTTTGAAGATGAAGAACTGAAAGCATTACTCTATGAAGATTGTTGCCAAACACAAGAAGAGCTCGCAAAATATTTGGGCGTCACTCAAGCAGTTATTTCAAAACGTTTAAAAGCAGCTGGATATATTCAAAAGCAAGGAAATTGGGTTCCACATGAACTCAAGCCTAGAGACGACGAAAGGCGGTTTTGCATGTCCGAAATACTGCTGGAACGCCACAAAAGGAAGTCATTTTTGCATCGAATTGTTACTGGTGATGAAAAATGGATCCATTACGACAACTCCAAGCGCAAAAAATCATATGTGAAGCCCGGCCAACCAGCCAAATCAACGGCAAAGCCGAATATCCATGGCGCGAAGATAATGCTCTGTATTTGGTGGGATCAGATGGGTGTGCTGTATTATGAGCCACTAAAACCGGGTGAAACCATCAACAACCGAACACAATTAATCGGTTTGAAGAGAGCAGTAGCCGAAAAACGACCGGAATATGCGACCAGACACGAGGCAATAATTTTCCATCATGACAACGCTCGGCCCCACGTTGCTATTCCGGTTAAGAAATATTTGGAAAACAGTGGATAGCCCAGACCTTTCCCCTTCTGACTACCATTTGTTCCGGTCGATGCAAAACGCCCTCGCTGAAATACGGTTCACATCAGAGCAGAATATCAAAAATTGGCTGCCAAGTCGGCACAGTTCTTTTGGGATGGGATCCACAAATTGCCAGAAAGATGGAAAAAAGTCATAGCTTCAGATGAACAATACTTTGAATAATACTATTGTGCATGTTTTTCTTAAATAAACGTTCAAATTTTGAAAAAAAAAAACCGCACGAATTAAAATATATACCAGGTTGAACTAGCGCTTGTCGTGGTAAAAAAGAATTGATCAGATGGAATCCACTTCAGCAGAGGCAAATTAAAGTCACCAAAGATAGGGATATCGTCAATCACTTAGGTTAATAAGTTGCTCACTCACTGAAGTAGCAAGGAGAGGATTCGATAGGTTAAGCCGGGAGAATGTAACAACATATAACGTGCAGGGATCTTTGGGGAAGCATTTCAATATATAAAGTGCGCAACTAAGTTATCGCTGTTTTTTTTTCTTATAAAAATGCAACTTTATTGTGAAAAAATGGTTACAAATGAATTATTTTAAGTATTGACCATCGCTAGCTACAGCTTGTTCCCATCTTTGTGGCAAAGTTCGAATATCGTTACGGTAAAAGTGTTTATCTTTTAAGGCTTTCCACAAATCAAGTCATTTTTTGATGTCTTCATATGAGCGGAAATGCTGATGGGGAATATGGTGGGTGAGGAAGGACTTGCAGGTAGTTTTAACGGGCTTGACAACGTCAGGCGGTGCGTTGTTATGCTGTCCAATCAATTCTTAGTGCTTCTGCTCGTATTACGGCCGTTTTTCGCGTCAATTGATGTCGATACCATTCCACAGTAATGGTTTTGTTGGGTTTCACAGTTCATAATAAATAACACCGACCTGGTCACACCAAATACACATCATACCCTTCGAAGCGTGAATATTTAGCCGAGCCGACGTTGTAAAAGCATGACCGGGCTGTTCCCATGACTTTCTTTTCTTTGAGTTGCTGTAATGAATGCATTTTTCATCACCCGTTATGATGTGATGAAGAAAACCTTTCCTTTTTTGCCGCTGGAGCAGTTGTTCACAAACGACGCTCAACGTCCCTTGGCTTCAAATCATAAGGAGCCCAAATTCCTTGTTTTTGAATTATTCCCGATGCATGCAATCGCTTAAAAATGGCTTGGCGGGAAATTCCTAATGCTGACACAAACTCTTTTTGCATTTGGCATGGATACTCATCGAGCAATGCCTTCAATTCAGCGTTTTCGAAGAATTTTGGCATTGCTTCACGCGGACGGCCGTCAACATCGAAATCACCCTCTTTGAAGCGACGGAACCAATCAATCTTCGAATCAACACTTCCCGAAAATGACGATTATTTGGAAAAATATCAGACCTTTTCACACAGCCAAAAATTATGACGCCGTGACGATGTGTCAAAACGGTTTGTTTACTATATGTCTAAGCTTGGTTCATGACATTTTAAATATGTCAAAATTGAAAAGCATTGCTGGATCAATCTATTGAGAACTTAGTTGCGCACCTATATTAATTTTTATTCATACTCCAGAATGTGCGGCAGCAAACGGAACCATTATCAAAAGGTAAAACAATTGAATTAAAAGAACATGAGTACGCTATAAATGAACAAAGATATCACATCGCCCAGCCGCAGTTGATAACATCTTAGGAAGTTTCTGTCAAACATAGCAAAATATTCAGTCTTAAACGATAATGTCCAAGATGAAAGTCAACCCAAGGATTGCCTGTTTGGTGCGGTTTATTGCATGGCGGCAACATCGGACCTTATTTCTTCCGAAATGAGGAAGGACACACCGTTTTCGTCAATGGTCTCAGATATAAAGCAATGTTTACCGACTTTCTGTGGTAAGAGCTCGACAACATCGATATAACTGAGCTGTGGTTTTAACAAGATGACGTTACATGCCATACAACGCTACATGACGCAACGCTCGATGTTGTGAAGGAGAAATTTGGCGACTGGGTTATCTTACGGCAAACGTTCATCAATTGGCCGCCGTGATCATGCGATTTCGATTTTTCTCAAATCGATTTTCTGATTTTATTTTCTTCTTTTGATGTTGCTTTCAATTGGTGGACTATATGCTGACTGCCTCGTTCCCCTTATGCCAATGCCAACGCATCACGCGATAATCAGAAGACGAACTATACGGTTGCCCACTGCTGTTGTTGCCAACTGTTTGTACATTTGAAGAGCAATGTCTGGGACGTCCTCTAATACAAAAGGCACGTAAAGCGCCAACGTTAATTTTGCATGTTGTGGGAAAAGGTGTTACAATGCTATGAACGTAGCTTCAAAACAAAACTAGAATCAACTTTATATCTCACAGCGATATTGTTTTATTTCAATTTGTGTTCCTATCATTTTTATCTGGCCATCTTAATATAGGTAACTCACACGTTATGTTAGTTTTTTTTGTTGGTTTAATGATCTGCGACTCGGCTCTTTTTCTTCTCCGCTAGTTCTTGTTCACCGAGGAAAATCTTCGTATCTTGATTTTGTATAACGCTGGAGAAGTCTCAACGACAATAACGAATTCTCCTCAAAATTTCTTTTTTCATGTCTGCTACTACTTCCTTTTAATCATCCATAATATAAGTCCCCACGTTGACTGGTATAAGACAATTTGGTTCTTTGTTGAATTACTTTTATATTCTTCGATGAATACATTACCTTTTGATTGTCAATTTCATTTGCCAACAAGGGTTCGGGGTGATCAGAATTCTGCTGGTATAGAAGTTGGTTAAAAATTATTCTTTAAATCATCACTTTCTCTTCTAGTTTTCTGGACTCCACAACAGTATCGTTCGCTTTATGGTCTCGTTCATATGTTTCTTTTATGTTTATGTTTACTTTTAATCTCTTCATGTGACAAATTCCTATAAGATGGTCGTTGTAGCGAGTTCGCGAAGAAAAGTGTTATCAATGTTCTAAAGAAGTTTGTCCAACGTACCGTACTAGTATTGTAGAAATATCTATGAACGAATTCTTTCAATTCAATGATTTTCCTTATGAAAATTATTTGTGTCCAAAAGCTGCAATGGCAACTGTCATATATGGTATGTCAGTTAACTCCGGAAAAGTTAACACAGCAGTTTGGATAAATGATTTTCAAACAAAGATGCAATATGCGACAAACTCGTGCACAATGATAAGCATTGGGCCTCACCAACAACTTAATTACTTAATTACTTTATTAAATACAGCTTAAGTAAAACACTGAAAACTTCTTTTGACTTTGTCAGTCAGGCCCATTATGTTTCCACATTCATCATGCACCTCATAAGCTGGACTCAGGTGCCACTACATCGATCACCTTATACAGTTCACCAGGTCTTCTTCCAACACGCATTGCAATTATAACCTCAACGGTGAGCAAGTAAAGAAATAGGACAGCTTAGGACTACGGTATCTAAGTTTATTGCTATGTATCTTTTTAATAACTTTCAATAAATTATCGGACATTTTCTGAAAATAAGAATTTATAAATTTTAGTTTTCGTTTATTCTCCTCTCTTCTTTCTGGTTTACAATGGAATGCCGACTTTTTGTTTTCTCGTGTTGAACAATCCGACCTGATCAGATTCTGCTGCCATCTGATGCTCGTTATAGCAGATAGGGTTGGCATCAACAATATTAATATTTTTGGACCTGCCACACAGCTGAGAAAGAAGCGATAATATGACTAACACCCCTACACTTACTCGGATCCAATCCCGCGTGCTGTTGGCAGTCGGAGCACATGTAGTAAAATGGACAATTTTCGTGTCTGAGTGCTACCGTTCCGAAAAAGTTGTTGCGAACTATATGGTGACTCTTCGTGAGGTTTGATTTTCAATAGACTTTTTTTGAAAGATCACGTGTGACTCCTATCAAACTGTTTATCATTTGTGTTCGATATCGTTTGGCAAATCATCATGAAAAGACTCACACCACAACAGCGTCTCCAAATTGTTTAGCTGTATTACGAAAATCAGCGTTCTGTAAGAAATATTTTTCGTTCGATTCGAGGAACTTACGGTGCGCATAATCGACCTACTATTGCCAATACTATTCGCAAATTTGAGTCCCAGTTTACATTAGTGGATGATACTAGACCACATCCAGCACGTAGTGAAGAGACTATAGAAGCTATAGCTGAGAGTGTACATGAAAACCATGGCGGATCGATTTGTCGTCGTTCTCAGCAGCTTGGCGTATTCGACAACTTGGCGTATTTTACGTAAGGATCTCGTCCTAAAAGCGTACAAAATTCAACTTGTGCAAGAATTGAAGCGATAATGCGCCATATGAACGGAATATGTGCTTCCTAAAATACAAGCACATGATCTCGGTGAGCTTTGGCTTCAAGAAGATAGCGCTACGAGACATACAGCGCGTGAAACAATGGACTTGTTGAGAAATCATTTTGGTGAGCACTTAATTTCACGTTTTGCTACTGTAAATTGGCCGGCTAGATCGTACGATATCACACCCTTGGACTATTTTCGCTTTGGATATGTAAAGTCTCAGGTCTTCAGGAATAAACCACCTACGACTGACGCTTTGTAAGCCAACATTACTCGTGTTATCCGCGAGATACCAGTCGCTATGTTCGAACGAGTCGACCAAAATTGGACCTTTCGAATGGACCACCTCAGACGTAATCGTGGACAATTTACATAATATCATTTTGAATTGTTCTCTTAATCAATAGCAAAAATTTTAAGTTCACTTTCAAATTTATGTGTTTTATTTTACATTATAAATAAAACCTTATGATGAATCACCCTATATATTTTATTTTAAATAAAATAAGCAAGTCTGGTAAAAATTAAAAAGTAAAGTTTTATCGAGCCCCCGAACAAACGAACCTTGCTCTCCGAAATACAGGAAATTGACATGATCTTCGCGATAACAGACCGTCTTCAAAAAACATGCCTCAATAAAGATTTCTGCATGGAGATTTCCGGCAAAAAACCAAGGGTAAGAATTAACCCACCAGTCTCAATGACATTAAGTGGTATACGGATGGTTATAAAATGGAATGGGGGTGGAAGTTGGAAAACACGGACCTATCCTAACTATAATCATAGCTACAGGCAAAAGTCCCAGTGTATTTAAGACAGAACTCCAAATAATTCAAGTATGTGCCAACCATATTTACAACTCTGGTATTAAAGGCGCAAACATCTAAATATTCCCGGACAGTCAAGCAGATATAAATGCCCTGTTTGGGTTTTTGGTCATGAAGGCATTGATGGGAACGAAACAGTCGACGAACTGGCCAAAAAGGACTCAGAAATTACATTTAATGAAGCTGAACCCTTCTGCTGCCCTCCTAAATCAGCAGCCATTCATCTTGGGTGAATAGCTTTGGTCTAAGACTGCTCTGCCATCTACCTTAGAGATGATTGGCAGCCAAGGGCTGTTTTAGAGGTTGCCAATATTTTCTGGAGGGATTCCTAAGAAATAATTTATTTGTCAACGATGTAGTCGTTTAACGGCAAATAGCTGCGTTAGGACCCATTTGCCTCCCGAAAATTTCGAGGGGTGCCAAGTAAAACGAAACATCTAGTTGCGCGCAGGTGTTATTAGGTAAGACAGACATGCTGTCCTTTGGACATTGTTTACTTTGCTGCAGTTGACTGCTTCGTCTAAGGCCGTCCACCAAGCAACCACCCCGTAGGTGAGTATCGGTCTTTTAACCGAGAAGTAAAGCCGGTGAGTAATGCGAGTTTGAGGACCCCACATTTGTTCCCAATGATTTTTTCGCAAGAGAGTAGAGCAACTGTAGCTTTCTTTACTCTTTCTTGAATACTAGGTTTCCAATTTAGTTTCTAGATTAATTTCTTGTCAAAAATAAGATTTAGATATTTCACTGTATCAGAGAAGACTAAGCTGGTACCGTTGATTGGGTATAGTGATAGGGTCTATGATTGGAATATTGTACTGGGAAAGAGGAAAAGATCAGTTTTATGGGTATTACTTGTAGGAGTTCTTTAATGGTATTAGGATGGATACTTAAGGCCGTTATAGCAACGTCATCCACATAGGTAATCACTCTGCTATCAACCGCTTCCAGGTGTATCAGCAGTTCATTGACAACTAACTTCCAGAGAAGCGTTGAAAGGACACCTTTGCTGACACTGCTGTCAAGTGGGTCATCTATAAGTTTGTTTAGATGTGACGGCGTAGTCCTTATTCCGGGATCCGGAATCCGGGGTCCATAGCGATCGTTCGATGTGGCTAGTCAATATGGATTAAGCCGTTTCCCAGGACTTTCCTTTACAGTGAGCGTGTTGAGCCGTAGACAAAAGTCGTGGATCAATTTTAAATCGGATATGGATGTCAATCAATCGTTCTAGAGATTTCAGAAAAAAGGGTGAACGATTTATAAGGTTATTAGGGTCAACATGAGAATATTTTCCGCCCTTGGGGAGGAAAGCTGTATTAACTTCTCATCACGACAAGGGGGTGTGAAATATTTCTATAGAGCTCTTCATGATATTCTCTAGCTTTGACAGGATAATATTTGAGGACCTTTATAGCTCGGCCTGTATTATACCGTCCGCTCCAGCAAACATGGATGGTTTGAAACTGTGCAGCGCCCAGAGCAGCATATCTCATGTAATCAGACCGTGAATTATGATCGCGGCTAGGTTACTACAGCCCTTGAATAGGAAACTACCTGGAAAGTGGGTGTACAGAAGCAGGTTGAGTGATTCATCGCTTGAGCTCGTTCAAGAGCTGTCGGCTTATTTTAAGCAGCTACACATCGTTGTATAGGCAGAGGAGGTTTTCTTAGTCACGATGCATTGGAAGTTTATGTTATCTGCATACAGGATGACCTCCAGGACTGTCGCTTTCTTTTTTATATAATTTGAGGAATTTTTTTACGAGTCCCAGTCAGTTACTTTTCTTGATGTTTCTAGGCGGTCCCATTGCTAGTGTCCGCCAGTGCGTCTTTTTCTTCCCTCTAGGTTAAATAAGAAGATAGGAAGCAGCCATTTCCTGATTGGGAAACAGGGTAAAATCCTTGACTTTCATGTCAAGCTTGTTGGTGCGCGGGACTTAAGAGTTTAGAGGAGAGTATTTTTAAAAGCGTCTCTCTCCATTTTGGCCAACCAGTCTTCTGATAATTCCGGAATACTAGTTTGGGGTTAGGAGTATAATTCAGACTGAATTGGATCTATGGTCTGAAAAAGAGTGTTGTTGGAGACAAGATTGATATCTAGCACTTTTTAAGGAGTTTTTAATTATGAAATTAATTTGCCAATATTGCAAACAATGAAATTAGTATTTATGATGTAATCAAAAAGTGACTTACCTCTATCGTTGGTGTTGGTACTTCCCCATACCGTGTGATGTGCGTTGGCATCACAGCCGATTATGGGGCCAGTTTTTAGCCTTCCAGTACCACCCTTTTGTGGGCCCACATGTTCGTGGCCAAGATATGCCGATGATAACCAATAGGTGGCTTTGGCAGTCTTCAGTCAGGCAACAGCTATCCAGGTCCTCTGATTCCGAATATAACCCCAAGAGTTCATCTTCATTATCTGATCATAAAGGATCGCTTTTTAATTCGTCGTCAGATTCCATTTTCGACAGGTGGAGACCATCGACTTAGCTGTCACCTCGGATAGATTGGAGTCGTCACTATACAATTAAGGGAAGAATAAAGACGCTTCAGGATCAGAAGCCAGTGCTTGAGGGTTAAGGGATTTCTAATTGATCATAAGGGTTTCTATAGAGGATTCAGAATGGTCGCATTATTGACCCTGATGATCTTCAGAATGTTTTCTGCGAAGAAGGGGTAGGCTTTTGAGGAATGGCTTTTGTATAAAAATTTAGAGGTCTTTTGTCGGCACAAGCGATAATTTTAACGTGGCCTCGGTAAAAGCCAGAATCGACTGTGATGCGAGGTGATCCGAGATTTACCTCCATGATGGTAAACGAGAAGTTGTCCGAAATTTTTAACTTCACCAACTGCTACCATTGAAGTACTATTGATCAATGGGCGTCGTTTTTATTGATCACCTTGATCGTTATAACGTCTTTTGGGTCTTCGCTTTAAAAAAAAACCTCAGAAATGTAACACAGAAAGACCCAAAAGGAGGTTCTAACGTTCCTAATTTTGGGCCTTTTGCTAACCTGCACCGTTTCTTTTTAACAATCTCTGGCGCTTGCAGCAGTCTTTTAGCATTTTGGGAGCCGTGGGCAGTCCGTCTTTAAGGATGTTATTGGCCCACTCTATTTTGGTTTTCTCAACCTCCCAAATGGATTAAGAGGTTTTGATTATGCATACAGTATTTCGGCTTCTAAGATAAGAGTGAATCGGAGAGGATTGCTGTTGCGGTCAAGCCTTTGATTCCTCTTTTAAGGGAGAAGTTTTAATATTAGCAGGAAGATCGTGGCTTACCACTAACTGGCCTCTGCTAAGGGTGGTGGAAGTGGAAGGATCATGGTTTGCGATAGTCCTGCCACTCCTTGAGGGTTTGGACTTTATCTCGTTGCATTTGTCTTTTAGAAGTGCACCATGGCTTGCCACAATTTTACCTTTGCTCGACATTGCAGGGATCTTGCGGGTAATTGTTGCATTTACCGTATTACCGCTCGCTATTAAAGGAGTACCGATCCCGGTTTTAGAGGTTTTTTCCATTAGATATCCTACGAGAAGCGGAGGAGGCTTATTTGTTCAGACTGTATACAGATAAGGCTAGCTTATCCGGAGGTCGCCAGCTATCTGGATACTCCGTTCAAGACTGAGCTATTTTTCGATACAGGGCCGAGGTAGGCTGATCCTTATCATAGGACCATCTTGATCCAGCTCATCAGAAAAAGGACTAGAAAATAAAGCGAAGAAGGGGGGAAGGGCTGAGCATTGTTAAGTTTCAAAAATCATTTGGTGAACTTCTTGAGATTGATTGACCACAGTAAGCCTCAGCTATAGGATGTATGTTTCTCATTCACAGGTGAGAATGGATTGCTTAAAGTGTCAAAAGACTCTAGACCTGCGCTGACTAGAGACATATAATGGCAGCGTGCTGAAGTGAACTTTTTTCCCCACAAAATACCAAAAATATCTAAATGAAAACAGGGATAGACAAAGCTTATAAAGACAGTACAGTAAAAGCTCTTTATTCGCGGGGTATATGTTCCGTAAAAATGCCGCGAATACAGAAACCGTGAATATGGAATGGTAATTTATATGGGATTATAGGGGATACGTTCCTAGGTGACAAAATAAAAAACAAGTACATATATGTTTTAGGTATGTAATTTAATTCGTGCGGTTTTTTTTTTCAAAATTTGAACGTTTATTTAAGAAAAACATGTACAATAGTATTATTAAAAGTATTGCCCATCTGAAGCTATGACTTTTTCCCATCTTTCTGGCAATTTGTGGATCCCATCCCAAAAGAACTGACTACATATGGTAGTCAGAAGGGGAAAGTTCTGGGCTATAAGGCGGGTGGGGTAAGACTTCCCATCCACTGTTTCCCAAATAGTCCTTACCCGGAATAGCAAAGTGGGGCCGAGCGTTGTCATGATGGAAAATGATTGCCTCGTGTCTGGTCGCATATTTCGGGCGTTTTTCGGCTACTGCTCTCTTCAAACGGATTAATTGTGTTCGGTAGCGTTGTCCATTGATGGTTTCACCCAGTTTTAGTAGCTCATAATACAGCACATCCATCTGATCCCCCCAAATACAGAGCATTACCTTCGCGCCATGGGTATTCGGCTTTGCCGTTGATTTGGCTGGTTGGCCGTGTTTCACATATGATTTTTTGCGCTTGGGGTTGTCGTAATAGATTTATTTTTATCACCAGTAACAATCCGATGCAAAAATGACGTCCTTTTGTTGCGTTCCAGCAGCATTTCGGACATGCAAAACCGCCTTTCGACATCTCTCGGCTTGAGTTCATGTGGAACCCAATTTTCTTGCTTTTGAATATATCCAGCTGCTTTTAAAAGTTTTGAAATGGCTGCTTGAGTGATACCCAAAGATTCTGCTAGCTCTTCTTGTGTTTGGCAACAATCTTCATAGAGTAATGCTTCCAGTTCTTCATCCTCAAACTTTTTTGGCTGCCTAGGACGTTCATCGTCTTCCAAGCCAAAATCACCACTTTTAAATCCTGCAAACCACTTTTGGCATGTTCGCTCAGCTACCGTATGTTCACCATAAACTTCCACCAAAATACGATGACTTTCAGGAGCAGTTTTCTTCATATTAAAGTAATGAAGAAGAACTTCCCGCAAAAACACTTTTTCAGGCACAAAGTTCGACATATTTGAGTGAAAAAAATTATTGTTGTTTACACTTCAAATGAATGACATATACTGAAATGACGTACAATGACAGTAGCTTTCCAACGCATGTTCCAATGGAATAATAACATTGAAATGATACAAGTTACTCTATCTTTTAGCAAACCGCAATTAAGCTATAGACCCAATATAAGAAAAGTAATTTTATTGAAGTTTTTGACCATATTGATTAATTATTATCTTTAGGCTGGTTTGAAGAATTTTGTAATTTTTTCTTGCTTGGCAGTTTTTAAAAGCTGCTCTTAAAAACAAGACTTCGTTCCAAAGACGGATTAATTTGCATAAATAAATCACAAAGCTCGTTTGCGATTCTTAAACTTTCACTAAGATTTTTCAAATTAAATGTCACGTTTCTTGTTGTAGCCTCTTCTTCAATGGGCTGTATATTTAACATTTCCTCCAAGTCGATTTTAGTCAAATCTTCATCTTGCGATTCAAGCAACTCCTGAATGTCAATTGATTCTATCTGTTCGAACGCATCTCGTCCTATTTCATTTGCAATTCCGGCTATGTTTGCAGTCAAAGTTTGAATTTGAACAGATTCTTCGTCATTTTCCGCAGCCAGAGCAGGCCACAGTTTTTTCCAGCATGATTTCAATGTGTATGGCTTTAGTTCTTCCAATGATTCTTTCATTTCTTCCAGTATTCCATAACATTCATATCAGGATCACATTCCATATTATCCAATATGATTTTGAAGATTCGTTAAATGTACAATAATAGAGCTTAAAGGCCTGGATTATTCCTTGGTCCACAGGTTGAATCCCGTTATGTTGGGAGGTAAAAATGTCACATTTATATTTGGATGCATAGTTTCAAGTTCGCGAGGATGACCTGGCCCATTGTCCAAAACTAGAACCGCTTTAAAGTCAAAATTGTTTTTTTTTTTTTTTTTGAAATAAGTTTCAACTTATTCCGGAACCAGTCACAAAAAATAGCGCTTGTAACTCACGCTTTCTTATTAGCACGCCAAAACACTGACAGGTCGTCCTTGTTTTGATTTTTTAAAGCACGAGGATTTAACGATCTGTAAAGAATCAGTGGTTTAATGACAAAATCTCCAAATGCATTAGAACATAGCAAAAGTATAATCCTATCCCTTGCTGCCTTAAATCCAGAAGCAGATTTTTCGCTTTTAGAAATTAATGTTTTGTTTGGCATTCTCTTCCAAAACAGTGCAGTTTCGTCTGCATTAAATATTTGCTCAGGTTTGTATCCTCCATCAGCTACTAGGTTTGCAAATTCTTCTAGATATCTTTCTGCTGAAGCAATGTCTGCAGATGCAGCTTCTCCAACGATTTTAATGCTATGAAATGATTGTCTCACCTTAAATTCATTGAACCAACCTTTCGTTGCTTGAAATCCTCTATCGCTTTGCCTTCTCCCGCACAACTGGACCACTCAGGGGCACCCTTTTTTGGTTGCGGTCTTTAATTCATACTAGGTGTATGTTTTTTTTTTATTTTATTCAATATAGCCCCCTTTTGGTTTGATACACTTATTCCAGCGATTTTCCAACTTCTTGATACCGTCCGAAAAGTAATTTTCCGGAAGGTCTGCAAAATACTACTCCGTGGCGACGATAATGATTTTTTTATTGATGAGCCATCTTTTGAGGTTTGGGAAGAGATAGTAGTCCGAGGGAGTCAAATCGGGCGAATACGGTGAATGCGACAGCAATTGGAGCCGTAAGTCATTGATTTTAGCCATGGTTGCGATGCTCTTGTGCGCCGGTGTATTGTCTTGCAAAAACAAAATTTTTTTTCGCTTCATGTGAGGCCGTTTTGTGGCGATTTCGGCCTTCAATCGCTCCAATAATGCACAGTAATATTCGCTGTTGATGGTTTTTCCTTTTTCGAGGTAATCCACGCCATAACCTTTCCAACACATCGAGCCTCATTCGGCCACTCGTGCCAGCTTCAGTCCATTGCCGGTGACTCCTTCTTTTCTCTGGTGTGTAATAGTGGATCCAAGTTTTATCAACAATTACCAATCGACGCCAAAAGTCCGCCCGATTCCGCTTTAGCAAGTCCAAACACTCTTTCGAAGTGCTCTCGCGTTCGTGTTTTTGGTCAGGAGTGAGTATGCGCGGCACTCAGCGGCAGGATAACTTTTTCATATGCAGAATATTGCCCAAAATATGGCGTGTGCGCTCAGTACTAATCTTTGTGGTAACTGCTAGCCCGCGCACCTTCACTTTCCGGTCAGCCAATACCATTTCATGTATTTTTTTGACATTGTCCTCTGTAACCGCTTCGGTGGGCCTGTCGCTGCGGACTTGATCGGTAGTGGAGTTGCGGCCACCAATCTGACGGAGCATTAGCCCCATAATATTTACCCAACTTTTCTTTTGTTTCCTTCGCCGTTTTGCCTCTCAAAAAATAATGTTTTATGGGAGAACGAAAACCGTTTTTGTCCATACTCAACATGATGCCAAACACGTCAAAAACAATCAGCTGTCAAAAAAAAAACTAAAGGCAGTATCGCAATGAAATTTGGCATGTCTGCCTAAATATAAACTGACTTCAAGGCACTGTAACCTTTTTTGCAGTAGAAGCGCATTCCGGCCGTCAAGGACGTTACTTTTCACTCCACCTAGTAATGACAACGCCACTTCAATTTTTCTACTGCTGGATCATGAACAATTTTCGTTGACAGTGAAGTTGAAGCTACAGACGACCTTTTTTTATCGATCATACAGTTAACATTGAATGAGCGTGATATGGATGCAAACAACTCTCTAAGGCGTAAACGACCAAGCATTTCTTTTTTCACTTTAAGCGGTAAAACAGATTTTTTTCGCGTCGAAACTAGTTTTTCAATTTTTTTAGTCGACATTATAAATTAGGAAGACAGCGGTAAAGACGTGTTACTCGATCACAATTTTTGTAACGAATGGAAAGATGAAACAATAAAACACGCAAAGCGGCTCTCACTGTTTATTTACAGAGGATGGCCAAGTCATTAGCACACTTGTTTAAATTTCCGAATTTTCCCCTTAATTACTTCCGAAAGGGGTTTTTTCCAAATTTTATTGCTTAGATCTTACTAAAAAGATTTTTTGAAATTCCCAGAATTAATTAGATAAAATATTTCTTCGCTATGTTAATTGGTTTTTAAGAATACTTGGCATTAAAACTGTGCTTATGACTTGGCCACCCTCTGTACATTATCACAAACGCCGACCGCGGCGAAGCGGCTTGTGTTAAAGGCCGAACCAATACATATATCATTAAACAACATATATAATAATTGTAATAAGGTCTATTTTACTTTTTTATTAGTCCATTTGAATCCTTTTTATTAATATGCATGTTCCAATGTACCGATTAGATCCTCGAATATAGGAATTGGGTCGTATTTTTTAAATCCGCGAGTAATGAAAACGCGAATGAAGGAAGCGCGAATAAAAAGCTTTTACTGTATTTAAAAAAAAAAAAGCCCAACTACCCCTTCATTCCAAAAACCATGATTAGGCTTACAAGTGTCCGTTGAACCCACAGCTTTTGGAGTATAGCTAGCGAAATAAATATCATTGAATACTTGACTTATTGACTAGAGGCATTTTAGGTTTTACAATAAAACAAAATATACTCTAAAATAGATTCTGTTTTGTTCAATACACTGTAAGATCAAACATTGAACCCTCCAATCTGTCATTCCCAAACCGAGTTTGTGATAAGAGAACTAACAAATCAACTCAAAACTACTCAAATAAACTGCCGATATGCTTTGCGCTTTGCATAGGACTGTAGTTGGAAAAGGCAAGTTGACGTGTTCAAATCATTCTTTAAAAAGTTGTAAGCGCTTTCATTTTATTCAGAGAACTAAGCGGTATGTGTATTCAAAAATCACTTCAACTAGTTACCTACAAAAAAAAAAAAAAAAAAAAAAAAAAAAACAAGTTTAACGTTTCTGTGTAAATCCGTGAAGTTCGAGAACATATGTTAGAGTATTTGTGTGTATATATGTAGACGAATAAGTCTCACGTTTGTTGAATTAGAATTTTACTTTCTACACTTGAATGAAAGTATATACTAACATGAGCTCGTAGATCTTGAATCGATAACCTTTTTATTCAAAGGTTGCCAATCGCTGCAAACAATCTTATGGCTCTATGTAGGTGGTAGTCGTGCGAGTACAAGAATTCATGTATGGTTAATACTGACATATTGAATTCGAGGAACAATATTCTACAGCATCCCCTATGGATTCCTTTCAATCTCGTGGCAAAAACAGGAAAATCTTATAGTGAATGATCTGTAAATAGATGTAACATATATGTTTTCGATTCATATCTAGAAGAACGGTGGCTATGCTTTATTACATTCGTGAATTGGGTCGTTGGATAGAAAGGGGGTGGATTTATGTATATTGCTCTTCGTCTGAAAGATGTGATGATTTTATTTATGTTTATTTTTGTATTTCTTCCTAAAAGCGGAAGACTTTCTTATCAACATTATATTATTTTCTTTTTTAAAGGGGAGAGACCTGCTTATGTTGTGTTATCTCAGTCGGAATAAATGTGCTACAAATTTCTTACTATAAACATGTTTGTGTTAGTTTTGAGTTTTAAGATTACTCTGTGAGTTTCCAGTAAGAATATATAAAGCTCTCAACAGTGACCTACCACAAAAGTGCCGCATCACTTGTCCCATATAAACGCGTATGTCAATAATACATATATGTATATCTGTTTATATTTCTACAACTAAAAGCCAATTCGTGGCTTTAATTCGGAGGAAAGTGTATTTTTTTGCCACATCTCCCACTAAATTTTAGAGTAACAGAATCACCTTCAGTTGAAGCTGATTCTAATTTTTTGATGCTTTTGATAAAGTGTTTTTGCCTTACTTGTATATACTTAACACATGGGCTGAAAAGTCCTGATGTCTGGATTGCATGTCGTACTCATAAACCCACGTCTCGTCTCCAGTAATGATCCTTTTGATGAATTTGGGATCGTATTGACCCTCGCAAATCATCTTTTTTGCGACGTCAACACGGTCTCTTTTTTGCATGAAATTGAAGTGTTTTTTTTTACCAACTTTACTGCTACACGACGGAAACCCAAATCATTAACCAAAATGTCTTTTACGGATCCATAGGCAATGTTCAAGTTCTCCGCTATCTCTATGATGGTTAAATTGCGGTTATTGACCAACATTTCTTTTACTTCATCAATGTTTTCTTCGGTTGTCGATGTCGATGGTCTGCCACTACGTTCATTATCTTGGATTGACTCACGACCACTTTCGAACAGCTCGGTCCACTAGTAAACGATCGTTGTCTTTAGCGAATCGTTGCCGAAACACTTTTCCAACATTTCCAACGTTCGCGCACCATTAAATCCGTTTTTTACGCAAAATTTAATACAAGTTCGTTGTTGCAAATTTAAATCCATTTCTAAAATTGTAACACACACAAGGATAGATGTACTCTTGCCTACGTAACTTTTGCAAATGTCAAGCTATGACGCTAAGGTTTAGAGGGAATGTTAACAACAGGTACATCTTAACAAAAAAAAAAAAAAAAACAGAACTCAAATCGGAACAATGGGAGCGACACACGGTGACGCCACCGGGAGCTTTTTGATCAATGCGGTATTAGCTCAGCAGGGGTACATTGCGTATAACCCAACATCTATTTGCGGGGGAGTGCATCAATCCACAAATATATGTGCATATATGACACTATTGGTACACAAAGTTGGAAAACGTAATTGTCTACTTTATTACAAAAGCTAGAAGTACAGCAAAGATTTTGGTTACCTGCAACATGCGACAATTTATGGCTTCGGTTATTGCGAGGAAATTAATCATTCGGTGGTTTCTATGACAGCTTTTCGAATAAGGAATAAGTTCTTGTTATCTTGAGTGCGATTGCAATCTGTGTAATTGCTTTCACTATTGTTTGTTCAAACAATTAAAAGTAGCATGAGAGTAATTAATTTTCTGATAAAGAAGTTCGCCCGAATTACGAACATGAAAATTTGGTGATATACCATATTTACGTTTTACTATTTAATTTTAATATTTTAAAATTGTTTTTTACGAAAACGTATATATAACACATGGGCTGCCCTTTTATAGTAAAAAACAAATTTTTTGCAAAATTCAACTTAATTTATTAATATAGTTGCCTTGGAGGGCGATACACTGATTGAAACGATTTTTAAATCTTTCGATACCAGTTTTGTAGTACGATTTCGGTTTAGCCACAAAATAGGCCTCTGTTTCGGCGATTACTTCTTCATCGGTCTTAAATCTCTTTCTGGCGAGCATTCTTTTGAGGTCTGCGAACAGGAAATAGTCGCTGGGGGCCAAATATGAAGAATACGGTGGGTGGGGAAGCAATTCGTAGCCGAATTCATTCAATTTTGCTATCGTTTTCATCGACTTGTGACACGGTGCCTTGTCTTGATGAAACAGCGTTATTTCATCGCAATGTAATAGTTGCTGTTGTTAGTCTGCCCCTTTTGGAGATAGTCGATGAAAATTATTCCATGTGTATCCCAAAATACGGATGCCATAACCTTTCCAGCCGACTGTTGAGTTTTTGGTCGTTTTAGACGAAATTTGTCGCCTGCTCACCCAGCTGACTGCCGACTTGACTTTGGTGTAAAGTGATGGAGCCAAGTTTCATCCATTATCAGATACCAACGCAAAAATTCGGCTTTATTGCGGTTGAACAGCTTTAAACACTCCTCTGAATCATCAACAAGTTGTTGTTTTTGGTCGACTGTGAGCAAACGCGGCACCCATCATTTTGTGAACTTCAAGCCATTTTTTTGCATCGGCTGCATTTTTTCCCATCAAAAAGCAATGATAATCAACACACGAAATTGCTTTGAATCCATTTTTTTCACAATAACAAAAGTTGCTTCACTCACAACGCTATATCTCGAGAACTAATCGTCTGACAGCCGTCAAATTTATAGACGTATCTTTTGATGGTTCGTACTAACTGAAAATGGTACGGATTTTATTCAAGTGGTGCATTCTCTTAAGAATGGCACGGACAACCCATGTATTATGTACATGTTTGTCCAAATACAAGTTTCTTTTTAAAAATATAATAAAATGTACAAGAATCTATTTTTTTCTTCATGTTATGACTTTACTAAAAAGAGCGAGCATTCCCATTAGTTATGAATTACGACTTAATAAACATGACTGCCTCGGCTGGCTTCGCATTAATGCATCCTGTCAATCCAATTTTCCAAGCTCTTGTTGAGTGCTTCTGACTCCAACTCCTTTAGGAGTTGGAATTGTTTTTGACTTATCTGCATAACATCGATCTTTAATAACACCTAGAAAAGGTCTAACGTGGGTGATCTAATATGAAAACATAAATAAAAATACATTTAGGGTCATATAAAAGTCTCTGCGGCTTTCTTGTACATTTTTGGAAAAAAATTTTCTTTATTCAAAATCAATTTCATTCAAGTACATATTGGCCATTGTCATCTATGACCGTTTGCCATTTTCCGGGTAGCTTCATAATTCCATCGGTGTAGAACTTCTCTCGTTTATCAGCGAAAAACTTGGCCAAGTGATTTTCAGCGGCTCTTCGGTCGGCCAATTTTTTACCATCAAGAGAGTTTTGCAAAGACCGAAATAAAAGATAATCAAAGGGTGCAAGGTCTGGGCTAAAAGGTGGATGCATCAAAACTTCCCAACCAAGCTCTGTCAATTTGTTAAGGGTCATCAAAAATGTGTGTGGCCTAGCATTGTCATGATGGAAAACAACTCGCTTTCTGTTGACCAATTCTGATCGCTCTCTCTTGATAGCTTCATTTCAACGGTCAAGGTATGCACAGTAGATGATCGAATTGACCGTTTCGTCACGTTCTTAGAGCTCATAATAGACAATTCCCTTCCAATCCCACCAAACACTCAACATATTCTTTTTTTCCGTCGATCCAAGCTTTGAAGTCGTTTGTGGTCGGTCACCGGCCTTGGATATTCTCGTACTTAATCCATTTTTCATCGCCCGTAATAAATCACTTCAAAAATGGTTCCATTTCGTTACGTTTCAGCAGCGTTTCGCTGATGGTTATTCGGTCAATTAAATATCTTTGCGTTAAATTATGTGGCACCCAAACATCGAGCTTCTTTGAGTAGCGTGCTCATTTCAAATGATTCCAAACTCTCATACAGTTGATGTTTAGTGCCTCTGCTATATCCAGACAGCTACCGTGCCGGTCTTGCTCCATCAGTTCAGTGACAGGCCGACCAGTGCGAGGTGCATCTTTTACATCGAAATTTCCGGAACAGAATCGAACAAACCACTCCTTGGTCCGGCGTTCACTTACAGCATTCTCACCGAAAACTGTACAAATTTTTTGGCATATTTTCGCAGCTCTTTTTCCCCTTTTTGTAGTAAAAAAGCATCATATAGCGTATTTCTTCAAATATTTCACTCATATTCAAATCAATATAACTTTTAACAAGAGCAAAGAAATACACAACTGTCTTCACAAAATGCCCCCTGACATGTCACCTTTAAAACACGTCTTCATTCGACGCAATCAGATTAGTGTTTCTAGATAAATGGACACCAACACCATCTAGTGACAAGAAACCGCGGAGAGTTTCTATATGACCCAATATTGTTATTTAATTCAACATCAGTCCGTTGCTTAAATCATACAGTGCCTTACATTCAATGTCAACTAAGTTATAGTTTTCTCATGTGTTCTACATTTTCATCAATATTGTTTCGTATTTCTAAATATTCGCACACAGTACATCATCTACGATAAGATGTGTATAATTTTGTCCACATCTTTAACCGTGCTTATCAATACCGCTTGTGTGTATTCTCCCACACAAATCTTCAGTTTATTTGCTTTGCTTTTTCTTTGACTAGCCGGAGTATCTTTTTGTTTTGTCAGCTAATTGTTGATGTAAACAGTAACATTGGGAATCATTGCACGTGGACTAGCATAGTTGGTATTTTATTGAAGTATTGCTTTTAATTTGATATGTCGGGTTGTCGAATTAAGTCTTCCATTTGAGTGGAATATAAAAACAAAGTTTTTTAGGTTATAAATTTATTACTCGAACTGATCGTTCTTGATACTATTTTCCAACTGATTATTTACAAAAGAAGCCTAGTTTGCACGGGTGAATTCCAAAAAACTTGAACTGTATTGGCTTGTGCCGGAAATCTAGCAGGCGCATATTCAACACAAAACTAATTTCGTCCGCTGTGCAATTACAATGTTAAGACTTTTATCGTTAACCTTGCGTTTGAAGTTTTCGGGTCAGAACCTGTCGCTGATATCATTTGGATAAGAAAGAGTGGATGAAGAGTCAAGTGATGTCGTGGGTATCGGATCCGCTGGTTTGCATAATTTTATTTTGATGACAAATATAGAGTGATGGTGATGAATAGACATACATATTATACTGATTGATTTTCCTGATCCGTAAGTCAGAATATTTGTTGTAGTTTCTAGCTTGTACAATTTAGCGTCGGTGTTGAAATTGTGGGTTTGCAGTTTTTCTAAACGTGGGACTTGTGTTGTTAAATTGGAATTTAAAGGTGCCACCTTTAAAATGCACCAGAGATGTACCTTCTACTGAGAATATTTTGAAGCTGCATGTGGGATTCATTGCTAGTTTATTCAGGTTTGCATATAATAAAAAGTTTGGTTGTGGTTGGGAGATTGATTGGACTAGGCCCACGTCACTAAGTGAACAATGAGCTGCTGTGTTAACCATCAGCATTCCAAAACATGGAGAGTTGTCAGCATCTTCTTCCAAAATTGGTGTTGTGTAATTAAATATCTTTTTTATTCTGGGGAAAGAGTGTAAAAATATTTTGTGTGATTTCAGTTAGTATATATTTTAAAAAAAATTGTTTGAACCATTATATAGGGTTTTCCAATAGGAACTTGACAACTCTTTCACTAATCATCAAATTATCACTGTCAATTTATTCAGTAAACTCAACATTTTCATCATGTTAAAGAACACTAACGAGCTACGTTCTCCGATTGGGTTTTGGAGAAGATGCGCCAAGATGATGAATTTCATCGCAAAATCATCTTCAGTGACGAAGCTCATTTTTGGCTCAATGGGTTCGTCAATAAGTAAAATATGCGTTATTGGTCGGGTGAAAACCCACATGTGCTTCATGAGTCACCACTTCATCTACAAAAAATAACTTTTTGGTGCGGTTTGCACGCCGGCGGCGTTATTGGGCCGTATTTTTTTGTCGACGCTAACGATCGTCACGTTACTGTGAATGGTCAGCGTTATCGCGCCATGATCACTTATTATTCTTGGCCCGAATTGAAAGATATGGACTTGGACGACATGCACACAGCACTCGCTACAATCGATTTATTGAAGATTAAGTATGGTGAGCGTGTTATCTCAAGACATGGGCCAGTCGATTGGCCGCCTCGTTCGTGCGATTCACCCCGCTTGACTATTTTCTATGAGGCTACGTTAAGTCATTGGTTTATGCCAACACGCCGACGACGTTGGAAGAGCTCAGAGACAACATTGAACGCCAAAAAGCGGCCGTTTCGGCCAAAATGTGTGGCCGAGTAGTTGAAAATTGGGTCCAAGGAATCGACTGCTGCAAACGTTCCCGTGGTGGCCATATAAACGAAGTCGAGTTCCATTTATAAATGTTTTGATTACACTTCAAGCCGATAATAAAGTTTTTGAAATATCTCAAATGGTTTGCCTTTTATTTAAAAAAAAGTTGTCAAGTCGTTATTAGAAAACCTTATAGTAAGCTTGTTCAAAAATATTAATAGTAATGTCTTGGTTTTGTAACTTTGTTTTATTATTAAAATTTAATAAGTTTTTTATTGGTTAGCAAAAGCTTAGGAATAATATTAAGTTTGCATAGAAATACTGCTTCCGCTATATTTGTTTGTTAGTTAAAAGATAAATTTTAAAATTAAGTGATGAAGTTTTGAAATGAGTGAAATGTGATCATTTTCTGATAACTTTGTTAAATTTGTTAATGTTAGTATTGACATTTAGTACTTATTTGTTAATATTGACTGCTAATAATGTTAATACGTCCATATATCCTATTATAAATCTAATTGTCATCCCTAGCTCGTCTATTAGGCCACGTATACCACCTTGATCTAATAGTTCTCGGAATTTATTCAGAAAATTAAAAATACAAGCTTGTTCATCTAAATCTATATTGCTCCCTTTAAAGTAATCCCCATCTACAGCAATACACTTATGCCAGCGCTTGATCCAATCCTCCAAACATTTTTTATATTCGGTATTCGGTATGTCCATAGTGCTTCCTACGATTTTTCCATCACTTCCTTTCGCCTGCTGAAATGCGTTCCCTGTAGTAGTTTATTAACTCGATTGAACAGAAAGAAGTCACAGGGAGCCAAATCAGGCGAATTCGGTGGCTGTTGGATGGTATTTGTTGCTATTTTCCACTAGTTTTCTGCCCATAATTCTTGTCTCTTTCGGCGAATTGCTTCACGCAAACATCTCATAACGCCCAAATTATACTCTTTGTTTACTGTCTGGCCTTCTGAAAAAATTCGTGATGCACTAAACCGCTGTAATCCATGAAAACCGTGAGCATTTCCTTCTTTTTTGAACGCTCGTTTGGTGAACACGATTCACTTGCCTGATGTCTGGATTGCGTGTCGTACTCATAAACCCACGTCTTGTCTCTAGTATTGTAATTATCCTTTTGATGAATGTGGGATCGGATACAGCCTCAAAAATCTTCTCTTTTGGGACGTCAACACGGTCTATTTGCTGCTTCACGACGGAAACCCAAATCATTAACCAAAATGTCTTGGACCGATCTATAGGCAATGTTCAAGTCATCCGCTATCTCTCTGATGGTTAAATTGCGGTTATTGACCAAAATTTCTTTTACTTTATTTAGGTTTTCGTCGGTCTTAGATGTCGATGGTCTGCCACTGCTTTCATCTTCTTCGTGCTCGTGCCACTGGTAAGCGACCGTTTTCTTTAGAGAATCGTTGCCGCAACACTTTTCCAACGTTCACGTAACATTAAATCCGTTTTTAGCTCAAAATTTAATACAAGTTCGTTGTTTCAAATTTAAATCCATTTCTGAAATTGTAAAAAATCGCCAGCAAACAAAGAGATTGATGTACTCTTAGCTACGTAACTTTTGCAAATGTCAAGCTATGACGCTAAGATTTAGAGAGAATATCAACAACAGATGTACCAGTTTAAATCATAACTTACATCGAAACAATGGGAGCGCCACACGGTGGTTATTCTTTTTTTCTTTTTTTTTGATCAAGGTGGTATTCCTTATAACAGGGTTGAGTTAATTTCCTATTAAGTTCCTCAATTTCACTCCGCCTATTTATCTCAATTTCATCTTTCCCGCGTAATTTGCATTAATTCACAGAAGCTACTTCTTGTTCATCGCCTTATGTTTTCTTTTGCTGACTTGATTTTTAAGTGAATAACAATCTTAAAGTGAAATTAGCAACTACCCCATTTCTCGTCCGCCGCCTTTTGTGTTTTTCTTTATTCGACACTTTAAATTTTCAACTGGCCTACCCCATTAGTTCATCATCATACCAGAATTATGTGGGAGTGCTTCCTTACAAATGATCTTAATGTTTTTATGGTTATTTGCAGTGGTCTTCCCTGCAAGTCTTTTCATGCCTTTTGTATTTTTTGTTTTATTGTGATGAGTGTAAGGACATCATCCCATCCCACATTTTACTTGCAATTAAGTGTCTCAGTAATTCGGTCAATAACTTTGCGTCAAAAAATAACTATATGTTGGAAATAATTCAAAGTCAATTCAACAAATACGATGACATTTTAAAATCTGTTGAAGATATATCAATGTCCCTTGGTCAATTTTCGATCTAATACATGGGCTGAAAAGTCAGTGCCGTTTCTAAAAGAGGGCACAACTTGAATTAAATCCATAGTACCAACCTTTAAAAGATACGTGTATAAATTTGACAGCTGTCGGACGATTAGTTCTCGAGATATAGTGTTGTGAGTGAAGCAACTTTTGTTATTGTGAAAAGAAAAAATGGATTCAAAGCAATTTTGTGTGTTGATTTATCATTGCTCTTTGATGGGATGCAAAGAAATGGCTTGATAAGTGTTACCCGGACTCTGCACCAGCCGAACGAACGATTCGCAAGTGGATTGAAAAATTTAAAAGCACCGAAGATGATGCACGCAGTGGACGTTAAAAAGAGGTTGTTTCCGACGAAAACATCAAAAAGTCCACAAAATGATTACGAATGACCGTAAAGTGAAGTTGATCGAGAAAGCTGAGGCTCTGAAGATATCAAAAGAGCGTGTTGGATATATCATACACGAATGTTTGGACATGCGAAAGCCCTGTTCAAAGTGGATGTCGCGTTTGCTCACAGTCGACCAAAAACAAAAACGTGTTGTTAATTCAGAGGAGTGTTTAAAGCTGTTCAACCGCAATAAAGCCGAATTTTTGGCATCGGTATGTGACAATGGATCAAACTTGGCTCCACACTTCACACCAGAGTCAAGTCGACAGTCAGCTGAGTGGCGAGCAGGCGACGAACCTTGTCCAAAACGACCAAAAACTCAACAGTCGGCTGGCAAGTTTATGGCATCCGTGTTTTGGGATACACATGGAATAATTTTCATCGACTATCTCCAAAAGGGGCAGACTATCAACAGCGTCTATTACATTGAGTTGTTGGAGCGTTTGAAGGACGAAATCGCAGAAAAACGGCCGCATTTGAAGAAAAAGAAAGTGCTGTTTCATCAAGACAATGTACCGTGTCACAAGTCGATGAAAACGATGGCAAAATTGAATGAATTCGGCTACGAATTACTTCCCCACCCACCGTATTCTTCAGATTTGGCCCCCAGCGACTATTTCCTGTTCGCAGACCTCAAAAGGATGCCCGCCGGAAAGTGATTTAAGACCGATGAAGAAGTAATCGCCGAAACAGAGGCCTATTTTGAGGCTAAACCGAAATCGTACTACAAAACTGGTATCAAAAGATTGAAAAATCGATCGTTTCAATCAGTGTATCGCCCTCGAATTCAACTATATTGATAAATAGTGTTGAATTTTGAAAAAAATTTGTTTTACTATAAAACGGCACTGACTTTTCAGCCCATGTGTTAAAATACCATTATATTTATAAATATATCTACGCAGTTGGCTCAAAATATTAATAATTTAAAACGAAACGATAAACGCGATATTATTGAGAATGCGAGAACTTTTTTCCCAATAGTGTTAAATCTAAAACAACATTTTTCATCTCCATAATAACTGACTCTTTAAGTTCTCCACGGTCTTCCCTCGATTTTCATCTTCAAGGTCTATCTGAAATCAGCGCTCCCTCTCCACCAAATAATTATCAGTGTTTATAAACACCATTTACCAAATGGTTGATTTAAGCAACGAGATTACCGCATCACGCGCGCTATTAAACGAAATTGCAGATCACACCCGGATTACTTCCAGCAAAATCAATGATATATATTGTGCAATTCCAGACCCTATCGTATGCATCAAACAACACTTCGATTCTCTTACTGAAATGCTTAAATCAGCAATTATTGTAACCTTTGATGTCAAAAAAGGACCTTTTCAACATCATACTTAAAGGAATTATCCGAAACTTACAGGCCAATACACAAAAGTCCGTCCAATTATTTGCACACACCGATGATATTGACATAATTGGTAGAACACAGCGAGCTGTCACTTGTACGTTTGCTAGTATAGAAACGGAAGCGGCTAAACTGGGTCTAACGGTCAACGAAGGCAAAACCAAGTATATGCTGTCAACAATAAGGGACACACAACATCGTAGAATCAGACAGGACTTTGTCTACCTCGGTTCTGCTATCAATTCTGACAACATCTTAGAAGAAATTAAACGAAAAATAACTCTTGCCAACCGCTGTTTCTTTGGGCTAAGAAAGCAATTGAATAATAGGGCCCTATCCCGAACAACTAAGGAGATTTTTTATAAGACCTTGATGATCCAGTCCTTATGATGAAGAGAATGATTTTTCGTAAAATTGTTGGTCCCGTCTGCGTTGAAGGGCTTTGGAGGAGGAGATTTAGAGCGACATTGACCTGGTCAAAAGATTGCGAGTCAGTCGTTTAAGATGACTAGGATATGTAGATCGGATGGGAACAAATGCTCTGACCCGTGTCTAACCCGGAGGCACAATGCAGTAGAGGAAGACCTCGTCTTAAGTGGCGAGTGAAAGTCTAAGATGACCTCAACCGACTAGGAGTGTGCAACTGGAGGCAGTTAGCTAAGGACCGGGCTCGTTCGGTTCACCCCAAATTGTAGGAAGAAACCACCTTCTAAACCTACAATCTTACGATCCGGAATCTTATGGACCCTCTTGGAGTGGAACAAAATCAGTTACCTTCTTAATAAGAGGTACACGTCTCGATCGCACTAATTTTTTAAATCAAAATTAAAAATTAATGTCAGCAACTACTGTAAAATCTCATCCAAAACCTTTAAGGTAATCATCCTATTAAAATATGAATGGAAGTTGATTAACTCTGCTTCCGACGTCATCAATCTGGGTAAAATAACCATGGAAAAATTAAAACCGAATACTAGAGTCAACAAATATCGCAAGGCTACCACCTTTAAGCCCAGTATATAAATCCACTAAACCCAGAAAACATAACAATGTTAATATTAATTCTCACCTTATACTCTGAAGTCACATTCTAAGCATAACTGTTATAATACAATAAAAAACCGACTCGTAATAAACAAACTGGAGTGTTAAAGCTGGGGCATTTCCTTTCTTCACTTCTTCTTCACTTTATTATGCCAGTCGCTTATGCACAAAACATTCTTCCACCCCGTCCAACCCAATTCCCAAACGTGTATCTTTTAATCTTAATCCTCCTCTTAGTCCTTTAAAAAACATAACAACATTTCCTAATTTCACTCAAACATAAACGGCTTATCCTAACTTTATTCGTTATCATTTTTTAAATCCCTTCATGCCAGATTCCCACCCTAATATCTCATCACCTTCTTTCTTAGTCCACAAACTTCCTCCAAAGGCAAAATTAAACAAGATCCTTATCGATTCAGGAGCGGATGGCCGGTATGTTATCTCTTGGCAACAACTCCTCCTCTAGTTGCTTAAGCCACATAGCCTCTTGAGTAGCAGAAGCATCAGTGGTTGATATTGCAACTGTCTGTTGTTTCTTATAGCTCCACGACCTTCTATTATCAGAAGTGTCCCTCTTAAAAACAAGTTTGTAGTGCCCTTCAGGTACCTTAGTATCCTTGTAACTGATTTGTTGTTAAATTTACTTAGCAAATTTATGGTATAGCTGATGTCTGGTCTAGTTCCTTAAGACAAATACCAACAAACTTTCAACAGCTTCTTGATATGGCACATTTTTTTGCAAATTACTAATATCATTGTTAAAGCAAGTCAACTTGATGTTTACTTCACATGGTGTGGAAACTATTTTGCATTCCCTCATGTTAAATCTTTGTAAAATACGTTCGATGTATGTTGTTTGATCCAAATAAATCTCACCCTTGTGCTTGTTGCGCGTTATTCTAAATCCAATACAATGACTAACTTCTCCGAGTTCTTTCATATTGAAGGTGTCTTTTAATTTTTGTTTCATGGACTGCATGGTGTTCGCATTACTGTAAAATAAAAGAAGATCGTCAACATAAACAGTAATAAAGATCATATCTTGCAAACAAATTCTATAATAAACGCATCGACCTGCATTTGTGCATTTTAATCCAATATCCCTTAGAGTATTACTCAATTTAATATTCCATTGTCGACCAGCTTGTTTCAAGCCATAAATTGAATTCTTCAACTTGCAAACTTTATTTCCCTTTTCGTAGCACGGTGGTTGCCACATACGAGTATATATTTTAGCAACAATATCCTCCTGCAAAAATGATTTAACTGCATCCATTTGTTTAATGCGTAGGTCATATTTAGCAGCTAAACCAAATATGATCCTTATTAATGTCTGCCTTACCACTGGAGCATATACCTCACCATATTCCGTCCCCTTTATTTGTTCGTAGCCTCTGATAACCATCCTTGCTTTATAGCGCGCGATTCTTCCATCACCGTCAGACTTGGTATTGAACACCCATTTGCATGGAATAGCTCTTTTATCTACTGGTAGTATTATCAACTATCTCTTCTTTTTTTTCTTTTTCTTTATTAAAGTCTGTGTCTTGTGGCTGTAAATCAGACAATGACATTCGTACATATTTTCGTTTTACAGTATCTTCTAAAGGTACAACATTTTTACTTTTAATAATTTGTTTTCTAGACTGATTTTATAGGGTTTTCTAATAACGACTAGACAACTTTTTTTTTTTTTAAATAAAAGGCAAACCATTTGAGATATTTCAAAAACTATATTATTGGCTTGAAGTACAATCAAAACATTTATGAATGGAACTCGACTTAGTTCATATGGCCACCGCCATATGGCTTATTATATCTTGCTGGTGTAATGAAAGCTGCCAAGCTGCACCTCAAAGAACTTTGTTCTACAAGATTTGGAGTCTTAATTTTAAGAGCAACAATATCGCTTCATCGTTATGAATTTGTTGGGACCTGTCTCCGATTTGATGAGAAAACAACCAGGGCTGAGAGTAAGATAGACGACGACGACGATGCCTTCCTACTATGTCAAAAAGTTGTCCGCAAGGATCCATGGAACAGGAAAAAATTGAACAGTTGATAACTGGTTCTCTTCTTGTCCTCTATTCCAGACGATGCTCACGGAATTTAATCTGACAATGTTGGGTACTCTGCGGAAGAACAAAAGGGAGATACCATCACGGTTTCTAGCTCGGATGGAAGAATGTACTTCACAATTCGCTTTTGACGAGAATAACACCTTGGTTTTCTTCACTCCAAAATAAACAAAAATCGTCTTACTACGAATCTTGAAAATCAACAGCCAATCAACTTAGAAAAATAAGACAGGAAAACAAAAAAAAATTTGTGTGACATGCCGTATCCCCATGTGCGAGGATGAGCGATGCTCCTGCAATGCATAGAATGCAGCTCAAACTGTTAAACGCACTTTTAAAAAAATACATTGTAGTAAATATTGAAGAAAGAGTATTAGAAAGCGTAATGTGACAGTTTTTAAAAATATTATTTTAAAAATTTTATATTATATTTAATTATATAGGGTTTTCTAATAACGACTCGAGAACTTTTTTTTTAAATAAAAGGCAAACCATTTGATATATTTCAAAAACTTTATTATTGGCTTTAAGTATAATCAAAACATTTATGAATGGAACTCGACTTCGTTCATATGGCCACCGCGGGCACGTTTGCAGCGGTCAATTCGTTGGAACCAGTTTTCAACGATTTGGCCACACATTTCGGCCGAAACGGCCGCTATTTCGAGTTCAATGTTGACTCTGAGCTCTTCAAACGTCGTCGGCGTGTTGGCATAAACCAATGACTTAACGTGGCATCACAGAAAATAGTCAAGCGGCGCTAAATCGCCCGAACGAAGCGGCCAATCGAATGGCCCATATCTTGAGATAACACGCTCACCAAACTTACTCTTCAATAAATCAATTGAAGCGTGTGCTGTGTGGCTTGTGGCACCATCCTGTTGTCATTTTTTCCATGATAAATAATTTTACCAATTTCTTTGACTATGCATTTCCATAAGATTGTAGTGTTCCTTGGGCCTTACATTTTTATTTCTATGCATATTATTTTTTATCTTTTGAGTTCATTATACTTTGAGCTAAGGAACTCGCAGCTAATTGCGATTTCAACAATATCATTCTTTGAAACATCACCTACCATTGTATACTAGATGGAGTGAAAAGTAACCACTTTTGGAATGAAAAAAAAAATTTTAAATGTTTTTTTATATTTTATTCAATATAGTCCCCTTTTAGTTTGATACACTTATTCTAGCGATTTTTCAACTTCTTGATCCCGTCCGAAAAGTAATTTTCCGGAAGGTCTGCAAAATACTCCTCCGTGGCGTCGATGATTTCCTCGCGTGAGCTGAATTTTTTATTGATGAGCCATCTTTTGGGGTTTGCGAAGAGATAATAGTCCGAGGAAGCCAAATCGGATGAATACGGTGGATGTGGAAGCAATTTTAGCCGTAAGTCATTGATTTTAGCCATGGTTGCGATGCTCTTTGGCCCGGTGCATTGTCTTGCAAAAACAAAATTTTTTTTCGCTTCATGTGAGGCCGTTTTGCAGCAATTTCGGCCTTCAATGGCTCCATTAATGCGAAGTAATACTCGCTGTTGATGGTTTTTCCTTTCCTTTCCATGACAATCCCAGAAAACCGTTGCCATAACCTTTCCGACCCATCGAGCCTCCCTCGACCGCTTCGGAGCACTCGTGCTGGCTTCAGTCTATTGCTGGGCAATCATTCTGTTCTCTGGTGTTCAACAGTTACCAATCGACGTGAAAAGTCCGCCCGATTCCGCATCAACAAATCCAAACACTTTCAAAGTGTTATCGCGTTCATGTTTTTGGTCAGGAGTGAGTATGCGCGGCACCCAGCGGCAGGATAACTTTTTCATATGCAGAATATTGCCCAAGATATGTCGTGTGCGCTCAGTACTAATCTTTTTGGTATCTGCTAGCTCGCGCACCTTCACTTTCCGGTCAGCCAACACCATTTCATGTATTTTTTGACATTGTCCTCTGTAACAGCATCGGAGGGATTGCCGCTGCGTACTTGATCGGTAGTGGAGTTGCGGCCACCACGAAACTCTCGAAACCAATATTTGACGGTGTTATCTGACGGAGCATTAGCCCCATAATATTTATCCAACTTTTCTTTTGTTTCCTTCACCGTTTTGCCTCTCAAAAAATAATTTTTTATGAGAGAACGAAAATCTTTTTTGTGCATACTCAACATGATGCCAAACACGTCAACAACAATCAGCTGTCAAAACAAAACTAAAGACATTATCGCACTAAAATTTGGCGTGTCTGCCTAAATATAAACGGACTTGGAGACACCATAACCTTTTTTGCAGTAGCAGCGCATTCTGGCTATCAAGGAGGTTACTTTTCACTCCACCTAGTAGTTTCTAGAAAATCGCTTGAATGGTTTCTACCTCCATTTGCGGATGTCATAATCGACACTGCTGGATCTCCACCTGCTATCGATAATATTTGTTCATTGTCCGCCCTTCGTAGTAAATGGAAGGTCTTTTATTGTATATGCTAAGATATTTAAATTTAAATGAACTCGTACTTGTTTGTGACATATTCCCACCGGTAGGCAGCACAAATTTTATTCTCTAATACTTATACAAACTTACAAAAGATGGTTAGTCTGTCATTATTGACCAATTGTTATGTTATTGTTCATATTGTCTATCAATCTCCTCATTTGACATATTTCTATTGGACTTGGTGGTGCGAGTTCGGGAAGTGTGATCACGTTAAGTACAATGTTTCCAATGTATCGTACTATAATTACAATTTTGTTGGCAGCGGTTCTTTCGGCACTGAGATTGTAATGAGCACCTAGATAGTAGGCTTATCTGGTAAATTTTATTACAACTGTTCTAGTATATGACCTGATACATTTGTCCTGGGTTAAGAACAAAATCGCCAACGCGTTCTATGTAGTTTTGAGTTCTCTAGGAACTTGAGCCAAAGAAGCAGGAACTGTCGCGTTTTCTACCGTGCTTCGCTTATCTGCCGCTATTTGAGTATGCATAAGTTTGGAAGTAACGGCTGATGTCTGATTAAGGATCGGTGATCGTTTCACCCCCACCTTTTACTGCTAAATCAGATTTACTTTATTTATGTGCTGGAGCTAATAGTTTACGGTGTGTCCTGGTATTCTTACATAGAGAACACGAAAACCGGCTTTTGTCAGACGCTCCACGTTTCACAGATTTTTTCGCGGGAGAAATTGGAATTTCACTCTCTTAGACTTTTGAAAGAGCATAAATAAATTTCGCTTGCAGCAATTTTGACACCTTTCTGACCTTTTGTTTTAATCCTCTTTGATATTTACATTGGTTGCACTTAGTATATCAATAATATTTAACATTCTGTGTTAATTTGCCTTAGTTTAGTAAGCTTAGCACACAATATTTGCACTGATACTGTCTGATCATTATCATAAGAAGCAGGCGAAGATATTGACGTTGTTGGACTATAATTTCTTGTAGATGTACCAAAAGCCGAACCAGAAGTAGACGTACAAGTAGAAGTAAATTAATACTTAATTTATTTAATCCTCTGTAGGATGTTACTACCGCTTAGCCCTTACCATTCCTTATTATCGTTACGCACTGGTTACAAGCTTATCAGACACGCCAAATTGAAACTTGGTTTTACTAACTTATTTTTATAAACGTTCTCAAATAGATAAAGAAATGGTTTGTAAAGATATTTTCAAGATATATCGTGGTGTGAATAGCTGATTTACATACTACTCTATTCATTGTTAGTGGTCTTACCCAGAAATTATCCAAAATAGTAGGCGTAAGCTATTCATTCCCGATTTAACGTCGCCTTAGTCATGGTAGCCTTATCCCCTTTACTTTCGATTGATTTTTCCTTATTTTGATTGCAATTTAACTATAACATACCCCCGGCCGAGACTGCAATTTCCATCTATCTCAAAGTCTCTGACATTTGGTTTTACACTGTGTAAGGACTTTCAGTCTATTTGACAATGCTTGCATATTTGTCTGTATCAAGGTGAACAAACCGCATGCTGGCCATGATTTTTGAAATCATATCATGTTCATTCTGCTTTGTGCCTTGTTCTCCCATATGTATGTCAACGAGTAATGTTTTGAAATTCGTACGAAATGACCTATTAATTCAAAAGTCAACATAACATAGCTTGACTGTTTATTCCTTGTAAACTTTGGATTTGCTATAAGAAGTTGAAGTGTTTAATAAAATTGGCAATGCAAATATTATCTTACTGCTGAATGTCTCATGTGCGTGGATAATTTGTTTACCTTTGTCAAAAAATAAATATCTTCAAGCATCCCTCAATGGCAATATCAAATCAAGAATCCACATTTCGTTTTCATTCTAGTTAAGGAATATTTCAGTTTCTTTAGAATAAAAAGGAATCCTTGATTTTGAACATGTTCTTCCACTTAGATTTACTACAGCATTTATTGAGAATAGGATTATGAATTTTCAACATAAAATAATCAGGAATATTTATCATAAATAAATATTTTGTTTCAGCACTCAACAATGTTCGTCATACAGTGTCTTTCGCTGTTCATCTGCATTTCAACAATTGGCGCCAATTTCAGCAATCCCAGCCTAACAAATTCAACTCCCAAAATTGACTACGAGAATATGGCTCTTAATCTGGTCGACAATGCCAACGCACATATGCAGGCACATTGGCTGAAGCTTCGTGACCTTTTTCTAACATCAAATCGTAAATACAATCAAGTGAATCATGCCCCTGCAATGAACGATATCCAGACGAATTTTCGTCGTTTCTCGAATCAATTGGCCTACAATTTAAGTACGATTCCCTTGAGTGAAATCAAAAACGATGTCCTTAAAAGACAAATTAAAATTCTCGGTAAACTTATGCTATCTGGCTTAGAGGACGAAGGCTACGAAAAAGCAATGAATATACTAAGAACCATGAAAGGTTTCGGAACTAGCAAGCTTGTTTGTTCGTATCACTCCGATGATTGTAGCTCTCTAGTTGCACAAATTCCGACAATTCGTGATGTCATATCAAAATCAAGAAATCTTGATGAGATGGAATACTACTGGACATCTTGGCGTAAAGAAATTGGCGAACTTGCCCGGGTTTCATTCATCGAGTATACATACCTCTTCCGAAAGGCAGCTGCATACAATGGTAAGTTTACTTAATAGATCTATGAAACTGTGGAAACCTTTTTGTTTTTGTTGAAGGTCACGTTACACCATCGAAGACCTGGTATTTGTATTATGAAGAAGATGACTTTCTTCAAGAACTGGAAGACACTATTTGGGACATTATGCCTCTTTATAAGGAGATGCATGCATTTATGAGAAATGCACTAAATATAAGATATGGTCAAGATTTGATAGCTAATGATGGGCCAATTCCTCAACATTTGATGGAACAAGTATTTCAAAATGCTTGGAAAGTAAGAAGTATATTTAAGCCGCCTTATCCGGACAGAAAGCTACCAGATGTTAAACACAAAATGGATCAAGAAATTTTCACTCCCCTCAAAATCAATGAATTGGCATCGAAATTCTTCGAGTCCTTAGGCTTGAATCAACTTTCATCGTAAGTCACATAAAATATTTAAGCATCTATATTAAAATGTGGAACATTAAAGCAATCATATAGGTTTATCCTCGATCACAATGAAGTAGACAAAATTTTCATATTTTTTTTTAAGATACTTTGCACTCCTAGTATTGTATTAACATTTCCAAATATCTCTGAAAAAGAGCGAACGCTTAAATGTACTCCAAGTTCGAATGCGTGTTTCACTGAGTAATTTTGACAAATTGGGAGAGTCACTTCGTTGAATGTATTTTCTATTTATAGGCCTACAGCTAGGTGAGTTTTCTGTTAAATCTTCTCCGTGAAAAGAAACAATTGAACAATCTTCCATTCAAAACAACTTAAGATATTTTTAACCGCATTCGCTAATCTTCACACTTCTGAACAATAGAGCAGAATTGGTATTATAAAATTCTTTGCATCAACTTTCGGGCTCTTGTCTTTCTCGTGTTGATTTGCGAGTTTTGCACAATGTCTTTAAGTATGAAGTTGGGTCTTCTAAGCCCCGAAAATTTTTGACATTAAATCAGTCCCTTCTAAGCCCTGAACTTGTTTGTTATCAAAGGTCTCGGTAAGAATGCTTCCGGCTGCTTCCAAAAATGTACACATATGGGTTTTTATTTATTTATTTTTTTTTTTTTCCATAGATGCTGTCGTGTACAGCTTTAAAATCTGTAAGAAGATGATAAGTATCGGTTTTGTTCGGCTTTCTCTAAAACCTGCCTAAGTGTAAGGCCAGTTAGGTAATTGATAGATGCTTTCGGAGGCACACACTACACCCTACACTTTTCAGCAGCTTGTATTCGATGTAAAGTATATTGAAGTTAGCTTTGTGAGCCGCTACTGTACATGCGCTCATTTAACTGTAGATTATGCCAAGCTCATTTAAAAAGGTCTGATTTTGTAATTAGATCGCAGGCAGTAATAAGTGAACCGTCTTATTGCCATGATGGGGGTTTTATTATCAACTAAACAAAAAATGGCGCAGTCGAGAAAAACCTTCTTAGTTAAAAGATCATAATTTCTAAAAGTAAAAAAAAAAAAAAAAAATAAAATTCGATAAATCTGAGTCACTTCTTTTAGAAGGAAATATGTCATAAACAATAAACGCTGTTCTGGTATGAGTCTTTCCATATATATATAATTATTATCCGCCTCGAAGGACCAAATGTATTGCTATAGATCACCCTTGCCGATTGTAGGGCTCGTCACAAATAAAAGAAAAACCTAAAATTGGGTTTATAGCACAACTTTATTTTTCTGTTAAGGTCTAACCTCAACAACGGGTGGTACTTCAAAGAGGAAGTTGGAAGTTATTACTAGATAAAATGCCTAAGTTCCTTGCCTAGGTTCTTTGGTTTCTCTTCTTGTATTTGTCCGCGGCATCTAACATGTCAATACAGAACTAAGGGCTCTGATCAATTACAATGTATTTTTACCTGAACAAATATAGTTATGCATATGTTTATTGTAGTTTATCTTGGGATTCGGCATCTGAAAGCCCATATACTAGCCAAGTTTTTGTTGTTACTTATTTGAATAATGTTACAAAAAAAACAAACGAGTATGTGTAGTAAATATGCTCGTACAAAAAAAAGGGCAAGCACATCCTTTCTTACAGGAGCTTCCCTGTTGTACATTGAACGTTGTATATTTTTCTTAAGGCACGGCGTTCAGAAAGTTAAGAATTTAATTTTTTTTTTTTTTTGAATTTGTTTAATTTTTTCGTAGAAATTTCTGGGTGAAATACTCTCGCAAAATGTCCGACGAGGAAGCAGGGCCAGATTGCAAAGCTGTAGTTTTTTATTTCCCACCCGATGTCGCACTTCGTTATTGCCCTAAAGTGGATTTCAAAAAATTCCTCCAAATGCATGGTCACATGAGCGAGCTACAATATAACCTCTATAGGACACATCTACCCCATGGATTAGATCGTGATGCTTGTCCTGGCCTTGAAAATGCTATTGGAGAAGCAGCAATAGTATCAGCAGGCAGCCCTAGGCATTTGGAAAAAATTGGCCTTATTGAAAATTATACTCTTGACAACGAATTAACCATGAACCGCCTATTTCGATTGGTAAGGATGTTGAATGTATATTAATGTGGAAAATTAAATAAAATGTTTTTTTTTTTTTTTTTTTGAGGGCGTTCACACTCTTATATCCCTACCAATGTATTTTGCTAATGAGAAATTCATTGTGGACTCACTCGATTCGCACTTCAACCTTAATGACCTTAATTGTGCCTACTGGAAAATTCAACACAAATACGCTGGTGTATCACCACCTAATTCGAGAAATGAAAAACAGTTTGATCCGAGCTACACATTTTATAAAGGACTAGATCCCAAAAAGACTAATACTATGTAAGTTTATCTGTTTAGTTTCACAGGTACCTGCTATTTCATTAAATCCTTTATGTAAATAGAAAGCTTGTCTCTGAAATTCTTGGTTATCAGATTTATAAAGGTCTTTGCATCGCTTCAAAGCAGTACATTCCGGGGGATCCTAATTATCCTCTACACAATTGTGACTTTTACGAAAAAGAAGAAGCTGGCCAACTTATAAAGTAAGTATCCTGGTTGACCCTTCTCAATGATTACTGCCAAAATGTCAAACGTCAATTTGTGTTAATTCTCTGAATATCAATAGGGACTTGATGAAATTGGGCTCCACAAAGCATTGGCGAGAAGCTGTGAAGACGATAACACAGGAAAAAAAATTAAATGGGAAAGCTATCATGGAATATTTTGATCCTTTGTATCAGTGGCTGAAGGAAGAAAACAAACGCAATATGGTGCGAGTCGGCTGGGACTCGACTCCAAGAAGTAAGTTGTTGAAAAGCAATTAATTTCACTTACTAACGTGCAATGACATTTTTGTCTTTTGTCTTTTGTTTTTTTTTTTTCTTTTAGTGTGCCAGAATGATAATTGATTTTTGTTTTATCTTAGCATTCTAAAATAAGATACAAAACAGAGGAAGGCATTTGTTAATAAAAATGCGTTAATCTATTATATGAATCTTTTATTCTACTAATTTAAAAACTTCCTCCCAATTACGAATCAAATCGATTCATCGAGTACACATCGAGTACAGTACCAATATATGAGTAAGTTGGATTTGTCGGATTATTGGATAACAAAAACTCATAAACGGAAGTCACATTGATATTACACGTGACTCGTCACGATATGCTGTGACATGAGAGACGTGATTTAGAAGGCGTGCTATTGAAAAGTTTTTTATGTTGTACTCGTATATGTCTGCGGGTATGTACATATCTCTTGACAGATTAATTTTAATCGCAATCTTCAAGAAAATAACGTTCGAATCATTTCGGAATCATATTTAGTTTTTTGTGCATATAGGTGGTACATTATCACTTCTACAGAAAAATGTAGTTCACACCTATGAAAATACAATATCCCTGAAGTGCTTTCATTCCCATAAATAACTCCTTACAATATTATTGTGTTTGGAGTTCTTAAAAGAAATGTTTTGATGGGAAATCAATAAAGCATTAGCAAAGTGTGCATTTTCTGGATCATATACCGAAGCCAAGTGTGAGGTTACTTATAACTTTGCTTTCAATCGAATCAAAATGTGTATATTGTAGAAAACTAACTGTAAGACATTATGAGTGGCACGTGCTATAAGATGCCATCTCGTTTAAATTCATTCGTAAAATACCGAAAAAGAAACTATGTAGCCAACAGCCATCTGCATACATTTAAGCTCGTTGTAGTCCAGTACGACACCCCATACAAACAACCTTCTTTAAAATGCATAGAAATGATCTTCTGATCGTAGAAGTAAAGTCCTCGGAAGACAAGATCCTACAACTATAGGGAGATAAAGTTAATACTGTACAATATACGCAATAAAAAATTACTCAACAAAATAGCATAGTCGGGTGACGGTAAGATCCTTTCGCCAACCGGGAATATTGTCTTACCCTGCTCCGGCAAATCAGCCAGTAACGTCCGCAATTGCAGCAGAGAGTAAGAAGAAATACTAATATTGAAATTTATTTTATTTTAAATTACGTGGCGCGTCAGTCTGAGGTGGAACTGCGCCTCATCATACATCTCTCTCTACTTAGCGTACTCTTGCGTTAAATGCATCTAGCCGCGAAGCAATATGGTTGAAGTCCAATTCCATTTAAAAGATCCATCTAAAGAGAGGTCTTCCTCAGATTTCTGTACGGATTCAAGATTCACAAGCTAGAGCGTTGCCTATTAGACTTGTAGTCGAACGATTCAAACTCTTCTTGCAAAGTTGATATATGGCCCATATGGTTCGGTATTTTATCAGCTTCTGTAAACTTTGTCCATGCAAGCAGTACTGAGTATCCTTCCAAAAACTTTTCTGCCGATGGACCGACACACATATATATATCTGCTTTAGTAAGGTCCATGTGACATGCAAATACGAGCGGTGACCGGATACTGACGACAATATTTCGGAGTGGGGTAAGGAAGTTTATTATTATACAGTGTTTCATACTAATGGACGATAGGTAAGTGTCATCTACAACTAAATGTCTTACGATGATATAATTATTGTGATAGAAGATTTGAACTTTAAGACATGTTGCAACAACACTGCACTCAAAAACGTTATAGGTGTTCAAACCATGGGGGATTGAAGTTAAACGATGAGCCTACTTATATACTGAGCTAGTGATATACTCCAGATTAAACTTGATGCTAAATCAAAACGTCTCTTTAGTTACCAATGTCTTCGACTAACCAGCTACAGTTTTTATTTTAAGTGATAGGTAACGAACATCAAACATATTGCGATAAAGTCATATCGGAATAGTTAAGTATTTGATATTAGGATAAAAAATCTAAATAATTTTTTATTCTTTTCATTGAAGAACAAATCCAAAATATATTGTAATTTTCACGATTCCTTAAGACTGATTGCCAGCGTTCTGGAAACTTATCCAATCTGTTGGAAGAGCATGTCTCACTTTTTGAGGCGAAAACTATTCCATTGCAAATTGAGAATTTTCAAAATCGGATATGGTTATCAACAAGCACCTGGCAACGAATCGAGGAGTGTTTAAACATATTTTACTAAAAGCTCAAATTGCAGCAGCTTCAACATTTGGGAGTTTTAAAATTTGAAAAACAAGACGTATCTTGTGTGATGTTTCACACGATAGGTACGAGTTCATAGCAAAATTTCTCACATTTCTCGTATGACTGACTATGTCCTCGATGAATAAGTGTAGTAGTTTTATTATCCAGAGGGCAATTAATTGCTCATATCCGTTTTTGTTTTGGTCTACGTCATAGCAAAACGGACCTTAAATTAACATGGGATCAAAATCTAGATTCTTATATTTTCTAAAAGCTGAAATCCTGCTGAAAACGATTGTGTTCTCGGTCCTACAAAACCAACCGACTAAGGAAAACGAAATTCGGACGGCTGCAACGCTTTTCTTAAAAGTGTGAAATTGCAGTACGACCAAAACCTGAGACTAAAAATACTACAATGTCTCAAAGCTATTAAAAATTGTTGGTTGTTAGTCAAAAACATTAAAAATTCTGCATAATTCTCCGGGCTTTGTCCTTCGTCCTGTTTCCCAAACACTTTTTGATATTAATCAATGATCTCTTGTACACTACTTAAAATCAAATTTATTCGCTTGCTTACGACAATACTCTCTGTTTTTCATATTCTTTCCCAGATTCACGTCCCTGCTCTTCGACTGTAGAACGAAAATGGCAGCGTTTATTAAGCTCATTAAATTCCGATGTTAGCAGCATAACTAATTGGAGAACTGTCAGCACAGTGGAGTTTAAGGCTTTTAAAATACAATACTGTCTGCTGGCGTTAAAGCGAAATTTATATAAAGCCAGCCATTATCCATGAATGGCACTTGAATCGTCGAAACTGAAAAATTTTCCATTCTCGGTATGTGTGTCAGTGACAACTTAGGATGATATTCGATGTCGTCAAAAATGCTGCGAAATATCTAGGTTTCCTCGTGCGATGTAGGGAATACCATCTTGATCAAAAAGTTCCCGGTGGCTTCACCATGTGGCGCTCCCACAAATCTGTGTGCCCTCTAAATCTTAGCATCATAGCTTGACATTTGCAAAAAGTTACGTAGCCAAGAGTACATCTATCTCTTTGTGTGTTGGCGATTTTTTACAATTTTAGAAATGGACTTAAATTTGCAACAGCGAACTTGTTTTAAATTTTGCGTAAAAAACGGTTTTAATGATGCGCGAATGTTGAAAATGTTGGAAAAGTATTTCGGCAACGATTCTCTAAAGAAAACTATCGCTTACCAGTAGCACGAGCGGTTTAAAAGTGGTCGTGAATTAATCGAATGATGATTCAATGATGAACGCAGTGGCAGACCATCGACATCGAAAACCAACGAAAACATTTGTAAAGTAAAAGAAATGTTGATCAATAACCGCAAATTAACCATCAGAGGAAAAGCGGAGGACTGGAACATTGCCTATGGATCCGTCCAAGATATTTTGGTTAATTATTTGGGTTTCCGTCGTGTAGCAGCAAAGTTGGTGCCAAAAGATCTCAATTTCATTCCAAAAAAGACCGTGTTGACGTCGCAAAAGAGAAGATTTGCGAGGCTGAATCCGATCCCACATTCATCAACAGGATCATAACTGAAAACGAGACGTGCGTTTATGAGTACGACACGCAGTCCAGACATCAGGCAAATGAATGACGTTCACCAAATGAGCCGTGACCAAAAAAACCACGTCATTTTCAGTCAAAAAAGAAGGTAATTCTCACGGTTTTTATAGATTACAACGGTGTTGTGCATCATGAATTTTCGTCAGAAGGCTCGACAGCAAATAAAGAGTATTATTTGGGCGGTTTAAGACGTTTGTGAGCAGAAAACTTGTGGATTTTGCACACACCGTCAAACAGTGTCATAATTATTCGTCATTTTTTGACGAAAAATGCAACAAATACCATCCAACAGCCACCCAATTGGCTCCGTGTGATTTCTTTCTGTTCAATCGAGTTTAAAAATCACTACAGGGAACGCGTTTCAGCAGCCGAAAGGAAGTAATTGAAAAATCGGAGAAGGCACTGAAACCGAAAACCGAATATAAAAAATGTTTCGAGGATTGGATCAAGCATTGGCATAAGTGTTGTGCAGTCGATGGGGATTACTTTAACGGGGAGAATATAGATTAAGATCAATAAACTTGTATTTTTAGTTTTCTAAATAAATTCGTTTTTGATCAAGGTGGTATTTCAACCCCTCTGGTCTGGCCTCAATATATAAGGCGTTCATCCGACCAAAATGAGAGTGCAATACCCACATCAGATCATGTGGTCCTTAAACATCTTGGCAGTTTCTAGATAGTATTCAAAACTGTGCGATTAAACTTATTGGTGATACTTACATCTGTCAGATCAATTGCTTTTTGGATTGCGATATTATTGATTTTATAGCAGTCTAGTGCCTGCGCGACTTGTTTAGCGGTACGTGATCTGTTAAGAATCCTTAAAGTCCAGATTAAAGAGAAATGCCCTAATGCAAACACTCTCCACCCTCCCTAGTTGACAATGACGTCCACAATGTTTAAGTGCCTACCTTCAGTTGAAGGCACTATGTTCTAGGTTTTACCACGTGGAAGTGAGAATAGTAAATAGTTGATTGGCAGAACATTATGTGTTGATTCTAGTGTCTTCACGCATGGCCACTATTGAAAACCCATGGGACTTAAGTCAGCATTCCGTAAAATAGTCGCGTTATAGTTTTATATAAGACAAAGGTGGCAGATACTCAGCACCGCAAAATTAAAAATTAAAGACATAAGTGTAAGGCCTTGATCTTTAAATACTAGGTTTGTTGCAGATGGAAAAGATAAGATTCACCCTTAACTATGACATCATTGGAAAGCTCGAGAAGCGCAAAGATATTCAGCTGATCACCTGTTGATTAAAATTTCGAGCCAGTATTTGGAGAATAGTTATAGTAAACTGCCTTGAAGCTTTGAATGTTATAATTATACCTTCCACTGCATTTTGCTGCAGGTTAAATAATTATTAAAGTAATGATCTTGTTGCATGTTTGTCTCTTTTGATTTTATTTGATGTATTGCCTCCATGACCTTTTTTGTTTTTGTTCTTAAAGGCACAATGTACATGTTCAATGTACATTGAACCAAAAATTTTTCTGGAAGTGTTTGAAGAAAACCTAAGAAAACGTCAGAGACAGTATTTTTGATGTCCTTCTTGCTAACTGCTATATTGTTTACGGTTTTCTTGATACTAGTAACAGGCTATGAGGCAAACGAAAAGATAAAGCTATGAACGGGTACTTGTAAGTAACACCCAGAATATGTTTGTGACTGAGCGGTTTATCCGGATCTGTATCTAAGCTGCAATGCAGTAAAATAGCGATTTGTCCTTTAGATAGTTCAGAATAACAAATCAGCGTTTTTTTTTATCGATCTCAATATTGATACATGCTACGATTGAATGTTTGAAGGGACGGAATGCTATTGGCAATTACGATGGAGTACGGGTGGTGAAAATAGCGATAGAACAAGGTTTGGCAAGAGACACTACGTTAGTATTCGACACTACCAATTAACTGACTGATATTACTATCACCTATAAATTTTATCGCACGGTTTTGAACCGTATCTAGAAAGTTCCAAGATGTTTCTTGAGCACCTGACCAGATGTGGACATTGGAGTCAAAACAGAGAGTTTAAAATAGTTCTTACATCGCTTGAGGAAACCTAGACATTTCGCAACATTTTTGACGACATCGTCATTCTAACCTAAATTGTCACTGACACCGAGAATGGAATATTTTTCGATTTCGACAATGCAATTGCCATTCATGGATAATTACTGGGTGTTTTAATTTCGCTTTAACGACAGCAGACATCATTATGTTTTGGAAGCATTAAGTTTCACTCCGTTGATCGTTCTCCAATTGGTTATGCTTCTAATATGCTGCCGTTCTCGTTCTACAGTTGAATAGCAGGGACGTGATGTGACCAAAAAGTGTGTCGGAGGCACAACGAAGTCTTAAGGCGGCATTTATTTTGTGAATATCAGACTCGAAACCACCTGATCGAAAAGAAAAAAGCGTACGCAGGGTCTTTGTTAGCGTGAAAGAACAGCCCTTCAGTAAAAGGAGAAACGTACCATCCAGACCAGCGAATTTTTGTATATTCAGATCATTACTCCTACACATTATTTTAGAGATATTCGACACACAAGTACAGGCGGAGACAAAGCACAATCTGCTGGTCACAAAGTGTGCGGCAAGCAGATTAGGCTTGTCCAAGGAGCTGACAGCTGAAATGTTATTATAAATGAGCGTTGGGATTTAGAATGAGGCAGGATTTCAAACAAACGACCAAACAATTTTACTTCCTTTGGACATTGTAGCTGATGCCAAACCATCGACCTTTGTTCGTGTCTTGCAAAGGAGTTACTAAGCCTTGCGCAGCAAGTTCATTGGGTTTCATTCTTTTAAATGGTAGATGGCTTTACAAGTTCAGCCTATGACATGAATATCAAGCGGAGGGAGATTTATCAGTGCGTCTCAAACAGAGAAAGTCGTAGTGGAGAGAGCCCACATGCAGCCCAGGGAGACCATTCTTCTGGAATTGGGCAAATATAGAAGAGACTTTTGAGATTCATTTACACTAACAAAAGTCTATTTATTGGTGTGGTCTTTACGCTGGTGTATTATCGATCCTTATTTTTTTAAAACATGAGTTCGGACTGATCACGCCACCGCTTAGTGAATATTTCTTCAAAAATTTCATCAACAGTTGGACGTATGATACTTGCAGCGCTATACGCTTACTTGTATATCACCGTTAACTTATTTACTGAAAACTCAAATACACGACCAAATTATATCACTAAATGGGCTAATGGATTTGCACCTAAAATTGTCAGATATAACGCCACTCGTTTATATTTTATGGAGATATGTAACGTCGTGGACATCACTTCAAATTATGGGAACAGTGACCCAAATCTAGACCAACAGGATGAGCTTTGTCAAAAACAGGACACAAAGCCATATGCCTGACGTCGTATTTGAGATGTATAATGAGATATTCTTCATGCTACATTTCTGCATTTAATTGTAGATCGCGCATTGGTTTCATTTCCTCAGTGTTTTCATACTTCGACGGTAAAATATTATTATTACAAAATGAGTGCCGCTTTTAAAAATCGTTCCGAAAGTGTTTTCTTAGTAGCTTACCCAAAAGGACCGCAAATGAATATTAAATCGGCAGCAAAATATTTGAAAACATCAGATGTATTTGTGAGAAAGTGGATAAAGAGGTATAAGAAATGCGGTGTTCTTAATGATGGGTCAGGTAAGGGGACCAAAGCAAACATATCCAGTAAGGATAATAAAGTAATTTGTGAAATATTTCAGAAAAATCCCACAGTTAGTCTGAGAATTGCAAAAAAAAAAAAAAAATTTTTTAGAAAAGGAATTACACTTGCAACGCCGTTTGTCAGAATCTGGCATCAAAAACGGGATAACAAGACCTAAACTGCTACTGACCCTAAAACATATTGAAAAGAGGGTAAAAAAAAAGACTACGATCCGAGCAGCATTTTATTTATACCTAGTCTAGCCATTAGTTCTGTTACAAATTTAAAATACTATAAAAAAAAAGGAAACTATTGTATTCAAAATTGTTTCATTTATTAGACCACAATATTGGTTTTTAAAAAAAAAAATTGGATTCACTCAAAATGACTGCCCTTTGCTTTAACACAAGCCTCGAAACGGTGTGGCTATTGGGCTAAAGCGGCACGTACGGTTTGCATGGAGATCTTAGGCTCTGCTCTGGTTAATGCTGTTTTAAGGCTTTCCAAATTTCTATAGGGAATGTTGCAGGCCCTGTTCTCCAACTCTGACTGCAAACCAGTGGATTCAGATCTGGACACTCCGAAGGCCAATCTGCTGCTGCTACAATATAAAGCCAGGAATATTGACTCTGAGCCACTCATGCGTGGTTTTGGCATTGTTCGCTGGATCAAAGTCCTGTTGGAAGATCCATCTCTATCCATTGAAAAGGGTATTATTCAAATCCTTCACAACACTCTCTAGAACATCTTCTTGGTAAACTTTTGCACCAGTTTTTACGCTTTTTTCACCGAAATGGAGGAATGTGACATAGATTTGACCCACCAAACCATTACGGAAGCGGGATGAAGTCCACGTTGAAACCTTGTAACAATTTTTCTCGCTTCCTTAGATGAAGTGGTATAAATTTTGTCATTTTTGTGTTCTGAAAAAAAATAAACGGTTCTATTCCCGAAAGAAGTTTTGAACGAAAAGCGTTCGAAATTGTATAACAGAACTTATGGCATGACTAGGTAGATGTGTCAGCGTTTTTTTTTTTTATATTTATTGAAAGGAAGCCTGTACAAAAAAATATGAATAGTTTCTGCAACAAGTTCATCTTTATGGACGCAGAAAACCTCGATGTGCAATTCATAGTAAAATTATACCAGAACGATTTGCTTAAGTCTGCCGAATCTCTGTATGGACCATACAAATACGATTCGATTTGTCAAGAGGATAACGATCTGAAACATCAGAGTCGCCTGTGCACGCGTTGGAAAGAGGAAAATGGCATAGAGACTTTAGATTGGGCGTCCCAATCTCTCATTACGAATCTAATAGAAAATGTGTACACCTAGCATAAATATATATATTCTGTAAAGGTGTACAAAATTAGACCCTCAACCCAAACCATGCACAAACAAAATTTATAAAACTTTCTAATTCTTCTACAGAGTTCGTGTTCTAAGCACTCCAAACAATGGAAAATTTACATTAATTACTACAGCGTGTAAAAATTCTGACCAAACTTTTTTCGTAGATACATATTAATTGAGCAACAAGTAATAACATTGAAATCTGAACGGAGCTCTAATGGAATATTTGTGCTTGAAATAAATTGAATTAAAAGAGGGACCTTCTTTCGAATCTGTTATTTCTAAAACACAAGATGAATTTGTTCTATCGAAATTCACTTATTATTTTATTATTATAATATCATAGTACGTACACCTTATCATGTCAAATCCAATTATATTTTAAAATCATGAAAAAAAGCCTTAATCAGAGAGCTAATTCTACCCACAAAGCAGCAATAAAATGTCACTCATTCCGTTTCATTAAAAATGTATCGCATACAAAATACCCATCAACCGAGGAACATACCTATGTCAACAGTGCTGAGCGTCTCTTTGGAAACCAGATCCAGTCAAATCAACCACACTGTTATGCCGCCACAATAGGAGGCAGGAGAAAACCAATCATCCCACACTAACATACATTTTAAGTAAATTATAAACTAATGCCATACGGAAGCGTTAAAATCGGCGCGAAACGTAAACATTGGTTCGGCTTTGTAAGAGTCAAAACTGTGGAAACATGTGCTTAAAAGTCAAAATACCTTTAGACAATATTGCCACAAACATTGCACAGCACAGGCATAGCTATTTTGAATACCCGAAGATGGAGACGTGCGCATGACCAAGATTCTCGTCTATAAACACTTTTGTCACCAGATAACAAAAACAAGGAAATTTTCATAGAACTCTAATTGATTGAATATTATTCCTGGGGTAAAGTCGATTAGAAAAATGGGAAATTTTTCGTTTGTACCGTCTGTCAGAGAGGTGTGCTGGAGAATATGTTAGATTAACATCAACCGTATATTCGAAACAAGAACGCTCTGCTGCACAGAAAAAAAATTCTGTTGAGCAATACAGAACCGAGAACATTCAACGAAATGTTGCAAGAATTTCGAGGAATTTGCTTTCTTCACTTTCCTGCTAACACTTTTCCACATAATACAAGCCCAAAACTTCAAAGCCTGACAATAGTAAAGCATGAGAGGAAATTGTAAGCTATCAAATGTTAAAATTTTCTGTTTCCATAGACTAAAACAGCTTAGTTATGAGCACTTTTGTTGAAGTAGGAAGGAGTGACGAAATAAAAATGATGGCAGTACCTAACCCCTGGTTATGGAGTTTCCTAGAGAGGAAATTACTCGTATCTTACTGTTATGTTAACCGAGTACTAGTATTTCTCAGATTTTGTCATCTATCTTTATGTTAGGTTCGTGCAGAGAGGGAAATTTTCTTTTACGGAACATTACAACAACATGAAGTCTTAAAGAAATAAAATGTCCCATAAAAGGTTCGACTTCATCCAAAGTAAGGCGGAGAAAAAAAATTGGGAAATTTTCAGTATCTGCTACAGAATTTCCACTGGAGAAAATTATTTTCGGGCCACGGCAATTGTAGGTATATTCATTTAAAAGTTCTGCTGCACTAAAATCCTGCTCGCACAGGATATAATAAAATAAAGGAAAAATCTCACGCCGTCGGGTTACAGAATCTCTTGAGAGAAAATTGTAGGATAACATTTTCTGTTGGTGATGAGTAGGTGTGTATGTATGTACATGGATATATATGTAGATGGAAATTCCGCTGACATTTCATGGCTGTTAGTGAGTTCGATGTGGATTAAAGGGAGATTTTGGTTCCCGTGTGGGATCACATGAAAACTGTTTGCCTAAAGGGAGTTAGATATATGTAATGGCGTGGTAGTTATGCGGTAGGTATATATTCATAGCATCCATGAAAATCCGCTCTCTAAGTCTGTAAGATTGAAATTGCTTTCAATCTTATGCATACCTACAATAACGTGGACGTAAAAGCGATTTTGATTTTTACTTTATAAGTAAGTCGTAGAGATGGAGACTCCTTTTTAATTTGATTAATATAATCTTCCGCAAGATTTGAGCATTTTCATTCGGGTAAGTCATACTGTGATTGTGTTGCATAGATACATATTAATTAATAATTTCTTTGGAGTGCATAATCTAGTGATTATTGTGTTAGGACCTGGAGCTTACATGTCTAAGGAGAAACACAAATTGAGAAATTACTTGTCTGTGTTTGAGAAAGCAGGGAATTTAAAATAAAAATTCCGAGGAGTAAGTAGATACTTAAATTATTGATGCAACAATCAGGAGCGAACCAAGAATTAGCCACTCAGTATGTATGTTGTTAATTTTGTGGATAGAAATTTACACGGTGTATACAATATTTTGCTGACTAAGATCCGTGGAAGGAAAAACATATTACTTCTGCAGTTTGCCATTGCCCTTTGAAGGGGTTATGCTGTCAGCAAAATTAATTACATATTTGCGTTTGGTGTTGCGAGTGAATCTAAAAACTAAATCATTGTGCTACGCCACCCCCAGACGAGTTCAGTTATCCTCATAGCTTCAAAGCTGTGTCTGTCAAGTATGAAACGGATTTTTGTCATCTCTGTAGAGACATAGCTAATTACCAAAAGGAACTTTGTTCTGGTGAGACTGTTATTTACTTATAGGACTTCCATATAAAACTATGCACATTGGATACTTTAGCTCTGATATATTCAAAAACTTCATTAGAGGCATTTTATTACCAATAAGGTATGCTGCGAAGAACGGCCTACTTGCCAAACTATTTAAGGCAGCGAGAGATGGATTGATAGAGGTCGTGCGCCAATCCAAGATTTGGTTGGTGAGAAGCATGCCTGGAGATTAGAATTCAAGCAGAGTTTAGCCGGTCTCCTTAATATTACAAACCTATATCTAAGATTCTATCTGCCATCTTGTATGAACGCCTGAAGCCATTTATTAACGATCTTATTGGCACCGTTCAATGCGACTTTCGGCTCGGTTGGTCTACAATCGATCAAGTGTTCACACTAATTTAGACCCTAGAAAAAAAACCAAGAATTCCAAATCGATATGCACCATCTCATAATCGATCTTAACGCCGCATATAATGACAATCTGTACAGAGCTATTTCTAGCAATGTTATCTATGTAAAAAACAACGGAGGAGAACTCTTGCTGGTAGGTAAATGTCGGAATTCATCACATCCAGATTTTTGATATCAACAAATATTTAAAAAAAACAATGCAAAATTTATCAGTCAATACATTTTTTTTTTTTTTACTTTTTGTTTAATCGGCGCGCGTTTAATGTTTTGTGTACCTGAAAATGTTTGCACACAACGCAGGCGAAGGAAAATTAGGGGAAAAAGAAAGAGAGATATCGATAAAAGTTGGCCTTGGGGTAGGTCTGGTTTTTTTTTACCAAAAAGTCGATTTAAAGATTTTTACTTTTCATGAAGATTTTTTTGAATATCCCATTTTTTCGCCGGGTTATATCACTATACATATATACGCGCTCACTCAGACCATTTTTTCCGTCGCTTGAGTTAAGGTTTAAGCGTTAAGCTTAAATAAAAAAAAAAAAAACAGAAATTCACTTTACAAATGACATTTATTAATTAATTGAGCACAAATGTTGTCTTAACACCTAACCTATGCTTTAGTGTGATCACACGAACTTAAATATCGGCCGGAAGACCAGAAAAAACTTTAAACAGGTTTTTCTCGAAATGGGGTTTTTGCGCACGGTGGACATGATTGAAAAAAAAAGCATAAGTCCGATCGACTTATTTTTATTTTTAATCTGTTCGTTAACGTTTTGGGCACCTCGCTAACCTAAAATTTTTTTGCAACACTTTTAGTGAGGAAGAACTAGCGACTTTTCGAAATTTTTATTAAAAATGTCGCCAAATTTTTTCCTTTGATCCGATTGGTAAAATTTTAGGTTAGCGAGCTTCCCACAAGCTTACACTTTAACATGGTTTTTTTTTTTTTTTTTTTTGTTTCAGTTGCCCAAATCTCGTGATATCCTGTCCACCGCAATCGAGACGATTTATGAGCCGATGATTTTGGCGTCCTCTAAATTAAATAAATTTCAAAAAAAAAAAAAGTCTGAAAATTGATCGATTTTTTGGCCAAAAAACCAGACATACCCCTTAAATGTTTGCAAGTTATAATGACTGGAAAATAAAAAGCCTATCAAGTTGTTGTGAGTTGTACGGCTTAGACACGAATCATGATATTTCAGAGTACCTACGTTCAAAATTGGGCTTGAGGGTATACTGGTGAGCATTCATAGCGAGACGGTTGTTACCGTTAAAGGCTTAGAGGGGCTGAATTTTATTTGCAATTTCGATGGAGCACTAGTGGTGAAAACAGAGATAGGGCATGGTAAGTTAGGAGACATTACGCCGGTGTCCGAGGGTATCAGTTGACTGAGATTTTGAATCTTATTTATGGGGTCCAGAGATGCTATAGGAGTACCTGAACAGATACGGGCATTGTACTGGGTGAAATACATATTTCTCACATCGCTTAAGGAAACCTACAAACTTCATAGCAATTTTGGCGACATCAAATATATGGTCACTCCAACGTAGGTTTTCATTGATATAATTTTTTTTCATTGATAATAGATAATTTCATTGATAATCGAAAGTTTTTCGGTTTCGACGATCCAAGTGCCATTCATGGATAATGATTGCGTGATTAAATTTCGCTTTAATGGCAGCAGACAGCATTGTGGTTTAGAAGCGTGAAATACCACTCTGTTGTTGATGAAAATTAAAAAGAATGCTGGAGGCAGAACGGAACGCTGGGGCACACCAGCATTTATTTTGTGATTATCAGACTTGAAATCATTCAAGACAACGTAATTTTTAATCCATTGGGGAAGAAAGTCATCGATTGAGTCTGATGCCTTAGAATTTTGTTTGTTTACATAACTACTTAAGTGGAAATGGGTTTCGTCGCTCATTATGAATTTGGAAAAGAAATCATCATCTTCTTGAAGCAGATTAAGCAAAACACGGGAGTAAGTTACCCCCACTTGACGGTCAGCAGGCAGCAATGGTGAACGGTTTGAATTTTTTTTAAGGGAACATCTTCAAGCCTTTCACCGAAATTCGGCGCAACGAACGTCTGCTGATGTCAGATTGAACGCATCGTTATCTCTTCGATGTTTGTGGACGCTCTTGGTCGAACGAGTAATACATAACAGGCCACTTAAGGCGACAGTGGGCCCAGTTTGCACGAGGCGCTCAGCCGAACGCTTAATTGTTCGCGCACATGGTGCAGGATGACGAGGAAAACGCCTAGGAAAACGACGACAGAATTTACCCTGCGTTAAAACAACAGACCGGAAATGAGTCAAAAACTTGTTGTCAACTCAATATTCTCTATACGTCTACAATATCAATGTCAAAGCACAATGACACTTGACGCCATTTGCAAAAATTATAGCACATTCACTTTACGACATTAATTTTATCCTGCCTTGTACAATGACACTAAAAACCGAAAAGTTAAATACCCAGCGGGACATTAAGTACATCAAAGCAGTGTTCATAGTCCGCTACCTTTTAATGTCGAGCAAGATTTTCTAATAAAGCACCACATTGATGAGTTAAGAATGACTTTTCTTTTTTTCTCCGGTGATAAAGCCATTATAAACAACGGTGCTTCAGGCCACTTTCAATAATTGAATAAAAAGGCTAAAAGATACCAGGTTGACAATCATTCACAATAAGGCCAAATATCTGCATCGTTATTTTTTCGGAAAAGCAAACCCAACCCAACCCAGTTGTCAGCGTGCTGCAGTGCCAAAGAAGTAAGTACTGAGGCTTTGTCATAAACCACTAAATAAACCTACCATGACGATGTCACAATCAGAATTAGCGTGGAATAGCTTAAACGGCGGGAAAACACTGTTGTGGAAGGGATTGAATGCGATTGAGTAGGGTAACCATCGGAGTTTCTTTTGTAGTTAACATATTGGAAAAAGGACTTAGGGTTATTTATAAGGTTGACTTGCGCACTGTTAAAGTAGCACTGGTAAAGAGGATCGTTAAGTTCGGTGAAACAAAGATAAGCCCCAAAATAGTTGAAATGGTCGGATTATCTGATGAAGTCCACTCTAGCTGAGGAAGATTAAAATCGACGAAAATAAAGAAACTATCAATAGAGTCAGACAAGTCAATTAAATGGTCGATCGCATTGATAGAACGTTGGTAGGATTCGATTGGTTGAGCCGGTAGGATGTAGAAATATATAACGTAGAGTGGTGGAAGGGGGGTGTTATTTTTATTGCGACAAAGTTGACTTACGAGAATGAAGAAATGGTAATAGAAGAAGAGTTAAGACTGTTGTGGGTAGCCAGTACGACGCAGAGATAATTATCATTTGGGCGTCGCGAAAAAAGATTAAAAGTAGGGGGGGAGAATTCCTGGTTATTTACGTCGGAAATCATATTGGTTTCAGTCAGTGCATAAATATCAAAGGGAAGAGCATTCAATTGGCGTAGAACAGCATTTCTTTTCGCTCTTAGACCTCAAACATTCTGGTAGTGAAAAGTAAGAGGGATGTTGTGGGGTGGAGGTGTTTGGCCGGAAATACGGGAAATTTGATGTTGTTAGAGATGTGACGAGAAATACACAGCCTGTCCAGTGTTGTACATGTAACTCCTTCTCAAATTCAATAATCTAGCATTTCAATTGTCGGGAAGGGATGGGTAGGTGTGAAGAACATAAAGTACGATTTCTCACAAGTAAAATGGAAAAAAAAAGAAATTATTTCTGTTGTCGAAAAACCTTAACATACCATTATTCCCGACTTAGGTATATAACAATGTTTGAAGGTGGTATACCTTGGTCAAAAAAAAAAAACGTAATAACCGCAGTGTTGCGCTCCTATTGTTCCGATTTGAGTTCTGTTTTTTTTTTTTTTTTGTTAAGTTGGTACATCTGTTGTTGACATTCTTTCTAAATCTTAGCGTCATAGTTTAACATATGCAAAAGTTACGTAGCCAAAAGTACATCTATCTCTCTGTGTGTTTGCGATTTTTTACAATTTTAAAAATGGATTTAAATTTGCAACAACGAACTTGAATTCAATTTTGCGTAAAAAACGGATTTAATGGTGCGCGAACGTTGGAAATGTTGGAAAAGTGTTTTGGCAACGATTCTCTAAAGAAAACGGTCGTGAGTGGCACGAGCGGTTCAAAAGTGGTCGTGAGTCAATCGAAGATGATAAACGCAGAGGCAGACCATCGACATCGCAAACCGACGAAAACGTTGATGAAGTAAAAGAAACGTTGGTCTATAACCTCAAATTATCCATCAGAGAGATAGCGGAGGACTTTAACATGTATTCGTCCAAGACATTTTGGTTAATGATTTTGGCTTCCGTCCTGTAGCAGCAAAGCTGGTGGCAAAATACCTCAATTTCTTTCAAAAAAGAGACCGTATTGACGTCGCAAAAGAGATGATTTGCGAGGCTGAATCCGATCCCCCATTCATCAAAAGGATGATTACTGGAGACGAGACGTGTGTTTATGAGTACAACACGCAATCCAGACATCAGGCAAGTGAGTGGAGTTCACCAAATGAGTCGAGACCAAAAAAACCACGTCGTTTTCAGTCAAAAAAGAAAGCAATGCTCACGGTTTTTATGAATTACAACGGTGTTGTGCATCGTGAATTTCTTTCAGAAGACCAGACAGTAAACAAAGAGTATTATTTGGGCGTTATGAGATGCTCGAAGAAAGAGAGCAGAATTGTAGGCAGAAAACTCGTGGATTTTGTACCATCATAACGCACCGTCGCACAGTGCCATCATTATTCATAATTTTTTGCCGAAAAATGCAACAAACACCATCCAACAGCCACCGAATTCAATTGATTTAGCTCCCTATGACTTCTTTCTGTTCAATTGAGAATTGAGCGTTTCAGCAGCCGAGAGGAAGTAATGGAAAAATCGCAGGAAGCACCGATGGACATACCGAAAACCGAATATAAAAAATGTTTCGAGGATCGGATCAAGCGCTGTGTTGCAGTCGATGGGGATTACTTTGAAGGGGACAAAAAATAATATAGATTTAGATGAATAAACTTGTATTTTAAATTTTCTGAATAAATTCCGAAATTTTTTTGGTATGTATTTGCCGCTGAAGCCATTGTCATAGTGTTTAATCAATTTATTCTACACCTAGGCTTAATTTTTTATGTACCTTACAATCAACTGTATCTATTAATTGTAATTTTCTTATTTTTTTATACTACGTGATCTGTGTTCCTGGGACACAACTTATTCTTCCTATCGATCTGCTCATATACAATCTCATCTACATGGTAATATGGAGGATCGGTTCGGTTCTTTTTATTTTATGGTGTTTGTTCCTAAGACAGTGTTTATGAACTAATATGTTTAGGCATTCATAGCTTTTTATGTGCTCATTTAAATATTCCTATTCTTTCTTTTGTAAGGATTGATATATCGTATGAAAATTCCTTATAAGCTCTTTTTGGTCATCTATCCCCACAATATGTTTCAAAAAGTTAGTGCATCTTAGTAGTTTAATACCTGAATTAGTGAAATATTTAGAATATATTGTTTGCACATTTTTTAAAGATATTGTCATGCATAACTCATTGGCCTTATGTGGTTTAAAATAGTTTTCAAATACTCGTATGTATATAATGATTTTTTTTTATTGCAGAAAAAATCACTTTCCTGTGATAATTTTCCTTTGAAGACTTACAAACACACTATTCGTCACACGCTGTAACGTGAAAGAAGCATTTATAAATCTAAGTGGCATCCTAACGCACTCATAATGATCTTTATGCCCAAAAATGGCTTCTGCTTTTACCTCAATTTGGTGAAATCCAGGTGCGAGGTTAAGAGTACTTAAAACGATACTTCTTAGTAAGGGAATGACCAGGTGCTGGTAGAATTCTTTCGGCGCCAACAAATCACTCAAGCCCGTATTTTGGCGATGAACTTTATCAGCTATTGCCTTCGTTGATTTAATTGATATTGATATTCCCGATAAGTGGTTTGACGGCAATATTTTTAATGGCTTCTTGTTGTTGCCTATCTTAAAAGAGATGTGGTCAATTTTATAATGTTAGAGATGTGACGTAAAATGCAAAGCCTGTCCAAGCGAATGTGCAGTTTGAGGTAGGTGTATCAATAATAAATATATATCACATGTCTCGAAACAGAAAATATTCCGAGCCACAGCAAAATCTATCCTTTTTTTACGCAGCGCAAGTATGGGGATACTGCTCTTTTCAAATCGTGGAAAATTTCCTGCGTTATTTCATAAAGCAATACACTTAACTACATGTTCCACTTGGAGAAAGGAGTTGCATCTTAGTACCTGGATACCCTCAAGTTACACCTTGATTATGTGGTGAAAGTGATACAATCAATCGAAAAAAACACTACCAAAGCTAGTGTTTTGTCAAATTATACTCCATGGGGGTAAATGTGTACAAGAATGGAATATTGAATTGCGATTCCTTAAAATAAAAATTCAACATCATGCTGGTTAAAACTGCTCAAAGTATATATGTACCTGTTCGCGCTATGATGACGAAAAAGCAAGCGAAATGCAAATAAGAATGCTGTAGATACTCGTAAATGAAAAACGATTTATTAAATATTAGAACAATCGCCGATGGTGGTTGAACACAGACTGACTCTGACTTGACATTTGGCAGTAAACATTCTGATTTTGACATTCGGCTTTAACATTCCCCCTGCCTTGGAACGAATTGACAATTTTGTTCAAAAAAGTGAATGCATTGGTAGATAAATATAGGGTTTTCTAATAACGATTTGACAAAAAATTTTTTTTAAATAAAAGGCAAACCATTTGAGATATTTTAAAAACTTTATTATTGGCTTGAAGTACAATCAAAACATTTATGAATGGAACTCGACTTCGCTCATATGGCCACCGCGGGCACGTTTGCAACGGTCAATTTGTTGGACCCAATTTTCAACGACTCGCGTTCAATGTTGGCTCTGGGCTCTTCCAATGTCGTCGGCGTGTTGGCATAAACCAATGACTTAACCTAGCCCCAGAAAAAATAGTCAAGCGGCGTTAAATCGCACGAACGAGGCGGACATTCCACTGGCCCTTGTCTTGAGATAACACGCTCACCATACTTACTCTTCAATAAATCGATTGTAGCGTGTGCTGTGTAGCTTGTGGCACCATCCTGTTGAAACCACATGTCGTCCAAGTCCATATCTTCCAATTCGGGTCAAAAATAATCGGTGATCATGGCACGTAATGTGACGATTGTTATCGTCGACGAAAAAATATGGCCCAATAACGCCGCCGTCATGCAAACCGCACCAAATAGTTATTTTCTGTGGATGGAGTGGTGATTCATGAAGCACATGTGGGTTTTCACCCGACCAATAACGCATATTTTGCTTATTGACGAACCCATTGAGCCAAAAATGAGCTACGTCACTGAAGATGATTTTGCAATTAAATTCATCATCTTATCGCATCTTCTCCAGAACCCAATCGGAGAACGTACGTCGCTTCAAATGGTCTATCGGCTTCAATTCTTGAGTCAGCTTGATTTTTATGGGTGTAAACCAAGATCCTAACGCAAAATACGCCATAATGTGGTCTGAGCGATGGCCAATTCTTAAGAGCGCCGTGGAATTGACTGATTTGGATCGTTTGCTACGGACGTCTGAACAGCAGCGAAATTTTCGACACTTCGACCAACCAGTTATCTCACTGACACGGCAATATCACACAACGAATATGTAGACTCAAATTTTTGCACTAAACTTGTTATTGCCTGTCTACTAGGGCGAGAATTATGACCGAAAATTGGAGTTAACGCCAAGAGTCACCGACTCTGAATATCTGTAGAAACTTTTTATAATTTGCAGACGTTGCTCGTTAGTGTACTTTACCATAATGAAAATGTTGAGTTTACTGAATAAATCGACAGTGACGGTTTGATGATTAGTGAAAGAATGCGTTCACAAATTAAATTCAAAGTTGTCAAGTCCCTATTAGAAAACCCTATAAAAAGGGTATCGAACTTTTTAAACATCGCTGTGAAAAGTGTATAGAGCTGAAAGGCGATTGTGTTAAAAAATAAAAATGTTTGTGTTTTCTTTGTTGGGTCGGGTACTTCTGGGACCGCCCTTGTACTGCGATGCTTGTTCGTTGAATAAAATGTTTTTATTTGGCCTTGAAGGAACAATGTTCGCGCTATGATGACGAAAAAGTAAGCGAAATGTAAATAAAAATGCTGCAGATACCTGTAAATGAAAAACGATTTATTAAATATTAGAACTATCGCTGATTGTGGGTGAACACAGACTGACTCTGACTTGATATTTGGCGGTAAACATTCTGACTCTGACATTTGGCTCTAACAGTACCAACAATTAGCAAATGAAACCCAGTCATCGCAATATAGAAAATAAACTCTAGTTTGGACGACAAGACGTCGTTTTAAGCTAGAAACTTAACGCATATGTTAAGTCTCATCTTCAAAGCAAAAGGAGAACTAACTATGATAATTTGAATTACATATCGGACCTAAACTGCAATTTTGTGCTGCCTTTGTAACCTCAATGTGAAAGAGGATGGCTCTACTTCGTCGCGATATTTCACTTTCTAATGGAATTCCGCCTAAATTTCCTTGGATTACAGATATGTACTAGAACTAGAGGCGTTAAGCACACTAAACAGAGACCGAGGCTGGGATATATTGCAAACTACAAGGTAGCTGCACTACGCTACAGAAATCACATTATAAAAGAAAACTTCTAAAGACTAAACACTAAGATGATTGTGAACAATATACTTTTAATGTAATAAATAGTCACTTACTAATATTGCTACTACAACTACTTACTAGTCAATGACATATAGGAGCTTCGTTTCGCGAGTAATAAAATAAAATTATGTTAATTAAAAAAAGAGTTGCACTATTTATTTGGAAATTAGTTTTTGTTTTAAAATATTGACTCCAAAACAATACATTTGTTGATACATTTCAGGTATCAACTTATATAGGAAATATTCATTCTTGATCTAAAACGTACGCGTCTTGCTCGGAGGTGCTTTTGCTGTTCGCTATTTCTTTTAGCCAATAGTTTATATGGCAATTTATCATACTGTGATAGTTCTCGCCACATCCTGGCTGCTGTTAGAACAGATATTTTGGCATCTGACTGTTTTCGAATTTTCTGGATAAAAACAAGAAACGGATTTGCTGATTTCGGTTTCCTCTTGAAGCTAGAATTTACACGTATCATTGTTTTGAATTCAATAAAAACTTTTTGACAAAATAATGACAATGAATACTTTTTTATTTTTCTTAAAAATATCATTGAGTATATGGCATTTGTCACCTTAATGTTTAACTTAATATATCTGAATACTACCATTTCGATCAAATAAAATACGACATTTTGCAAGAAATTGTTCCTTTATCGATTTGGAATGTAAACCAATGAACGAAATGAGCAAATGTGTCAAATGTGTGTTTGATTTCGCAAAGTTGTCCACATATGACCGAAAAAAGCCAAACAGCTGCAATTGACGCCGATTTGGGAAATTTGGAGCTTTCGAAACGCTTTCAATAATAGTGGCTACAGACAACATTGAAGCGTTGTTGAAGGTATTACATTTTTCCACAATAAGACGAACATTGAACTTAGTTACGCAGTCTTTTATACATTTCGCGTATTAAAGACTGATTTGAAAAATAGTTTGAACGATGTGGACACTATCTTCTTGTGTAAGACTAGTTATGAAACAAAACTGAGTCAAAGGACTCTCAAACCTGACAGGACAATTTTTTTACTGAAAGACCTATCAGTAATAAATAACATAATTTATATATCATTTGTGTAGTGAATTTGATTAAGAAGGAGAAACAGCAAACGCGGACTCCGTATCTCTATCCTTACCTTCGATAAAAACGAGAAAGTTGATGATATCTATAAAATCAAAACAATTTTATATATCAAAGTAAAAATAGAGCACATGCCAGCTGCCAGGAATACAACTATACGCTGGCGTATTGTCAAAAATGCTTAGGCACGCACCTCTCGGGAGAGTGAAATGTAAACAAGCAAACCTCAGTGATTTGCGAAAACTGTACGAGAAATCACCCAGCAAACTAACGAGTTTGCGAGATCGCTAAAGAAATCCAAATGAGGCGAACAAATTTCATAAGATCCGTTCATATAGACCGGATGACGAGACACCCTAAAACCGATATGTCCAATACAAATAAGAGAGTCATCAAAAATCAACTGATAGAAATAGGGAACAAGTGCAATAAAAAAATCTTTACCAGATCGTACCCTGAAATCGCATCACAAGCAAATAAGCTAGACACTGTCACGGAAGATCCGGTATGTCAAATACTCACAGTAATTCTATGCAGATTTGAAGAACAAAACAAAATCAACGAACGATAAATTAAGCAAGTTCGAGTTTAAACCCCAAAAGAAATTCAAGAAATGAATAAAAAACCGTTAATTAAGATAATAACGTGGAACGCAAACGGTCTTCTGAAAAAAATCCAGGAACTTTAAATTTTTCTTCAAAAAAACCATATTGACATATGTTTGCTTTCGGAAACCCACTTAAAAAGGGAGGGGAGGTAAAAAGGGAGACCTAAGATAAGAGGCTACTCTGGTTAACATGCGTACCACCTTCGGAAAGTTCAAGAGGCGGAGCCTCTATTTATATCAAAGATTGCATTAGGCACAACGAGAACATGATAATAGAGCTCAATTTTTGTAAAAATAAATCACTTAGACTACAATATAGCATCCTGTTATTTCTTTCCGAAATATAGGATGACAAACAACGACCTTGATCGGGTCTTCTGCCAACTTGGGTCAAATTTTATCCTCGGTGGCGACTTCAACGCGAAACATACGTGTTGGGGCTCAAGATGCATCTCAACGAAAGGCAGATGCAAGTCTAAAATGTCTTTGGCCTACCGACACAAATAAAATTCCTGACCTTGTCGACTTTTTTATTGCAAAAGATGTACCTACATACCTGTAGATGGCTATGACCTCGGCTCAGATCATTCACCAGTAGATCTAAAAATCGGCAGGAACATTACTAAAATCGAAAGTGCACCTAAATTAACGAATAAAGAAACCAACTCGGGCGGCTTTAGAAAAAAATAGCAAAGAAAACATTGTCCTAAGCTTACCACTTACGACTCCCATTGAGATAAAAAAACGGATCACAAATGAAATTGAAAACGCCTTAGAAAAAAAGCTAATATGCTCTAGCGTTTTTCTCCATGTGTCACAAGCTATGGCAAGAGGCCTTACCTGACAAATTATGCAAAATGGTAAATCCATACCTTAAAAACCAGCTATTTCGTGTTAGACATGGGTCTGAATTTGCGTTAGTGTGCCAGAAGGAAGTGTTTTTGGTCCGTACTTATTCCTATTGTACATATGAGATATACCTCAGGATGAAGGGACAGTAGTAGCCACGTTCGCGAACGACACAAACATATGATCTTCGACGATAAAACTTCAACTAGCCCTAAGCAAGTTGTTTGAGTGGATGAAGACCTGGAGATTCGTGCTAAACGGGACCAAGTCGACTCATGTCAATTTTACTAATATAAAGGTAAATAATTTATCTTTATTTATTAATTCTATAAAAATTCCGTGTGATAACGAGGCAAAATATTTAGGTATACCTCTAGACACAAAGCTGAAGTGGAAATCGCCCGTCAAAAAGAAACGTGAAGAACTCATTTTTAGGCCTAGAAAAATGTTTTGGCCTAAATTCCAAACTAAGCTTATATAACAAACTGATTTTATATAAGCAAGTGCCTTCATTATGTTGGACGTACGGTATACAAACTTGGGATTGTACTAAACCAAGTAACATATGTATTCTACAAAAGTTTCAAAACAAGGCGCTAAGACCAGTCGTGAGTGCTCCATGGTATATGTATAAGGAATATAGCGATATTCACCGTGACTGTGATTTGCTACTTTAGAAGGCGAATTTGCAAGCTCTGCTGGAAATTTTCTTACTCGTCTCGTGCATCACTGCAACCCAGAAATAATCCGGACATTGGATAAGACCAACCTTGTATGTCAACTACGTAGAATAAGACCATTCGACTTAGCGCCGTAAGGACAAACTATATAAATTATCGGAAGTAGTAGGTGATTTCACTGGAAGGCTACCTAAAAAAACGTGAACATTTTACAGAAGATAGAACTACTTATTAAGGAAACATATTCGTAGTGTGGAAGAAAATGGAATTTTTTTTGTAGTGAGTAGGAATCTCAGACTACCATAAGCCCGTGCTTATGATGGGCGCTGCTATGCTACTGTGGTAGGCAGCAGGTGTTTGTGCTCATGTGTCTGCTATGGTGATGTGATGTTGCTCTTATGAGCGCGTGTTTATAGTGCCTATGAAGATTTTTACCTACCCACGGAAAAAAAAGCATCTGATGCCACGAATTTTTTAGCGTCATTAAATATGTGGTCATTTCAACCTAACTTGGTATTGGCATTCATACCGGGAATTGAAAGCTTTTCGCTGCAAGTGCCATGGATAGTAACAGGGTAGTTAAATTTCGCTTTAACGATAGAAGGTAGCATTAAATTCCATTCTGCTGGCGGTTCCTCGGAATCGGAATTTAATAAGTTTAACATACGTTTAGTTCATGTTCTAAAGCCGGATGTGTGAGTCCAGGAACTAACATAAAAAGCAGAGAGTACTGTCTTTAGAAAAGGAATATATTGTAAATTAAAAAGATTGTCGGACACAGAACGGCATTCTGCGGCACATCAGCGTTTATTTTGTGAATATTGGACTTCAAACCGTCTATAACAACTGCAATTGAACATTCAAAAAAATAATTTTCAATTCATAGAAGAAGAGATTCGTTGACCCAATGCATAGATCTTGAACAAAACTTGTGCCAAACTCCGCCCAAACAGAAATATGAAATGCACATATTTTGCTTTGTCTCACTTGCATTTCTCAATAGTCGATGAGATATTCCATTAAATCCTCAGTTGTTACGAAAATCGTACTACCGGTCATTGAGAAGTTTTCGTATTTCAAGATATTTCATGAGCTGATGGCATATCAGCGCTTCCATGACCTTTGAAAAAAGGGATGTAAGAGCAATGGGTCTGTTGGGCGAGAAAAAAAAACATTCACTTTTTTCTGGGAACAGCCTGGATGAATGCTTTGCCATTACCTCATTGGAGGAAGGGGTGATATCCCATCTGGATCAAGGAATTTATGTATCTTAAGATTTCTAAGTACTCTTGCTAAAACTCGGGTGCGAAAGTGGATTCGCATCATTTAAGATTCGACATACTCAAGTATAGATCGGGACAAATCACAATCTGAAAGTTTTTAGCTGGTGACAAGGTGTGCAGCAATCGTATTGACCTTGTCTAAAAAGCTGACATTTTTAACGAACAGCCGACCTTTACTATTTTGGGATACTGTAGTGCTTTTTGCCATAGTTTTTGGTCGTATTAAAATTTTACACGCTTAGCTCGATTTATATTACACATTTTCTTCTGGTTGGATACTCTTCTTCTGATGAAAGAAAAACGATTTCCCTCTCATTAACGGGTGGTTAAAATTCGTTAAAAAACTGTTTACTCTGCTCCAATTGGCTTTCTTTTATTATCATTGCTCTTTAAGACTCTTTTACGATTTTTTTCTTAAACTGTGCAGTAAATGTACGAGGAATTAGCAGATGTGAAACCGTAATTAGAAGAGCCTAGAGTTTTGGATGTTGATGGTATGACTATCAACGTATGGTATTTACGTGGAGTCACTAACAAGCTGGGCTGAGTTATTTTTTACAACGAAGATCTTAACTCACCGACCTTTGGGTGTTGTCTGCTCGGAAAGACGAGGAGAAGAAAAATTATTTATGTCAAAATTGCTCAGTATGTATGATTATAAGGATAATGATCCAGGCATACAATTCTAAGGGGTGGTTCATCCCGAGGTTTGATTTTCAATATGCCCTTTTTAACAGATCATGCATGACTCCTATCAAACTGCTTTGTCACTTTTATTCTGTATGTATGTATATTCTGTAGCTTTGTGTATTTTACGTGAGAATCTCGACCTAAAAACGTACAAAATTTAACCTGCCCAAGAATTGAAACCAGGCGACTTGAATTTGTGTCACATTTTCAGTGAATGGGCTCTGGGAAAACTCAATGAAAATCCGGCGTTTCATCGTGAAATTTTGTTCAATGATGAAGCCCATTTCTGGCTCAATGGATACGTTAATGAACAAAATTGCCGTATTTGGGCTGATGAACAACCCGAGGAGTACCAAGAGCTACCATTACATCCATTAAAAACAACGGTATGGTGTGGTTTATGGGCTGATTAAATCATTGGTCCATATTTCTTCAAAAATGGGGCAAATTAGAATGTTACAGTCAATGATAACCGTTATCACGCCATGTTAACGAACTATGTGCTTCCTGAAATTCAAGCAAATGGTATCGGTGAGCTCTGATTTCAACAAGACGGCGCTACTTGCCATACAGCGCGTGAAACAATGGACTTTTGACTATTTTCTCTGTGGATATGTAAAGTCTCAGGTCTTCAGATATAAGCCAGCTACGATTGACGCTTTGGAAGCCAACATTACTCGTGTTATCCGTGAGATACCAGTCACTATGCTCGAATGAGTCGCCCAAAATTGCACCTTTGGAGTGGATCACCTCAGACGTAGTTGTGGCCATTATTTTTATAGTATTATTTTCAAAAAAATGTCATGAATTGTTCTTTTAACTGGTAATAAAAATTTTGGGTTTACTTTCAAATTGGTATATTTTATTTTTTATTATAAATCAAACCTTACGATGAATCACCCTATATACATATGTACACCCTGACTGACTCGAACTGCAACTTTTTAAAACGCTAAATTTACTTTATTTTTTGATAAATTTTATTATTCCAAAGCAAAAAAATTTTAGAAAATACATCAATTTTCAAATTGTATCAGTAGTTTTCAATATGTCCCCCTTTGGCGCGAATGATGGCCTTGAGACGGCCGAAGAAAGCATCGCACGCTGCACGCAAGTGGCTCTGCGTGGTCCAAACTTTGGTATTTTTTAGTGTCAACCTTCGCCTTCAAAATACCCCAGACATAGAAATCCAACGGATTTGCATCCGGGGAATTTGCAAACTTTGTATCGAAGAAATAAAGTGTGGAACATTGGTTTTTAACCAATCTTGGTTGACGCGCGCTTTGTGAGACGGTGCCGAGTCTAGTTGAAATGTCCACGGTCTCCGACCGAAATGATTGTTTGCCCAAGACTTCAATACTATCTTTAAGACAGTTTCACGGTATACGATCGCATTAATTTTGACGCCAGGGTCCAAAAATACGATCGGAGAGCAACCATCGGCGGTTATGGCGGCCCAAACTGCTGCCTGCTTTTTGGTGGCCGTCCGAAGGTGGAAGTTTTCGAAGGACCTCTCTAGCAAGTAAACTCGGTCATTTTGTTTGTTGACATATTGCTCGATAACAAATGGCGACTCACCGGAAAAAACCAAATTCGACAACTCACCACTTTCGTGCAAGCGTAGCAACTCATTCGCTCTTTCGACTCTAACTTTTTTCTGTTGCGGTATAAGAACGTGTGTATGTTGGAACTTCAATGGCTTGAGCCCAAGCTCAGTTTTCAGTATGTATTGCATGCATTCCAACGATATGTTGAGCTCACGAGCCATTTTTCTTCCACTTCGACGCGGATTTCGCTCAATTCAAGCCTTCACTTTCCGAACCATTTCTGCCGATGTTGCTGTTTTTTTACGACCACCTCCATGGCGTTTTGCAATGCTGCCAGTATCACGGTAACGAGCTATGGTTCGAGACACAATTGATTTATTCACGTTGAGGTGCTGCAGGGCTCTAACCATAGCTACTTGTGGTTTTCCACCCAAATATAAAGCAATCACATTATCACGTTTGAATTCCATAGCGGATAAAAATTTTTCAACACAACTGAGACTTAAATCGTTTAAAAAGCTTCTAAACAATAAAATTGCCTGTCATGTGTCAAAATTTGAGCTCAGTGTCGTGAACGGTTTGGAAATAATGGCAGTCTGAAGTTGGTTGCAGTCGAGTCAGTCAGGGTGAATATGGAATCAGACACCGCATCAAACTCGTTGAATTTCAGATTATTGTCCAAGTTCAACCTTCTATAAATGATGCAGAAGTGGATGGTTTTGCTTTCGGATGAGCAATTTTAATCCCAGTCTTCCTTTACCATCAATGAATTCTTTTGTTGACCCAACATATCTCATTCTTTATCCGAAGTTTGTTAGAGTTTTGACTTTTTTCCGCATCGATGACTTAACTTCTTCTACAATTCCGAATTTTGTTTCAAGCCCTTCAACTTGTTGCTCTCTTTTATCGGGAGTAATATCTTAGCCTCAAGTTTTTGGTAATATTTTAAGATTTTTCTAAATATTATTCGTTCTACTTACGTACACTTACGTGTCAATGCAGAATAGAAAAACATCAACTCAGATGAACTTTCAAGGCTCTTTCTACTTCATTTTTATTGTGGCATTCACCGTCGGATTTCCTTTCAAACTTCGACTTGTTATACAATAAGATAATGATCGGAATCCTCATATTTCTGCATTAAAATCAGATTCAATTTAAAAGGAACAATAGACGATATAGTCTTCGTATTTTTTTTTCCTGTACAATTTTATTCGTATTTTGTTTAAATTTCAGTCGTGATCTTCGTTATGTGCACTTCAAAATAGCTGATAGTGTTGATTTCATAATATGCACTATATCTTAAGTTATAAGAAAACTAGTAGTGTAGTAATACTCTGAAAGTCCTTCCCCAAATATTAAACGTCTAACTCTAATGCACGTAACCTACATTAAGAACTTAGACATTGTCATGAGCTCATAAAGGGATTAACCGCTACGATTGTTTTTTCAAGAAACTCTGGTTAATCTCAATAGATTTCGGTTCTCAATATGTCTTACAACATGTGCTTTTCTCTTTTGATAAGACTGTCGCCAAGAGAATTAATTCCATGCAGTTCATACCAACTTTTAAATGGAATTCTTCAGCCAAGCTAAATTTCTAAAAGTCTAATTTCTTCCATCTTTTTGGAAGTTAGAATATTCACTCATTAAGCGAGAGTTAGTTTGTAATAAACAAATTTGAAAAAAAAAAATTGTTTAATGATTTCAATTTTTAAAGGGATAAGTTTACTTAGTTTACCTGTAACGGAAATTATTAATCCGTAATGAAAGCTCATGAATGATTAATATCATTTTTATCAACAGAGAGAATTTCCCAAAACAAATAACTTTTTTAGCACACAAAATGTACCGATTTCCATAATAACCGCCAGAAATTTTCCAAACTAACATCTGCGCAGAATACGTTCCCCACCGCACCTCAATAACCGTTTCAACTTGGAATTTTCCCAACAGATTGCGCTCGTTTCCACCCAACCCTAGAAGGAAAAGCAGGGAAATTTAACCTAGAGCAAGGATTACGTCAATCCTGCTAAATATAGGTTTTAGTAGCCGACTAACTTTCCACATGGACTGAAGTCCCCGTAGTTTCACACGGTTTAAACAGATGTATACCTACATACAGTGTATATACATAACATTTGTAGTCACACAAGTGTACCAACACGCATTCATAAAAAGAAATTAATTATCATTATTAAACAGGAAAAAAAATCAAATGCAAATGTAAAAAGAATTCCTTATTCAATTTCTATATAATTGTTGCAGATAAAAGTTGTAAACAGTGAAGCTGCGAAAAAGTGAACACTTGTCTATTTCTACTTCCAATTGAAAGTTTCTCCTTGGTATGAGTTTTGAAATATTTATAAAAATGGAAGTAGTTTTGATAAGAGAGTGTATGTGTAATGTGTAGCAAAAAAAAGTAATTTATAAAAAAAAAGTGTTAGAAACGTTCTTAGTCTTAGTTCTCTGTGGTGTATGTAAATTATTCATATATATCTGATGGGAGAATCGGCCACAGCACTACCATGGTATATCGTTTAGTCGACAACATACACGAGTAGTATCGTCGCAATTCTTGTTTTTGGGTCATAGAATGACACGGTAACGTGGGGCTCCGGAGAACTACTCCGCGTCGGGTCAATGCGGTAGTTTCACGACGCGAAGCAATCTGCATAGCTTATAACTTCCGGTTGTGTCAAAATTTAAAATTACAAAAAAAAAAAAAGTGCTCTTCATATCTCCAACCATAGGTGACACCCTCTAGTCATGTATTTTTCTTCTCTGTATAAAGTGATAAAATGTTAAACCAGAAACCTAAGCCGGAAGTATATGTGCAACCTTTATGTGCAAATAAGAAAAAACTAGACTACTAAAGATAATTATCTGGTTGGTAGCTCATGTCCCTTCTCTGCTGGGGTGTGTAAAGCTCAATCACCCCGGAAAACGAATTAATATTTAAAAAGATATCATCCCGTTCTTCTTTTCTCGTGGACCACCTCACGACACTCCACATCCATGGTGTTCCAGCAGCACCATACTAGCCTAGGTAGTGAATTAATTCAGGGCATTCATTGCCTTTACCTGCATCGCGTTATTAAAACCACCATCATCACCATCGCTACCATAGCCATTCAAGACCGAAAGAATAGTAAAAATGCATCAAAACAGTGCTGGCGATGGGCGACGATGGCATAGTGGTAGCAGGGAAGTATCACTAAGGATGCAGGGTGGCCCAGCAACAGTGGCAGTGGTAACAGCAACAGTGGCACTACGACCATTACCTCGTCATCCCTTAGGAGTAGTTGCAGCAGGAATAGCACAACCTCCATCATAATCAACACCAAAACCAAAAACAAACAAATAAAAAAGGATATTATACTTGTACATCATGCGCGAATTTTTCTGCTCGTCTTGTAAATGAAGTTGCTCAAAAAAAGTATATATTGTATATATACAAACATAAATACATAATATCACCAAAAAAATAAATAATAAAAAAAAAAAATCAGTGCACGAGCATAAAAGGAATATAAAAAAAAGGTCATCCTACCTTGTTGTGCTGTTTCTGCATTTTGCTTGGTCTTTTTCGGATTATCCTGTCGAAAGAGTGCTTCGCTTGTAAATTATTTTTACATTTCTCTTCCTTCTCAATAGATGTTGTGTGCAAAAAGTTTCCCCCTAAAAATCGTGTATACATATATAGAAATTTAGAAAACAGTTATCATAATATAAAATGTTAAGTCTTCTTCGTTATAGTGTTAAAAATAAGTTATAGTGTAATTTAGTCAACAACAAAAAAAAAATTTTCCAAAGTTTATTCGCTGTTAATACGATCTTCCGCTTATTTAAAAAAAAAAATACATAAATATTTATATACATACATATATAAAAGTTCTAATAACTTTAAGCTAATTAGTCAAAAATTAAAAAATGTTTAAATAAAAAATTAATCAAAAGTAGTAAATTTTAAAAATATCATTATTCCACTGTGAATTTCGTTGTGTTTTTAAAAAAATAAAAAAGATATATATACATATATATATATAATAAAAATATTTAAAAATAGAAAAATATATAAAGTAATTTAATATAAGGTGTTTTGTTTAAAATAAAATAACATATGTAATCTAAAGCGATTCGATTACAAAACATCGACTGCATTATTCTAAGTGGATTACATTAACCAGTGCTTTGAAATGTAAGTTTAAAAATACAACAATACATCACTTATTATATTCCTTACTTAAACCTTATTATTATATGATGAAGGTATACACAAATAAAATTTTGTTGAATAAAAAAATACTGTATGATTATCTAGAAGCATAAATACCAACACATTGTCACAAAGCCATACAATGCGGTGCAGAATAATACAATATTCTTTTAAATAAGTTTAAATTTATTTCGAAAATTTTTATAATGAAGAAAAGTAGCATGCAGTGGAGTGCGCCGAGATATTGGTCGTATAAAAAGTCTCCGCGTTTGAAAGGTGACATGTCAGGCTACATTTTTTTATGGAAACAGCTGTGTAATTCGTTCGTCGTGTTAAAAGTTATACTGATTTATATATGAGTAAAATATCTGACGTGATGACGCTATGATCATATAGTGTGATGCTTTTTACTATAAAAAAAAAGGAAAAACGCTGCAAAAATATGTCGAAAAATTCGTGCGCGAAAACTGTCTGAAGTTGTGGAGTATGACAGTTTGGAATCATCTAAAACGAGCAGGCTTCTCAAAGAAGCTTGAAGTTTGGGTGCCACATGAATTAACGCAAAAAAATTTAATTGACCGAATAAAAATCAGTGAAACCGGTAACCGACCACCGGATTGACGGCAAACAAGTGTTTGAGTGTTTGGTGGGATTGGAACGGAATTGTCCATTATGAGCTGCTAGCACGTGGCGAAACGGTCAATTCGATTCTCTACTGTGCACGACCGCTTGAATGAATCTATTAAGAGAGAGCGACCAGAATTTGCCAACAAAAAGAGTGTTGTCTTCCATCATAACAATGCTAGGCCATACACATCTGTGATGACCCGGAACAAATTGACGGACCTTGCACTCTCTGACTACCATTTGTTTCGGTCTTTGCAAAACTTTCTTGATGGTAACAAATTGGCCGACCGAAGAGCCGCTGAAAATCACTTGGCCAAGTTTTTCGCTGATTAACCACAGAAGTTCTACATAGATGGAATTACGAAGCTACCCGGAATATGGCAAAAGTTCGTATTATAAAATGGCCAAGATGTACTTGATTGAAATTGAATTTGAATAAAGAAAAAACCAAACCGCGGAACCGATAATAAAATGTTTACAGCCTTATGGATAATGGCAAATGGGTTGTTTATAAAATTTGATTATTTTTATTTCTACCGAGCGCTAGAAAGTGCAGATTCAAGCAAACATAAAATAAGTTAAAGAAATATTTTTTTTTCATACTATAGTGTACACAACGAAATTTTAAAATACAATATTCTATTCAAATTGCAAAAAAGTCTAAAAGCGCAATAAAATTATAAAATCAACATTTTTTAAACACAAAAAGGAACCTGGAAGTTATAAACTTCCCATTTTTCAAGCTGTTAACGAATTTTTTTTTTTTTTAAGAAAAAAAAATATCTTCAGCAGTTACTTTCATCAAAATAAATTAAAGACTGACTTAAGGGATCCCAGAAAATAAATTTTTATAAAAATACTCGGCTTTGTCCTTTGATCTAAAAACAAAACACAATTCGTTATCACTTAAAATTCAAAGATGCGATTTCACGCGTCCGCGTAGAAAATTGTTGGAATGTGTTAGATCACAAGATCTTTGTAGACAGTTTATATACAGATTTAACATCAGTCTTTAACTAAACTTTGATTTAAATAATTCGATTTTATTGGTCACACTATGCCTTGCAACCTCATCTTGCTGGATCTACATGTCATGCACATCGATGTTACCTAAATTTGAAAACAAATATTTCGTCATTAACTATAGCGCAAGCTTCTGCTACACGATACAGTACCTATATATACAGTATGTTAAGAATAACTTTTCACATTGAAAATAAATGAAAAAGTTCAACTTTATTAACTGATAAACATAAGTTTTTATTTAATTTTATATATTTTTTTGATTCATTACAGTTATATGTATATGCATATATATTTATATTTTGTATGCATCATACAAAAAAAAAAAACAAACAAATTCCTTGAAAAACTAAAGAAAACACAACAAAAACAAATACAACTCAATTTTTTTAGTGTCAAGAAACTCTTTTCACAAATCATAAAATGTACGCTTATGTTAACTGTAATAATAATTGTGAAAAATGGAAATGCATTATTAATAATTTTAGTATTTTGTATGAATTCCCTTTGAGTTTATCACACATTGTAATCGGTTTTTCATCGAATAAATCAATTTCTGTAGATCGTAATTGGTTGGTATTTTTTGCCATTCTTCCAATATTGCGGCTTTGAGTGCTACTTTATTTATTGGTTGTCTTTTGGCGACATTCCTTTTCAAATGGACCCACAAATTTTCAATAGGGTTGAGGTCCGGACTTTGAAGATGTGTATCAATGACTTTTCCGCAATTATAAATCAACCACATCTGCACCATTTGGGACTTATATTTCGGATCGTTGTCCTGGTAAAATTTGAATAGTGGTCTGTTGTCTTTAATGAATTCAAATTTTTTGCACTGTTAAGCAAATGACCCTTTATAATGCTGAAATATTTTTCTGCATCCATTATGGACTCCATAAATAATAATTCTCCCATTCCTTTGCTTGATATGCACCCCCAAACCATAAGCGACATTTTTTCCGAATTTGACTATGGGAATAATGTTATGACTTTCTAGTGATGTTAGAGGCTTTCGCCATACTCTAGTTGGCCCATCGTTGTAATACAACATCACTTTGACCTCATCACAGAATATGACGTCGTCGCAGTAGTCGACCGGTTGCGAACTATACTTTTATATTTGCTGCAAAAAGCAATGGCTTTTTCCGTGCTACCCTTGAGTATTTTTTTTTTATTAAAGTCTGCCAAACATCAACATCACACTCTTCCAATTACTCCTTCGCTAGTTTTCTGGTCGAAATTTGAGGATTGTTATTAATTTTTCTAATCATTAAGCCCTCAACACGTTTATTTATCTACCTTCGTTTTCAGTACGATTTATCACATTATAAATTGTGTTCCTGAAAACATTTCCGACAGTTCCTGCACGTTTTTTCCAATTCGTGATTGTAATAAATCAGCTGAATTACTTCTAACGACAAACTTTTACCTCGCATTTTTTCAAATAAAATTTTAAGCTAAATATGCATACACAATGACAACTTATCACCAAATGAATTACAAAATCGCAAGGAATAACAACGCAATTCATATAACGGTAAAGTACCGTTGGTCATTTTATGTGTACACGTGTGCTAGACGCAAATGATATCTACAGCAATGATTTTTGTTGTGTTTTATTTAGTTTTTCAAGGAATTTTTTTGTTTTTTTCTTTTGTATGATGTAACATATGAGCTGAATTCCACACCACAATTTCGTGTGTTGATTTATTATTGCTTTTTGATGGGAAAAAATGCAGCCGATGCAAAGAAATGGCTTGATAAGTGTTACCCGGACTCTGCACCAGCCGAACGAACCATTCGCAAGTGGATTGAAAAGTGGTCATACAAGCACCGAAGATGATTCATGGACGTCCAAAAGAGGCTGTTTCAAATGAATGAAAAAAATGAACAAAATGACTACGAATGACCGTAAAGTGAATTTGATCGAGATAGCTGAGGCTCTGAAGACCGAATTTTTGCATCGTATGTGACAATGGATGAAACTTGGCTCCATCACTTCACACCAGAGTCAAGTCGGCAGTCAGCTGAGTGGCGAGCAGGCGACGAACCTCGTCCAAAACGACCAAAAACTCAACAGTTGGCTGGCAAGGTTATGGCATCCGTATTTTGGGATACACATGGAATAATTTTCATCAACTACCTTCAAAAGGGGCACACTATCAACAGCGACTATTACATTGCGTTGTTCGAGCGTTTGAAGGACGAAATCTCAGAAAAACGGCCGCATTTGAAGAAAAAGAAAGTGCTGTTTCATCAAGACAATGCACCGTGTCACAAGTCGATGAAAACGATGGAAAAATTGAATGAATTCGGCTACGAATTGCTTCTACACCCACCGTATTCTTCAGACTGTTCTCAGACCTCAAAAGAATGCTCGCCGGAAAGAGATTTAAGACCGATGAAGAAGTAGTCGCCGAAACAGAGGCCTATTTTGAGGCTAACCCGAAATCGTACTACAAAACTGGTATCGAAAGATTTACAAATCGTTTCAATCAGTGTATCGCCCTCGAAGGCAACTATATTGATAAATTAAGTTGAATTTTGCAAAAATTTTGTGTTTTACTATAAAACCGCGCTGACTTTTCAGCCCATGTATTATATACTACATGTAACTGTAATGAACCAAAAAAATATATAAAATGAAATAAAAAACTTATGTTTATCAGCTAATAAAGTTGAACTTTTTGATTTATTTTCAATGTGAAAAGTCATTCTTGACATACCGTATATATCTTTTATTTTTATTTTTTCAAATTGATTAAAAATAAGATGAAAGTATCATACTTTACATATATTTCAAGAAAAGGAAAAGTTCAATTAATCGTACTAATGTAAAATCTAACTTTTTAACGCAGTAAAGAAAAGCTTGTTACCTTACATCTAACAACTTTAATGTCAAGAGAATCTCTACATCCTGTGAAAATTTGATTAAGTATCTATCTAAATTGATTTTTTAAGTCCATATAAAGAATGCACTGAAAAAAATAAATATCGCGATGAAAGTGCTTTCTTTATTTATTACCCCAAAATCGTATCTTTCGGAGAACAATAAATTGATTATATGTAAATAAAGTAACTAGCTGTTACCAGCGGCTTTGCTCGCTTATCAGTATTTTTGTTACGATGAGTAAGTAAGCCAGTAATTTTATAAGTATTTATAAGTAACTCGTCGTAGAAAGGTGTAGACATATATTTGTGTTTGTATAAAAGTTTGTATTGACGTACTCGTACATTTAAAAGAAAATTATTCTTGCAATCATGCAAGGGCATAAAGATTTTGTTGCTTGGAAACACAGTAGCACGCCGCATAGAAGTATCCATGAGGGAAACACATTTTTTTTTTAAATATCCTACGATATCCCCTTATGTTTGCGAAATAGTTTTTTCATTTTTCTGTCTCAAGTTTTCATAAGTCGGGCCCAAAATTTCCCTGCCACATAACCACTCTTTATTTACCGTATTAATTTGCAGTTCAGAATAATCTTCGCTTACCAAATCCTCAGTATTTTAAATAATATTACAGAATTCACATGCATCCGCGTATTACTTGATTATGTGTCGTTTTGCAGTTGTATTAGCATAGTTGCCATAAAGTTGACGCCTTTAAACACGCATTTATTTCGTCTGCGGGTGTGCGTTTAGTTAATACCGGCAGTCTGTCTAAAATATAATATGACCATCCATCCTACAATACTTTGGTTGTTTTCTTATATCTTCCATACTTTTAGTGCTTCGTTTGCTCTTTTGCGGGACATTGGACATTCGTCCCGAATCAAGATCTTACATTGCTGCCATATACGAATAATCGCTATTCTTACTGATGTTACAAAAAAGGTGTTTCCTCATGAGCTGAGTTCGATGGCAGTTCAAGTACTGAATGAGCCATTCGGTTACCATCGAGTGGCGTGATAACTGTTCAGCGAAAGCTACAACAGCATAAACTCCTTTATCTTAGCAAATCTAAAAGAAAAGAAGAATCCAAAAACACCTTTATCACTCTTAATTTGCTGCATAACATTGTTGAAAACTATTCTTTGTTCTGGACTCAAATGCTGAACGTATTTATTTATTTATATTTTTTATTGTTGTACAATAGATAAAAATTATTGTATGTAGCGTTAAGATCTTGAAATCTGTGTAGTATATCTTCCAACATGACAATTTTGTAATCTCCCTAAATTTGTTGGGGATTTGAAAGCCAACAGGTCGCAATTAATATTGGAAGAAGGTATCTTACCTTAGTCGCTTATCTGCACAAACAAAAATAAGGACTTTCCAAAGAGATTAGATATATTTCAAAAAATGTTAACTTTATATCAAAGCAATATGAATATGGTTTTAAATAGAATCACTTAGACTGACAAAGAAACAAATTGAAAAATTTGAAGTTCGAAGCAGCATAAATTTTATAATACTTCGTATACTTCATACGTGTGACAATGTCGACTGCCGGCTGCCATTTAAAGAAGGTATGGGTTGAATCATCGACAGTCTACCCGGAGTTTTGTCAGCGCATGACATCTACGTGTGATGTGTGATATACATATAAATATATATGTAAAAAGAAAAAATTTCTAAACGCGATAGACCACCTGAAACTGAGGACAATCGTTTTTCCCCAGGTAATACATTTTATGTCATCATGAAAAGTTCTTAAATTCGTAAGAAGGTTTCCAGTACAAGTAACTGGAGTCCCCTAGAATGTCTCCCAGATAGTGATACTGACAACGATGATATTGAAGATGTGATTGCTTCAAGTGAAACGCAAAAAAAGAAATGTATGTACCACCAATAAAACTGCTCCACAAATCAAGGGAATATGTACACCAAATGCTAAAAAATTTGAGTATCGCAGACTATTGCATTAAAAAAAAAAACACAATTATGTTTGGGTCGATCGAATTATACAATTCCCTTATTTGCAAATTTAAACAATAAAAATTTCTTGCATGATTTAAGAGCATTTAAAGTTGTAATGCATGATAGGGGATCTATGGACCCTAAATACTGAATTTATTAAGCAAAATCTTAAGTTCATGGATATATATTTGATCTGGTTCTATTAAACTTTTTAAACTAATAAAGAATTATTGTTTGATCTTCTACGTACAGATTAAATAGAACGTCCAGAGAAAACTGAAAGATAAGCTCACTCAGTGTCACAATTGCCAAATGTTTGGCCATGACGAGAGAAATTGTCAAATCATCGAGTTGAAGGAGAAAACTGAAACGTATAAGAGCTCCTCTCAACAAGAAGCTATTAAAACATCACATATTCCTGCGCTACCACCCAGAGGCAAATTTCTTTTGCATCTCTATTGGATCTTCTTGCATTACTGCAGCCCCGAAACCAGACAATAACAACTGCTAAGACTCCCAGCTGATTTAGCCGACCAATGTGTGGGAAAACGTATCCCACACAAATGTTCATTTCAACAATGATTCAAGAATCAGCGTTGCTTCCAACAACATAAGCAACAACATCCCCAGCTACTCTCTCAATACACTGCTCATAGTCAAGGAAATCAATACCTTGTGTATGAAAATGATCACTGAATTATCCATCTGTAAAACTAAGTCTGAACAGTTGAAAGTTATCGTACAATTAGCTTCTAGGTGCTTATAGTATACTCAAATGGTAAGTAAAATGTTAGATAGGCACCTAATATTATAATTTGAATCTTGGGATTTATATATTGTATTTCTTAAATAGAAGTAATATTGATATTGCATTAGTCACTGAAACTTGGTTAAATAGCTATTTAAACTTGTCTACACAGAACTTTAAGTGTTATCGTAACGATTAGACAAATAAGTTGGTGTAGCTATTTCAATACAAAGATCGATTCAGTGTTCGCCTTTACCTGTGATTATTCAAACTCGCCATATTGAGAATATAAACAGGAGTTGAAATAAAGTTGGGAAATCAAAGTTCAATAAAAAAAATTTTGTATTTATTTATTATGGTGAATTCATAATTGGAGAAGACTTCAAATGCACCCATAGAGATTGGGGTTCCCTAAAAGCAAACTCATGGAAAAATATTTTGTGTAGTCTTAATAGTGCGTTACTGATTTCTGGTTTGTTTCCTCCTAGTCCTACATATTTTCCATCTGGTTTCCGTGGTCGTCCTTCTGTACTTGTAAGTAATGTGTCTAGTCTTATAACACGACCTATTGCTATCACTGAGCTTGGCGTCTCCAGCGTCTCCAGCACTGGTAATGATGATTTCGTCCTAAAAATATTTACATCCAATACTCGTATACTGGACGCGGCTGAAAAATCTATTCCAAAAATACCTAAAAATGAATATTATATAAGGCTCCCTTTGTCTATTTTACGACTTATTAAAATAAGAAACAAATGCAGGAGAGACTGGCAAAGATATATCGGCAGCCTTTCTTAAGACATGAATTATGCTATCTTAATAGGATTATTGCAACGAAGACTTTTCAATACTGCAATAAGGAATAGAATAGAAAATTAAGCGCGCTTGAAAAAAACAGTAAACTTTTTTTGGAATATTATCAGAGTCACCATTCTGAAAATAAAAAGAGGCTCCATCTCCGATGCCGAAAAGGCTAATGTGCTCGAATATACCTTTCAAAAAAAAAAAAACACAAATATTTCAAATAACCTTAACTACTCCGTGACTGAAAATTATATAAATGACGCTACCCAGTCTTTCTTTGAGAACAATACTACTTTAACACCTAGTTTTGTTACAGAAGAAGATGTACAATTCATAGTAAGAGACGTAAGGACCAGAAAAGTAAGTGGACTTGATAGCATCAAAAATTAATACTTAAAGGGCATACCTTTTGGGATTTAAAAAAAAAACTACTGCATCAAATTTAAAACATTGTGGATATATTTATTCATAAATAATAAAAACGAGTATGAACTGAAATTTTTAAAGGAAACAAAATTAATTTTCAGCGAGTTATTCGCTATATTCCAAATTACAAAAAAAGGACCTCCGCTGCTGTAATGATTGCGGCCTTTACAATGACTGAAATAAAAAAACAAAACTAAGGGTTTAAACTAGAATATATTGCTTATACAATAATCCATGATTTATAAATAGATAAAAATCACACTTAGAGCCAATCTGCTATTCCAGGCCCATATAATTCACCTTTTTCTTTTTTAAAAAGCATCTGCTGGGCTGTTGAAGCTCTTTTCGATTTGATCGGCCCTCTTTCGAGGCATGTTGGCTATGCTCTGCTGTTCGTAGTCTTATTTCATTTTTGCTAGCGACATATTCTTTTGCTGCAGGTCCAACTATCACTCCCATAACATTAAATGTTTTTAAGATAGATGTATAGTATAACCGCCGTTGAATATTATTAAGCAAAGTGATTTGATAATTCAATAGTTTTGAGGCCACTGTGAAGGTGTTTCGGAGCAAAATGCCAAAGTAAACCATTGTAGCTTTCGTTATTATTCTGCGTATTATTACTCTTACATCTATCAAGCAATTCACACAGAGGCAAATCCTGGTATATTGGCTTCAGAGGTTTTTGAACATTTGGGTCAAGTGGGAGATAATCGTGTTTGAACTTAGTCAAGTTCATTCCCCGCGCACCAACACTCTGCAGGTTCTGGACAGTTTCCATGGTTTGGATTCTTATCAGTCGAGGTCAAAAGATGAAATGTAGCCCAGATTGTTATATTCATTTCATCCATATTACCTCTATGATTGATTGATTCAAATGTATTTTCAATCATTGGCTTGGAATTGATGTAATACATGGGCTGTCTGCCGTGTCCGTGCCATTTCTAAGAGAGGGCACCACTTGAATTAAGTGTATAAATTTGACAGCTATCGGACGATTAGTTCTCGAGATATAGCGTTGTGAGTGAAGCAACTTTTGTTTTTGTGAAGAAAAAATGGATTGAAAGCAATTTCGAGTGTTTACTTAAACAAAGGCTGTTTAAGATGACAACAATAAAAAATGTCCACAAAATAATTACGAATGACCATAAAGTGAAGTTGATCGAAATAGCTGAGGCTCTGAAGATATCAAAAGAGCGTGTTGGATATATCATACACGAATATTTGGACATGCGAAAGCTCTGTTCAAAGTGGGTGCCGCGTTTGCTCACAGTCGAGTGAGATTCAGAGGAGTGTTTAAAGCTGTTCAATCGCAATAAAGCCGAATTTTTGCGTCGGTGTGTGACAATGAATGAAACTTGGCTCCGTCACTACACACCAGAGGCAAGTCGGCAGTCAGCTGAGTGGCGATCAGGCGACGAACCTCGTCCAAAACGACCAAAAACTCAACAGTCGGCTGGCAAGGTTATGACATCCATACTTTGGGATACACATGGAATAATTTTCATCGACTATCTTCAAAAGGGGCAGACTAAACAAACGGCCGCATTTGAAGAAAAAGAAAGTGCTGTTTCATCGAGATAATGCACCGTGTCACAAGTCGATGAAAATGATGGCAAAATTGAATGAGTTCGTCTACGAATTGTTCTCATTATCAAAGCTGGTAAGCCTTTTGAGAGTCCAAAATGTTATAGACTGATTAGCTTGCTTAGTACCATAAGAAAAATCCTCGGAAAAGTTCTTAAGGATTTATTTATCCCAAAGAACAATTTGGGTTCAGAAAATACCACAATACTTCTCATCAGGTATTAAAAAATTGCACCACGATAAGATGAATCGAGCAATTTGGTGATTATGTTGGACATAGAAAAGGCATTTGATGCAGTAAGGTCAACGGTTTTATCCTAAAGATGATTCAAAATAGCTTCCCGTCATTTATCTGTAAAAGAGTTCAACCTTTTTTGTCGAATCGGTCTTTTAAAATATTTGTCAATAGTGGTACGACGAATTTAATAACAACTAACACGGGTGTTCTCCAAGGATCTGCACTTGGACCGAGTTTGCACAACTTATACACGTCTAATCTTCCAAAACTACTAAATTATGATGTCGCAATTTTTTTTTCAATAAATTTGCTTTTAACATTAAGACCAACTTAAAAAATTGTAAGAAAATATTAAAAAAATACTTCAAAAGGTGGAAAATAAAATTTTATGAAGATAAAATGCAAGCTATTGTACTTTTTTATCAGTAAAAGAAAGACTTGCTTTTTTCCTAGTTTTCCATGACAGATCAATTGAGTAAGCATACCATTGGAGCCTTGCGTAAAGTACTTAGCAGTGCATATTGATAGTAAATCAACTTTTAATGAGCCTATAACATAAATAGGACAATAAAAAAACTAGTGTTGGGATTGAAATGCTTTATCCATTCATCAACAGAAAGTCACGTCTATCAACTAGGAACAAAGTTAATATACAAAGTTATAGTGTGGATGCCAAGTGTGCAAAATAACATTTGAAAAAATTACAAATATGTCAAAAGGAAATCTTGAAAATGACCCTGAACTTACCTTGGCGTTATTTTACCCTGGATATTGCTAACAAAACAAACGTTAAATCGATTTGTCCGAGAGTTGACAAATTAAAAAAAAAAATTTTCTTGAACGATATGATTTAGCTGAGAATCCACTTGTTAATGAATAAAAAATAAACTATGTTCAACTAAATACGTAAAGCTAGTTCAATTCATATGACTATTACTTATTTACTTACTTATTTATATTATTGTATATTATTAATAAATAACATACGAGGCCTATTTGATGAGTACCCGGATTGGAAGAGAACTGGCGCTACTGAGTAAAAAAATTGGTGACAATCCGACGCTTAGTTTTGTTTTGACACCTATTTCAAAACATCGTGTTAGCTATTTTTGCGACCATGGAAAAAGAGCAGTATCGCTCTGTGACCCAATTCTTGTTTTTGAGTGAAAAAAACTGGCAAGGAAATCAAGCCAATTCTCGATGGTTTGTACAGGACCCATTCCATTTACCATTGGTTCGCAGAGTTCCATCGTGGCCGCACGTCGGTTTTTGATGATTTGCGTCCAGATGGCAAAATAAACGGTTACCACCATGGACAAAATCCATGATCTCGTATTTACGGCTGCCGAGTGAAATTCCGCGAGTTTGCTAAGATAGCAGGCATCTCAATTGAATGCGTTAGCTTTATCGTGCACGAGAATTTGGGCATAAGAAAGCTGTCCGCGCAATGGGTGTCGCGTTTGCTCACACCGGAGAACAAGCGCAATCGTGAGACCACCCCAAATACGTGATTGGCCCTGTTTAATTGAAATCCAAAGGAGTTTTTACGTCGTTTTGTGACTGTCGATGAGGCATGGATTCATTGGTGTATAGCAGAGACCAAAGAACAATCGAAATAATGGGTTTTATCCAGTGACCGTTCTTCAAATAAAGCGAAAACCGTGCCTTCGGCCGAAAAGTTGATGGCAAAACGGTTTTTTTTTGGGATGCGCAAAGTGTGATCCACATTGACTATTTGGAAAAGGGAAAAACAATCACAGGAGCTACGTCGATTTATAGTGCCGTTTTGAATAAAAGACGACCATATTTGGCGAAGAAAACAGTGCTCATCTACCACGATAGCGCACCGGATCGCACCTCTGCAGTCACCACAGCCAAATTGTTCGAATCGCAAAAAGAAGTACCGAAAGAAGTACCGGTTTAACAAGGAAGTCATTGCCGGGCGGAAGAGTATTTTGAAGGCCAATGAAATTCGGAAGAGTTAAAAAAACTACAGCACCGCTGGGAAAAGTGTATTGAGTTAAGAGGTTATATTGAAAAATATTATATATATATGTATTTAGTAATGTATCATGTATATACTAAAGATTATACATATTGAGGAATAAATTTTCAAAACATAAAAAAATTACGTTGTCATTTTGAATCCGAGCCCTAGTATGTTTTTTTATCTTTTATTTATTAAATTTTTTTTTAATGGAAGTTTTTTTTCGTAATTTTTTCCGAGATAGAATACTTGACCTTATTATTTATCTTAAATTAATCTTAATGATACTTTATATGGTCTCTCATATTCCTAACGGTCTGAGAACGTAACTTATTTCTAATCTTGTTCCGGTATTCTCTTTAAAGCAGTCTTAGAAGTGGTTATAAGGCGGTGAGTCCCAAGAAACATTCACTGAAACTTCAAAACAGTTTCTTTTTCTACGCCTTGGATATTGTGACACCTACTTCATTGGTTTCATCTGATCGATAAGAACTTTGATCTTCGATTGTAAGAATAGGTGAAAAACCTAGTATTTTGATTTTCTCTTTCGACACCTTATAAAGTTATTTGAAAGCATGAATTGTTTATCTAATTGCTTTTCAAAAACGTCTTGATTTATTAGAGTCGTACAGAAGTAGAGTTTTTCGTGGTTTCTCTGTCTAATTTCTCATAGAGAGAAATGAGATTTTGTCACCAACTAATGCATTTAAATGCATTACTTTCTACGTGTAAACGCACGTTTCTCTGTTTGTCGTTCAGAATTTGAATAACGCCTCAATAGCTTTAAGAGATGTATGACGCTAAGCGTATAAAATGCAGTGGATCTTAGGACCAGTTTACCTCAGATTTTTCCTGGGCTTCTTGATTTCGAGTAGCTTTCGAGACTTACATTGCGTGGCATACCGAATGATAAGTAATATTAATTAATTATTTCTCAAGTAAATAACCCAACTACCATACTTAAAAAAAGGAACGTTATTTTATAAACAAACAAACAACTAAATGTTAAAAGAAACAATTTAGCAGGACTTGTATAGGCTTACAGAAAAAAAAAAACAAGTGTGTCAGTAAAAATATATCGAGAGACAAATTACAAAAAAAAAAAAAACAAACAATAAAATACCAACAATTGTTTAAAAGACAAAATAGAAAATGACATAATAACATAAATACTATCTATATTCGTGTAATTGTATTTCGACGCATCTCAAATTTTATAATACTTGATATGTGCGAAAATGTCAGCTGCTGGCTACCATAGGAAGTAGGTTAACATTGGACGTAGGAATTGTATTTTATTATTATTATTTTTTTTTCCTTGAAGGCTTCATGAATCACATTTTTTACAATAATGCTGTGAAGTGCCTTGTCATTAAGGTGTATTAATTATTTTTTTACAGCCTCAGGTATCTCTCCTCTTTGTTCAAGTAATGTCCATACCAAATTTAATCAAAATCGGCTTAGCGGTGAAAGCGTAATATACAGATGAAGTTACTTTTGAATTTAATATATTAGTATTAATAAATAAAATAAATTTCCGACCATTGAACTACACCAAAAGGCGAATATGTAATCAAAATAATAATGTATATGGCTCATTTCTAACATTAAATTGAAATTTTCGAAAATCCCTGTGTAAGCAATTTATATACAAAACATTCAAATTATTAATTTCTTAATTTATTGTATTTATCTTAATTAATTTGTTTGTTTATATGTTTATATATATATATTTAGCCACTTATATATATGGTAAAATGGAAGAATTCTTAAGCGGAAAATTGCAAAAGTGTACCACTTTGATCACACCACCGTATGGCGGTCCCATTGTTTCGATTAGAGTTCTTTTTTTTTTTTTTTTTTTTTTTAAGTTGCCACATCTGTTGTTGACATTCTCTCTAAATCCTAGCGTCATAGCTTGACATTTGCAAAAGTTACGTAGCCAAGAGTACATCTATCTCTATGTGTGTTGGCGATTTTTAACAAATTTAGAAATGGATTTAAATTTGCAACAAGGAACTTGTATTAAATTTTGCGTAAGAAAAACAAACCGATTTAATGGTGCGAGAACGTTGGAAATGTTGGAAACGACTCTCTAAAAAACCGGTCGTTTACCAGTGGCACGAGCGGTTCAAAAGTGGTCGTGAGTCAATCGAAGATGATGAACGCTGTGGCAGACCATCGACATCGAAAACCGACGAAAACCTTGATAAAGTAAAATGTTTGTCAATAACCGCAAATGAACCATCAGAGAGATAGCAAAGGACCTATGCCTATGGATCCGTCCAAGACATTTGGGTTTCCGTCGTGTAGCAGCAAATTTGGTGCCAAAAGACCTCAATTTCGTGCAGAAAAGAGACCGTGTTGACGTCGCAAAAGAGATGATTTGCAAGGCTGAATCCGATCCCATATTCATCAAAAGGATCATTACTGAAAACGAGATGTAGGCTTATGAGTACAACACGCAATCCAGAAATCAGGCAAATGATTGACGTTAACCAAATGAGCCGATACCAAAAAAAGCCATTGTTTTCAGTCAAAAAAGAAGGCAATGCTCACGGTTTTCATGGATTAAACGGTGTAGTGTACCATGAATTTTAACCAGAAGACCAGACAATAAACAAAGAGTATTATTTGGGCGTTATGAGACGTTTTCGTAAAGCAATTCGCCGAAAGAGACAAGAATTTTAGGCAGAAAACTGGTGGATTTTGTACCATGATAACGCACCGTTGCACAGTGCCATCATTATTCGTAATTTTCTGACGAAAAATGCAACAAATACCATCCAACAGCCACCGAATTCACCTGATTTGGCTACCTGTGACTTCTTTCTGTTCAATCGAGTTAAAAAACCACTACGGAGAACGCGTTTCAGCAGCCGAGAGGAAGTAATGAAAAATCGCAGGAAGCACTGATGGATATACCGAAAACCGAATATATGAATGTCTTGCTAACGATGGGGATATCTTTGAAGGGGACAATATATGTAGATTTAGATGAATAAACTTGTATTTTTAATTTTTTGAATAAATTCAGGGAACACCAAGGTGGAATAACCCCAGTATACTAAAATTCTTGTAATTGGCAGCGCAATTTTGATAAAACAAAGGACTTATTAAGCACATTAGAAACAACAGATTTAATATTAATTGGCGGCTTTAAAGGAAGATTCGGACTTATTCACTATTGTTTTCTGTTTTTGTTGGATTTCTACACTCAGCGAATAGCAGTCAAAGCATTTTCCGACCACATGGCTCTTGAGGTTGCTTTCAAGATTTTTTTTTTATAACTCAGCTTATAAACTTTTTAGGACAAAAAGCACACAAATGGGTAGTAGAGTCAAATATCTTTGCCTTTCGAAAAAATAGGCTTGCAATCAGCGAAACATAGACATATTAAATGGAGCGAAATCCTCAGCAGAATACTGGAAGGCGGTGAAGCTCATAAGTGGAAAGAGAAATGTAATCGCTCCAGATTTACAGGTAAATAGAACTAAGATTCCTCACAGCGCTTATATTTAAATTCAATCTTATCTCCGTGACTGCAGATGTCTCAGACAGCTTTTGCAAAGCAATAATATAACATATTTGTTGCACAAGATACTCTCATTCCTGAATGCATCTAAAACGTTATTTATTGCAAGAATCTTCAACAGGCTTACAACATGGGTTGAAAACAAAAAAATCCTTCACGAATTCAAAGCAAGTTTTAGAAGAAAGTATTTAACTATTGGCCCATAATTTTGCTCGCAAATACAGCAGAGGTTTATAATAAGAAGCACATAAAGCTGTATGTATTTCCGAGAAGCTTTTGATGCAATACCGCGCGATGTAGTTTTCTATAAATTCTACCAAAGCGGACTCTTATCAAAAGTCATTAACGTTTTGAGGGCTGTGTTCAAAAATAAAATGGCGTATATTTGGGATGGGATCTAAATATCATACTTATCTGAGGAGTTCTAAATGATTATGTGTGTAAAACAAGGATGTATCTTAAGCACATTGCTGTTTATTTAACATATGAACGACATAACATATGACCGGCTTTGTTCTTTGCAGGTGATTTGGCTTTCCTCCGGATACTGTAGAAGGTATGATAGCTGGTCGAAGTCGAAGATAATGATTTTCAGGGTCGTCCGGGGTAGGTACAGTCGAAGGGTGAAGTGAACGTATTAGGGTAAGTAAAAATAAGTAATGCGAGAATATAAGTAACATATTAAGAAATTTTGAATGCTGCAAGCCTTAACATGAATTAATATTAAAGTTAAAGCAAGCAGTTGATTCACTTTATGGAATTTACATCTACAACAAAAGCGTACCCCATAGCGTGAAACAGAAAATATTCCCGGCAATAGCATCTTATATTATTCTTTATGGAGAAAAAGAATATAGATACCGTTCAAACGAAGAGGTTGAAGGAGAAAATTCAAATTGCTGAGCAGTTCGCCCAACTACATGTTGTACTTAGAAACAGGCTTCCCTTTTCTTGGGCGTTATGAGACATTTACGTGAAGCAATTCGCCGAAAGAGACCAAAATTGTGGGCAGAAAACTCGTGGATTTTGCACCATGATAACACACCGTTGCACAGTGCCATCATTATTCGTAATTTTTTGACGAAAAATGCAACAAATACCATCCAACTGTCCAATCGAGTTAAAAAACCATTACGGGGAACGCGTTTCTGCAGCCAAGAGGAAGTACTGGAAAAATCACAGGAAGCACTGATTAAACATACCGAAAACCGAATATAAAAAATGTTTCGAGGATTTAATCAAGCGCTACATAAGTGTGTTGCAGTCGATGAGGATTACTTTGAAGGGGACAATATAGATTTAGATGAATAAACTTATGTATTTAATTTTCTGAATAAGTTACGGGAACTTTCATATATATAACAATCATATACAATAAACAGTACGTACGGTAAATACGTAGGTGGGTGACCACATGGGAACTCAGTACTCCGCGTGCTGTTGACAAAACGCATATCGTTCCCTTGATAATAATGATAATAATAATATGTTCATATTGACCATGATTACGTTTTAAGTCTAATCAATTAAGTATCAATTTTTCTAGCATATTAGCGGATATCTCGCTAATAACATGTGTAATGTTGTCTTTCAAAGCTGCAATTGACGTTGATTTATCAATATAGACGAGTGATTTGATGTATCCTTATAAAAAGTAAGTCTATTCGACCTAAAGTTTGTTCCTCTAATACCATCAAGCCTTAATTTTAGTTTGCATATAGCGACTTGTGTATCGTTGATACCTTTTTCTCGTAGTGTGTAAAGGAACTTTGCTTCACTTACGGGCAGCTTGGCGGTTCCATTGTTCTTTTGTATGACACTTTATCACATTCAGCTAGTCCAACAGAAAGCGATGTACAGCATAAAGAATATCTTTCAAAAAGATCTTCCCAAGCGTAGAGTCAAATTAAATTTTTTTTATTTATATTTTTTTAAAGACATGCCATGACTTGGAAAGAAACCAAACTAATCATCATTCCCAAGCCTAGGAAACCTAAAGCAATACTAAGTCTTATAGGCCTATAGGTCTACTGAGCTCACTAAGTACAGTCTCGAAGAAGGCAATTAAAGAAAAACTTACCACTTTTATTAACAGTTTGCCTTCAGAAGATTTTAAATCAACATTCATCAAGTCCTTATGATTTGCTTTATTCGTATTTTTGCAAAAAAGATATATTTTATATATAGTATTCAAAATGATGAAGTTCAATATTCATTACAAGTACATAAAATAACAAAAATTTGTTTATTTGAAACAAACTTTCGAATTTGTTGTAATCGTGTATGTGGCCCCCCAAAATTAAGGCACAAATTCCTTAAGTATTTGTTTTAACGTCCTGTTTACGGTGGATCTTTCGACTCTACAATAATTCGCTATATTCGCATAATAAAATAGCGTTCATAGCATTTTGTTTTAAAATTGAGTGTTTTATTGTGCTACATTAGATAAGATTAGATTAAGTTTCTAACAACTAAAATTAGAATTATCTGTCAGATGTCTTTCGTGGATCACGAGTTTTTGTCGATTTCTTATTTGTTTTGCATCTTCTATCTCCCATAATTTAGAAACAAAGTCGGTCTCATTATGTCCCCTAAGACTACAAAATGAGCTTTACAAAAATTAATGCAGCCGATTATAGTGAACGTTAACCATACTTAAAAAGAAGCAATAATAGTGCACCAAGTGAAAAAGATACAATCGTAACAAAGCATTCTCATACCAATCTGATGAATATGTGTGCGGGCTATTAAATGAAAACTATATCGCTAACTACTTCATTAACAAAATTTCATATTATTTCTTATAAATTTTCCTTAGATTAATCATAATAAATTGTAAGCACTTAACACATTTCTATGATTTTGAAAATGCTTGTTGAATAAGGCTGTATAAATCACGAGGGCATTTCTAGATTCAATCCAAATCGTGGTAAATTTGTCAGTGCTTAAAATAACTAGCCCAAACTCTTAATTAACCATTTACATCCATTGAAGACATTGGGAAATATTGCACATATAGAGCCTTTCACTTCCTTTTTTATGTCATCTTTGACATTTCTGAAGTAGACACATTTACAATTTTAACCATGGATAGTTACACGATAGACCAACGCATTACGGTAATTGGTATGGTTTTGAACTGGTCGATCTTTTTTCGAAAATTTCGTGATTTTTTGTTGTAAATAGTCTTCCAAACGAGTAAACAATTCAACGGGTAGTGACAAAGTTTTAAGAAATAGGTTCTGTCGAAGATCGAAGATGGTCTGGTAAAAAGTGGTGGATTTACTGAGAATATTGCTGCTGTAGCACAAAGCGTTGCTGGAGAACTTTTAACATCGATACCACGATATTGTTGGGTATTAGACATTCATTCATTAACTGTTTCGCGTATTTTAAATAACTTTTTGCATTTGCATTCTTAAAAAACCGAATTAATACAAGAATTGAAGCCAACAGATCATATTCAACGTATAACTTTCCTCAATTGGTTGTTTGCAAGTTAATATATCAAAACAATCATGCGTTATTCTCTAGCTGTTATGTAGGTACAATAAAAAAAAAATTTACAGGAGCTACAGCTGTAAGACCTTTCCAAAAAAGAGGGGTCATCTGAGAAACTCTGCACAGCCGCCTTTTTAAATAAATTATTCTATAAAAACTATGTTTTACAGCCAAGCATATGTATAATAAACTTCTACCTTTGTAAACTCGATTTTTTTATATTTTTCTTAAAAAAAAAAATCACAAAAAAAGCCTACTTTTACGGCATCTAGGGAAGTCTTACCCCTTAATACCATTAGATTATTTTCTTTGAGGTTTTTTGAAAAGTAAAGTCTAGAAGTCTGAAAAACAACATTCGGACAGAAATTGTGTGAGCGAGGTCTTGAAAATGTTGGTGTTCGTATGTCAGCTTGTCGACGTGAACGTGGTGGACATTTATATGATGCTATTTTTCACACAATTGTTAAGAGCCATATTTTTTTATGTATTTACATGTATTATTTAAAAAAAAAAATATTTAGGCGCAACTTTTGAAAGACCCTTTACATTTATCCTCCTTAAATCCTCTAATTGGGGCTGAAAGTAAGAAAATTCGCATTTACTAGGTTAGCCTTTTTATTGAATATTACCAAGCTTATGCACAGAAAGCTTGCGGTTATCTATCCATTAGAATCAAGAATGATTTTACATTGACGCCAAAGTCCTTACTTCATCTTTTACAAAAGCAATATAATATCTAGTGGGACCAGCGGCAAAACTATATTGTATTGTATATAACTCGAAGACTGAATTTTCGCATTTTGCGAACAAATGACATACAAATACATTAAGCAGTTATATTGGTTATGTAATTTAATTCGTGCGGTTTTTTTTTTCAAAATTTGAACGTTTATCTAAGAAAAACATGTACAATAGTATTATTCAAAGTATTGCCCATCTGAAGCTATGACTTTTTCCCAATTTGTGGATCCCATCCCAAAAGAACTGCACCGGCTTGGCAGCCAAGGATGAATCAAGCCAATTTTTGATATTCTGCTCTGATGTGAACCGTATTTCAGTGAGGGTGTTCTACATCGACCGGAACAAATGGTAGTCAGAAGCGGCAAGGTCTGGGCTATAAGGCGGGTGGGGTAATACTTCCCATCCACTGTTTTCCAAATAGTTCTTAACCGGAATAGCAACGTGGGGCCGAGCGTTGTCATGATGGAAAATTATTGCCTCGTGTTTGGTCGCATATTCCGGGCGTTTTTCGGCTACTGCTCTCTTCAAACGGATTAATTGTATTCGGTAGCGTTGTCCATTGATGGTTTCACCCGGTTTTAGCAGCTCATAATACAGCACACACATCTAATCCCACCAAATACAGAGCAATACCTTCGCGCCATTCATATTCGGCTTTGTCCTTGATTTGGCTGCTTGGCCGGGTTTTACATATGACTTTTTGCACTTGGGGTTGTTGTAATTGATTCATTTTTCATCACCAGTAACAATCCGATGCAAAAATGACTTCCTTTTGTGGCATTTCGGACTTGCAAAATCGCCTTTCGACGTCTCTCGACTTGAGTTCATGTGGAACCCAATTTCCTTGCTTTTGAATATATCCAGCTGCTTTTAAACGTTTTGAAATGGCTGCTTGAGTGACACCCAAAGATTTTGCGAGCTCTTCTTGTGTTTGGCAACAATCTTCATAGAGTAATACTTCCAATTCTTCATCATCAAACTTTTTTGGCTGCCCAGGACGTTCATCGTCTTCCAAGCCAAAATCACCACTTTTAAATCATGCAAACCACTTTTGGCACGTTCGCTCAGCTAGTACATGTGCACCATAAACTTCCACCTAAATACGATGACTTCCGGCAGCAGTTTTCTTCATGAAGAAGAACTCCCCGCAAAAACAATTTTTCGGGCACAAAGTTCGACATATTTGAGTGAAAAAAAAAATTATTGTTGTTTACGCTTCAAATGAATGACATATACTGAAATGACGTCATTGTCATTGTCAGTAGCTTTCCAACGCATGTTCCAATGGAATAATACAAGTTAAGCCATCTCTTAGCAAACGAAGTTATAGTTATAGACCCAATATTAAACTGGAATTGAATTAATTGTTCTTACTTTCAACTCGTGTATCAAGTTGAAATATCGAGTTTTTCATAAGTTGCACCCCAAATTGTTTCGATATTAAATAAAAAGACATGTATTAATGAAAATTGTATATGGATTAAAATGTTATTAAAACCATAAGTTATGAAATATGAAATTATTGAGATATTCTCTAAGGAATCGCTTGTACAAGTGGATGGCTGGACCCAATTTTCCGTGACTTTTTCGCATAAAAAGACAAATGTTCAATATTCAGCAATTTTACGTATAATTTACGTCTCTTAAGGTTCTAAATCCTATCTTCGAAGCAGCCAATTGACTGCGTCATTTCTGGTGAAAGATGTTCGACGAACAATCTCCTCAAAAAGTCGATTGTGACACCATTCTGTTCAAACCAAATATATTCAATAGCTTCCAATGGCAATTTATTCCAAAATGACAGTGCCCACCATTTTTTTTTTTTCGTACAAAGTATTTGTGGTTGAAACACCTCCCTCTGTTTCCTTGACTAAATGTGGCAATATTGCTATTAACAAAGCCATTTGATCAAAAATGTGAATCGTCACTAAGAATGATTTCTCAGTGAAAATCCAGATCTTCTCCAATCTTCACAATAACACCCCAGCAGCGACAGTTTCATGTGAACGATAGTCATATGGTCTTAGCTCTTGGGTTAAATAGGATCTACGACCTTATATGAAAGTATAAGGTTTTCCAATAGGGACTTGACAACTTTGAATTTAATTTATGAACGCACTCTTTCAATAATCATCAAACTGTTACTGTCAATTTATTCAGTAAAGTGTACTTTTCATCATGGTAAAGTACACTAACAAGCAACGTCTGCAAATTATAAAAATTTTCTACAGTCGGTGACTGCAACTTTAAGAGCGTTAATTCCAATTTTCGGTCGTAATTCTCGCCCTAGTAGACAGGCAATAACAAGTTTAGTGCAAAAATTTGGGTCTACATATTCGTTGAGTGATGTTGCCGTGTCAGTGAGACAACTGGTTGGTTGAAGTGTCGAAAATTTCGCTGCTGTTCAGACGTCCGTAGCAAACTATCCAAATCAGTCAATTCCACGGCGCTCTTAAGAATTGGGCATCGCTCAGACCACATTATGGCGTATTTTGTGTAAGGATCTTGGTTTATACCCATACAAGATCAAGCTGACTCAAGAATTAAAGCCGATGGACCATTTGAAGCGAAGTCCGTTCTCCGATTGGGTTCTGGAGAAGATGCGCCATAATGAATTTCATCGCAAAATCATCTTCAGTGACGAAGCTCATTGCAAAATATGCGTTATTGGTCGGGTGAAAACCCACATGTGCTTCATGAATCACCACTTCATCCACAAAAAATAACTGTTTGGTGCGGTTTGCATGCCGGTGGCGGTTTTGGGTCATATTTTTTCGTCGACGATAACGATCACCGATTATTTTTGGCCCAAATTGGAAAATATGGACTTGGACGACATGTGGTTTCAACAGGATGGTGCCATAAGTCACACAGCACACGCTACAATCGATTTATTGAAGAGTAAGTATGGTGAGCGTGTTATCTCAAGTCAGTCGATTGACCGCCCCATTCGTGCGATTTAGCGCCGCTTGACTATTTTCTGTGGGGCTACGTTAAGTCATTGGTTTACGCCAACACGCCGACGAGCTCAGACCCAACATTGAATGCGAAATAGCGGCCGTTGCAGCCAAGATGTGTGGCCAAGTCGTTCAAAATTGGGTCCAACGAATAAACCCAAACGTGCCCGTGGTGGCCATATGAACGAAATCGAGCTCCATTCATTAATGTTTTGATTGTACTTCAAGCCAATAATAAAGTTCTGGCTATTCAATTTTTCGCAATGTTAAACAGTGAAGAAGACTATTCGAGTTTTTGAAAAACCGCTCAATTGTTCGATTATTGTCTCGATTATAACAATATTGGAGTTAACACAAACAACGTAGTGATAACTGACCGCGAATTTTAATAAAAAAATTTGGATGAATTTTAAACACCTTAAGAGCATATACGTTTCCACGATTAAATTGTAGATAATATAGAACATAAGTATGACATCTGTCACAAGATGGTATGCGTTAGTTCAGAGAATCCTTACTGGAAAATCATTTTATTTTCCCTACAATATAAAAAAGGAAAGTTTGTATTGTTATTCTACTAATAACTTTAGAAGTTACAGACCTATATTCTTTTAGGTGCTAAATTTTGGATTTTCATTGCACATTATGCATCTAGCTATAAACTTTTTATCGATAGCGCTCATTTTTTCGCCAAACAACTTCTATGCTACAAAATTAAGGGAAACAAATAATCGTTACCTCAAATCCCTCAATGAATTATGAACAGTGAATGAAGCTGAGGGCAAAGGTCAAAACATTGGAGAACAGACTTAATTAGCAATAACAACGCCTGCTTTAAAATTGTATTTTATACGGCATAGCACGGGTGAACTTTTAGAGAGTTCTAGGACTTCAATCGCTGACGGAAACAGAAAAATATCAAAATATTTTGATTTTATCCAAACCACTTACTCAACAACCCCATACACAAAACCAACGTTATGTGGAAACGCGTAACCAATGAATGTGCGCTTTTAGGCTCAATAATCTTTGGACCAAACAGAAAATAATGAATGATAAGTTGAAGAATAAAGGGAACCTGAATTGCAACGTTCCTGGTATCATCGGGGGCAACCACATCCGTAACAGCGGAAGCGGGAGCAGTAAGGGTGGTGGCACTTACATCAATGTCGCGCTAACTAATTGAATACAGGTTCTCTTCATAGAGGCGATAGATGCAAGGAGGCGTAACAACTTTAAATATTTTTGGTTTGATGATAATGGGGTATGAGGAGGATGGAAATGTAATCTCAATTTATTCATTTACGTCTACCCTCGATGTAAGTAGATCAAACTGTGATACTGTTTTTATAAATAGCAATTACTGCAATAGCAAATTCCTTGTTGTCCACCAGAATGTTAGATATTTAAGAGCAAACTTTTCCTCACCTTGATTGTTCTTTAAGTATTCCAGATACTTTTTTTGTGTCTGAAATTTGGATTTACGGCTTTGAAATAGATGACTTCCATTTGTCAAGTTTCAATTTCTTTCCTAACCCTTATGAAAATTATGCTGTTTGTTTTGTCCTTGTATCAGAAGCTTTGTCAAAGGAGGAAAAGTGTGTTTAATGAAGCGAAGAGTGTTGATTTCAATTTTGCAGACATTCTAAAACTCTCAATTGAATTTAATCTAATAGAATATATATTTTTATGTATCTAAAGATACATACGAATATGCATATGTTTAATGCTATGACCTTTATAGAAGAATTTTCTAATCTGTTAGACAACATCGTAGCTGAAAATCAAATCGTTTTATGAGACTTTAATCTGAATTCATTAGACAATAATGACATGGTTTCAAATCATTTGACTCTTCTGACATCACATGGCCTATCATTCTTCAATAATGAAGCTACTAGAATGGCATCCGATAGTTGTCCGAATGACATTTATTAAGGTTTTGGCTATTTTTCTTTAAGCTCTTGTGAGAACTACATTTTCGATCTTAAAATGTTAGTGGTGTTGTGTCAAAAATTAATTTTGTAAAGTTAAACAAATAATTTTTTATATTTACCTTAGAATGATGTATATTTGGAAAGTGATTTTCCTATTACCTATTCAAGATTTATGGTTTGCCTCACCAAACATATTAAAAATTGTACTTTCACTGGGCCCTTGAAAAATTTTACCAAAAGACTTAAGACTTCTCTAGAATCATTTTCAATTTAGATGAAAAAGGTCACCGGAAGAATTTTTTTAAATATTACAAAAGCTTTTTATATGGTTAACCACCTCATCCTATTGAAAAACTGGAGCTAGCTAACTTCTGTAGCGTTGTGCTCCCTTCTTTAGATCTTATCTTTCAAATTGATCACAAAGAATTAAGTTTGGTGAAACCCGGAGCGAAATCCTGTTTTTCAACTTAGGAGTACCTCAAGGGTATGCATTAGGAACTATTCTCTTCCTTATAAATGTCAATTCCTTTTTTAAACTTAATTTTAAAGGTTTGCTTATTGCGTTCGCAGATGAGAAAGCCTGTCCGTCGTTGTGTCGTTCCGATAGTCCTTTGAACTTAGTATCTGATTTGAACTTACCTTATGTTATTAGAAACTGAGGTCCGGAACTTAAATAAAATTTATGTATTTTAATCTATATGCACGAATCGGCACTAAGGCAGAAGTTTACATTCATGCCCTGGAACATCGAAGATACAAACTTTTCCTAAGTTTTGTCAAACTTTTAGTTGCAGCAACAAATGCTTTCCAGTTGACAATATGGAGGAATTTAAGTACTTGGGACTTATAATTGATTGCAGAATGAGCTTCGAAAATTATACAATATTTTCGTAACACTTCCGTAATTTTTTCTACCTGAGAAATGTACGCTGAAACAAATTACTAAAAACCATCTAATACGGTATTTTACATTCAAAACTGCAATATGGCATTTCCTGTTGGGATGGAACATATAACATTTAATAAAATTCAGTCACTTTTATTTCTACAAAAAAAAAAAAATGTTATAAGAAAGTTAAGTCGTAAAAACCGACGACAGCCAAGCTATCCGTTGTTTTGTGATTTGAATATCCATCCCTACGAGTAATCTGTTTTGTTTTAAAGTGATAAAAACTTTTTTTTTTATGAGATCACGAAATCTTATTGGCGGATAAGTATCTGATCGTAATCTACGGTGTAACTTATTAAATGTTGTGTCTGTACCGATATCTCGCACAACTGCCTTTTGCAACTTTTAGTTGATCCTATCATACCGTCTTTTTAATAAGTTTCCACACACTAAAAATGTGTAAAACGATGGCTCTTAAATCTAAATTACATGAGCCTAGAATATTCTTTTTTTTTTTCTTTTTTTTAAATAAATATTATTCATCTATAGCGTTATTTTTTTTTTTTAATTTGCATTGCGTCGCCCCTCATACAAATTTGATTCTTCTGGCTTAATGTTTGAGACCTATGAAAGTTGCATTTGATACTATTTTAATATAAAAAATATGTAACATAAAAATTGCTTCATTTTATTTCTGGATTATGTTTTTATGAAAAATTTATTGAAATATTTTATTCAATTCTTAAGACATATAACACTTAATGGAAAAAAAAGAAACCAATTCCTATTGCCTCGCCCCAAGGAAGGACATTTTATATTGCAAAATTTTAGATAATATAGGGTTTTTATAAGAGACTCAAGAAATAATGAAATAAACCCGACGGCGATTTATTAGATGTATTCGAAGGATTATTTCATGCTAATTAATATTTGAAAATAGTTTTTGCATATGTCAATCACGGCTGCCTCGTACAAGACGCATTGTAGAGCTCCAATTGTTGATAAATTTTTTTAATAATTGAGGGCGAACTCGAACATCCAAAATTTTTCCCAGTGATAATAATGGTAAAATTTATATAATTGAATCTTTAAAGTCTAAAACTAAATACCTTCTCAATGCTGCACAAGACCTAAAAAAGAAAAGATGTATAAGTACCGTGTGTTTTGGTTCTTTAATGAAATACAAGATCCTATACTTAACTTTCTATGTTTTCCCTCTGTCAACTGTATTAACATTAAAGCTATTGATCTCTAATTTTACAAAATAAAATTACATAATATAGTTATTACACACCAAAATATTAGAAGCATGCGTAAAAACCTTGATAACCTTTTGGTCCACTTGAACTCTCTTATGAATAAATCTGATTTTTTATTTCTTTCGGAAACCTGGATTTACATATAATAAAGAAAAATCACTGAATGAATTAATTTATATTCTGTTGCAATAACAACTATGTATCTGGTGGTGTTGCTGCTTTTGTTAAAGATACGTTTCATAATGAATATTATGGTTTCAATTTATAAGGTTTTGATGTTTCGAAAGTTAAAAATTCTGATTTAAAGTTAATGTTTTTCTGTGTTTAGAGATAAAGTGAACCATTTCTCTCAAATAACATGTTTTGTGAAGAATTAGGTAATCTGTTATTAATTGAATCAAGTGATGTTAACATAGATTTTTTACAAAACTCTAATTTAGCTGATAATTTGTTGTTTATGCTATTTGGCTTTGAGTCACGTATTAATAGATCAAAAGTTCCCGGCGAACCAGCGTGTGACTCTCCCATTGTTCCGATTTGAGTTCTGTTTTTTTTTTGTGAAGTTGGTACATCTATTGTTGACATTCCCTCTAAATATTAGCATCATAGCTTGACATTTGCAAAAGTTACGTAGCCAAGAGTACAAGAGTGTGTGTTGGCGATTTTTTACAATTTTAGAAATGGATTTAAATTTGCTACAACGAACTTGTATTAAATTTTTAATAATTTAATTGTGTGCGAACTTTGGAAATATTGGAAAAGTGTTTCGGCAACGATTCTCTAAAGAAAACGGTCGTTTAACAGTGACACGAGCAGTTCAAAAGTGGTCGTGAGTCAATCGAAGATGATGAACGCAGTGGGAGACCATCGACATCGCAAACCGACGAAAACATGTTGGTCAATAACAGAAAATTAACCATCAGAGAGATACCGGAGGACTCGCACATTGCCAATGGATCCATCCAAGACATTTTGGTTAATGATTTGGGTGCCAAAATACCTCAATTTTATGTAAAAAAGAGACCGTGTTGACGTCGCAAAAGAGATTATTACCGGAGACGAGACGTGGGCTTATGAGTACGACACGCAATCCAAACGTCAGGCAACTGAATGGCGTTCATCAAATGAGCCGTGAATTGCATGAAGCAATTCGCCGAAAGAGACCAGAATTATGGGCAGAAAGCTCGTGCATCTTGCACCATGATAACGCACCATCGTAATTTTTTGACGAGAAATGCAACAAATACCATCCAACAGCCACCGAATTAACCTGATTTGGGTCAATGTGACTTCTTTCTGTTCAATCGAGTTAAAAAACCACTACGGGGAACGCGTTTCAGCAGCCTAGAGGAAGTAATAGAAAAATCGCAGGAAGCACTGGTAGACATACCGAAAACCGAATGTATTACGGCTTCCACTAGTGCTTGCATCGAACATATTATGGTACGTTTTCTGAACTTTTTATTAACTGAAATTTATAGCTCTATTGATGATTTTCAGGTATCTGAACACTGTATGACGTGTTTTAGCTTAAAGTGTTCCTGTGTTTTTACAAATCAAAACTACCATCTAGTTTTGCTTTCGTTAATATTTATTTTGCTTGTCTTAACATTTATCTTCGTTTTATGTTGGGAAAGCATACTCAATGAAAGTGATCCTTTTGCTGCCTTCTTAATGCTTATTAAAACACTTGAAAACTATGTCCTACAGAGATCAAAAAATACCGTAAAAAGGAGGAATAAATAGAAAAAACTAAAACCATGGACATCTATTGCTTTATTAAAGAAAATCAACGTTAAAAACAAATTGTACAATAATAATATTTGAATTGCCTACAAACAGATATGCAAAGATATATAATACTAAAGATGTTTCGTCATGCAAAAATAATTACTACTTGAATAAGTTTCGTGATGTCAAACGGGATTCTAAAAAAGAGTGGGAATTAGTAAGAACAACATTAAACAAATTAACTTAAAGAAATCAATTATCATGTTTAAAATAGTGTGATGCTAATATATTTGATTCCAAGGTTTTAGTGGATAAATTTAATTGTTTATTTTCTTCTGTATGTAATAAGGTAGCTTCCGATAGTTCTGATGCTTATGATAATTGTAATTGTTTAGCTAAAGTAGTGCTATAAATTGCTCACAATCATTCTGCCCCTTAAGAACTCCAATTCTAAAGCATCTGACGTGTCTCAAGCAATTTCGTTAAAAAAATAGTCTTAAAAATGTGTGATATTTTATGTTTTATTTATAATAAAAATGTTGCAATTGGTATTTTGTTCAGAGTATTTAAAAATCAAGAAAGTTATGCCTTTGTTTAAAAAAGGTAATAAAAGTTTAAGTGATAATTATAGACATATTTTATTATTGTCGGTTTTTTCGAAAATCTTTAAAAAAAAAAAAACACTAAAAATAAGTATTATATGGTCAAGTTTTTAGAAAAAAACAGATTTTTTAGTGCGTATGGATTTGGCTTTCGTACAGGTTGTTCTACTGAGAATGCAATTTATAATGCTTTCAATATTAGGAAACTATTTGTCGACATAACTAAAGCCTTTGATAAAATTCTTTTCGACAAACTGTATAAGTGTAACTTTAGGGAAAGTTTTCACAACTGGCTTAAATCGTATTTATCAAATAGAGTTCAAAAAGTAAAAATACATAGATGGTAAGTTAAGTTATAAAGTTTTGTTTATATAGGCGTTCCTCAGGGTTACGTTCTTGGTCCTTTAATATTTCTTATATATATTAAATCACTTTTTTTACAAAAATATAATAGCAAATTTACAGCGTTTGCGGACGACATGGCTTGTCCCGTAACTGATGACCTTGAAGTCCTAAATCATTGGTTTAAAATGTGGACAAAATGGTTATAAGCGACTTAAGTGTTTTATGTTTTTTAGTACTAGTAGCAGAAAAACAGACTATGGACCTTTACATTTTCATTGTGCTTAATGCAAACGATTCAAGCAAAGTAAGGATACTTGCAGCTCTAAGCGTAGCTCACAAACAAGCAACACCTCTATTCTGACAAATGTTTTTATATTGAAAGCGTCAAACAATTTAAGTATTTTGGTGTTCTGCTTTACTGGAAGGTGAACTGCTCTGACCATACAAATGCACTAAAGAAGTAACTCATGGCTGCTACTAAGCAAATCTACTTTTTAAAATCTTTTTGCTCACTGGATCTTTTTAAGTGTATTTATTATGGTTAAATCCATTCTAAGCTTGAGTGTGGCATAGTTTCCTGGGGTGGCACTCACTATAACAAAATATATCCACTTCTTGTATCTCAGATGTTTTTCGACTTATTTGTAAGAAAAATCGTCTGTCTGATAACTTAGTACTTTTTAGAAACCTTAAAATTCTACCTTTAAAGAATTTGAAGAATTCAGATATTTTTTGCGAGATCTGGATATCTTTTAAACAGAAGTTCTTCTAGCTTCCAACTAAAAATAAATGCATACATTTTTTTAATTTTTTTGTGTAACTGCTCATGGACTCATTAATAAGCTAGCCGATAACATTAGGCATATTCATAATATCCATTTTGATCAAATGCGTAACATCACGGTTTTTAGGTTTTAATTATGAAGACGGTCTTAATTTTCTGTGTGTATTGGACTATATGACTATATGACTAGATTACATATTTTGCTTAATATTGTTATTATCCCATTTCATCCATTCATTCACTATTTTTATTGATAGTTTCTTATATTGTTTCTAAAGCTGTTTTCGCTTCTAGTTCCTTACGAACTATAGATAGTAGTTAATTTTTAAATAAATAACTAAAAAATAAATAAAAATGTTTTGCTCCAAAGCGCTAGTCGGTACTGGTTTATCGGTATATATAGTGACTTAACGTAGCTCCATATAAAATAATCCAATGGCGTCAAATCGAGCAATCTTGGTGGCCAATTGAAATGTCCATTTCTTGAAATGACGCTATTGGCAAGTTGTATTTTCAATAAAGCAATTTTTGATAGATTTTTAAAAAAAAATTTTCTTTACTCAAAATCAATTTCAATCAAGTACATATTGTCCATTATTATCTACGGCCTTTTGCCATTTTCCGGGTAGCTTCATAATTCCATCTGTGTAGAACTTCTGTGGCTTATCAGCGAAAAACTTGGTCAAGTGATTTTCAGCGGCTCTTCGGTCAGCCAATTTTTTACCATCAAGAAAGTTTTGCAAATGCCGGAACAAATTGTAGTCAGGGGATGCAAGGTCCGGGCTATACATTGGATGTATTAAAACTTCCGAATCAAACTCCGTCAAATTGTTCTGGGTCATCACAGATGTGTGAGGCCTAGCATTGTCATGAAAGAAGACAACTCCCTTTCTGTTGGTCAATTCTGGTCGCTCTTTCTTGAAAGCTTCACTACGTTCTTGCGGCTTATAATAGACAATTTCCTTCCAATCCCACCAAACACTCAACATAACCTTGTTTGCCGTCAATCCAGGCTTTGAAGTCGTTTGTGGTCGGTCACCGGTTTTTGACCATGATCATTTGTGTTGAATATTCTCGTATTTAATCCGTTTTTCATCGCCTGTAATGAATCGCGTTTTACTTATGGTTATTCGGTCAATTAAATTTCCTTGCGTTGTAAACGTAAATTTCTTTCACGTGGAACCCAAACATCGAACTTCTTTGCGTAGCCTGCTCGTTTTAGATGATTCCAAACTGTCATATGGTTGATGTTTAGTGCCTCCGCTTTTTTCAGACAGCTTCCGTGCTTTTATTGACTTTTTCAGTGACAGGCCGACCAGTGCTGGGTGCATCTTTTACATCGAAATTTCCGGAACGGAATCGAACAAACTACTCCTTTCTATTTAGTCCGGTGTTCACTCATATATAGCATTCTCACCGTAAACTGCACAAATTTTTAGGCATGTTATTGCAGCGTTTTTCCCTTTTTTATAGTATTTCTTCAGATATTTCACTCATATTCAAATCAGTATAACTTTAAGCACGAGCAACGAATTATAGTACACAGATGTCTTCACAAAAAATGTAGCCTGACATGTCACCTTTCATACACGTGTTCGTTTGACACAATCAGATTAGTGTTTCCAGATAAATGGACACCAACACCATCTAGCGACAAAAAACCACGAAGACTTTTTATTTGAATATAACAGTTGATCATCGTGCTACACCGTTATCGATTGACAGTAACTTATGTGTTGACCTCATTTTTGAAAAAATGAGGACCGATGATGCCACTCGGCGTTCAATCTGCACCATACTGTACATTTTTTTTGGACGCAATGGCATATGGTGAACTTCTTAAGGAATATCTCGCTCATATCGCTTTAAATATGGCAATTCTGTTTATTTTTCGTAACCGTTTAACTAGAAACGATCCTCATCACTGAAAAAAAACTGGGTCACCGCTCAGTTGACCCAATAAATAGTGAATCGGCTTTAGCCCGAATAGCCACTGGATCTTATAAGTCTGAAGACCAAGATCTTTATACAGGATTTTCTAGGTAGTGGATGGATAAAAGCAATGTTGCTGCGAACGATTACGAACCTATAAATTGGGGCCTCGCTGACGGGGTCGTCATTTTTTCCGAAAAATTAAAAAAAAACTTTGTATTAAAAGCAAATCATACAGATTAAGTATAATATGTATATTTTGTAGATGAAAGAATATAACTTTGCTGAAGAGGGCAATTTCAATAATTCGATTATGGCTACCGTAAGTTTCACGAAGTGCTCTAAAGGACACACAAACAGAGATTCTGAGATTCTGAAAATAAAGTTCAACGATTTGGAATGTGGCGTAAATCTTAGAATGATGAAATGTACTAAAAATAAATTTTTCTGCTGATTTGACATTTGACCTAATTCCTACTGAAAAATCTGACACTGCCAAAAAAAAAATATTAACATTTAATAATAAATTTTCAAATGAAAAAAAAAATACCGCAAAGTTCGCCGTTGATTTTATGTACTATTCAGTCGATTCGCCTATATTTCTATTTATTTTCAATTATTGATGACTTGCTTATTTTTTAATAAAGCATATATAAATATTTTATATATGTTAATGATTATTTTCAATTATAATATATTATTTATTTACTATTATTTTTCTTATATTTTGTTCTTCATTTACCATGTTAAGTTTAACTCTCTAATAGGCAAAGTTAAAATAACGACGAAAATTAAAGCAGAATTTTTGTTTAGGTGAGATTTTGGTTTAAGAAGTACGAATTTAGTGAGGATTTTCTTTGACGGTATTCGTAAAAACAATGTTTTGCACAAATAGAGATATATTTCGAGCAAACGCAATGAGTTTGCTATGTTTGGCAAAGTTTGCATTTTTTTTTACCACCCTCTTTCCCAATCTATAATGGAAAGTGATAAGTATTGTCATATCTTATGTCAGCAACAGAATATTTTGCCTTTTGATCGATGCCAGAACTAGTGCTGTGGTCTTTTTCTTGTGTTAAAGGCCTGCCAACGGACTGTTTCTTCTTATATGAAACAAGACCTGCAGCTATTTCTTCACGAAATTTAGGTAACTTCAGTAACTTTTCCTCTGCATAATTTGAATCATCAGAAGATTTTTCAGCTTCGATGCGACGATATAAAATGTATGCATTCGTAGCAGCCATGCTAACCAAATGATAAAAAAGTCTTATAATTGGGTTTCTTGTATTGAGTCGAATATAGTATCGACCTATAAGACCATCCATTAGATCAATTCCTCTTATGTCAATTTCAACGTACTCCATATCGCGATGCTTTACTTGGACAATTGGATGGGTCAACTCTTGGAAATGGCTCAATTTCAACATATGTTGATGCTAATTTGACATTTGTATTGTCTCTGCACAAAACAGTATTTATGTTAATACCACACTCGTTACCGACATATTTAATGGAACAATCTAAAGGAAGCTTACAGTTTGGAATTCTGTTGCCTCTAATTGTTCCTAAAGCATATATTCCTCTTTCAGGCGAATATATCAATAAAGGCAAAGTGGTATCATAAATGTCAAAGTAGATAAACTACAAATATCTGGTGTACGGGTAAGATCCGATTATCACCTGCACCATTGTATATTTCAAAGCATTAAGCAAAGCCGTGATGTCGCATAACACAAACAATTTGATCCCCCATTTGTGGGACTTGTTTGGAAGATATTGGCGTAAATGGTGTTTAATTTTTGTGCTGCACATTTGCTCTTCAACACACAATCTAGCGGTTTTAGAAAATGAATCAAATCGCTTGTTGAATTTGTTGGATAATTTTCGTATTTAAAACAGAGGATTGTATCCTGGCTGACCTTTTTTGATGCGATTATTTTCAGCCTGAAATGATAAATACTTTTTTATTGTAGGGAACTTTTTCAAAAGCATAATTGTTTTTATTTGCTGGTAACTCAGTAACTCAGTAACTCACCGAATTAAGGTAGGATACCGATGTGTCTTTAAATGTCCTCAACACTAGTTGTGTATTGTATTATGACATTTTCGGCATGAGCAGCTTAATTCGTTTTTTCAGAAATCATATTTCTTATCTCTGTGAAGCAAAATATATAAAAATCTCCATTGAAGTTTTGCGATTTTTGACTGTTTCCCCGAAATGCCACCTGGTTTACGTAAATTTCTAGGAATCCTTGCTAAAAGCATGCAATACTGAAAATATGAGAAAAATGTTGTAGGTACTATACAGTCATAGACATTCGTATAAGCGCACTTTATCATTTTCAAGCACATGAAACGTAATGTTTTGTTTTTATCAAAAGTGAGCTGCTCTTTATGAAATTGTAATTCTTGAGAATTTAGCCGCTATTTAGAACCAGTTTTCTGCTAGGTAAAACTACTGTTATCGCAAACAAAAACGATTTCATGACTCCTTGCATTGAAGCCATGGAAATATATGCGACATTCGTATACGCGTTTTTTTAGTAGTGAGTTCGATTTTTAGTTCATTTCACAAAAATACTGCGAATTTAATTTAAATCGATAATTTACATTTAAAATAAAAGTAAAAGAAGTTAAGCGCGAAGGAAGGAATCATTGTTTATATTATTATAAATGTAATTTTTTCAGAAATGCCAAAAGGATTGTCAAGTAACGAGCAAACTGAAGTGGATTTGCTCGAAGAGGAAGGCTATTCTAATCGCCAAATTGCTAAAAAGAAGTGAGTGACTCATAAGAAATTATTTCAGAAAAGGCGATAAATATGGCAAGAAAAACACCCACTATAAGCATCACTAAGCTTTCACGGTGACAAAAAGGGCAAATACGTGATGAGGCGACAAAAATAAACTTAATTGTAGGCCAATTAACCTGAATCCTCCTGAACGTTAATTTTTCGAATTTTTTTTAAAAAAATTTAGTTACACTTATATTAGAGGAAAGATAGATAAACTGTATCATTAGAATCTTAATAAATGTCCTTATATTCTCAAAATGTCCTGTTGCCATATGGCAACGCCAGGAGCAATCAATATATAAAATTTTTGTTTTCCTAACTTTTATATAAGCTATGATCTTATTGAGTAAAACGAAAAGTATTCATATTATTTTTATTTATTTTAATGATTAAATGATTGGTTTCACAAGTAATTATAATTCTGCAGTATGATAAGGCTTAAAGCATTTCAAGCAAAGACCCTTATCACACTTTGAGCAAGCAGTTCGGACAATCGAACTACAGAGGTCCCCATCACAGCGTCTTTTTTTTTTCAAAAACCAGAGATTTATTTGGTCATAGCGAAGAGTACTTCCTAATGTACTAGCTTCAGAACGACGTTTTTGGCTTGTTACACTACTGTGCGACTTTGGCGGTTCACCGAAATGTTTGCAGTAATAGATTGCAATTTCACGCTTGAGCTGTAGCTGTGACATACCTGGATCGGCATGCCGATAAAGTTGCCATGCATTTTGCGCGCATGCATCGATTAGCCATATAAAAATGCAGCTCCACCACTTCTTTCCACGATACGCGATACGGTGCGTAGAAAGATTCTGGTCGAATCGATCGACACCACTCATGAACTTTATATTATATTCGGCCACAATACACGGGCGAGGGACTCTCACTTTTTTCCGAGCTTCTTTGGAATAGCGAGTTGCTACCGATATTGGTGTGGTTCTGAAAGTAGTGGATAACAGTAAGGCGAATCCCAGTCTCATTCATTTTAATGAACTCGTAGTAGCCGCGTGGCCTTGCTTTCAATGCTTTTTTGTGAGGAATTGGACAACTTTTCGGTATTCAATTCTCACGGATTGTACCGGTTCCATTATAGCCGCGATTTTTTAAATAAGCCAACAAAGGAAAACTCGTGAACAAATTGTCAAAGTAGACTGAAAACGGCAATTGTTGAATGTTCTCAGAAAGATCGTCTATCATATTCACTAACGGAGCGGAACATTTTCCGAATCGTTCCTACAATGAGTTTGATTGCAGATTTTTCCCTTGATATATTGTACTTCGAAATTTATCATATACCCGGTGGAGTACATAAAGACCACACCTTATAACGAAAGCGTATAGGTTTTCCCTATATTTGGCTCAAAATTCAGACACTGCAATATATCCTCAAAGCGGTTTCGACGCATGCTGTTATATACCATATCATTACATAAATCGTTGTCATTACTCCACATGGATCTATAACTACTTTGCCCTGTGTAGGCACTACCAAGCAAAATCACAATAAAAACGTGAAGCTCTGGAAAGAAATATCAGTTCTTAAGTGTACTTAGGAGGAAAAAAAACATAACCACGCACCTTTAACGGTAATCTTAGGAATTTTCTTTTTTAGGTAAGTAGCATATACTTCCGAACAATCGCATATGTGCTGAAGCAAGTCATAATCTATAAATTTTTCAAGTTGCTTGTGTGCTTTCAAATTATGACAGTCCTTTAATTGGGTTGTGGGAAAATCGGTATCATTGCGCAGGACTCATCTTTTGACCAAGTGAACGTTGTATTCTTATTAGATGCTGGCAAGGGACAGCTGGAGGTAGATTGCTGAACACGACGCAACCGCAATGAAAGTGGCTCATCAGATACTCGTTTTGGTTTAATCACAGCTAGTGAACTAGTGGATAAATTCAAAGATGAATTATCCAGAACATCCGCTAAAACACTATCTTCGAGAACTTCATCCAAATTCTCTACGGGCGCGTCAAAATCCTCAATATATTGGCCATTTTCAAACGCTATTTCTCAACCCGATCTCAACTGTGCTGGACAGACATTGTCTGGAATACCGTCTCCTTGATCATCAGCATCGTCTTCTCCACTCAAATCACCGTCATTCTCTGGTGTTTGAATATACAAGGCATGCAGATTGCTTGAAACACCATTTCAAACATTTAAGCAAATCTCTTCTAAATAATCGAGAGCTTGCAGCGTAAGCTTTCTGGAAAACCATATGAATTGAAAATATATATAATGAGAATACGTTTTTTCCGCTGTCGCTTATTTTACTCTTTGTGCATCCAAAACACTAAAAATACTGCAATCTACCACTTTCACAAATTATACATTGTAAATTATATTAATATACTTACTTATTGTTGTGCGCCATTATACGATTTTTTAAACTTTTTTATTTACGTTTGAATTTGCAACAGTCTTACTATGAAAAGCAAGGCACACTGTTGAAAATGAATTTCTGATATCTAACGCAGATGCCTTATGATGTGAACAAATGCGAAAATACGCACTTGTGTTGATTGGTTACCGTTAGAAGACCACGAAATGGAATGCATGTTGTTGGTTGCCATGTGGCAACGCCAGGAGGATTCGGGTTAAGGAAAAACTAGATTTATCAGTATCTGTGCGCCAGATTGCGTAGTCCAACATAAAGTGGATAAAACTCAAAGCTAAGACTCGACTAACAGCACTGCATAAGCAGGCGCGGCTGGATTTTGCTAAACGACATATGTCTTGGACAACTGAGTGGCGGCATGTCATTTTTTCAGACGAGAAAAAATTCAATCTTGACGGTCCTGATTGTTATGGTTGTTACTGGCATGATTTGAATCAGCATAATGTGGTAAGATCCAAGCAAAATTTTGGTGGCGGTAGCGTTATGGTGTATGGTGCATTTACCTATCACATACCTATAATTTTGACAAAAATGATTTCAAACGCGTACATCAGAATTTAAGAAGAAAAGCTAGTCCAACTTTTGAATGAAAATCGTGACACAGAGTACACTTTTCAACAGGACAATGCCTCAGTTCATGCCTCAAAAGTGTCCTCGAATTGGTTTAGAACTAAAAACATTACTAAATTGGAATGGCCAGCATGCAACCCAGACTGGAATCCGATTGAAAATTTGTGGGGAATACTTGCAAGCAAAGTTTATGGCAACGGCCGGCAATTTAACGTGTGTGACCTTAGAAACGCCATTGAGCAGCAGCAGCCAGAAATCGAAACGAATTTGCTTAAAAAAAATTTTCAGATTCAATATATAATCGGATTTTTTCTGTCATCGAAAATAAAGGAAGCCACACCAAATATTAATTGCAAAAAAGAATGATTTTTAAAATTTTATGAATTCTAAATAATCTAGTCCTTCTACTGTGCTTATATGAATATCTACATGAAATGTACCAACTTTTTAAGTTTATGTATTTAATCTTCAAAATATTATAGAAAACAAAAAAAAAAAAAACTCAATTAAAAAAAAGTAAATATAAGACGAAATTTTTAATAAAAAATTATGATACAAAACAAAAGTCTCTAATTTGAAACTTAATAGAGAAAACTGAAGTGCGCTTATACGAATGTCTATGACTGTAGATTCAATAATATCATAAAAATTATGTTTATAGTCATATAATAAATATAAAATAAATGAAATTGTTTACAAAAAAAAAAACTAATAACATACCGGACCCAATAAATATTTGGGCCATGGGCCAATATTTTCTACAACAGGTAATGGCGACCGTTTTTTTGTGCCTGGATAATGAATGCATTTATTATTTTCTCTGCAATTTGTTCTGTTATTTTTTCTGCTACTACTTTTACTATTTTTTATTGTTTCAACGGTATCAATTGGTGCTTTTACTATTGCAATTGTGTAAGTTGCTTGTGCTAAAGTCGACGCCCGATTAGATAGACAAGGCAAATTGATATCTTGTATGAGAACAACACTTGATTCTACAGAATTCATTTCACCCACACATTCGATTATAAACTGGTCATCTTTCTATTTGTACTGAATCCATGAAATTTTGAATCTTTTCATCAGACATCAATTTTTTTTTTTTCATATCACTATGATTTCATTTAATTTTTACAGAAAACTTAGAAACATAATTTTTTCACAAATTTTAAACGCTTAAACGAACAGAGCGGTCCTGAGGCTGCCTTCAGATTTTTGTTTCTAGATCACATCTATATATTCAATTTACACTAAATATTTAGATATAGTACAGTAAATTTTCACTAAAATCCGATACTTGTAAACATATTTTGTTAGAATTTTAATTTATAATTTAATTTTGCACCAAATTATCGTTAATTTTTTTGTCTTCATTCACTGACTTGTCACACAGATTTCACTTTTGCCTCCAAATGCATCAGAATGAAACTTTCAGAATGGTAAAATTATAAAATTATTGGGTATACAACGGTTTTTTTTCCAAAATTTGAACGTTTACTTAGGAAAAACATGTACAATAGTATTATTCAAAGTATTGCCCATCTGAAGCTATGACTTTTTCCCATATTTCTGGCAATTTGTGGATCCCATCCCAAAAGAACTGCGCCGGCTTGGCAGCCAAGAATGAATCAAGCCAATTTTTGATATTCTGCTCTGATGTGAACCGTATTTCAATGAGGGCGATCTGCATCGACCGAAACAAATGGTAGTCGGAAGGGGCAAGGTCTGGGCCATAAGGCGGGTGGGGTAAGACTTCCCATCCACTGTTTTCCAAATAGTTCTTAACCGGAATAGCAACGTGGGGCCGAGCGTTGTCATGATGTAAAATTTTTGCCTCGTGTCTGGTCGCATATTTCGGGCGCTTTTCGGCTACTGCTCTCTTTAAACGGATTAATTGTGCTCGGTAACGTTGTCCACTGTTGGTTTCACCCGGTTTTAGCAGCTCATAATACAACACACTCATCTGATCCCACCAAATACAGAGCATTACCTGGATATTCGGCTTTGCCCTTGATTTGGCTGGTTGGCCGGGTTTCACATATGATTTTTTGCGCTTGGGGTTTTCGTAATGGATCCATTTTTCATTACCAGTAACAATCCGATGCAAAAATGACTTCGTTTTGTGGCGTTCCAACAGCATTTCGGACATGCAAAACCGCCTTTCGACGTCTCTCGGCTTGAGTTCATTTGGAACCCAATTTCCTTGCTTTTGAATATATCCAGCTGCTTTTAAACGTTTTGAAATGGTTGCTTGAGTGACACCCAAAGATTCTGCGAGCTCTTCTTGTGTTTGGCAACAACCTTCATAGAGTAATGCTTCCAGTTCTTCATCTTCAAACTTTTTTGGCTGCCCAGGACCTTTATCGTCTTCCAAGCCAAAATCACCACTTTTAAATCGTTCAAACCACTTTTGGCACGTTCGCTCAGCTAGCGCATGTTCACCATAAACTTCCACCAAAATATGATGACTTTCGGCAACAGTTTTCTTCGTATTAAAGTAATGAAGAAGAACTCTCCGCAAAAACACTTTTTCAGGCACAAAGTTCGACATATTTGAGTGAAAAAAAATTATTGTTATTTACGCTTCAAATGAATGACATACTGAAATGACGTATAATGACAGTTTTCCAATGGAATAATACAAGCTACGCCATCTCTTAGCAAACCGCACAATTAAGTTATAGACCCAATACATATTTCTAAGAAAGCTGTAAATATTGATTGAGCGCGAAATGTCTTACAATTCAAATCTAATAAAGTTTATATAATAGCTGCCTCAGGACAGCCTTACCTGTTAGAGGGTTTTGGAGGATATAAATATACGTCTACGATAATGGTATTCAATTAATCAGAAAATCTTTTTTATCTTGTGTGGAATGTCCTTTTGCTGATTTTCTTTTTTGTCAAAAATTTAACTTAATGTTATTTGAATTAACATAAATTTATTCAGTAGTAAGATATACATATATATAATTTTACTTAAAAAATTAAGAGTTAGACACTTTGTTTTGCTTAGTCTCTCGGTGAATTAAATCGATTTAAATCTATTGTGATTACTGGCTTACCGAGGGTTACTGTAAATATAAAAATATAAAAAGCCTCACTTTGACTGCCAAATCTTATACCGAGAAACAGGGAAACAACTTCCTACTCCACCACTCTTTCAATAGGCAATGGCAATGGAAAATGTCTGAAAATAAAGACTTCTTCCTAAATCCTCTCATTCTCTCGCAATTTGAAGTTGGCAAAAAACCATAAGCCACTGTCTCCGTGATCTCAGTAACAAGACGAGCAAGACTGTGGGTGGAAAGGATTAAACCCATATCAGACACATACCCATACTTCAAAGGTTTATTTATTTACTCAAAAATGAAGAGGAAAATTGAAGTAGAGAGTATACAACTCATAGCATAGACCCAGTCGAAGAGAAAACGACTTGTCGCTAAGCGGGTTGGAAAAGAAAAATAACAATTATTTATGGAAGAACTCGCGCGCAACACTTTTCGTGTTTTATCAATCGTGTTACATATTCTTTAGCTGTCGTTATGTTTTATATCTCATCTGCATCAGTGTTTACGAAGGCGAGAATTTGAGGGAATTGTTTTTCATAACTGTCAGCAGCAGAATTTAGTGAAAATGTTACAATAAACGTCCTACGAAATGCACCACAAATTTAGACGCACTCCTAGAAACTCCGGCTTTCTTCACGACCTTTCTTGCCAGAATGTCTCAGAATATAACCTTCGATATACTATTAGTTTTAGTTTTAAATAAATTTAATGATAATTCAATTTTTCAGAGAATGATATCATTTGCCGCGATATACAAGTAAAATCTTATAAGCTTATAAATCATAGTTCTTTGTTACCGGCAACAGGGATTTTTCAACAACCTTTTTCTTCAACTTAAAGCAGCTTTGAAATTGTATAAGAAATCCGTGTGTTTCTTAAAAATGAAGTTATTGCAAACTTCCAGACAAAAATCTGCGATGCTCAGCTCGCAATTTAATAGGTACCTTGTGCCACCTCTCTAATAATAAGAATCTAATCCAAGCGCCCAGGTATAATTAAAGTTTATTTGTTTGTTCAGCAAAGACGTGTGTCTAAAAAGTCTATACAAAATGACACAATTTTATTAAATCATATTTTTTTTATTAAATTATATATCAAAACGAATTTTTAGTGAGTCCAGTCGTAAATTATATTTAAAATTGCTTTGTATTGTCTACTGCAATTTTTACTTAATCTTTTGCGCATACGCTAAACTTAGGCCTGTTCAAATTGGCTTCAAGACCCCCGCATGTTATTATATCGTAGCTATTTTTTTTTTCTTCTTAAGCCTCTGCTTCATTAAAGTCCACATTTTTTATTGGAATCGCATTGGGACGGCCAATCTCTATAAAATTTTTCTCTTTCCAACGCATGCTGAGAAGACCCCGATCTTTTGAGTTATCATCTTGTAAAAGTCAGTCGTAATTGTTTGGTCCATACAGAAATTAGGTAAAACTTAGCAAACCCTTCTGGTATAATCTTACCATGAATTACCATTGAACTTATGCTGTATGTTTTAAGGTGCGTCGCAGAAACTTTTCATCTTTTTTTGTCCAGGGTTCCAATAATTATAAATGAACAAAAATGGCTCATCTGTGAATATGATATTGCTCCCATCCTGCTCTTTTCAATATGATTTTGGGTCAGTAGGGGTTTATGTTAGGTACTCCTGTTCTTGATGGCGTTTGCTCAAAAAAATTCACAAATTATTTTATTGTCCTCTTTGGATGTTGTTGCCTTAAATGGCACAAGCATATGTTCCTTTTTTTTTGATAGGAAAATAACCCAATACCTCCACTATCATGTTGCAAATATTTAAGATGACCTGATGGGTGCCAACCTTCAAAGCATTATCACCAAATTTTCTTCACTTTATTAGCAAAGCTGAATAGCATTAAACAAATTAAAATATTTACTACTTCTCGTATATAAATGTACTCGAGAAAATACCGACGTTCTGAATGGTCGATTGTTAGGATATTCGCCAATATTGGTAGTCTATAGGGTATACCTTTTAACTTTAGGAAGTATAAGCATATGTATGCCTTTAGGATAAATGACACGACGAAGTATTGAACACAAAGCATTTTATTTTTTCCGGCGACTAAAATATGCGACCTTTAATTCCATGCATCATTTTAGACTTGCAACGATTGTATTTCTTAATTTATTCTCATTTTATTTCACTTTACAAACAAAAATCTAAATATATTGCCATTGAACTACCAATATATATAAATTATATAAACAGATTTCAATTAGCTATACACCTCAAAAGTTTCTCGTACTACAAATAATATACCTATATATCCTTTAATAATCAAGTCATCCAGAATCCGGCAGACCTAGTAAATGTCTTCAACGAGTATTTTGCAAATGCTGAATCTAATACACTTCTTAGCGCGGGGATATAACGAGACTTTCTAAAATTACTCGGAATACTGCTTCAGTAGTGAAAAGCACCAAGCTCGTAGTTTTTGCTTTTTTTATGATCCTATCACCTTTTTCGAATTGCTTAAAATAGTGAAGTCGTTGAACAAATCCAATGAATTCGAATTGCTTCGCTCTAGACTTAATTGCTGATATCAGTCACGACCTAGAACAGCTTAAACATTGGTTTAGTATACGTAAACTGATGATCAGTGACAAAACCAAATATATCTGTCAAATAGTTTCGTTGAATTCAATAGTATGAAATTCCATAGCAGCAAATGCCAGCAAATTTCACTAAGCCCGGAAGCTATATTCAAAATGGTTGTACTACCTTCTATAATTCCAAAACAAGTTGTACGTCTAAATACTATTAAATTGAAAGAAATCGACAGCGGATTGAACTGACTCGCTTATAAAATACCTACGAGTACTAAGAACTACGAGCATAATATACCACATAAGGCTATTCTGTTTCCGTAAACTCTTAGAATTGATATAGATTTCTCAAGTACAATCCAAGTTGCAATAAGGTTAAGTTTGCTGGTAATAAAATCTAATCCAATTCCATAATTGTTTTGCGAAAACAAACAGTTAGAATCAACTTGAAAAAGGCACACATGGAGAATAGTTTTATGCTTTCTCTTAATTTAAACATTCTGCCTCTAAAGCATCTTTACATGTATAAAGTACTTGAAAACTTTTTTTTAAGAAGTAGTTACTCACTCAATCGGAATCCAACTGTACATGGTCTTAGAAGCAGCGATCGATTTCTGGTCACAATCGCAATGTATAATTTGAATCAATTTCTACATTTTTCTACATCCGTTGTTCCTAGTCTTTTGAATACAAGTGTTGACAGTGGCATACGGTAAGTCAGCTTTACAAGTGATACAGGCTTTTTCAAGATAGCCGAGAAGATATCTATGACGAACCTCGGTCTGGACACCCCAGCACATCAACAAAATACGATAACGTCGAAGTCGTGAGAAAATTGTTTTGGAAAATCTTCGAATTACCATAAGAAAAGTTGCTGAGAATGTTGGCATATCGGTCGGCTCATGCCATATACTATAATTTTTTTTGGATGTTTTTGGCAATAGACGTTTGTTCCGAAACTTCTTAATTTTGATCAGAAGAACTGTCTTGAACTCATGGATTACGTCAATGATGATCCTGACTTGCTTAAAAGGGTCATAACAGGTGACACAATATGGGTATATAGTTATGATGTCGAAATCAAAGCGCAATCATCCCAATGAAAGCACCCAGGAGAGCCAAGACCGAAAAAACCAGGCCAGGCTCGATCAAATGTCAAAATTTTTATCATTTTTTTTTTTTTTTTTTTCTGATTCACATGTGACTTTTTCCTGTTCCTATGCGACTGAAAAGACCTATGAAAGGACGGAGATTTTCAAAGATTGAGGAAATAAAACCGCCATCGCTACAAGAGCAAAAGGCTGTATTAAATTGTGCTTTTGAGAAGTGCTGATTAGAAAAAGCGTTGACAGAAGTGTGTGTGAGGGGGATTACTTTAAAAGAGACAACATTACTTCTGATGAATAAATAAATCCTTTTTTTATAAAAAAATATTTATGAAAATATTGAATACACCTCGTACGTACCTATACATGTATACGCTCACATAAAGAAAAACAAGAAATGATCTTCGATGGGTTGTTTTAGATCTCGTTAGGTAAACAAAACTACCAATACTGATTGTTTGAGATAACGTTTAAAAATGAGTAACTCCTTTTTTTGTAAAGTCTAGCACTTTACAAGGAATTACAATTTAATTAAATTGGATTCTCTATTTCTGAGTAATAGCTATGCAAACGTAAAAAAAATTATTGTAAAACTATTTAATAGTTTGACCGCTGTGTGATTCCACAACTATAATTTATGAATTGAATAAATGTGTCCGACCTCCATGCGCATGAGGTCACTTCACTTTTTCCACTGAAATTAAAAGTTGGGGCATCTTTAATGCTCATGCGAAACTTGGAGCCCTCGAAATTATAAAATGAGACTTCCCATCAAAAAATGACTAAGGAATATCAAAGAAGTCACAACATTAAACAGATGTGGCTGCGGATAAGATGCTTTTATCTCGCAAACTTCACTGTTTCTTCCTATATTCACTCTCCAGTTCAAACGAATCCGATTCCTCGTCACACTCTACTAAGACATGAACGCCAACAAGTCGCATGACCAGTCGCTTAAGACGCTTTGCTTCGCCAACAGCCAACTTAACGTCGGATGTTTGAGTGTCAGGGTATTTATTAATAAATAAGGAATGCAGTATACCACCTTCATCAAAAAGTTCACGGTGGCGTCACCCTGTGGCGCTCCCATTGTTCCAATTTGAGTTTTTTTTTTTTTGTTACGTTGGTACATCTGTTGTTGATATTCCCTCTTAATCATAGGTTGACATTTGCGAAAGTCAAGAGTAGCCAAGAGTACATATATCTCTGTGTATGTTGGCGATTTTTTTACAATTTTAGAAATGGATTTCAATTTGCAACAACGAACTTGTATTAAATTTTTAATAATTTAATTGTGCGCGAACTTTGGAAATTTGGTCAATAGCCGCAAATTAACCATAACCAGTGAAAGAAGGCGGAGAACTTGAATATTGTCTATGGATCCGTCCAAGACATTTTAGTTATTGATTTGGGTTACCGTCGTGTAGCAGCAAAGTTGGTGCCAAAACACCTCAATTTCATGCAAAAAAGAGACCGTGTTGACGCCGCAAAAGAGATGATTTTCGAAGTTGAATCCGATCCCACATTCTTCAAAAGGATCATTACTGGCGACAAGACGTGGGTTTATGAGTACGACACTCAATCCAGACATCGGGCATGCGAATGGCGTTCACCAAATGAGCCGAAACCAATAAAACCATGTCGTTTTCAGTCAAAAAAGAAGGCAATGCTCACGGTTTCCATGGATTACAACGGTGTAGTGCATCATGAATTTATTCCAGGAGGCCAGAAAGTATACAAAGAGTATTATTTGCGTAAAGCGATTCGCCGAAAGAGACCTGAATTGTGGGCACCATGATAACGCATCGTCGCACAGTGCCATAATTATTCGTAATTTTTTGACGAAAAATGCAAAAAATACCATCCAACAGCCACCAAATTCACTTGATTTGGCTTCCTGTGACTTCTTTCTGTTCAATCGAGTTAAAGAACCACTACGGGGAACGCGTTTCAGCAGCCGAGAGGAAGTAATGGAAAAATCGCAGAAAGCACTGATGGACATACCGAAAATCGAATATAAAAAATGTTTCGAGAATTGGATTAAGCGCTGGCATAATTGTGTTGTAATATAGATTTGGATGAATAAACCTGTATTTTAAATTTTCTGAATTAATTTGATCAATGTGGTACATATGTGTTCTTAATTGAAAGTTAACTCCATAACGTTTGGTTTGCTTTTATTCTCTCGGTCGATCGTAGAGATGAATTCACATCAATCCCAGAATCTCAATTCAGTGAAAAATATAACCTGGCTGTTAATAAGACGAAACTTGGAACGAGCGAATTAAAAATACTAATGTTAATTCAATAACAAATAGTTAAACATTTATTTTGGATTTATCTTTGTAGAAAAAGGAAAAAAAATTTTTTATTTAAATTTTTTTTAAACTGTACTTTCAAGATGATATGAGAACTCTTTAAACCATTGTAAAAGTAAACACCTCCATGTCTGCAAAAATATTTGTCTTTCGTGCCTCGGTCGGGATTGAGAGCCGGACCGTCCGATTGAGAAGCCAATGCACTACTACTTGCGCCACGGACACTCACTAAAAGTATTACATATTTAAAGACTACGTAATATTTTAAACTCTATGAAATATTCTGGGTAATATTAAACTGTCAAAGATCTTTCATCAATTTTATAAGCTTCTATATAAATAGTATTGGAAATCTATTTCGTAAATCTCTGGATAACTTCCGACACATTTTAAAGCAAATCTGTTTTAAGACATTTAACAAGCTATGTACAGTGTTGAGTACTTGCAATTTTCAAAATCACAACCAATCTCTTCCGTTTCGCTGACGACATCCTCTTTAGAACGTGAATGAATATTACTCGGGAATATGCCTTTAAGCCTGTTGAACTTACTTTACATTTGCCCACTCTTTAAACGAAAATCTCGTTCCCTTCTCTGACACATATCAAAACATCCTCAGTTATTTAAAAGTACTCTTCCTCACCATGACAGTACACACAATCTTAGTTTGTTTTATTTTTAGCTGAACAAATATCAGATGGAAACGAAGCAATGCCTTAGTTCCACTCAAAGCTCCGGCTCCAGCTCATCCTCCAACTTCTAGCCGGCATAAATCGTCCTTGATGTAATTGTGTTCCACATGTTTGTTGTGTGTGGGGAGGAAACATAGGGTGGTTAGCGTATTTGCATATCTTATGCAAAATAAAACTCATGACGTTTCACATGGGAAAAATAAAGCTTCACTTTTTCCGTTGACTGAAACATTCACCAGAAAGCATATCCACATGATGGCTGCTACCGAAGCATAAAAAAGAATCAAAGTGACCAACAGGATGCATAAATTTATTCAATCTCTGTTGACCTCTGGGTCAGCATGGGCCAGCATGAACTAAGCTGACAATAAAAAAACAAACAAAAAAAAAAAAAAATCCAGATATGAATATGGTACGTATGCTGGTTGTTGTTGTTTTTCGTTTTTATTTTATTTTTATTTTTTATTTTTTTGTTTATGTTAATTGTGAGGTGCAAGAAAGAGTGAAAATATTTTCTGTCAACCAAGTTTTTAACCTTTTTCAACTATTTAACTGAAGCAACTTTAAGGTAATTATATGAAAAATCTTATAAGCAAACCAACGTATCCTTTCATTATGAATGAGAAGGGGTGTCGAAGAGCACGAATTTAGGTGGATGTGCTTAACCAGGAAATACAATAAGTTCCTTGGATACACCTATCCAAAGCCACTATCATCGATCAAATGCCCATATCGATTTCCTTGTTCGTCACTCGTACGTAAGAGTTTATATGTATGGTATGTACGTGCTGCTCCTTACATGTGATTTAGATATCAAACCCTTCTGATGATTTATTAATCAATACCATTTGACGCGGATAAGAAAGAAAAATATCTTCTCCTACATACATACTATCAACTTTCGAAAATAAAAATATAAGAAGAGACAATTTTTTCGCCCCCTAGGATTATAGAAAACAACACAAGTTGAAAGGCACATTGTCCTTCTAGAAATATTGGTGGCAACAACTTTTTATTTATTCAGCAACTGTCACATTAAGTGTCATTGGAATTGCTACAGTTCGTTGTCACTTGAATTTAACATTTACAATAGCACTTCGCTAAAAATGCCAACATTTTGATAGCATAAATAATAGCCAATCTGTGATGGCCATAAATTGGGAATTGATGGATGTACGGTATTTTTTCATATTTATTAAGGTGCTAGTTGAAGTTGGCGATAACCCGTTTAGAAGACATTTGTGTAAAAAAATTAGCCTAATTTCTATCGGAGCTTGTCACGAAAATAACAATTAATAAAATCGATTAGGTCTGGTATTTTAGTTTCTATTTCTGATATGTACAAGCAGACAACGATGCAAAGGTGAAATGGGAAATAAAAATAAATTTGCGATAGCAGTGAGTTTGTGCGAAAAAAAGTTCCTGATATTTATTTTTTTTAAGATTTTAGTTTGAAAGATGAGGTTTTCCTAAGGTTCACTTAGGAGATAAGAAATCGAAAAGTCTCTGATTGACACCAAACTAGATACGACCAAGCAAGACACCACTGACAAACATTCTGTAGTTTTTATTTGACTTAAGTAGATAAATTTATTATAAATGAGAGTTCTAGGTAAAACATCACACTGTTGTTGTATGAAATAATGGCAAGGAAACTTGTTATGTTAGATTCATTAAAGAAGTTAAATCGTACGATTTGTGCAGACTCACTGGCATAGTACAAACTTGATGAAAAGCTTGACAAAAAAAATTTCTCTTGTTTGTCAGCAGCGCAGATAAACATATGAATGAACGCCTTACGACAATCCCTATCAAAGGGAAACTTTCCAACATGAGACATACATACTAGGCCGGTGACTCATTCTTTTCTCTGGTGTGTAATAGTGGATCCAAGTTTTATCAACGATTACCAATCGACACCAAAAGTCCGCCCGAATCCGCATCAGCAAGTCCATTTCGAAGTGCTCTCGCGTTCGTGTTTTTGGTCAGGAGTGAGTATGCGCGGCACCCAGCAGCAGGATAACTTTTTGATATCTGCTAGCTCGTCCACCTTCACTTTCCGGTCAGCCGAGACCATTTCATTTTTTGACATTGTCCTCTGTAACCGCATCGGAGGGCCTGCCGGTAGTGGAGTTGCGGCCACCACGAAACTCTCGAAACCAATATTTGACGGTATAATCTGCCCCATAATATTTACCAAACTTTTCTTTTGTTTCCTTCGCCGTTTTGTCTCGCAAAAAATAATGTTTTATGTGAGAACGAAAATCGTTTTTCTATATACTCAAAACGATGCCAAACACGTCAACAACAATCAGCTGTCAAAACAAAACTAAAGGGTAAATGAGTGGCGCCCCAACAATTAACGTCACAAAAACCATCAAATTAAGGGAACCTATCAGTATTATGATGTGTACCATCATTGAGTATAACCTCTTTTAGCCCGCCAGTCAAAAATTTGGTGGCAATTCTTAGTTTTGTTTTTACAACCATTTCAAAACATTATGTTAGTGTTTTTTGCGACCATGGAAAAAGAGCAGTATCGGATTCTTTTTGGTGAGTGGCAAATCTGCGAGTAAATCAAGCCCATAGTCGATGGTGTGTACGGGACCCATTCACCTTCCCGTACAACCGTTTACCATTGGTTCGCAGAGTTTCGCCATGGCCGCACGTCGGTTCTTGAAGAACTACTCCCAGATGGCCCAAAAACGGTTCCCACAGAGGAAACAGTGGATAAAGTCAATGATCTCATATTGGCGGACCACCGAGTGAAAATTCACGAGTTGGCTGAGATAGCAGGTGATACCGTTTTTTTTACTCCACGTTGACTATTTGGAAAAGGGAAAAACAATTACAGGGAAATACTACATCGATTTGTTCGGCCGATAATTTTGCAAACAGTGATGAAAATTTAACCAGTGTTGTGGAGAAGTTTGTAGAGCAATTCTGAAACCAAGCATCAGTACAATCGATCTCGGTCACTATATCTTTTTTTTGATAAGATAGTAGCTGGTAATACAGCACAATCACATCAAAGTAAGAGAATTTGCAAATCCAGTTGAGTATTTACGTTGAGGAAACTAGTAAACAAGAAATATTTCCAATGTTTTGTCGTCTAAATAACAACAAAAGTCCGGGACCGGATAATATTAGACAGATTGATGAAAAAGTAAATGCTCGTTTTTTTGCTCCAGGCATACAAACGATAATAAATTGAAATAACTATTACAGAAGCCCAAGTTTTACGATTAATGTAAACTTCGATTATTCGGCTAATTTATAAGGCAGGTACAAAATTAATATTGTTAATATCCTAGCCAAATGTCAAGATTGTAAGATTGTGGAAAGTGTTTGGAGGAAGTTACTGTTAATGATCTTAACAATTTCGTAATATGACAAACATACTCGTAAGTTACACCCCAAATCAGTTCGATTTTCTTAAAAAATAAAAGCACTGTGCTATTAATAAAAGAGTTTAGTTATTATTTGGTCAATGCAGGCCTTAAGATAAATCATCATGTCCTTGTGATGTTTCTTGACTTTAGAAAATCCGTTAATACTTTAACGCATAAAAAGTTTATTGAAACTATCAATAGAATTGGTGTAACAGAAGGGCTAGCAAATTGGATCGTAAACTACGGAACTGATAGAAAGACTAAAGTAAAACTATCTAATGCCATAAGCAAAGAAAGGCCAAATGTGTGTGGTGTCTCACAAGGTTCTAAGTCCGATTATATTTCTTTTGTATACAAATGAACTTTAACATTACATTACGTACAAATTTTCAAGAAGTAAGTTTGTTCAATGAGTTTAATCACTTTTAGTTTTTAATTATTTGAATTTGCTTTGGCAAAACTTTTTATCTTTACAATAACAGACACGACTTTAAATTTTATTTAATTTCTTCTTATTACAACTTGGTATACGAGTATATGTTCCACTTGGTGGTTCGACGGTTTGTCTTCGAATTATCATCGATCCCAATTTTACAAAGTAGCTGTTCGATCTTTTAGAAAGAGAGTTTATTTGAAGGATATTTGGAACACTTCTTCTCGTTTGCAGAGTTTGATACATTAGTTCATGGTAAATTACCAGGTATAAAAAAAATTAAGATATTTTAAAATAAATGCAAAAAATATAAACCAAAGGAAGCTTTCAGCATATATTACCGAAACACCCGTTGTCCACGTTCTGCCGACAACAAAGCAATAGACGGAGCGGACAAAATAAAGTATCTAGGAGCTATCATCGGTGAGAATTTCCTATGGCCTGAGCATATTAATATCCTGCGTTTACAATTCAAAAAGCACACTGTTTGCTATGGTTTAAACAACAAAATTTTAAAAAGTATTCAAGTCTGGAAGCACAAAATCAGGTGTATTACTTGCTAACAGCGCATTAGATATGTGATTAAAACAAGAGCACCTCCTAGTTAAAACTTTAAGACCTGTGAACAAATCTTTTAAAGTCTAAGAAGGCATCACTGCTGCATTACATGGATAACCAACGACTTCTGCAGTTATGTGATTCCAAAAACTTTGCATGAAATATTTCGCCATCTTAAACAGATCGAAAATTAAAAAAAAAAAGCGAAAAAATCATTGAAAACATTTTTATTTATTTAGTTATTTGAAGCTAAAATACTGTTTTATTACGGAGACAATAACGACTGAAAAGAAGTGCTTGGAGTCAAGGAAACCTCCAACGCTCTTGTTTACAATGAAACCGTAGAGAATAAGTAATTTATGAACTTTATTCATAAGAATTTTATCACTTTAAAGCTCAACCTAATGTCATCAACCACCTGCAGACAAGTATTTTACTTTCCAGGTAAAAAACTGTATACGAGTATGTGTACGAGTATTAGGTGTGTAAACAAAGTTCTTAAAGTGAAGTAAGTAAAGTAATCAATGCCAAGTAGAGAAGACCTGAGGTAACTCTTTCAAAAAAAGACTGCAGCTAGTCGTGAGTTCTAGGATAAATACTGGCTTTAAGGTAAATTATTAAAGGAAATGAGATTCCAAATTTCCCATAGCGTAAAAAAAAGCACATCAAAGTAAATTCTACAAAGACGAATATGTTATGAGAACATTATTGTGGAGTGGCGATCGCTGCGTAAAATATAGGGTGATTCATCGTTAGTTTTTATTAATAATGTAAAATAAAATACATAAATTTGAAAGCGAACTTAAAACTTTTATTATCGGTTAAAAGAACAATTTATGGCATCTACTTTTTCAAAATGATATTATGTAAATATTAGCCACGAATATGTCTGAGGTGGTCCATTCGGAAGATCCAATTTTGGGCGACTCGTTCGAGCATAGCGACTGGTATCTCGCGGATAACACGAGATATGCTGGCTTCCAAATTGTCAATAGTAGCTGGTCTATTCCTGAAGACCTGAGACTTTACATATCCCCAGAGAAAGTAGTCCAAAGGTGTGATATCGCACGACCTAGGCGGCCAATGTAATGTAGCAAAACGTGAAATTAAGTGCTCACCAAAATGATTTCTCAAGAAGTCCATTGTTTTACGCGCTGTATGGCTCGTAGCGCCGTCTTGTTGAAACCAGAGCTCACCGAGACCATGTGCTTGAATTTCAGGAAGCACATAGCCTGTTAACATGGCGCGATAACGGTTACCATTGACAGTAACATTCTGATTTGCCTTATTTTTGAAGAAACATGGACCAATGATTCCACCAGCCCATAAACCACAACATACCGTTGTTTTAAATGGATTTATAGCTGTTGGTACTCTTCGGCTTGCTCATCAGCCCAAACACGGCAATTTTGTTTAATAATGTATCCATTGAGCCAGAAATGAGTTTCATCACTGAACAAAATTTCACGATGAAACAGAAGATTTTCATTGAGTTTTTTCAGAGCCCATTCATTGAAAATATGACGCAAATTCAAGTCGCCTGGCTTCAGTTCTTGCACAAGTTGAATTTTGTTTGATTTTAGACCGAGATCCACATTAAAATCGATTCGTCACGGTCTTCCCGTACACTCTCAGCTACAGCAGCTATAGTCTCTTCAATACCTGTTGGATGTGGTGTAACCGGTAGATTATTAACCACTAATGTAAACCGGGATCCAAATTTTGCGTATGGTTTTGGCAATAGTGGTTTCAGTATATCGAATCACACGAAAAACCTCCATGGAAATGAAAAAAAACTTTTTTAAATGTTTTTTTTTTTTTTTTATTTTATTCAATATAGTCTCCTTTTAGTTTGATACACTTATTCCAGCGATTTTCCAACTTCTTGATCCTCCGAAAAGTAATTTTCCGGAAGGTCTGCAAAATACTCCTCCGTGGCATTGATGATTTCCTCGCGTGAGCAAAGGAGCCGTAAGTCGTTGATTGCGATGCTCTTGTGCGGCGGTGCATTGTCTTGCAAAAACAAAATTTTTTTTCGAAGTGCTCCCTCGTTCGTGTTTTTGGTCAGGAGTGAGTATGCGTGGCAGTATGCAGAATATTGTTCAAAATATGGTGTGTGCGCTCAGTACTAATCTTTGTGGTATCTGCTAGCTCGACCACCTTCACTTTACGGTCAGCCAACACCATTTCATGTACTTTTTGACGTTGTCCTCTGTAACCGAATCGGAGGGCCTGCCGCTGCGGACTTGATCAGTAGTGGAGTTGCTGCCACCACGAAACTCTCGAAACCAATATTTGACGCTGTAATCTGCCCTATAATATTTATCCAACTTTTCTTTTGTTTTCTTCGCCATTTTGCCTCTCAAAAAATAATATTTTATGAGAGAACGAAAATCGTTTTTGTCCATACTCAACATGATGCCAAACCCGTCAACAACAATCAGCTGTCAAAACAAAACTAAAGGTAGTATCGAACTGAAGGCATGTCTGCCTAAATATGAACGGGCTTCAAGGCACCATAACCTATTTTGCAGTAGCAGCGCATTTTGGCTATCAAAAAGGTTACTTTTCTCACCTTGTAGTGTGAGTCTTGCCAAACGACATTGAATAAAAATAGGTTTGATAGGAGTCATGCGTAATCTGTCAAAGAAAGCTTATTGAAAATCAAACCTCACGATAAATCACCCCTTACTTAGAGATCATATCTGCAGACTAAGTCGTCGTGATGTTTATCAAATTTACTATGTAAGCCAGAATGAACTATTCAATGTAGACAATGATTGTAAATAATGCCGTCCATATCACCTGCACGAAGCATTTTTTTTACGTGTAGATGGTTGAAAATTGTTAAAAAACATCGCATGCAAGCTTTGCTTGAGAGTGGGACTTGACCCACAAACTTCAGACACCTGGAAAAAGCATGGTGTTACCATCCTTTCAATAATCGAACCGAGTGGTGAAACTAATCAGCAATTTGTTCCTAATACTTGTAAATCTATGTAATAAAGAACTAACTTTGGTCTGTAAGCTTTCGTTTTTTTTTTAATTCGTTATCACTTTGTTCACTTGATTATGTGGTAATATATGTATATTTCTTTCCTTTATTCCTAATTAGCTAGTTCGAATGGTTTTACTCTTCGTAATCTTTTAACTGAATTGTTTTTATTAAGTAGATCGACTACAACTATTGTACAATATATAAAAATGGTTGCGAAGCCTATATTTATGTCTTTTTGCAATCTTTCTAACCTCATCCTCTATCATTTAAATTTTTAGACACCTATGTAGATCAGCATTACGTATGTTCTTTGGCGAATTAATAATATTGCGTTGTACTTTTTTTTGGAAACATTTTTTACATGTTTGTCTAACTTGTGTACTCCCAAAACTAAAGACAATGTATCCATATTGGCTTTAGAACCTGCAGTTTATTTTATATTGAGATAAACGAATACCTCCCTATGAATCAATACATTCTGTTGTATTGTATATTTATTTCATCATATTTTTTCTTGACATGATTTCTCTAGCGCAACTTTCCCCCTAAATATATACTTAGCTGAGTTCGTACGTTTTTATTGGTAAAGTTAAGTTTTGGAATGACGACTCGTTAGATAAACATGAGACATCAGTCAATGATGCTGATATCTTATCTGCGGTTGAAAATGCCTTTAACTCGTTGTTTTCTTTGATTTCGCTCGGCCAGCCATTAGTCACAAAATAAAATATTCGGCGCAGCGTATTGTCCTTCACCGATTCAACTTTAACCATTTGGTGAGTAACTGGCAGATTTCCGAGATTGTCTGTAAAAATTTGTTTAACCTCCTGTTATTTTGATTGATGCAATAACAAAATCCTCCGCCACTTGAATATTTTTATCAATGAGTCGTGACAGCACATCTGCATATCCAAAGCTACTGGTTGAAATAAAGCTGATGTCAAAATCGTATGCCAAAAACTTGACTGCCCAGCGTTGTAGACGGTTTGCTTGATGAACTGATATTCCTGTCTTTTTCCCAAAAATGGCAAGAAATGGTTTATGGTCTGTGTGGAGATTGAACTTTCGACCAAAAACCATTTTGTGGAATTAAGTCACTGCAAAGACAAGGACGATACCCTCTTTTTCAATCTGGCTATATGTTTTTTCTGTTGGTGTGAGCGATTGCGATGCATCTGCTGCAACGATGATGTTTTGCTTAGGATCGTAATGAGCTACTAATGATCAGATGAAATAATCTTTTTCAGGTTAAGAAAACTATTGTGGTGGTCTTTTGTCCATATCCACCGTGTACTTGCCTTTAACAACTCATCTAATGGTCCTCTGTGTTTGCGCATGTCATTCACAAATTTGCCATAAAAGTTTATAGCACCAAGAAAAGACCTAAGTTCTGACACGTTTGTTGGCTCTGGTATGTTGTTGATAGTCAATATGCGTTCAGGATCGGGATGAAGTCCGATCCCTTAAATCCTTAAATCCATAGTCCTGGATACGACACAGAACCTCATGCAAATTCCCATTGTGTTCCTCCAAGTCTGTTCCGGATACAAAGATGGCATCAATATATGCTGCTGCGCCTGACAGTCCAGCAAGCATTTGGTCCATGACTTGTTGGAAAATTGACTGGAACATTTTCACACCGAACACCATTCGGTTGTATCGGAAGAGACCCATGTGTGTGTTGATAGTGAGTAGATGCTTTGACTCTTCGTCCACTTCAATTTGCAAGAAAGCGTCTGATAAGTCTATATGACTAAAGAATCGAACATTGGCTAGTCTTGCGAAAATATCCTCTGGTAAGGGAAGAGAATATTGATGACTTTCGAGCATATTGTTGAGACCAGTGGAAAAGTCTGCACAAATGCGCATGCTTCCAATCGATTCCCTTATGACAACTATAGGGGCAGCCCACTCCGAGTAGTTAACTGGCGAAATCACATTGGTGTCTTGTAGTCGCTGAAGGTCTGCTTCAACAAGATATTTGACAGCATAAGCGACTGCTCGCTTTGGTCTGAAAATTGGTTAGATGTTTTGTTTTGCTGCACAGGCCTAATGATTCGTTGAACACGTCTGGAAAAGTAAGTTTTAAAAGTGAGATATTTTTTTGAATAGATTCATTAGAACTTTCCCGGTTTTCGCTTGTGACTTGATTGCAGATTGCACTTTATGACATATCTTCGAGTTTTAATGCCTTAATCCAGTCGAGCCCCATAACATTTAAATTTTTGATTGGAGTGACATAACATGTCGAGTATGCCTGTCTCGTTCTGAATTTTACATTACAATCAAATTGAGCTGACAATGGTAATTTGCCGGTTGAACTTCTAACTTTGTGTATAACTTTGTCGACAAGTAGAACATTAAAATTTTTGAAGTTTTTCTCTGATATTATTGTAATGTCAGATGCTGTGTCCAACTGCAAGTCCATATTTGCATTATTTATGTTGACGCTTATATACTTCCGCTCCGATGGATCAATTTTGTTGGTGATGAAAATGCTTTTTAATTCTGGCCTGAATGTTTTGTTGTTGTTATTATTCATCTTTGCTCTCGATCTGTTGTGTTCATGACTTTTGTTTTTCTGCTTCCTCCCCACATTGCAGTACCATTCTTTATGGCCTATAGTGTTGCATTGTCCACATTTGTGTTCTTCATATGAGCAGTCGCGGGCGAAATGCATGTTACCACAGAACCAGCATGGGGATTTCGGGATAGCTTTTGACTTGTTTATATTGTTGGTGGTATGTAGTCGGTTCACTAGTATATCAGCTTTGGCATTCTCGATGAGTGCTGTGTCTGTTTTCAAATTGATTAAATGTTGACACTATCTTGATAAAACATCGAACGTAATGGTAGAGACTTCACTGTCCAACTTGGTCAACACTTTGGTGCGAATCTCAAAGTCAGATGTTGATTTCATTTCCATTACATATATCAAGCACTTGAATTGATCTAGGGATAGATCGTTCAGCTTGAACTGTTCGCAATGTTTGTTCACTATACCTGCATATGTGATGAAATCACATAATAAAAATGAAAATAAGCAAGAATGAAAAATAATATAAATGTAAAAATATGAATAATAATAATTATGGCGTTGCCAACAGTATCCATTGAGCCAGAATAGAATTGAGTTTTTCCAGAGCGCATTCACTGAAAATATGACGCAAATTCAATTCGCCTGGCTGTAATTCTTGTACATAATTTGAATTTTGTACGCTTTAAGGTCGAGATCCTCAAGTAAAATACGCCAAGTTGTTGAATACGCCAAGCCAAGCTGCTGAGAACTACGACGAATCGATTCGTCACGGTCTTCGCTTACACTCTCAGCTACAGCTGCTATAGTCTCTTCACTACGAGCTGGATGTAGTCTAGCCGGTCGAGTATCATCCACTTCTGTAAACTGGGACTCAAATTTGCGTATGGTGTTGGCAATAGTGGTTTCGGTAGGTCGATTATGCGCACGGTAAGTTTCTCGAATTGCACGAAAAACATTTCTCGCAAAACGCTGATTTTCGTAATACAGCTGAACAATTTGGAGACACTTTTATAATGTTACTCTTTCTATGATGACTTGGCAAAAGATACTGAACAAAGCTGACAAAGCAGTTTGATAAGAGTCAGGCGTGATCTGTCAAGAAAGCCTATTGACAATCAATCCTCACGATAATTCACCCCTTATAATTGGATATTCGAATTACTTGTTCTGATGGACATTAATGTCGACCGTAATATGGACAATATTACTGAACTTAACCACAATTTTGAAAATAAATTTACACAATTTGCAAGAATTGTTCTGGCAAACCGAACTGATCACTAATAAGCTTTTATATTGGGTATATAGCTTAATGTGCGGTTTGCTAAGAGATGGCGTAACTTGTATTATTTCTTTGCTATTATTCCATTGGAACATGCGTTGGATAGCTACTGTCATTGTACGTCATTTCAGTATATGTCATTCATTTGAAGCGTAAGCAACAATAATTTTTTTTCACTCAAATATGTCGAACTTTGTGCCTGAAAAAGTGTTTTTTTGCGGGGAGTTCTTCTTCATTACTTTAATATGAAGAAAACTTCAACCAATAGTCATCGTATTTTGGTGGAAGTTTATGGTGAATATGCGCTAGATAAGCGAATGTGCTAAAAGTGGTTTGAACGATTTAAAAGTAGTGATTTTGGCTTGGAAGACGATGAACGTCCTGGGCAGCCAAAAAAGTTTGAAGATGAAGAACTGGAAGCATTACTCTATGAAGATTGTTGCCAAACACAAGAAGAGCTCGCAGAATCGTTGGGTGTCACTCAAGCAGCCATTTTAAAACGTTTAAAAGCAGCTAGATATATTCAAAAGCAAGGAAATTGGGTTCCACATGAACTCAAGCCGAGAGACGTCGAAAGGCGGTTTTGCATATCCGAAATGCTGCAGGAACGCCACAAAAGGAACTCATTTTTGCATCGGATTGTTACTGGTGATGAAAAATGGATCCATTACGATAACCCCAAGCGCAAAAAATCATATGTGAAACCCGGCCAACCAGCCAAATCAACGGCAAAGCCGAATATCCATGGCGCGAAGGTAATGCTCTGTATTTGGTGGGATCAGATTTGTGTGCTGTATTATGAGCTGCTAAAACCGGGTAAACCCTCAATGGAGAACGCTACCGAACACAATTAATCCATTTGAAGAGAGTAGTAGCCGAAAAACGCCCGGAATATGCTACCAGACACGAGGCAATAATTTTCTATCATGACAACGCTCGGCCCCATGTTGCTATTCCGGTTAAGAAATATTTGGAAAACAGTGGATGGGAAGTCTTACCCCACCCGACTTATAGCCCAGACCTTGCCCCTTCTGACTAGCATTTATTCCGGTCGATGCAGAACGCCCTCACTGAAATACGGTTCACATCAGAGCAGAACATCAAAAATTGGCTTGATTCTTTCTTGGCTGCCAATCCGGCGCAGTTCTTTTGGGATGGGATAGACAAATTGCAAAAAATATAGGAAAAAGTCATAGCTTCAGATGGACAATACTTTGAATAATACTGTTGTACATGTTTTTCTTAAATAAACGTTCAAATTTTGAAAAAAAAACCGCACGAATTAAAATATATACCCAATAGGTCAAATTTTTGAACATATCCTTGTTAGACTCTTCCTCATGGGCAATAGAAACGACGATTTTTAAAAATATTTTGCATAGTTCAGAATAGAAATCTGAGCCATAATCGTAAGGACGCAACGTGATGTCAGTAATACCTTCAAGAGTGTCGTTTTTGAAACAAAGCAGATTGAATAATTGCTAATTTTGTGTAGATACAGTAACTTTAGATAGATATAGCATTCAGACTTTACCTACATAGACTTTGCTATAAACATCTAAGTAATATTTCTCAATAAGGCTGAAACTCCAATCATCGGACATGAGTTAATAAGATCGTCCCTACGACTAAACTATACACTAGCTTTTTATTTGCGATAAACATTCAAACATTAGATTTAGTGATTTAGTTTTTTTATTTATAGGACGTGAGTTACCTTCTTGACCTTTCACTATTCTTCTTTATAACTCCCATACTAACTGTGAAATATGAATCGGACTTGGCTTATATTCGTTTGATTGTTTCTGCTTGAAGATCTCAGGAGAATATGAATTTTTTATTGTATCCTGCCATCCTGCAAGAGAAATCCTCACAGAAATTTCCTGAGTTTTGTGATTCCCATTATATGAAGAAATTAAATTATGTAAAGTCATTGTACTGGACTCATTTGTACGCTATTGCATTTAAAATATTTTAATTGAATAAAATTTAGAATAAAAGGTGATAAAACTTAGGTCTTTGTACCTTAAAATACAGTACGATTTTGCGATTGATATAACTGATTCATAATAAAATCATTATATATCAAATGAGGGCTTCTTCCTTTTTTTTCTGCCACGTAATGAATAACAATCAAAAATCGTTATACTCCTACTATGTCTATTACATCGTAATCCTTTTTCCGGTTTTATTCGTTCAAACTGAAATCCAAAACATCGTTCGGTTGACACATTTAATCCTTGTCAATCATTCTCCCTACAGTAAGATATTCATGTCCAATTATATCCGATCGTTTTACTCCTCCGAATGGGATTGGAAATTGTTTTTCACATATGGCCACATAATGCAGATAACAATTATGGATACATTTGATGAGTGCCTAAGAATGACGACCAGAAGCAATTAAACTTTCTCCTTATTAATATATTCAGCGCACAACTCATTTACTTTGCATTATTTCATTAATATTGTATTAACACAATACTGATGTATGCTCCCAACTGAGTATTAAGGATAATCCCACTCTTGTGATTAAGACCCTATGTCGATTGCATCCAAAGCAACAGTTCGTTCTTAGCAGTGAGCGCTTATGTAGCCCTATACGCCTATAGAATAAGCAAGGATATAAATTTCCTTTTATCCCTGAAACTTGACGCGTAAGAGAAATGACGCACGTGCGAATCCGAAAACGCACGCAGACACCTTATTTCTGAAATATTAATACGATTGATGTTAAGGGATAATCTAAGTGAAATAAGTTCTATGTGCTCCATTTTCATGCGATGGCTGTCCTGATTTTCATTTTCCTTTTGGCGTCTTCGACTCCATAGTCTTCCTCACTTATACCATCTCTACAGATGTGTTCGTTGAAGGTTATGTGTTGGCAAATTTCAAGGTTAACTCAACAATTCTTGCGTGAAACTAACTCTAGTTGTGTTTTCGGCATACAGAAACGTACAACCAAACCTAACATGAATAAATGAACGAATTAGATCCTTCGAATAGGAAAAAAGGCCAAAGAGGACAGGACGAAACAATTTCTATTTGATATGACGTGCCAGAGAAATAGAGCTTATGGAACATATGGAATGCCATTTTCCACAATCGTTCATCCTTTGGCTTTACTATATCTAGAGTTCATTCAAGCGAACAGGAACACATTTATACAAGAAAAGAAATTGGTGAATACACTTTTCTTTTACTCAGAAACCATTAAGAACCCTTCTGCTGACTCTTGATAATGTCTCTGCCTAGCTGGCAGACACCCAAATTTTCCCTACCAGAATGAGAATATAGGGGTGAGAGTTTAAGGAAGGTTAAGTGTTTTCCGTTTCTTCTTTCGTCAGAATGTACGAATAGATTTCCTTACAAGTATCTATGAAAAGACCACCTTCCGGGTGTTGTCTTTGATATGTTGTGACTAAAAGCTACACTTGTATTGTTTTCGTATCTGACTACAAGTACTCCGCATATTTACATATGCATAGGTAGTCGTACTTCTGATTTTCCGGTTTCCTTATGCGTGGTGAATGAAGAGCACGTTTGAATTCGTTTTCGTTTTCAGGTCGCTTTATGTAAGACCGGCAGCGTTGGTTTTAATCAGCTTTTCCCTTATTTTTCTATGCGATAGTCATTAGTTTTCATTTTGTTTATTCTCTAAACAGACAGTGAGCAGAGGTTTTACCTGTAAACACCTTTAAGGTGCTTTTTTATTTCCCGAGGCGGGGGTGAGTGATGAACTTTTCGTCACCGAAAGATAAAACTGCTGCCACTTGGAATATGCATGTAAAATTGCCACCATCAACGTTCTTTACAGAATGAGCCGGGAACCTTTTGATTTTGCTTTCGTGATTTATGTCCCCTTTGTGTGTGTCGTGGCAAAAGATGAACAGGATTATGGGTCTTACAATTGAAGACATTCGTATCATTTGAGATAAATAATGGAATTGGAATGCGTAGAGTGGCGTGTTATGAAAAATGATTTCTTTGCATTTGACTAGATGTTTTGCTACAAGCTGTTGGTTTCTACACTACTAGACTTTAAAAGTTAGTTTTATTTATGGCGTTTCGCTACGTTAGTGTTGTGATTTACATTTGAATTATTTTTCCAGCGGATAGGGGATGTGCAAAAGTGCACGGCTATTATTTCAAAATTAATGCCACTCTGGATACAATATTGTTTCATTATGGTTATTTTGTTTGGTGGATGTGATGGGATGTCATATTATATACGGTCCTGAATGTCAGGGTTAACTTGCTAATAAGCCTGAGAAATCCCGCGGGGCATACGATACCAACAGTGTCTGGGCGCCATATTGTTCTACATGCTTCAACGTGCTCCAACTGTCCCCAACTTATTCGAAATATTATCGATTTTTCTTCTACTCCTCTCATCCACTTCTACCCGATTTTCTATCTGTTTGGATTAGTGCATTCCAATTGCAGAGCCAGCTTCACAATATAGGTTTCTAATCAGTTTACATAAAAGGCTGTCTTTTTGAGACATGGTTTAGCCAGAAAACGCTCAGGACTTAGAAGTAATAGCATTTTGATACTTGTTTTTCTCGATCTCCTGCTCAACAATGCTCCAATTTAGACCGTGCCTACCTTAAGTCTTTTCTCTCTTAACCTTGGATTCTAAGTTTTGGGTCATCGGTGTGCTGATAATCATGCACTGTATTTTCTTTGATTCTTTGTAAACTTCCAAACTTTCAGGGGCCATCCAACGTTGTGAGCTGATTTAGTTTCAAGATTGCTTCCTACTTTAGGATCTGCATACATGTCGGTATTATATTGTGTTGTATTTTATTGCTTTGTAGGAATAGCATATTAGCGTAATTTCTACTCATAAATGAGATACAAGGGCATACTTGTTTGCTTGCTAGGTATTAGATAAATCCAACTGATCTTGAATTTTGCCAGAAATTCCAAAAAATTATCGCAAATAGTCAGGCCATTTCATTGTCCCAGGCCGTGCACACTTGTTATGTATTTGGGCACTTCCTGGGCGCCGAAATCTGTCATCACAACTACGGTATGGATGTACTAGGCCACAACTAACTGACACCCATTTTTGACGCAGGACAACAGTAGAATATTCGCCCCTTTAACTTCATGCTGATTGAAAAATTCTTCAAATAGGGCCACGAAGAGGCATTAAGTAAGACACAAAAGCAGAACAGCTGTTCGATTGAAGAGGCCGAAAGGCTAAGATACCAAAACGGCTTCGTATGACATTATGGACCTAAGAATCTCTCTGCTATTCAAAGTTAGTCGTAGAGTGAGTACATTAATAAATCGGAATATCGACAAAAGGATGATGTTGGGAAGACTTGCACTTTTATAAAGGGTGTTCTGCTTTAGAGGTGCTGAATGAAATAATACACTTAAAGTCTTGGAAATTGCAATGGATTTAGCTGAATCACAAAGATAATTGTTTGCCAATATGATATATGAGCGCTGTGAATGAATTGAATAAAATACAACCTAGATGTCAAATTTCCATCCACTTTTTCGGGTGTCTGGTATATCATATCTTTGGTTTATCGACGTAGACTAGCGACTTAGCTCTTCACAAAAAATTATCCAAAAGTGTTAAATGATACGAATTAGATGCCAATTCACAGGTCCATTACAAGAACTTATCTGCACACATCGAATGTTTCCTTCAGTAATACTGAATTTATTCGATCGTAAAATTGACGCAGCGCACGAAGTCACGATCTTCGAAATACATTTGGACAATTTTTAAGCGTTGTTCTGCCAAACAAAACTGAGTACGAATCAATTGTCCGCTGTCAGGCTATATGTACTTCATACAGATCAGGTAGATGGAATCGTTAGCTATCATCGTCAAGATTGAGTTGTTAATTCTGTCTTACAGCGGAATTTAAATTATTTTCGCCGTTATTAGGGGTAGTCTGGATGGCAGTTAAGGCTTTCTTGAAAAAGAAATTCCCAAATCGATAGATTAGAAGAAATGGTCCAATAGACTGGCCTGCAAGATCACCAGATTTGATAGTTCCAAACTTGTAGGTACGGGAATGATGAAGGAATGGGTATATTTATCTAAAATAAGAAAATTGGCTAAACTGTAAGAACAAACAGCAGTAGCACCATAACATATCAATGAGACTTTACCGCTCTTCAGCTGGCTGCTTCCAATTTCGCACGCTAAATTGGCCGAGGTCACCTTCCACTTTCGTGTGCCACCTGAGTCGTGAACTTTCTCTACTGCGCTGTCCCTCAGGGGCAGATTCAAAGATTTTTCGGACCGCAGAATTGGTGTCTAACTGACTTTCACTCTTCCGGGTAAGTCTAGAGCAGGACTGGGATTATTAAGGTATTATATAAAGTCACCCTTGTTTTTCGAGAGAAGGCTTCGCTAGTTAATTTACTTCTTGGCCCAAAGAAGCAGCGATTGGCAAGAGTTATTCTTCCTTGATCTCAGCGCTGGTATCTGGATAGATAGGGGAGTCAAGTTAAATAAATTCATTAACTACCTTAAAGCTATATCTGTCGAGGGTTCTGTCCGAGACAGCATTGTTGGGTGTCCTTTCTTGTTAATAGCATACAAGTATACTTGGTCTTGCCCCCATTGACGGTTAAGCCCATCTTTAACGTTTCCTTCACAATACTCGCGAAAGCGCCTCTGAAATCACACTGCTTTCTCCCGATAATTGGACAGACTTTTGAAAGATTGTGACTCTTGTCTTCGCGCGTGTGTTTTGCACTATTTTTTGAAGAATGATATTAAAAAAAATAGCCAGACAACGCATCAAGCCTAAATCCTTTATTGCCATCAAAGGTCTCGGTGAATTCTTTACCGACCTCTATGGTAAAGCGCGCATTCTTCACCGTCATACTGCACAAACGGACGGGTGTGGCAGGTGCCAAAACTAGATATTGTTCTATATAGCTCGTCTCTATAGATGGTGTGTATCGATTTGCCGTAGAGTGAATATGTGATGATATATAAGCGTGCGCTTAAGGGGTTTGAGTACCCTAAAAATATTTGAAAAGAAGTACAGAACTCCATAAGAATCACAATATTTCAGAGTACGTTCGAAAGTGGGCTTGAGAGTATACTGATGAGCAGTCATAACCTGGCCTAAAGCCACAATGATAGGAACCAATTAGGTTGTTGACGAACCCTTTCAGGCGTTAACACAATACGGCAGATTAGATCTCGAAGGCGATGTTAAGACAGATGCGTCTTTAGTTGGCGTAGTTCAGAGGATCTCTTTTCTTGAGGATCGAACAAACAATGCTGAAACTCCATTCATCGGGCATATTTTCGTCCGAACATCTTTTAGAGTTGAGTTGGTGTATGCTACTTATCAATTCATCGCCTGCTGCTTTGAAAAGCTCGGCAGTCAAGTCGTATTCTATAGCAGTTATGTAAGACTTAATCTTAGATATGGCTATCCTCACTTCATCTATGTTTGGTGGACAGAATTGTTGGTATTTTTGGCTCGTCATCACCGTTATATAGTCTACAGAAATGCTCTTTCTAAATCCTCAGCATCGACTACGATTGTACTACTACGTTTCCTTATTCATCTCCACAGGCTTCGGTTCGGTGATTGTGTTCCAGATTGGTTTTTTTACATTTTGGTAAAACTTCCAAATATCATCCATATTCCTTCTCGGAAGGAACTCTACTTCTTCTATGCAGCGCCGCTTTATGTACAACTTGCTTACCAGCGTATCATTGTCGGCACTCATCATTAACAGAGCACAACAGAGGCGGCATCTCTGATGACTTTTTGACAAAGTGGCAACTGGTTTTCCATACTTGATTCTGGCGGCATGGACATTTTTAGAGATAAAGAGAGATTTGATCGGAAAGGGAATTGGCGATCTCCTGCGATTTTACCCGTCCAACGTCAAACTTTCTCACAGTATTAGCTTGACTTTGGGATGTTCGAGGAATTCGCTGACGTACTTTGACTACACCAAGGTAATTGTCCGAGTCGTTGTTGGCCTGTCGGACAGTTCGAATATCCATAACACCGGAGGATTGCTTTGGGTCGATCGCAATGTGTACAATTTGCCTGAAGGTTGATTGATCAGGAGATCTCCAAATCCGCTTATGAATATCGAGATGTCGTGTTAGCTACGACAATTTTTAGCCCCGCGGCAATGTCGATTATACTGAATCCGTTATCGGAGGTGGTGTAGTGCAAATTATACCTAGTGAAAGTACTACCAAAAATACCTTTTCTCCCTTGGTTTGAATCAAAGTCGTCGATGACAATGCATAGATCTAAATCAAAAAAGCGCTGTTTTTGCCCTGACTTAGTTTTAAAAATCCGTACCGGTCTGAGCTTCAAATATGTCGGAGTAGCGCGGATAACGTCTTGTTTGCTTTATTTCTTTCTTTCACCGATACCAGCTGGGGAATTTATCCACTGTCCCATTTATAGTGCTGCTATTTATGTCTGCTGGTTAGCACTCGCGATTATAAGTAAGGCAAGTCGAGTCCGGATGGATATCGAGCAGTACCCGATAGTTACCGCTTGAAGGAGAACTAAGCACAATTGATGTGTACATAGAAATAGTTGCAGCACTGTATATCTCCAGGTTGATACCTCTCAGTGCCTACCCTATTTTTACAGTACACTACCACCATGTTCATGTTCACTTGTGATTTGACTTAAATGTGTTCTAGCCTTTATATGTTTGGAAAGTCATGTCTACTTGCTTATGGCTTCAGTTAGAAATCCGCACTCAAATTTGTTGTCATCAGTTTGGTTGAACGAGATCAGTATCAGGTTGCAAATACTGCAAGGTAAAATAAGCACAATTATTGTTATACCTATTACGTATCTACTCGAATGATACAACAACTGACCAACAAGCTAGACATGACCCTATACGATTATTTCCGATACCTGCTCTTGAAGGCGTTGAGTTTTGAGCTGAAATCAGTCCCTTTGATTTTTTGGCTTAAAAGCCAGTATTTCGTGCTATTTTATTTTTTACTTGGCGTACGAGTTATGGACGCTAATGTTCTAATCATGTACACATTATGCTCTGCTTGAAGAATGATGCCTCACTTGAAGACCCCTTGCACGTGCTCTTCTAGTGGCTTCTAATGGATGACGTTACATTTGTAACTCACGCTCAAGGTATTTTACACCAACCACAATTGTTCGCACATACCGCGGGCGTAACATTAGTATTGCCATGCTAAGATCTTATGGTTTTAAGAATTTTTAAAAAGCTAAATTTGGGGCAATTGAAAAGTTTATTGTTTATTGGAATAATCTTGCGTGGTACTCTTATCAGTTTCGGGACATTGGGAATTGTTGTAAGGCTATTTTTAACATACTGACATGACAACATGACAATCCACAACGAAGGTGGGCTGTCATCAGTGTGTTCGCAAGTATTGAAGTAGAAGTTTCCAAAATGGGTTTAGGGATAAACGAGAGTAAGAGAGTAAGATTGCATCGACGAATTGACTCTACTATCAATTCTGCCACAAGCACTTCAGTAAAAATAAGACATAGAATCGTACTTGCCAATGGCTGTTTTTTTTTTTTTTTGGCCTCAGAAGACAATTAAGTAGTAGGGCCCTATTCCGAAAAACTAAGTAGACTTTATATAATACCTTGCTCATACCAGGATGAAGGATGAAGGACGAAGACATCCTCTATCGTTTTGAAAGAAAAATTCTTCGTAAGATACTTGGTCCTTCTTGCGTTGATAGAAAAGATTCAACGATGAACTTTACGACTCGCACGGCGACATCGATCTAGTCAGGCAATTGCGCATCAGTCAACTAAAATAACTAAGACATGTACCGCGGACAGCGAAAAATTCCCCGGCCCGCAGATTCAACGAATCTAATCCGGAGGAACAACCCAGTAGAGGAAGACGTTACCTCAGCTGGAGCACACAACTAGAAGTAGACCTCAACCGAATAAGTTTCGAATGTGTCGAATAAAGCGCAGTCCAAAATAAATGACAAAATACAATCAAAAACTTTAGTTTTCTTTTTTTCAGATAGGAAAAATCACTAATCGACGGCGATTATAACTTTCACCTAAATCGCATACTAAGCGAACTTTTTTCCTTTTCCATTGCCTATCAACGTAACAAGTTTTAATTTCTCAGGTGCGATTGCCCATTATAAACCAAGACAATATCTTAAGCAATTTACTCGGAAACGACATTGTATCGTTGATGGTGTTTCTGTAGGCGTTCTAATCGAATTTGGCTTGTCTTTAACTAGTCCACAGGTTTCAACAAATATGTCCACTGCCACATGCCGCCTCTAATACATACATACATATATATCTACATATGAGTAACTATCTGATTGAGTTAAACGATCGGTCACCACATCACTACCAAAACCATGCTCATGCTCTGAAACATGAAAACCTTTCTCTGATACCCGTATTAACCCATTTAATGTTTTGCTTTACTTTTATTGTATTTTTTTTTCTCCGTTGCTATTGCTGTCCATGTTCGCGCTGATGGGTCATCTATTCTGTTCCGTTTAATTTTATTCCAAATGACTGCATTGCGATGTATTCTGGGGGACGAATTAAATTAAAAACTATCGCCCCATAGAGATACATACCATATGCAACCTCTTGATACATAGCAACAATAACAACTCCCCGACCATATATAGGAAAACGGTAAGGCAACCACCAGCCCCTAGCGCAAAGGGATGAAACACAACATTAATTGCATTAGTATTGACTTATCCCCCACCTGTGGCTGTTTTGGACTGAGAACAATGGCAATGGTGAACACTTTGTTTAAGCGCAAACAAATGGCCCAACACCACAGCAGGACGTTGTCGAATCTAAGTGGGGTGGCAGGTCTTTTCTCTTGAAAAGGAACATTTACTTATTGATTAGTTTCTCTTGAACACCAACAAGCTAAAAGAAAATTCATCCCTCTGGGCAAGGGGGATTAATAGTAAATGGGATGGAGAGTAGCATACCAGATAGCCGGTATTTCCTTTGTTCATATTGCCCGGATTTCTTTTTTTATATATTTTTTTTTCTCTACTTTATCTGCTCACCTGCTTTCTACCGGAAGTAAATAAATTGCCCTCCTTACACGCTCACAAAGGTGAAAGTTGTATAGCAACCACTGAAGACACGGGTACATTAAGGTCGCTTCCTAAACCATGGTCATGATGTTCGCCTTTCAATTGCTGGACATTAGAGTTTTTTCTGGTTTATTAATTTTTAATGGCTTCGCATTCCAATTATTTCCGCTTCAGCACCACCACTCCCGCAGTATACACTATCGATTTCCTGCTGCGCTGTAGTATACTGTTGTTAGTCATACGCTAAGCGCAGAGTAGCATCCCTACTTTTACTGCTGGTGCTCAAATTGAGTTAGATATGCGGTTCGAACTTTTTTTTCGGGTCTTCCTGTTCCGTTCGTCAGTTATCCTCCTCAAGGCTTTTTTTCCATCACATGAATGTAAAAACGTGTACGGGTGAGCGTTTATAGTAGGAGTGTGCGTGATTGAATTTCCTTGCATAGAAAATTGATGAGAGTCCATTTTGCCCATCCAACTCTAGGTGGTAATCGCTTGGATGATGGAATCAAGGTGATCGAAAACTGTTCCACAATGCATGAGCGGATCTTTGGCTATTTCCCGGAGGAGGTAATGATGGGCATGGGATTGTATTTTATTTTATTTTTCTTTTCGACGCTGTGGGAGCTGTTGATGATAATGTAATGGAGCTCTATATGGGGAATATGAGATGTAAAAGGATATACTCATATGTATTTGCTTGAGGTTCCTTGCTTCGGGCTAGAACAGAAAACCAATTTACATGACATGCATACTATTTTGTATCCCTTTTTATGAGAAAATGAGAAAGCTTTTTAGATAATGAAACTTAGAATTTTAAGTTAATTGATTTGGGCAGTTTGGCATACATATGTCACGTCGCTAAAATATTTCGTACCGATTACTGCTTTTATACATTGCTTGAATCCAACATTTGCTAATTTAGTTTCACTAAAAGGCTTTACGATATACTGGCAAAAGTTAATACAAATCTTGGACAAGTTTTTTTTTAGATATATAAGTCTCCAAAATTCTACTTAAATATTTGTATATCCACCAGAGTGCGGGAATCAGTAATCGATTTAAATGATGCACCTACAGTTACAGTACGCAAGGATCTTTTTTTTTTTTTTTTTTTTCTACTTGACTACTCTATGGCTTAATGTTGATTTGATCCAAAGAAAGCAGAATTTTATGCTTCAATCATAGGTAGATACCTATAACGGCGTAAGATTTTTATAAAAGACCGTCTGACCTTAATGTCATCCTTCTTCTATACAGTGTTGTCGCTGATAATTCGTTAAGTCTTTTTTTACATGATTTTCATACCTGGAAAAAACCAATTTGGGTATATGTTTATTTAACTGGTGGAGTTCCATAAGCACAGTATCTTTTACTTTTTTTTCTCGTCTATTAATATTGTTTTAGTAGGTCCTAGATACAGCTTTTGGATCCACTTCTAGTGTTGGGCTGTCTTCACGTTGCAAAATATCTTTAATTAAAACTGTATTTCACTTATCTCGATGTTCATAGACCGCTAAGCTTATAGCATCAACCGCTAAATCTAAATCAACTTTGATTCAAGTATTCCACTCTGCAGACAAACCCTAGATATTTTTAAACTCTAAGCCTGGTATAAACAGAAGGAAGTTGTTACAAGTTGCTCTCCATATCACCTATTTTGCCTTCTGATCGTGCAGTTGAAATAAAGAAAGATCGGAAAGAGTTCTAGTAATTTTTATTATTTCTGTGATTGCTTAAACCGCTTGCTAACTTTTAAAACTTCGACAAGCTACATAATCTGCAGTGAATCAACGGTCACCTTCGTGGTTAAACAAAACAAGCATTTCTCTGCGAATTCTTGTGACCTCGGATGTATTAACCAACTAATCTAAGCATCCTTGGTGAACCGCGGATCTGCAGCCTTTTCATAAGGAAACCAGAAAACTTCTAAATAGCTCACTTCATCTTATCTGGAGGAAGATTGGAATCTAATGAGCTCGAAGCAAAAAGAATATAAGAGGCTTATTAGAATTTCGAAAAGTGGCTCTTACAAAGAACAAAGTTCTCAAAAAATATAAGATCAACCAGTCTGGAACTATGGTACTCAGAATATCTGATGGTACTTCTACTGAGTCGAAAGCGGAGAGTCTCTGCTCTCGTCTCGTGCTTGAGGCTCACTTTTCAAATAACCTAATTGGAATAGCATACCACGCCACAGCTAGTATATCTCATCCGTTGTGGTGAAGGATGAGGCCATTAAACATGCTGTTGCCTCCTTTGATGGCTTCAAGTCGCTCAGCACCAATGGCATAAATAGTAGATACCCAGTTATGTTACTAGTTTTGTAGATAATAACAACGCGCTCAATAGATATGAAGTCTATGAACTAGCACACGCGGATGATGTAGCTGTACTGTCATTTGGATAGTCTCTAGCGAATGGCTCCTTAAAAGTGGAGCTTTCAGTTAATCCTCCCAAAACTAAAGTTGTTCTCTTTACGAGAACGAGGAATCTGTTTGGTCTGACTCATCTAATACTTAAAGGCATCATCATCCACTTCTCCAAAAAGCTAAGTATTTGGATGTCATCCCGGATAACAAATTTTTATGAATCAAACATGTTACATCGAAAGCCTTTTAAGTGCTATCGGCCTTCTGGCAGCGCAAAGGAGCTATCGGCAAAACATGGGGCCTGTTATCAACATGCGTTGATGAATCTTCCTCCCCTTGTTATTCACACTCACAGGCATTTTCCCTTGAAAAATAAGTGTTGTTTGGTACAACACACACAAGACATTTAATGAACTTGCGCGCCAGCTGTCGTATGACTCTAGTCTTATGGAAATGTCATCTAATGTAATGACACCAGAACTCCTGCTGCAGAAAAAATACGAAGTCGACTTTTCATATGCCCAGGACTTGTTTTGACTAGAATCTGAGACAAGAAAGGAATGCAAACAGGTCTTCTCGGATGGCTCCAAAACCGATACAGGACATGGCACTGATGTTTTTCTGGACGATGACAACGTAAGATTTCACTTCTCGATAGGAAAACTTGCGTCTTCCTTCCAATCCGAGATATACGCAATCGTGATGACAACGAACAATATGATGACAATATATTCAGAAAAACCGGTAGAAGGGACGAAGCATTAGAGGATTGCGGAACCCTATTAAGCAAGTCCGTGAATGCAAGACATCACTGAACACAGTCGGAAGGCCAAATTCACTGAGCATTGTCTAAGTCCCTGACAAGCTTCGAAAGAGAGTTTTCCCGGATCCGAACCTATGTTGAGTCTGCCTGCCTTCTAGGTAAAGGTTTCCATTGAAAGGTGGTTTTCATATGAACACAACCAAAGATGGCATGACTTCCCAGGTTGAAGAGTGAACAAACGAAGGCTTCCCAATGCCTCAAGAAGTCAGCGGCCTTCCTGTTGTCCTGTAGCAGGAAATACGTCAATTGCTTAAATACGGTGCGATCTCGCTACTGTTACATGTTGGAGTTAACATATCCATATTCCAATGTACTTCCGTGCAGTGGAAGAACTCGACATCAGTGACCAGTTGGGCTGTTTTTTCTAAAAAAAAAAAACCCATTTTCAGAGTTAGTCCGAAGGAAAATACTTTATGTTAGCGATATCATCAACATATTATAATGAGGTATAATAATAAAAGTGGAATAGGTTTTTCAGGTCTGTATGAATGAGTTACAGCAAGGCTCAAACCTATCCGTTGGGCTTATGTACATGATTATCATCAAATAAAATATAAACGTACAAAACATTTTTTTACAAGTTAAAAATGTAAGGACGTAAATAGATACTTGCTACTTCCTTAAATAACCCAAACTGCGAATTCTTGCAAGAAATGCCTACAATGTGCTATACTATATTCGTACTTTCAGAGATATGAGCTACCACTACCTTCCACAATTTTGGCGAATAGTGAATCAAGTTCCACACAATCATCAAGGACACGAGGATACTTAGATTTATTATTTTTCATTTTTTGTTATGAACTTAACTCTTAAGAGCGTATTACTACTCTTAAAATGCTTGTGCACGTGTTAAGTTTTTTTTTGGATAGAGGGAGAGAGAAAGTTGTTTGTGCTCAGTGGTTATCTCATTCCATGGATGACATCCAAAATTTAATGAGAAGATTAAATTATTAATGAAGATTGTCTTGTAATTGTATTTTTCATCATTCACCTCACGAGATTTTAGTTGACTGAAAAAAAGTGTCTTTCGGAAACGGTATTTTACACGATCAATTACAATAAAATTTTGCAGTGACCCAAATCAATGAAAATGCCAGAGTGGTAAAATCAAATCATATAATAAAACCCACCCACGTCGAAGTACTGAGACCATTGATCTTGTAAAAGCTGATATTGAACAACATAGAGAAACTGAATACCGTCGCCGCGTTCAGCAGTTTGACTTGTATCCATCGTCTATGTGGACGATATGATATTCACGAAGCGACTAAATAAATTGTAAAGGTCCTAGTTAAAGCATTATAAAAGGAAAAAAATATTAATTGAGTTTTATTGAAATCAGTATAACAAAAACTTTAGGTGTCCCATAGCAGACTACACTGTACAATATATCTTAAAATATAGGGTTTTCTAACGACTTGACAACTTTTTTTTTTTTTAAATAAAAGACAAACCATTTGAGATATTTCAAAAACTTTATTATTATTTAAAACTTTATTATTATTTATTATTGGCTTGAAGTACAATCAAAACATTTATGAATGGAACTCGACTTCGTTAATATGGCCACCGCACGGTACTCATTTCGGCCGAAACGGCCGCTATTTCGCGTTCAATGTTGACTCTGTGCTCTTCCAACGTCGTCGGCGTGTTGGCATAAGCCAATGACTTAACGTAGCCCCACAGAAAATAGTCAAGCGGCGTTAAATCGCACAAACGATCGCAGGAACTGGCCCATGTCTTGAGATAACACTCTCACCTACTTACTTTTCAATAAATCGATTGTAGCGTGTGCTGTGTGGCTTGTGGCACCATCCTGTCGAAAGCACATGTCGTCCAAGTCCATATCTGACCATTCACAGTAACGTGACGATCGTTATCGTCGACGAAATATGGCCCAATAACGCCGCCGGCATGTACATCGCACCAAACAGTTATTTTTTGTGGATGAAGTGGTGATTCATGAAGCACATGTGGGTTTTCACCCGACCAATAACGCTTCAAATGGTCCATCGGCGTCAGGCGTCGTTCTTGCGTCAGCTTGATCTTGTATGGGTGTAAACCAAGATCCTTACGCAAAATACGCCATAATGTGGTCTGAGCGATGCCCAATTCTTGAGAACGCCGTGGAATTGACTGATCTGGATCGTTTGTTACGGACGTCTGAACGGCAGCGATATTTTCGACACTTCGACCAATCCGTTGTCTCACTGACACGGCAACATCACACAATGAATATGTAGACTCAAATTTTTGCACTAAACTCGTTATTGCCTGGTTAACAAGGCGAGAATTACGACCGAAAATTGGAGTTAACTCTCTTAAAGTTGCAGTTACCGACTCCGAATATCGGACATTGCTCGTAAGTGTACTTTACCATGATGAGCTTACTGAATAAATTAACAGGGACAGTTTCATGATTAGTGAAAGAGTGCGTTCACAAATTAAATTCAAAGTTGTCAAGTCCCTATTGGAAAACCCTATATTTTGGTAGGAATAACCATGTAAGCTGTCGCATACTATGTACTTCTTAGTGATGAAAAAGATAGAGGGTAAGTTCAGAGGGTTCAACGATGCATTGAAAAAGAGTGTGTTTAAATATAATGAAAAAAGGCAATTGAGAAAATCTATTCTTAATTTAAAAGTAATTGAGGAAAAAATAAATACATAACGTCGACACAAGAAATCTGTCACCAAACGTAACTTCAAAGTAAATACATAGGAACTTACCTCGAAGTGAATTAAAACTCTACAAAGGGCATTTAGTGCAGATTTGGGGATGACTGACTCTACAATCAGTTAAACGGCTCTGATAAAAGAAAATTTAGAACATGGGTGACGACAATTTTATTGAAAACTGTCGATAAATATATCAACTTTATAGATGTTGGAAAAACAACAAGTTAAATAAAAGATACAAATCTAAATACAAAAATTTTAGAAAAAAAAAAAAAGAACTAAAGAGATAAGACAAAAATGAAATTTTTATAAAGATCAATTTAACTAAGAAACGATTCTCGCAAAACATGGCAATTTATGCATGAATTATTGGGAAGGAAGAAATAGAATATGGACGACATAATTTCAACAAACTTTGCAACCGAAACTTTTACATTATCCAATCAATATGCACACCTATTCTCATCACATTGGTTCATGTGAATAAATCTGTTGTAAGCTCATTCTTTGCAAATCCCACAAACACCTCTGAAATGGATTCAATCATGGTTTTGCTTAGTTTCGGCTCATTTGGTGAACGCCATTTACTTGCCTGATGTCTGGATTGCGTGTCGTAGTCACGTCTCATCTCCAGTAATGATCCTTTTGATGAATGTGGAATAGGATTCAGCCTCGCAAATCATCTCTTAGAGCCGAAAGCCACTGCTGCTAGTTGCTCTTGCTGTTGCTCTCTTATACAATATTAATAACAATTTGTAATTGTGTATTGATATTTTTAATAAAAAAAATAATAATAATCATCTCTTTTGCGACGTCAACGCGATATCTTTTTCCCATGAAATTGAGGTCTTTTGTCAAAAACTTTGCTGCTACACGCCGGAAACCCAAATCATTAACCAAAATGTCTTGAACGGATCTGTAGGCAATGTTCAAGTCCTCAGCTATCTCTCTGATGGTTAAGTTGCGGTTATTGACCAACATTTCTTTTATTTCATCAATGTTTTCGTCGGTTTTCGATGTCGATGGTCTGCCACTGCGTTTATCATTTTCGATTGACTCTCGATAACTTTTGAACCGCTCCTGCCACTGGTAAACGACCGTTTTTTTTTTTTTTTAGAATCGTTGACGAAACACTTTTCCAACATTTTCAACGTTCGCGCACCATTAAACCCTTTTTTTTACGCAGAATCTAATATAATCTTATCGTCAACACAAACAAAGATAGATGTACTCTTGGCTACGTAACTTTTGCAAATGTCAAGCTATGACGCTAAGATAGAGGGAATGTACCAGATGTAATTGAGCAAAAAAAAAAAAACAGAACTGAAATCGGAACATTGGGACCGCCACACGGTGACGCCACCGGGAACTTTTGATAAAGGAGGAATAAAAATCAACTAAGCAACTAACAGAAAACTTCTGGCAGAATTCGGAAAATGTACAATATAAGCGACAGTTTAAACCGAAACTATCATATTTGAGTACTGTTCACAGATTTCAGTAAAGCTTTCGAGACCTAGAACCATTCTAACCTACTAAAAGCTATACGACGCATTGGTATAAGGAGAGTCATGGCGAATTGGCTTAAAGAGTATCTGCACAACAGGCTACTTTATGTTAAAGTAAGCGACATGTTAAGTAAGATGAAAAATGTTGAATATGAATAAACGAACGATTGTGCGATACAGGTCCATCGACAATTTCCATCCAATTTTATAATTCAGGAGGAATATGATGCTGCCATAAAACAGTTCCACAACAACGATTTGGTTGTGAGTAAAACAAAAACCATACATCTACGAAATCCTAGTTTTAAAGCGAGTCTAATTCCAATAAAAAATAGGAAACCATGAGTGCAATAGTAACACAAATGCAGTCATAGAATTTGTTGATAGTTACAAACATTTGGGAGCCCATCTGAAGTTCCACGCCATAGTATCAGTCCTGAAGCAAGTATACTACTTGCAATGAAAATTCACATCCAAAAACTCACAACAAAGACTGCAGAAAGCGGCTCTTAAACAAATAGCCCCCAAAAATCCTCAACACATCAGCTTTTCAAGATGGCACTAATTTTAGAGTTCGCAGAAGACAGCTGCTTTATGCGAGTAGTAAATAAAAAATATATAATATTCGTTGTTAATAAAAAAATAAAAAAATAAGTAAATTAACATTACTACAAAATAGAGGAAAAGAAGTTTATGGTCATAGACGTGACGAACTTAAGTAATTATAGAGAAGTTGTATAAGGTTCTTAGGTCTTTGAGATCGCGCAAATTATAATTTATTATATAGATACAGATTCAATATTAATGACCTCATCTAGGTAAATACAATTTCGTGCTCGCTAATATTGTTTTCAGATACATTTGTGTAAGCTTTTTGAATGAGCAGAAATATGGTATGGCCATGTCAATCAATAATCAATAATCAAACTGTTTTGTCATATCTATTCAGTATCGTTTGACAAATTTTCATTGAAAGACTCACACCACAACAGCGTCTAAAAATTGTTCAGCTATATTACGTAAATCAGCGTTCTGTAAGAAATGTTTTTCGTGCGATTCGAGAGACTTACGGTACTCATATACGACTTAGTGAAACCACTATCGCCAATACCAGTCGCAAATTTGAGTCCCAGTTTACATTAGTGTATGACACTCGACCAGTTAGACCAAATCCAGCACGTAGGGAAGAGACTATAGCAGGTGGAGCTGAGAGTGTACGCGAAGACCGTGACGAATCGATTCGTCGTCGGTTTAAGCAGCTTGGCTTGGCGTATTCGACAACTTGGCGTATTACGTGAGGATCTCGGCCTGAAAAAGTACAAAATTCAACTTGTGCAAGAATTGACCCCAGGCGACTTGAATTTGCGCCATATTTTCAGTGAATGGGCTTTGGAAAAACTCAACGAAAATCCAGCGTTCAATCGTGAAATTTTGTTCAGTGATGAAGCCTATTTCTGGCTCAATGGATACGTTTATAAACAAAATTGCCATACATTACATCCATTAAAAACTACCGTATGGTGTGGTTCATGGGCTGGTGGAATCATTGGTCCATATTCCTTTATAAATGAGGCAAATCAGAATGTTATCGCGCTATGTTAACGGACTATGTGCTTCCAGAAATTCAAGCACATGGTCTCGGTGAGCTCTGGTTTTAACAAGACGGCGCTACGAGCCGTACAGGGCGTGAAATCACCCAATATATGTATATCGCATTAAATCATTGAAAGTTACTTAAAGTTCTCGTCGAGATGAGAAATCAAGGTCCTAGAATAGCTTATTAAAGGGGGGGTAAAGCTTTCTAATTTAAGTCAGCTTGTTGCTGACTCTACACGTTTAATCCTAGAGTCAGAGAGCCAACAAATCTTTGATTAGATATCGGGAGAACTTTTGATTTCACAAAGTTAAATAACAATCCATTAGCCACCGACCAATCATATGTTTTTGATAAATCTTCATTTAATTTTTACTTATGCTGATGCGAATTCGGGCGGACTTTTGGCGTCGATTGGTAATTGTTGATAAAACTTGGACCCACTGTTATACACCAGAGAACAGATTGAGTGCCCGGAAATAGACTGAAGCAGGCACGAGTGCTCCGGTGTCGGAAAAAATATTTTTTTTTTGCAAGATAATGCACCGGCTGAGAAGAGCATCGCAACCACGGCTTAAATCAATGACTTACGACTCCAATTGCTGTCGCATCCACCGTATTCACCCGATTTGGCTCCCTCGGACTATTATCTCTTTCCAAACCGCAAAAGATGGCTCATCAATAAAAAATTCAGCTCACGCGAGGAAATCATCAACGCCACGGAGGAGTATTTTGCAGACCTTCCGGAAAACTACTTTTCGGACGGGATCAAGAATTTTTTTCTTTCATTCCCAAGGAGGTTACTTTTCACCTAGTATTGAGTCCCTTTACGTGTTTCTGCAGGAGATAGTGTCCTATCAGGGTTCCTATTACTATCCTAAGTTTATCCCTGCTTAATTTTATTAACTCTATAGATCCATCAAAAATGGGCCAGAAAGCCTTGGATAGCATGTGTTCTTCAAGACTTGACCACTTTAGGTTGGCAGTCTTTGTGATTTTTTTCCTTGAAAGTGACCCTTACTATGCAAAGAGGTAATTTGATATTGGCAAGCTCACTGTTGTCGAATAACCCTCCTTTTCCTGCAAGTTCATCCGCTTGTTCATTTTCTTTAATACCGCAGTGTCCTGGCACCCATCACAGTCTCACAAGGTTCTGACTGCATAGTGCCTTGAGCACTGAAATTGCATATTTATATACACAAACTGGACCAAAGGCTGTTCAAAGTATTTTCGTTTTAATGCAAAGTACAAACTTTAATCGCTCTTCGCCAGCAAAATATGTGCGAATATTTGTTTCTACTGGAATCTTAACGATTTTAATAGTGAACAGGTCCTTCATAAGCTCAAATGTAAGTGAAACTATATAGAAAATTCTTCGAAGAAACATCTAACAGCTGTCCTATACGTATATAACATATATACAAATATTCATAACAACCATAAAAATGGATAACATCTTCTTGGTGCCAATCCTTTAAAACCAACTGAAATATTAAGTGCTATTCCCTTGTTTAGCAGAAGGAGTTACTATAAACCAGATTGCCGACACATGTACTGAATGCAATGAAGTCATGAATGAGCACGGATATATGGATATATTTTACATATGTATACAAGTATAGGTAACATATATACTATAATTTCCTGTTTTTGTGCTTTTAAAAACTTTTCCTTTTATTGCCTAAAGTTATTTAAAGAACTTTCTATAGCCATCTATGCCATAAAAGAACAAATGACTAAATAAATATTTAGAGTAGATGTCTGTCTGTAGCTGAAATCCTTTCCAGTTTGTGGATTGAGAGAGGGTAAGGGGACGGCAAAAAGTTTAACTTGGCAAAGATTTTCATCGTAGGATGTATTAAGGTACATGGGAGCGTTTGAAAATGATTTCTTTGTTGTAAAGTTAATGTTGTGAAAGTAAGCCTAATTCGAGAGTTTAAATTTGTTGCTGGAATTATAAAGATTAATTAAAAATGTGAATGAATTTCCTTTAGGCCCAGATAGTACGTTTGAGGTATGAAACAATGTTCTGTTTAGATTTACTCATTTCTGACAATTTCTCAAAACATTAGTTGCCTTGGAGTAAAAGAAGATAAAATATGCAACTTTGAAAATTAGTTTTAAGGGGAGCTAGTGGAAGTCGGATATTAAAATGAAATTCATAATAATGGAAACTAATTCGAATAAGTGTGTATTGTGGTTATATTTTCCTCTCTGACGCAAATATTATCCTGATTATCCGGCAGTATTTTTCGTTTTGTAGGTCATTTCCTATTCCCAAGAGGTGGTAAGGGTTGTATAGTATATCTTAAGATTGCTATCTGCATAGTGTCATACTTAGCTTAAGACCATAATTTGCAGCGGTAATGCTTCCCTGTTTGTCGAGAATCTAAGTTCCTTCTCTTTTTGTAAATAACTTCGGTGTAAGCTTCTTTATAACTTTGGTGAAATTGTAAGTGGTAAATTTAAATGTATCGCCTTCTTTAATGGTGTAACATGGTCGTGATTTGTTGTATGCATGGTTGGTCCACTATCGACCAGGTATTTACCTTATAGCAAACCTTGGAAAAAAATCCAGGAACTTTAAATTTATGATTTGGAAGTTGCATATGACGAGAATGTCCTTGATTGCTCTGAGAGAAAGACTTTTGGAGTGATTTTCTATGACATCTCTATAAAGTTCAAACCGCCACTGTATTCAGTCGCCCTCTTACTTTACTCCATAATTTTGTGAATTTCCCATTTTCTCTTGTTCCAGTTAAATCAATCTAATAACCCAATTTGTTTACCAACAATTGTTATCGCTGACACGCCTTTTTTTTATTGTTGACCTGTTAGTCTGTTCATTTCGCGACAGTGCGTTTAGTGAATTTATTATTTTTTTTTTCCGCAATTTGCTTTTTGTTTTCCTGGTCTTCGTCATGTTTTCTTGTGGATTAACCAACTGCTCCATTAACGACAATAATGCCTATAAGGGGATCTGCGGCAAAATATTCCATGCTATTTGTGTCGGGCTAAATAAAAGAAACACGGTCTTCCTTAAAGAGTTCTCCAAAAATTTGCTGTTCTTCTGTGATGAGTGTATCAATATTTCTCTCTCACATGTCCTCCTTTCAATCAAATGTCTCAGTGACTCAAATGAATCCAATCATAACTCACTTGTCAGACTGATAACGGACAAATTATCAATCTTTGAACAAAGTGTAAGATGTGCGGAAGACTTTAGTCATAGCATTGAAAAACAAATTGCGAGTTTAATTGAACTAGAAAGTGCAAGATCCAGAAGTGAAGAAACATACAAGCGCATTAAGTTAATTTATTTCAATCGGTTCCGCAATGATGGATTATAACAAAAAAACATGTAATTCCATCAATTCTCTCCGGGAAGACATCGATATCCATCTCCAATCATCCACATCCAATCTCCATTTTGAACCTACAACAAACAATCACCAACTCTCAAATCATTACGGGTCGATACTTGATATCATATTCGATAAAATCAGCGAGCCTAATGATGAACACACCACGAATAGAACAGTGTTGAATGATTTAGAAAATCTCATTGGAACAGTATGCCACAAAATAGAATGTCTTCCAAGCCATCCCCAACGCGCAACAGTTACAATACTTCAATTTTGACAGAATTGTTACAAACCGAGGCCGACAACCCAACCTCCAAGCCCTCGCACCAGCCCATCGATCCAAAAATCGTATGGTGATATAACTGCTCCAACGCCAACCTCTCCTGTCGCCGCCACACGGAAACCTCAGAGTGGCAAGGCAGGCTAGACCGACTCAGCACAACGAATCAGATATTAACCACCATACTCATCAAAAGTGCCCCAAATTATGCAGATGTTGCTTGGATTTCCCAATTTTTCAATAAGAGGTATGGCATCACCATCAGCCAATGTACAATACTCCCACCACAAAAACAAACGGAATTTCAGAATTAATTTACCGGCTAAGTACGAATGGTTATTTGTAGACTCATCCAACACCAACCTCAACCTTGGAAAGATGCGGGTCTTCAAATGGACGGATCAACCAATCAACAAAAACACAGAAAAAAAAAACGAAGCATCGTCTCATGAAAGGATAATTATAAACCGCCCAGACCCATTCCTCATCCACATCCTGAACCCGACCCCAAATGGAGCCTTAAATTGAAAATCTTTCCCAATTTTCCCCCTCCCGTTTATATCCCTAAGCAACCCCTTTCACGTATCTCCTCAAAAGCACCATGTGCTTCTATTCCATCCAAGCCCCAACGCGTCTCATTTCATTTAACCCCTGCCCCTGATTCTGTCACTGCTCAATCACCCATATGCCCTCCCACGAATACTTACAACTGCTTTCCCAATTTTGACCTTACAACAGGAGCCAAATACCCTAACTTTATCAGCTCGCATATCCTAAATCCCGTTGCTAGCTCACCTTCTCCCTCGGTTTCACGGGCCCCAGTTCCTATTTTTGATCCCCTTTCACCGCCTAAAGTTAAATTGACCCAAAAGAATATAGACACCACTCTAGACACCTCTCTAGGCTAAGGGATAAAAAGATATTCGAAAATATACGTCTCTTCCTCGCATATCATTACGACGAATCCGACTCTGTTTGTTTTGAGGGAAAAACAAAAACAAGTGTCATGGTCTCCATCTAACAGGAAGGCCATCCTACGGATATAACCAGTCTCAGAAAGTTTTACAACAGGTACCACGAAATCTTCGACACACCTCCTCAAAAGGTTGCGGATGACCTCGCTGCTTTCCGCAGCTATGTTCACTCTAAAAGAGTTTCTCACCTTCAGCGCAGCCGAGCTGACCATGATAGATTTTTTCGTTTCTAATTTGCTTTCTACCTCTTACATTTTACTACCAAAACGTAAGAGGCTTGCGCTCTAAAACTTGGGCTGTATTGTCTAAATCATACAGTCTCTCTTTCGACGTCTATGCTCTTAGAGAAACCAATCTGATCCCCGACATAAAGAGCCAGGAGCTATTCCCATCTTCGTTTAATGTCTTCCGAGATGACAATCACTCTCTCCCTATAGTTAATGACCCTGCCATTCCTAAAGTTTATTCTCCATGTAGAGGTGCCCTACTTGCTATTCACAATAACCCCAACTCTTCTCTCATCGCTATCTCTCCTTCTGCTAAAATTGACTTTTTCTCAATTAAAATAACACTTCCCAATATGTCCCTGTACGTTATGTGCTGCTACATTCTCCCAGCTCAACCTATCGTGATTCCATCGACGATATCCTTATCTTTGGAGACTTCAATCTGCCCCTGCTGAAGTGAATTCCATCGAATGATCACTTATTTTTTACCGCGTCAAATGCCAGTTCATCCAAGGAATGTCTTTTTATTGATAGCATAACTGACTCAAGCCTATGCCAAGTAAGTGGCGTCCCTAACACCATTAATAGGCAACTAGACCTTATTTTCACTAGTGATCCTATAAACTCCACAGTAACGTTTTGTCCCTTTATCCTATCAATTGTCGACAACTTTCACCCCCCTCTTATTCTCTCATCTTTTTCATAAATCATCATCCCAGCCTTCCATGTATTCTTACAACTTCCATAAAGCTAATTTTCGCAAAATCAATACCTATCTTACCTTTCTCTCTACGTCTCCTTTTCACGGCATAAAACATCATCTATTTCCCCTCCATGGTACAACAGAAGACTTCGCTCCTTACGTAATAAAAGAAACAAATTATGGCACCAATTCTTATTACGTCTACTCTAACTATCTTGGAACTTACCTACAATTCACCCAGCTCTTTAACTTTCTCGGCTCAGCGCAGACCAACCTTATCAATGATCCTAAGACATTTTATCAATTCGTCAACTACAAAAGAAAATCAGATGGATATCCCCCCTATCGCTCGTTCGATAACATATCATCAACTGACCCACATATTATTGCCAACTATCATTCATTTGAAGACAACCCCTTCGCACCCGACCCCATATATTTCAAGTACCTTCCCAATTTCTCCATTGGCCTCTCTCTCTCTCAACCTTTTGATCCCACCCTTATCGAAGAAAAGTTACAAAATCTCAACGATGAATTTTTATACGGTCCAGATGGGCTCCCAGCAATATTTCTCAAAAGTGTGCTCCCAATCTTTCGCACCCACTTTCCTCCCTATTTCATCTGTCCCTCAGTTTGGAAGACCGCTTTTATAACCCCGGTTCACAAAAAGGGATCAAAGAATGAAGTAACCAACTACCGTCCCATTGCTAAGCTTTCTCACATACCTAAAATGTTCGAAAGTTTTTTATATGATGTTCTAAGCTTTCAGTTCAAGTCACTTATATCACCCAGTCAGCACGGATTTCTAAAAGGTAGATCAACTACTACAAACTTAGTTCAATTCGTGTCTCCGCTATCTCCAGACAGCTCCACCAGTTACAAAGTTTCATCGACTTTTTCAGTGACAGGCCGACAAGTGCGAGGTGTATCTTTTACATCGAAATTTCAAGAATGGAATCGAATAATCCACTCCTGTGTCCAGCGTTCACTCACAGCATTCTCACCGTAAATTGCACAAATTTTTCGGCAAGTTTTTGCAGTGTTTTTCACTTTTTTTATAGTAAAAAAGCATCACATAGCGTATTTCTTCAGATATTTCACTCATATTCAAATCAGTATAACTTTAAACACGATCAACGAACTACACAGCTGACTTCACAAAAATGTAGCCTGACATGTCACATTTCAAACATGTTTGTGTCAGATTAGTGTTTCCAGATAAATAGACACCAACACCAACTAGTGGCAAAAAACCGCGGAGACTTTTTATATGACAAATAAAATATATAGTATATCATTCGGAAATACATATACGATAAAGCAAACAATTCTAAAACACAGTAGCGCAAATATTTTTTTGCAAATACACATATGCAAAATCAAGCAAATGTCAAAATCGTGCTGGTTTTTTTCATTTTTTTGGTTTTGTGGACCGTGTTTAATTGAGAGTTATAACAAAAAAAAAATCAATTAATTTGATTTCTTTAATTTAAAAAATGCTAGATCAGGAGATAAAACTCCCTATTTTCGATTGAAATTTGAAATGGATTTTTTCTCGGGAGGTGAAATTTTTCTTAAATGGAAAAATATGCCATTGACGTACAAGCGAATTAAAGGAAGGGACAGGATGCAACAAGATGGGAGTACTTAGAGATTTTCCATGAAGCTTACGGAAGAAAACCACACATAGATCCACCTAGAAGTTTGTTGAGGTATGAGGATAACCCTGAGACTGAAGATGGCGTGGATTCGCCAGCCTCCACATCTCAGCCATTGGGAAATGGCATATGTAAATACATATGTATTTTCGTGGTAATCGCTATGCTGAAAGCAATGTCATTATAGCATCTCGTTTTTGCCTCGCTTCAGCGATGGCTCTTGGAGTTTGAAAAGTCAATTCTTCTTGATGTTCAAGTTGGAGTACCAATGTGATTGTCGCTATCAATCTCCTAATTATGCACATCAGGAGCATGTTCACAATAAATAATATGATTATGCAGTGCTACGCAGGTTGTAATGAAATTTTTACCCTCTAGTACAATAGTTTTAACACTTGCAAAGTTTTCAACTCCCGAAATTGGTTTTTCAGCATTCCAAATGCTTATTCAATGCATACTCGAGTAGAGCTTAATCAAACATTAAACTTTGTTTGATGTTCATTAAGGAATATGAAATCACGAAATGGTACCATTAAGTAAGATACCAATGAATAATCTGTCTGGGGATAGTCTGGGTTAATTGAATTGCACGATTTTTTAATGCTACCCCAAGTGGGCTATTTCGCCATACAGCAGCGTCATGCGTCCTCCCTGGCTAGCCAAAATACAATAAATGTCTGTGAAGATAAATTTAGCATCGCACACAGCCTGTAGAAGTAACAGAATATCATTAAACAGCGGGAAGAAATTATTTTCTACAAATTTACTTGCAATATTACGGAATGCGTTCCATGTCGGTTGTAATAGCTGTCACCGTTTTCTAAAGGCTTGTGGGTGCAATCAATACATCCAACAACGTATCGAAATGGATAATTTTTAAGGACATGGATTTCGTCTATCTTCTTGTTCAAATCCACTTCAGTTCTTGGCCACTTTATGAACATATTTCGATGTCTAGTTATAAGCTTAATAATCTTGATAACAATGGAATGTGAAGTTCCTTGACCAATATTAAATCGATCCGATAAGTCGCGATATGTGCAACCGTTAGATATTTTCCATGACGTAATGTGGAGCGCTGAATACAAATTAAGTCTGGGCCTTCTAGCTTGTGTTTCCCAAAAAGTTATCCCTACTTGAAAAGTTTTTTTTTTTCATTTTGAAATGGGTAGATAGATAATCTTAAAAAAAGGCCAGATTTTTACGTATACGTCGAATAGTTTTCCGCTTTTTTTCTGGTTTTAATATTATTTTTGCACTCATCCAATAATTTGTTAATGGTTACATTCAAAATGTTCAATATAATATTTTCAAGCAAAAACGCAAGTATTTTGTTTGTAAACGTCGAAAGTCTTATTTGCAATCGTTTGTTTTTGACGTTTCAACTTCTTTGTTGCTCTTGCTTTGCAAAACGGTTGTTTGCGGTTCCGAATATGTCCTATGTTATGTAGCTCATCTGTGTCAACATACAAAAAATAATCATTATACACTTTGGCTTCATAAATCTTTCTAAGATGTGTTCAAATGTAATGTGTTCAAATTTACCAGTGTTTCGCAGTTGAAGTATTTATATTTTATGTGTAATAGTTTAATTATAAGATAATATTTTAGAATTTATAATTTAGCAGAAATAATATCCAACTGGCTGGCCGATTTAGTTGTTTCATCTTTTCTTTTTTTTTAAAGACCTTTATGCCAGAGCACGTGTTAAGTTTTATGGAAAATTGTATAGAGAACGAGAGAAAGATGTTTGGATGGCATCCAACTTCATTTAATGAGGATACTAAATTATTAGTTGAAGTTGGATAGTTATTGATTTCTGGTTAACAACTCATCTTACTTATATCTTTCGGGCGAAGCGAGGTTTCGAATACTGAACCTCCCGATCAAGTCAACTACTACTAGATCGTATCCTTAATTGCTTTATATGCTATTAAAAAGATGTTGAATAAACAATTTTTAATTTTGTCTAAAATGCGATTGAATATGCCAAAGACTCAAAATATTTTTTACTGTTAAGGAAGTTTTATATTCATTCCTACAACAAAAGAGAAATTAGGAAAAAGCGCTGATATTTGCATATTTTTTATTTTTATTTTTAAATATCTCTTTCCAGGTAATTTGGTTTATTGGAAACTTTCTGGTTTTATTTGCATAAGAGAAAAAAAAGTATCTCCCTTCATGAGCTTTCAATATTCATTGAAAGGCAGTGAAATGGAATAAATCAAGACAACGTGTCCTTGCGATACAAATAAATTCAACAAGAGTATAAACCTGAAACATTTTTAAGTCAAAAAGGAAGTACTTACGAATAAAAAGGGAATGAATAATTCAATAATCGATTTCGTGATTTATTACCTATCCTATATACAATATATACACTCGTACAGCCGGCTTTTAAATTTAATGATTACATATTTTATTTAGAGTATAATTGATGTTAGGTTTCATACATAACATACATATGTCACATAGTAGAGTTCAGTGAACTTGGTCTACTGTAATGTAATGGGTAACTGACCGTTTTCGATCGATAGTACGATTTTCTTTGATGAACTGTATATATTTTCCATTTTTGACGAATGATTGATGAATGATGATGAATGGCTATGTCCTCAACGTTTATAATAAAAATGCAGTCGAAGTACTCGTATCTATCTTTCATATCTAAAGGGTGATTCATCGTGAGATTTGAATTTCAATAAGCTCTTTTTGACAGATCATGCATGACTGCTATCAAACCGCTTTATCATTTTTATTCAGTATCGTCCGGCAAATCATCATGAAAAGACTCACACCACAACACCGTCTTCAAATTGTTCAGCTGTATTACGAAAATCAGCGTTCTGTGAGAAATGTTTTTCGTGCGATTCGAGGAATTTACGGTGCGCATAATTGACCTACTGAAACCACTATTGCCAATACCATACTCAAATTTGAGTCCCAGTTTACAGTAGTGGATGATACTCGACCGGCTAGACCACATCCAGTACGTAGTGAAGAGACTAAAGCAGCTGTAGCTGAGAGTGTACGCGAAAACCGTGACGAATCGATTCGTCGTCCTTCTCAGCAGCTTGGCTTGGTGTATCCGAAAACTTGGCATATTTTACGTGAGGTTCTCTGCCTAAAAACATACAAAATTCAACTTGTGCAAGAATTGAAGCCAGGCGGCGCTACGAGCCATACAGTGCGTGAAACAATGGACTTGTTGAGAAATCATTTTGGTGAGCACTTAATTTTACGTTTTGCTACGGTAAATTAGCCGCCTAGATCGTGCGATATCACACCTTTGGACTATTTCCTCTGGGGATATGTAAAGTCTTATGTCTTCAGGAATAAGCCAGCTATGATTGAAGCTTTGGAAGCCAACATTATTCGTGTTATACGCGAGATAACAGTCGCTATGCTCGAACGAGTCGCCCAAAATTGGACCTTCCGAATGGTCCACCTCAAATGTAGTCGTGGTCAACATTTACATGATATTATTTTCAAGAAGTAAATGCCATGAATTGTTCTCTTAACCGATAATAAAAATTTTAAGTTCACTTTCAAATTTAAGTATTCTATTTTACATTATATGGTAAATTATACCTCAGGATGAATCACCCTTTATATATAGAATATTTGAATATAAACATCACTGGAGTTTCCTTGTATACACTATTTGATCCTTTGTATTTGTATGTCAAGAATGATTTTTTGAATCCAATTAGGGTGCTGAAAAAGTGATGGTAGAGGATAAACTCTTAACATATCAAAGGCAGGTCCTATGTTGAAAAAGCATTAAACCATTTCCGGAATACTTAGCGAAAAGACCCTCTCCTTCTGGTCGGAGATTGTACACGGGAGCTCTTCTTTTGAAAAATAAGCAAGAAGCAACAACAACACTAACAAGAGCGGGCTTACTTTTCCTGCAGAACGAAAAAATGGCAGTTAAACTTATAAATCTGCTCAAGAAAGGTTTAGAAGTTCAACAGATCCCAAAAACCTGAATAACTTCACTGCCATCAAACAGTCATCACAGGGCCGGTCAAAAGTAGGAAACCAAATTTCACAAATACTACGGTGACGGTTACTTTAAGACCAAAAGCTTCTTTTTAGATGTGGACTTATTATTAGCTGCCAACTAAGACAAGAAGTCTTGAGCATTTGGCTTGTGAAGTTGAAGTTAGTTAAAATTCACACCAGCCTTATTAGCGTTCTTCTATATGCCCCCATCTTTGATAATAAGTCAGAAATTACGTACTACATATCTTGAAACGAACTTGGACTTATTTACTCCGGAGAAGATTAACACTATATTCCCCACCTTAACTAAACTGTCAAGCAAATTTGTCATGTCACAAGGCATTCCTTGAGTATTATGTTTTTCTGAGTGTCCAATATAGAGAAGAGAATGTCTGATGAATGCACATACTATCAGTATAACCTGCCGGATTTACAAAAAATGAGAAACCACGCCAAAAATAGAATCATCAGTCTCTCTAATATTGCGCACAACATAGAGTAAATGGTTAAAAGTAGTTGTCAAAGATCTTATCTGTCCAGGTATAGTCCATAAAAACGGTACGGTTTTAGGTACTGCAGATTCCAGAAAACACTGGAGTCTTCTCCAGAGCTCTTCTCAGCTCGATAATAACTATCTCTTCATCGATTTTAACACCGTATACGACAGCGTATAAACCGACAAACTAAACATATCTAATTTTGGTATTCTTGCCAAACTATCCTTGCCTTGTTCAAACTTACGATGGAAAACATTCGCTGTTTTACAAAGTTTGGAAGTAGTCTGACTAAGATCTTTGGTGTGAAAAAAGGATGAACTCATTGTGATATGCTGTGAAAATTCCCCGAAACTCTCAAGCCAGTATCAGAGATACTGTTTTACAAAACCTTTACATATATTTGCATACGCTACGAATGATTGAAAACAAAACCAAGTTTTTGATATTAACGATAACGGATTTACAATATCACCAAATGGGATAGATCAGCACCATAGAGATGATAGAGATTGGCCTTACTGTCACCAATAGCATTAGTAGGCAACTTGATATAATCTTTACCTCCGATACAGATAAGTTAAATACCACCCATTCCGTTCTCTGGTTTTTATCAAAAATGGTCTAAGAACTGTTATTACGAACAATCTTACAGTTTCAATTATGTATCAAATTTTAGCGAAATAAATAACATATTCCAAGTTTAGTATAATACAACACAAAAATACAATTTTTAACTGTACCTTTGTGTCATTTAATTGGCGCGTGTACAAGGGATTTTATGTACTCGTATCCTTAAGACGTTTACACATAGCGTGGGCGACGGGAAGATAGGGAGGGAAAAGAATGAGATACCGATGTGCGTTGGTTTTAAATATTTGCAAGTAATAGTGACTAGGAAATAAAGAGCTCGGCAGGGCGTTCCGTAAGCGAATTTTACGGCTTAGAAAAGAATCACGATATTTCAGAGAACGCCCGGAGTCATAGCGAGACGAGTGTTACGGTTAAAAGTTTGAAGGGGCGGAAAGCTAATGGCAATACCGGTGGTGACTTGATGGTGAAAATAACGATACAACCAGGTGAGACGGGATACGTTACGCCGATGTTCGAGGGGGTCGAATGACTTTTTAATGTTGGCATCACCTATGAGTTTTATCGCACGATTTTTGATCCTATCTATCAAGTGCAAAGAGGTTTTAGGGGCAACTGACCAGATGTGGGCATTGCATTTGTATATTGTGATCAGGTTAGAAGATATGAAACATTTCTTACATCGATAGAGCAAACCTAGATATTTTCGCAATATTTTTGGCGACATCCAATATGTGCTCATTCCAACGTAAGTTATCATTGCCACATATATCGAATATAGAAGGTTTTTCGGTTTTGACGATGCAAGTGCAATTAATGAATAATGGCAGGATATTTGAATTTCACTTTAACGACAGCATAGTCTTTTAGAAGTATTAAATTCCACTCTGTTGATAGTTCCCTAGTAACGTACGATTATGCTGTTATTATCGGAATTTATTGATCTTCTAATATGCTGCCGTTTCCATTTTACAGCCGAAGAGCAGGTACGTGACCACGGCAGTGAATATGAGAAGCAGAGACTACACCAAAGGAATATATTGGATTTGAAGTTGCAACGATCAAGAGATCGTTGAAGAAAATTAAAAGAGTATCGAAGACAGAATGGAGCCCTGTTTTGAAATATTTCATGTGCTGACGGTTTATTCACATTTTCATGACAAGTGCAATGGGTTTGTAGAAGAAGAGAGAAGCACATTCACATTCGCATTTTTACTACCTTTGATACAGTGTAGAATTTTTTGCCTCTATTTTTGGTAATATTATATTTCATACGCTTGGACAAGACATAACAGCGTCTCCAAAATGTTCAGCTGTGCTCATAATCGACCTACTGAAATAACTATTGCCAGTACCATTCGCAAATTTGAGTCCCAGCATACATTACTAGATGAAACTCGACCGGTTAGACTAAATCTAGCACGTAGTGAAGCGACTATAGCAGCTGTAGCTGAGAGTGTACGCGAAAACCGTGACGAATCGATTCGTCGTCCTTCTCAGCAGCTTGGCTTGGTGTATCCGAAAACTTGGCATATTTTACGTGAGGATCTCGGCCTAAAAGCATACAAAATTCAACTTGTGCAAGAATTGAAGCCAGGCGGCGCTACGAGCCATACAGTGCGTGAAACAATGGACTTGTTGAGAAATCATTTTGGTGAGCACTTAATTTCACGTTTTGCTAAGGTAATTTGGCCGCCTAGATCGTGCGATATCACACCTTTGAACTATTTTCTCTGGGGATATGTAAAGTCTCAGGTCATGAGGAGTAAGCCAGCTACAATTGACGCTTTGGAAGTCAACATTACTCGTGTTATATGCAAGATACATGTCGCTATGCTCGAACAAGTCGCCCAAAATTGGATTTTCCGAATGGACCACCTCAAACGTAGTCATGGCCATCATTTACATTATATCATTTTCTAAAAGTGAATGTCGTGAATTGCCCTTTTAACTGATAATAAAAGTTTTAAGTTGGCTTTCAAATTTATGTGACTTATTTTACATTATAAATCAAACCTTACGATGAATCATCCTTTACAACCGATGAGGGATAAAGAATCTTATTCCAAAGAGAATAGTGTCAGTAATCATGTCGGTGGCGTCATTGGCGTTGTTATCGATGAAACATAACGATCAAATAAAATTCCCAAGGAAGATGTTAAATCCTCTCCAATCGGCTTTCTCGTATTGACATATTGTTCCTTTTAGAAATTGTTTCTCAACTGTGTGGTAAGTATACGAGTAATTACCTGATATGATACAATGATCCAACGAGCCTAGAAGGGAGTGCACATCAGCGGTGTACTTATCAGGGTGAGAAGTTAAATTAAGTCCAGGAAGTTGACGGTATGACTTTCATCGTCTGGTATTCGCGTGGACTTATTAACAAACTGCATTTAGTTGTTCTCCGCAGTGAAGATCTCAACACACTTTCGGGTGTTGTCTGCCAAGAATGTTAAAATTGCCCCTAATAACGAATTCAGAAAGATAATATACGAATACAATTCTTTGTATGGAGTCAGAGAGCGCATCAAGCTCGAGTTTGGGGCTTCTATAAATAAAGCAATTATGGATAGATTGATTACGATGGCTGAATTTTAACCACATGAAATTAAATTTCGGATTGAAACAGGGACTTAATTGTGGTGGAGTTTGGTAAGCTACATTATAACGCACGTAAATGGCGAGTCCGTGGTGAGAAAAAAATAGTGGCACTAGTTCGTAGCTTTAGATCAGAGTGATCTGAGAGGTGTGGGCGGGGATTACCTGTATTTCACTAAGTGCCAAAATAGCTGGTATGAATTTATAGACGTAAACGTAAGCAAAAAAGTGATTACTTTTTAACATGCAAATATTTGCTGTATCCAATCTAAATTCCAGAGTCATTACAAATTAACAAACACAAAAGGCGCAAACACCGACGAGGCTACAGAGTGAAAATTTTGACGTTGGTTTACCGAATCAAATTGTTGTAGCTGTTATACACTTACAACAAAATGAAAAAGTGCATCAAAAAAATTTACACTCGCAACCCGCAATCCATCAGTTATTACATGCACTGTCATTGCTTTTGCTGCATGAAAGTGTTATATAGTAACGTCAGTAGCAGAGTGCAAACAACCAGGGGTAGGAGATGTGGGAATGCCCGTACTATGATTTAAATATATACATATATATTTTTTCCTTATTCACGGAACCAAACCACTATTATTAACTTTTATTTTCTTTGCACCAATTGCGCATTGTTGGAATGTCCGGCTTTTTTTTTTTTTTTTTGCAGAAATCTATATGGAGAAGGGGACTTGTGCGAATGCATTGATGTTACGTGTGCACTCGTTCGAAGATCATCGCGGCACTTTACTTACCAAAGAAAAATCTCTCATATTGACCATCCTGGTATAACAAAAAGTTACGCTCTTTTTGAGATAAAAGAATTCAGCTATGGTACAAATATCTTAAATCTCGCTCTTTTTCAAAGTATCGTTCTAAATACATTGATTTTTCTGAACTTTATCAATCTCTCTACGTTAAATATCCAAACTTAATGCGTAACACCCTCATTTCCCATCCCTAACGATATTTTTAAATTTTAAACGAAAGTCCGTAAACTTCGTCGACAAATCCTCTAATTATGTACAATAATTGGAAATCTTTTTTGCCGTTTTTTAAGTCAGATTTTTACAAGTCAATGCCATGAACCTGACTATCCTTTGTTTTCTTACCTAAATAATTGTGTGCAAGCAGAGTTAGAATCAGTACATGCCACTTTGAAACAAGTAAGCAAAAAAATTTAAGATCTGAAGGACGACGACTTCTAAGAAAGTGTGCAGTTTTTTTAGTTCAACATCTTACTGCTCTCTTCCAGCTTTCGATATCCCAGGAAACTTTTCCCATAATCTGAAAAAATTCCTAAATACTTATACTTCATAAAGAAGGGCGCAAAGACGAAATTTCCAATTATCGACGCATTGCTAAGGTCTGTTCGAGAGTATTATTTATGACTCAATGTAATTTCATTGCAAGACTATCTTTTCCCAATATCAGCACGGATTTTTGAAAGGTCGGTCTTCTACCACAAACCTTACTGAATTTGTCTCAAGTACCATGTGCGCATTAGAATGTTACATTGAAATCAACGTGTTCGCAACTGACTATGTAGACTAAATCCTACTTAGAAGAAGGAAGGCACCGGATTTCTTATTCTGGAATACCTCAAGATAGCTATACTGGGACTATACTTTTTATACTAACAATCAATGATTTTGATCTTATCGTCAAAAGCTTTTTTATATCCTCTACCGCAGAAGGATTTGTACAGTTTTTCCACTTGGTGCGAAAAGAATTTGCGTACACTCGTAAGCCTTTCTCAACTTCTCCTCATTTGTATTCAATTTCTAATCAACCTGTTCTTTTCGTAACTGAATTGTAGGATCTATGCTATTTGTGATAGAAAACTCAATTGACAGTATCATAAATAAAGCTAATGTAAGCCTTACAACGCAGGTTCCTCGGGTTAACTTTACGAAGAATCATCTGGACTGATAACTTAGACCGTACACGTATCAGCTGAAACTTATAGACTAACAGCCCCTTTCTCCGGCCGGAAGCCGACGACATTTTCTTTATCTATCAGATACTAGCTGCTAGAATCAACAGCCTCTCTTTACTTCGTCTTATCTTTCTTAACATTAACGCTCGTAATCTAAGATATGTATCACTCTTTCGACTCAATTCCCACCGAACAAATAATGGATTCCTAGAACCGATTTCTAGAATGCTCCGGGAAATTTACACTGTACAAACTTTCTTCCACGGGTAGATATAAAGATTCTTCTAATGATTTTGGATCCCATCTGCATTGAAAATATTCGTTTACACGTACAAGATAGACCATATGGTATTACATATGTTATATGAGCCTTTTTTCCTAGGTTATAGCTTTGGAATAGAATAAATAAAATTAATTCATTTTTTTAAACATTTATTTGAGCCTTTAAATTTGTTTTTCCATCATGTTTTGAAAATGAAATCACTCAAGCGGCAGCCGTCATTGCTAATTACCATTGCATTGTTAATTACCTGCTGGAATGACATGTCCTCCAGTCTCAATTCATCCAATTGAGTGCCGAAAAATTCATTGATCATGGCTCTGTAGCGCTCACCATCCACAGTGACCGTTTGGTCCTATGCTCTTCTGAAAAAAAAAAAAAATGGTCCAATGACTCTACCAGCGTAAACTCTTTGTGCATTAGACGAGAATTTTTAGTGCTCCAGAACCACAATTTTTTTTTGTTCATGTAACCACATAGGTAGAAATGATGATTAATATTGACGCAAAATCATCAACTTAGTTGTTCAAATTCAGGAGGGCGTGAGCGTAGGTTAGATGCGATTCAGGCTCAGCACCAATCTGCTGATGGACTGGCTGCACTTTCTAAGGAAACATCTTCATTCACTTCGTCTGACCGGTGTCGATGGAGACTTTACTATTTCTTATGCCACGGCTGCGATATTCTCGGCCGAAAAAGAGGTAAAAGGCCTGCTAGGGCTCGCTCGGTCTCGAGTTGTTCCACTTTCTAAGAGTCATATATTACATTATGGCACACTTAGTATAACAAAAACCTCTACAAGCTTAACAACGACGTCGAAGTGATCGTAAAAATATGCTTCGTCCCCTGTACTCGTATAAGGCTAGGATATGAAGAGCCAATGGGTACTAACTCCCGGAAAATTATTGCAATATAGGAAGGTCTCACCTCAGGTGACTGGTACAAATAGAGAAGGACTTCAACCGTCTTAAAATGTGCAATTGAAGGTAATTGATCTCGTTAATTAGAGAAGCTTATTAGTTGAAACCCAGGTCTGCTCCGAGAAAAGTCAGAAATATTTAGTAAATAACAACGTGTCATGTTGTAAAAAATAAACAGTAAAAATATTTATGTATTACAGATTAAATAACGTTAATAACAAACGATTAACTAATAACGAATGACTTAAATTACGAGTTTTGTTTTCCAATTAAATTCACTGTAAGGAAGTGATGAAACGAATCTAAAGCAAGGTATCCTAAGTAGTATCCCAAAATACTCGTATAAGTCGCATATACATTATTAGAGCAAAAATATCGATTTAAAAATGCCCATGTCTTCAAAAAAGATTTATTCCCCACCAGGCGACTCAACTTTAATTCGTAAGGACAACAATAAAATCTTTCCAATACAAATCGTTTAATCTCAAAAACTTTCTTTGAAAACCGCTTGCTTTTAGAGAGTCGTTTGTTGCTTGTCGTTTGCCATATCTTTCGGCAACATATACCATAATCGTGAGATGAGAGATGAGATGTTAAAATAACATTTATTTCAAAAGCCATACAAATAGATCTTAGTCGGTTATCGTATGGCTAGGCCTCATCACCCTAAGCAAAAAATCCTATACTCATTGGCTTGAAATCCTAACATTTTGTTCTATATATAACCCATTAGATTGCTTGTGTTTATCCTTGCAATTTCAGCTTTAAGTGCGCCTAATATCCGGACTTTAATATTTTTCCATAAACAGGCATCTTGCCTACAACGATAAAAGTGTTTTTTTTTTTTTTTTATTTATATTTGAACAACATACGTATCCGGACAATACATATATATTTAAACCACTTTGTCTATACTCGTAGTCACCGTATGTCATGTTGCTCGTAACTTTCGATTTCAAATGGCATGCTCACGGCCTCAATCAAGGTGACAAATAATTAAGAACTGGTGCAAGCGTATCGTTTTCACTTCTAGCAGTTTCTTATCTAGCAAAAAGGAGTGCCGTTTTCTTGCCAAAAAATCGATTCGTCAAATGTATGTTTAGGTAATCTTGTCGTTCCTCCTTTAGGGTGGCACGTCAAGTAAAAATCCTTTTACGACATCTTCGTGCACGTACATGCAACCTGAAAGTAAGTGAAACATTGCCTCGATAAAGGATATGCTATCCGGAGATATGAAAAAATTGTACGAGCTCGCTGCAAGCAGTCGTTCAAACCACACCAACACACATACCAATGATGTATAGTAAGAGTATCATATATCTAAAGCTCGTTAGCTTCGGATACAATTGACACTTCTCTGTGTGTCAAAAAGTTCCTATGAGATTATCTGCAAAGCAAATGTGCCTGAGTGCTATTGGCACTTGATGTTTTCATTAGTCTCTGATTCTGTGTACAATTAAGAGTGTATGCTTATCACATTTGAGTAGAATGAATGACAGATTCCATTTGCATTTAATTCACCTGGTTATGTGTAGTATCTTCAAACTAAGAAGTGTCCCTTTAGAATAGAACATCAATATCAGAAACATCTGGTACAGTGATAGTTGCATAAGAAAAACCCAAAGGCAATTCGTTGACCTAATTTCTGCGAAGCATATAAGTTCAACTAAATAACAATGGGATAAATAGATGAAAAGGAATAAAAACCAGCTGTACTTGTACGCCGAAGGAGTCTTTAGGACAGTATACTACATTGATAATTTCCCGGAAATTATTCAAAAATACAAATTTATTCATCTAAATCTATACTATATTGTCACTTTTAAAGTAATCCCCATCGACTGCAATATTCGGTTTTCGGTATGTCCATCAGTATTCCTGCGATTTTTCCTTTACTTCCTCTCGGCTGCTGAAACGCGTTCCCCGTAGTGGTTTTTTAACAGAACCAGATTGAACAGAAAGAAGTCACAGGGAGCCAAATCAGGTGAATTCGGTGGCTGTTGGATGGTATTTGTTGCATTTTTCGTTAAAATATTACGAATATAGTAATGATGGCACTGTGCAACGGTGCGTTATCATGGTGCAAAATCCACGATTTTTCTGCCCACAATTCTGGTCTCTTTTGGCGAATCGCTTCAAACAAACTTCTCATAACGCCCAATAACACTCTTAGTTTACTGTCTGGCCTTCTGGCAAAAAATCATGATGCACTACACCGTTGTAATCCATGAGAACCGTGAGCATTGCCTTCTCTTTTAACTGAAAACGACGTGGTTTTTTTTATCTCAGCTCATTTGGTGAACGTCATTCACTTGTCTGATGTCTGCATTGCGTGTCGTACTCACAAACTCAAGTCTCGTCTCCAGTAATGATACCTTTGATGAATGTGGGATCGTATTCAGCCTCGCAAATCATCTTTCTTGCGACGTCAACACGGTCTCTTTTTTGCATGAAATTGGAGTCTTTTGCCACCAAATTTGCTGCTACACGACGAACACCCAAATCATTAACCAAAATATCTTGGACGGATCCATAGGCAATGTCCAAGTCCTCCGCTATCTCTCTAATGGTTAATTTGCGGTTATTCACCAACATTTCTTTTACTTCATTAATGTTTTCGTCTGTTTTCGATGTCGATGGTCTGCCACTGCGTTCATTATCTTCGATTGACTCACGACCTCTTTCGAACAGCTCGTGAAACTAGTAAACCAACGTTATCTTTAGAGAATCGTTGCCGAAACACTTTTCCAACATTTCCAACGTTCGCGCACCATTAAATACGTTTTTTACGCAAAATTTAATACAAGTTCGTTGTTGAAAATACATATGTATGTGCATCTATGACACCATTGGTACACAAAGTTGGAAAACATAATTGTCTACTTTATTACAGAAGCTAGAAGTGCAGCAATGACTTTGGAAGCCTGCAACATGCGACAATTTATGGCTTCGATAATTGCAAGGAAATTAATCACTCGGTGGTTTTTATAACATCTTTTCGAATAAGGAATAAGTTCTTGTGGTCTTGAGTGCGGTGGCAATCTGTGTAATTGCTTTGACTGTTGTCTGTTTTTTGTCAAAAAGGATTTATTGTTCAAACAATAAAAAGTAGCATGAGAGTAATTAACTTCCTGATAAAGGAGTTCCTGCATTCACCCCGAAAATCGAACATGAAAATTTGTGGATATACCATATTTACGTTTTACGATTTAGTTTTAACGTTTTTAAATTGTTTTTTAAGAAAAAAAATATATATATATATATTTATATATGTATATATGTGTGTATTTTTTTTTAGTTGTGCCAAAGGATGTGTAATCTTCATAGATACCAGTAGCAAGGCCTACGAGTATGTACGATTCGCTAGCCTGATTGCTCGATTCTAGTAATACGCCTACGTAGCTAAACCATACCCTACACTCTTAGATCACTCTCCTCGCGTGATTACTGTTAGGTAGTACTTAGCGGGGCTGGTAAACAATCTTTGGTGTATCTTCTATATTTGCTGCATTAGCAAGTCTTTTTTCCCTCGTTTTGCACGTTTATTATTAATGTGCCAGTCTCCATCCATTTGGTCAACTACGGGTTTAGTATGTCAGTTTTCCATCCCAGAAAGCATGTGCAATAGAACACTGCATGCTCTGCGTCTTCTTCCTGATTTGTGGAGTCTGGTTTCCGTTCCCGAAACGGTGTATATTGTATATTTTGGATACACACCATGACCAGATTGAATCTGCATAAGATGGTAGTTATAGTTTCGGCTTATCCAAATGTCTATGGATGGGATCAATCTGTAACCACGTCGTCACTGAATTTGCTCTTTCTTCTTCCTAGATCTTTTCGATGACTACCCATCATTCCAGAAGTTCCCATATTATTTCGGAAATATCTCTGGTGGCAGTGTAAATTGCGGATCTCCGTCGTACATGGTATTTCAGAGAACCGATCCTAATGGAATACCCGCGGAGATTTGATTAAACTTTTTCCCTTCGTCGGTTTCCTATATCAAGCCGGATACAATTTTTCTCAAGTAGTGTGGTGCATCCATTCTGGCTAGTGACCTTATTATAAATGACCAATTTGCTGTGTTAAAGTTTTTTTTATGTGCAGCGTCAGTACTGCGCAATATTTCTTTGTTCCCCATCGCTATCTTTCTCCCTTTATTGCTTCGGCTGCTATTTCTACCACCGCTTTTATGATGTCGACGGTGGAGCGCGATTATCTGAATCCAAACTGTTGATCTGATAATCTGATCTGTTCAAGTATTTTCCCCAGTGAGTCCAGTAAACATATTGGTCGATATGACGCTGGTTCTTTAGGTGATTCGTTTCCCTTTGGTAAAAATACCAAATGTTGCAGCTTCCAATTTTCTGAGAAAACCATGTCGTTCATATACGTTTGCATCACTTTTATAAACATGTCTAGTCACTTTTGTATAGCGGCTTTCACTACCTTATTTGGGAAGCCATCAGGTTTATGCGCTTTGTTGATGCATCGCGCTTGAAGCATTTTGCTTTACTTTCTTTTATCGTCTTTCTTCATGTCAGTCGGAATATGCCTAGTTGTTCTTGAAAATTGAATCTCCTTCTAGAACGCTGCACTCTCCGCTGGGCTTGTAGGCACTTTGTGCTGAGTGCTTTTATTTCTTGGCTTGTTTCTGTCATTCTGACAGAGTTCAAATACCGTTACTGTAAAAGTGTTTATCTTTTGAGGCTATCCACGAACCAAGCCATTTTTTTATGTCTTCATATGAGCTAAACTGCTGACTATCCAGACCAAGTGCCATCGATTGGAATAAGTAATAATCGGACAGCGCAAAATCTGGGGAATTTGGCGAATGGGGTAGGTCTTCCCATTTGAGCGTTTCCAGGTACGTTTTATCGGATTGGCAACGTGAGGCCGAGCGTTGTCATGTTGTAGAATCACTTGTTCGTGTCTCTACTCTTATTGTGTTTTTTTGGGCCGTTTTGGATAAATCGCATCGATTGAAGTCGATACCGTCCTCCAGTGATGGTTTTGTTGGGTTTTAAGATTTCGGAATAAATAACAACGACCTGGTCTTCACTCAACAACCTTTGGCTTTAAATCATAAAGAATCTTAGTTCCTTGTTTTTGAATCATTTCCAACGCATGCAATCGCTTTGGAAATGACATGGCGGATAGCTCCTAATGCTGAAGCAAGCTCGTCTTGCGTTTGACATGGATTCTCATCGAGCAATACCTCCAATTCAGCGTCTTCAAAGGATTTTGACCTTCTTTAACGCGGACGGTCGTCAACGACGGGACCAACCACGCCACATTGTTTCACTTAGAGCAGCATCTCAGTAAACTTTCATTCTTTCGAATAACAGAAGAAAATCAACACTTCCCGCAAATGACAATTATTTGGCACAAAGTCAGACATTTTTACGCAACCAAAAGTATATGAAGCCAAAACAAAATCATTTATGTGTTAAAACGGTTTGTTTACCATATGTCTAAGTTTACGTTTTGAATATGTGAAAATCGATCGGCACTTAATGCTGGAGCCATCTATTGACAAACAGCGAGTACTTACCTACCACCTAACCTACAAATTCCCTTTATCAGGAAGTTATTGGCGTGACTAATTGGTCGCACCCAATTCGTGTAGTTTAAAGCCGCTACTTTAAGGAGGAGGAACACATTAGTTGAATAGTAATTTAAACTTCAGTGGAGGTCGCCTTCTACTTACGCGAATCACCTAAGTAGGGGTTTTGCCTGCTGCGTTGTCCCACGGGTTAGATTCGAAGATTCTGAGGGGCATGGTGGTATCCATTGGCCGTTCATATCCTTAGACGACTAATGCGCTGTTTTCTAACTAGGTTGATGTCGCCGCACATCTCGTTTAGATCGTCATTGAATATTCTCCAACAAAACACGTTAACGCAAACGGAGTGGAATATTTTCCGAAGGATTTTTCTCTCGAAATGACGGTAACTATATTAAGCGGCTTTCAAAAGAGTTTACGTTTCCTCCCCACAAAGTATGACTGGGATGATTAACGATGGATAGTAACTCAATTGCCTTCTTTGTCCAAAGAAACAGCTATTGGCAAGAGTGATAGCTCATTTTATTCACACTCAGGTATTGCTGGCAGAATGAAGGTAGGCAAAGTCATTTATTACTTCGAAATTATAGCTCTTGACTGTGACGTTTTGCCAAATTGGTCGATGTTGTGAATAACTTCTTGTTGACAGCTATAGTTGATTTACCCTCAGTTAATACTACAGCCATTTGGGTAGTTTCAATTAATATTAATGAATTCACCGATTCCATCCAGCTGCCTTCTGACAATATCATAAATATCACACTTATTCTTATAGCACAGCCTCTCATCTTCGTTTGCGCACTTCTTGTGCTACTTTTGCTTGTTCTGGAGAACCAATGTTCTTCCCGTCTCTTCTACTCGTAGATCTCACGGTGCTTGTCGGCATTCTTCATCAAACCAGGGATTTCTTGGTTGTGGTCAGATAAAACCACGTTGGGAGGTTTGTCACTAGTCTAGTGTACTTGATGCAAGCGACATAGGACGTTTCTGGAGGAAACAATTCGCATTCACCTTGGCTGCAACAGGGAGGTGATCCGAGTCAATTTTTTCTGAATATTGGAGGTGTGTCTTACGTCTATCGCAATGTAATTGATTTTATTTAGCGATTTATTATCTGGAGACGGACATATCGCCTTGTGTATATTGAGATGATCAAACCATTGGTTTTCTTTACTGATATTTCGTCCCACCACATAGTCAATAAGCCTAAGTCCTAGCTGGCAACAAGCAGCATAAGATACGAATCTACCCGTTGACCGAAGAAGACTTAAAAATAATTGCTGCGATTAATACGAAAGCAAGTCCATTCGTGTTCTTATTAATAGAAATATATATATAAAGAGCGATTCAGCCCTGTTAAACCGTACAAATCCCTCGGTCCAGATGGTATTCTAAGGATTATGCTACAGAAAGCGCCGGAAGTAGCAATCCAGAAAATTATGGATATTCTTAATAATCACAGTCTAAAAATGAGGTGCATACCAATAGGGAAGTTAAGGTGGTTTTTATACCTAAAGATGACAAATAGAGATTTGAAAGCAAAAGATTTTAGACCAATAATTCTGTCTTCATGTATGTGTAAAACCATAGAGCGGTTATTGGAGATTCATTTAAGAAACAGATGCAGTAATGGCTTTTTGATTGAGTTACAGCATGCATAGATGAAAGCAAAATCTGTAGAAACCATCCTGCACGATGGTGGCCTTTCTCAATATTGAGAGAACACTAATATTGAACAAGACATTACAAACTGGGTTTGCAACTGTGCCATTTCGCAAAGCTCGGTTAGAATGTCTGTAGCCAGAAGAAACCCTCAAGGGGGAGTTATATCTCCACTTCTGAGGGTGCTTGTTATCAATGACATTCTTAAAAAACTTAGTACAAGTACCACGGCATGCCCAGGTGACGTGGTCAAAATAGCGCATGGAAAATATTTAAATATTTTAGGAGAGATTTTGAAGGTTGCAAAGAAGGCGATCAGCACTTGAGCAAAAAGTTGTAGTCTCAATACCAATCCTTGAAAAATGGAACCTATTCTTTTTACCAGAAAGTACAAAATACCGCTATTTAAACTTCTAAAATTTTAAGACTCATGCTTAGATATGGCGCACAAGAATGGTAGAAAGCAACAAACAAGAAATTGGCTTACAGAAAATAAACGGCGATTTAAAGAACGGTCTCCATAACCACTACAGATGCTATGGACACCTTTCTGCATCTAACGCCGCTTCATTTACAGATCAAAAACTTGCTGGCAACAGTGCGATACTACTCACTAGTTTAGGTCACTTCAAAAGCAATAGTCTTGCACATGGCACGGTGCTACCAGTACTATTGCCAGACAATTCAATTCTAACGGATAAAATTCCTTCCTTGATCCATTTCGACATTCCGTATAATATACAATAATACATCCGGAGAGGGAGGATTAGCAAAAAAAATGTAATAATCAGGTCAAATGAAATTACAATTTTCAAAGATAGTTTGAAAAGAGTGAAATGAAAAGGTTCTGGTATCTTCTTAAAATACCAAGAGCCAAGAGTGTCTATAAAACTACCGGGCAGCTGAGTTAATGCAGATGAGATCGGTATCCGGCCCGGCCCGGCCGCAAAGCATTATGTAGTCAGAACCGGCTAAGACTGTGCTGGGTGCCATGACACTGCGGTATAGAGGGAAATGAACAATAATAGTAAGATTGATAATATCAAACCACCCCTTTGCATAGTAGAGGGCAATATCGAGGAAAAAATCATAAGGACTGGTAACTTATGGTCGTCAAGTACCTAATGTTCTCTCGCCACTTTTTGACGGTTCAAATCTAGCGAAAATAATAGATATCCTGACAGCACACTGTCTCCTTCGAATCAAATTGTCAGATACAGATATTTGCAGATTTTACGGTGATCTGCCAGCTGTTAAGAACATAACACACATACTGTACTGTATGAATGTGACGCAAAATCGCGTAGTCGAAGAAAATTTTTAGGGAAATACTTTTTCGAAAGCCTAGAGGAAATAGACGGTACCTAGTTTCTGTTTAATGACATATCCACCATACCCCTGTTTTAACCTAACCTAACCTAATCTAGTCTATCCGTCTGAACAGAAATGAAGGAAACTAAAAATGTTACCAACAAAAGCTTTATATGTATATACATATCTGTTTATGTTCAGTAAGTTACTTGTAAATTTCTGCTTTATACACAATTTGCCGAAGTAACACCTTTAAATTCCGCGACTGTTGATTAAATATTACATCAGTTCAAAGTCCTAAACTACTTAAAAATGCAAAAAATGGATAATTATCTCGAACATTCCAACAAGTTTGAACTGGCAAATGTGAATACTAATTGTACACTTCACATATTTATATAAGTTTACAAGTATCTAGATCTTCTTTGTGCTTGTAAGCGGTTAGATATTTTCATTTTAAATAAATTGTAACTTATGTTAAACACATCTCATCTCCTTTTTTATGAGAAGTGTTAACATAATTCGAATTGCTCATTATCAGATAGAGAAATTAAATTGAAATCAATTTGTTGTACATTTTTATATCTGATTTCTATACGTCTACCATTAGGTACTTATGCATTCATAGTCTACTCTTATCGGTGGATTTACGCACTCCACTGCTGTTCGCACATACCAGATTTTCGCAATTTATTTCAACATGTCAGTTATAGGTATGCCAACTATCACAATTTATAAACAACTTTGGTCATTGTGTCACTTTCCCTCGGAACGATCAAACATTTGCCAGTTTCGCGATTGGTTGAGCTGTGTCATCCATTTCTTTCAAATTTTTTTTTTTTTTTGTGCTGTAGCTATTTATGGATTAAATTTTATCTCTAAATTCGTACATTTTATCATTGTCAATTACAGATAAAAAATATAAAAGTTGTGGTTTAATATGTGATTTGTTCTTTCGTAATCAAATTAAAGGATTAATCACTATTGTACGTAGATGTAAAGTTAAATTAAGAAACTGCAATTCGTTTTGTTATTGTAGTTTGGTTTTTCTTGTCTCTATTATAATTGATTTCAAAGTTGACAAGTTTTTTGTATTTAAAAAACAGTAACGTGTCCGCTCTAATAAAGGTAAGTTCCATTATCCACAGTATCCACACTAATTCGTATCTAGATAGATCATGTTCTAAGAGAAAAAGTGTGCTGCTATAGTTTTCAATAGCACTTTACTCATTTTAACTAATATATAGAAAGCTCAGTACTAATGCACCTTTATACACCCTTGCAAGCCAGTTGTAGATAACTTATTTTGATAAGAGATACCCCAATTTGTTCCTTGCATCAAAAAGGACGTGTATGGTATTTAAGATATCAATGAAATACTAGATGGGGTGAAAAGTAACCTCCTTAGGAATGAAAAAAAAAAAATTGTTTTTAAATGTTTTTTTTTATTTTATTCAATATAGTCTCTTTTTAGTTTGATACACGTATTCCAGCGATTTTCCAACTTCTTGATCCAGCTCGAAAAGTAATTTTCCGGAAGGTCTGCAAAAAACTCCTCCGTTTCGTCGATGATTTCCTCGCGTGAGCTGAATTTTTTATTGATGAGTCATCTTTTGAGGTTTGGGAAGAGATAATAGTCCGAGGGAGCCAAATCTGGCGAATACGTTGGATGCGACAGCAATTGGATCCGTAAATCATTGATTTTAGCCATGGTTCCGATGCTCTTGTGCGCCGGTGCATTGTCTTGCAAAAACAAAATTTTTTTTTTCGCTTCATGTGAGGCCGTTTTGCAGCGATTTCGGCCTTCAATCGCTCCAATAATGCACAGTAATACTCGCTGTTGATGGTTTTTGCTTTTTCGAGGTAGTTCACGAAGAGCATGCCATAGCAATCCCAGAAAACCAACGTCATAAGTTTTCCGACCAATCGAGCTTCCCTCGTCTGCTTCAGAGCACTCGTGCTGGCTTCAGTCCATTGACGGGCACTCATTCTGTTCTCTGATGTTCAACAGTTACCAATCGACGCGAAAAGTCCACCCGATTCCGCATCAGCAAGTCCAAACACTCTTTCGAAGTGCTCTCGCGTTCGTGTTTTTGGTCAGGAGTGAGTATGCGCGGCACCCAGCGGCAGAATATTGCCCAAAATATGGCATGTGCTCTCAGTACTAATCGTTATGGTATCTGCAAACTCGCTCACATTCACTTTCCGGTCAGCCAACACCATTTCATGTATTTTTTGACATTGTCCTCTGTAACCGCATCGGAGGGCCTGCCGCTGCGGACTTGATCGGTAGTGGAGTTGTGGCCACCACGAAACTCTCGAAACCAATATTTGACGGTGTAATCTGACGGAGCATTAGCCCCATAATATTTATCCAACTTTCCTTTTGTTTTGCTTCTCAAAAAATAATGTTTTATGAGAGAACGAAAATCGTTTTTGTTCATACTCAACATGATGCCACACACGTCAACAACAATCAGTTGTCAAAACAAAACTAAAGACAGTATCGCACTGAAATTTGGCATGTCTGCCTAAATATGAACGGACTTCAAGACACCATAACCCTTTTTGCAGTAGCAGCGCATTATGGCGGTTAAAGAGGTTACTTTTCACTCCACCTAGTATGACACCATTCAATTGTCTACCAAGAATCTGCTTGCACATTTCTTCTCATAATTTGACTTATAGTACAATATATACCAGCAACTTCACGACGGCGTTGTCCAGAGACTGTGGCCCCAAGGAAAGGAATCTTGGGACAGTTTAGAGTGCTATTCGGCGAATAGACTTTCCGACCAACAACTTTCTAGATATTGGTTCGATGGGACTGTAACTGGTCCGGTGAGTTCGAATCAGGAAGAGTGCAACTGATCTTATATTACGGGGGTTGGAAGTGAATAAAATATTTTGCGTTATTCTCGGTCAATTTATGTTTTCAGTTAGTAACTGGTAGACTAGCGACTTCACGGCGTTTTTTAGGGTATGAGTGCTAATTAGTTGTAACTATGGATCGGTTCAAGGTAGACCACGAAATACAAAACAAATAAATCTCCGTTGGACTGCTTCAATTTTTTGAATGTGGATTTGTTTATAGAGTGACTTTTTTGACATTAAGCTCCAAAAATGTGTGCTTGCACCAAACCGAAAACTTATTTAAGTCATCTTGAAGGCAATTGGATTCAGAAGGCAGTGAAATGACTTTGAAAATTATCATGTTATGAAAATAGAAAGACTAGAATTCGTAAATATGAGATTTATATCGGTAATCGCTAGGATAAAGATGATTGGTCCAAAGTGGCTACCCAGAGGGACACCAGATGTTGCTTTAATGGGGTCGGATATTGAAGATCTGAAGATGACTCTGTATTTTAGGTCTTTTAAATAGGATTTGGTCCATGCCACAAAATGAGGGGAGAAACCTAGTTTTTTTAGTTTAAAAATGATAAGTTGGTGAGAAATTTTATCGAATGCGTTGCTGAAATCTGTGGAAATTAGTTTAGTGGTGGTTTTAGCTTTCATGAAACAGTACTGATTTGCGCAGATAGTTGGCCTACAGTACGGAACAGGCGTAATAGATTATACTTTCAAAAAGTTAGGGTATGAAAGACAATTTTGCTATGGGTCTATTATTCTCAACTTCGGCTTTACTTCCTCTTTTATGAACAGGGATGATATAAGATTCCTTCCATAGGAAAGTACTGTTGAAACAGACAAGAGAGGTCCGAAATGGGTTACACACTTTTTTATTACAATAGCCGGAAGGACTAAAAATCATCGTTAAATTTGGTAATGTTGTTGTATTTAGCGAGGTGGATTACGTCTTATGATAATTTCTCATATAGCTATTTGATTAGAAAAGGATTTGTTAAAATGAGAGAGGAAGAAATTTGCAATGTATTTTTGGGTCAGCAGAAGATTCACTAAAAAATTTAAGAGTAGATGGTACTCGTCTGATTTTCTTTTGGTATTTACAAACTGGAAAATATGTTAAAGGTCCGAGACCAAGGTAACTTTCATGAGGTAGAGGTACTCAAAGAAAAGAAAAAGTTAAGAAAACTGATTGTATGAAAATCGATAATGATTATAGTCGGAATCAGATCGAGTTCTTAGAAATTTGTAGCACAACTTAATTTGTTGTTACAAGGAGAGCGTAACTCCTTGTAGTACTAGGGAGGAGCTGGCATGCAGTCCTTTCGAAAGGTATATGGAACCGACTTGGCAAAGCAGGAGAAAATTAACGAATAGAAAGTTGATAGGGCAAAATCAAAATCAATGGAAAGAAGATGATAGCTTCTATAAACGACATAGTTATACTAATCAGATGTAAAGACAAGATCGAGTTGTCTGTGCATTTTATTACGTACTCCACTGATCTGATATAGACTTAAGTTGGTTTAGCAGTCTATCATCAATATTTCTATTTCAGAGAAAAAATTAGGAGAAACGAAATGAGACGAATCGTCAGAAGGCGCCCATTTTAAGTGAGGGAGATTGAGGTCTCCCACAAGAAAAATACTATGGTTGCGCATCATCAATCAAAAAATCCACTGCGTGAACCGATTTAACAAAATCATCTCGAAAGAAGAATAACCCTAGCATAAAAACCACACCGACAGTGAATTTTTCGAATTCAATGGCTGCTGTTTGATTATATCCGGCTGATCGCTTGACCAAGTGCGGCAATTTTACTAATTAACCAAAAATGTGCCTCGTCGCTGAACTCAATCAACAAATGTTGAACTTGCACAATGGTAACTTAGCCTTAGCTCTTTGGTCAATACGATCTTAAATAAGAGCATATGGTCGTATAGAAAACCCTTTTTGCAAAATATGCCACATGCTCGTTCGAGAGATACCGATCTTTGGGAATGCATCGCGGAGTTCATTAAGTGCCATCATATTCAACCGACTCTTTTACAGCCGCAATATTATCTTCATTTCTGGCGATTAACTGTTTAACTGGCACAGCAATATTACGCTTTGAATAAGTGGATTGGAATTTCTTTTGGACGATTATAAGGACCAAAAGTTTATGGAGTTAAGTATTCCTAACCGCTCTCAAATTTTGATAGAAAATTAGTTTTAGTGGTGAAAGTTTTAAGAACCCTCTTGGAAAAGTGGATAGCATCTGATTAAAAACCCTTTACATGCAGCCATTGATACATAAATAATACAAATTTAACTGTAAATAAAATTGTTTGCCGTAAAATTGATGTTATCCACTTTTTATGGACTGTTACCTCCTACTGTGTACTAGATTTCAGCAGAAGAAATGAATCTTTATTGTTTCAATGATATGACATTTGTGATTTCACTGCGATTGTTGTGGTTAAACACATAAAATGCAGAATTTACGAAATTATCCATTTCGTTGATATTGCATTTAAACACTCAGAAAATTACTTTTACGAAAGTGGTACACAGATTTCGTTTATCATAAAAGATAGATAGATAGATAGATAGATAGATAATTTTAATTTAATTCTTAAAATCCAGTTACGATTTACCAGTTACATTAACATTAAAAGAAATAATAATGACATAAGTATTTTTGAAAAGAAAACAGAGGTAATGTCATTTCAAGGCCATGTAGTTAAAGATTTAAGAAAGAAAAAAAAAAGAATGGGGTGGGGTGGTCCCATAAAATTAATCATACATATTATGACAACAAAAATTAACAATTAATTTATACAATTTTTTATGAAAACCAAATCGAAAATTAAACATTACACCAAAATAACAGAGAAGAATATTAAACAAAGATTCAACACTCTCAACATCAAGGGAAAAGAGCCAATTTTTTACAAGTTTTACAAAGACAAGATGAGAATTAATCGCTCGGATAAAAAGTGGAAGTTTGTTTAATAACCGACACAATGAAACACTACAAAATTTTCGAAACGCGGTTGTACGAAAAACGGGTACAGTGACTTGATTTAATAAATTGCCACGTAAACTGCAATTGGCGATTTGTCTGAAGTTTAGATTTCCTGATCTTAAATAAAATATCTTTAGAACTTTATAGCAGTACAAGTGACGGACTGGAAGAACCCTCGAATCTTCCAAATCTTTCAAAGAGTGGAAAACTGGGATAAAAGCGGGGCTTATAGCTAAGTTCCTTCAAGATGTGTTTTTTGAGTATCAAAAGAAGCTTAATTTTGCTGAAGTATATACCTTCCCAGCAGGCAATCCCGTATTGTAGTCTCGAATGAAATATACCATAATATATCTTTTTCAACAGTTTAAAAGAGCAAACATTGCCCAATGTCTAAAATACTCTGTGTGGTTAAAAAAAACTCATCCTGGAATCAATGATAACTCCCAAGTATTTAAAATTATTCACAATTTTAACCTAAAAACATTTATCGCTGCAACCGAAACAATTATTGAAAGTCTAAGAGAAGGATCTGGGCTTGAAAGAGCAATAAAAGAGTTTAACCCTCCGTCAGTCGGTTGCATGAAAGTAAACCTCAGCACCAAAATTGTTATGCACTGGCAAATTAAAAAATCATATTTTTAGTTTTAGAGCTTATGCTCTGCAAACCAGATTCTTAAAAAAAAACAGATCCCAATTTATGTCTGCGGTAAAATTCAAAACACTATCTGAACCATAGGCAAAACCCACATCATTCGCAAAAGCTGTCAGCAAGCCCTTAAAATCCAATTTAAACAAGGAATTGATATACATTAAAAAGAGCATCGGTCCCAAAACAGATCCCTGAGGAACTCCTAGGTGCAGATTTTTTAATTCACTCTTGGTATCACCAATTTTCACTCTTTGTTTTCAATTTTTCAAGTAAGATCTGAACCAATCACATACAAAGCCCAGAAAACCAGCATTTTCAATCTTACATAGCAGAATGTCATGGTTCACCATATCAAAGGCTTTTGACATATCAACAAACAACCCTGCGGTATACTTTTTTTTGTCAAGATTGGGAAATACTTGAGAACAAAAGTGTAAGAGGGCATCTTCTGTAGATTTGTATTTCTGAAAACCAAATTGAATATTACTGAAAAAAGTTTTATTTAAAAAACTCACCATTCAACATTTCATAACGTTTTCGAAAATGTTGCTGACTGAGGGTAGGAGTGAGATTGGCCTATAATTACACAATTCAATAGTCGATCCATTATTGAAGAGAGGTAGAACATCCGCACATCCGGATAGTGGTTGTTAGGGTGCTTTGAACATTTTATTTTTAACTTGTTTTTAAACTTAACTTTTTTTAATAATCTCAGCGTAATCCAAGGTTTTTTCAGATTTTTTTGGACTAGGAGGTCAAGGAGGTTACTTTTCACTCCACCTAGTAAACCTCTGGTTAATCTTTAAGATTAAACAGTTAAAGTTCGATTGGATGTTATAAAGGTGGATTTTTTTTGTGTATGGTTTTTCAGTGTTTTATTTCTGACAGCTCACACGTGATTCGTGACATGTGTCAAAGTCAAATGTGCTCAGTTAGCATTATCATTTTATTATGAAATCGCGCACTTCGACCATTTTACGGTCGTCATAATCGACCTACTAAGCAACCTACTGTATGGTATTCGCGACGAAACTAATATCTGGTTAAAAACGCATGTTAATAAACAGATCTACCATATTCGATCCAATGAGCAACCTCAGGCAATACAAGAGTTGCCAATACAAACGAAAAAGTGCACAGTTTGGTGCGGTTCATCAAGCGACGGAATCATTACCTCTTATTTTTTCAAAGATGACCATGAGAACAACAGTCAATGGTGCCCGATATCGTTCAATGATTTCGAACTCTTTTCGTTCAAAATGCACGAGATAGACTTGGTCGACATATGGTTCGAGCAACACAGCACGCGATGTACCAATTGAGAAATGAGTGCGGTGAGTAATCTATCTCTAGTTTGGCCGACTAGACTGTGCGATTTGACACCTTACGACTATCTTTTATGTGGATACGTAAAATCACTCGTCTATGCCAATAAACCACCATCAATTGCAACCTTGAAAGACAACATTACGGGTGTTATTATCGAGATACCAGATCATAGCATGGACTCAAAATTGCACACTCTGCATGGAGAGTCGGGATCAACATTTACATGAAATAATCTTTAAAAAGTTAAAGCAAATAAAAGTTGTACACTTTTTATTTTTATTTTTATTTATTTATTTATTTTTTATTTTTTTTTGACAATTAAAAACAATGCTTGCATTAGTACAATGTGTTCTAAATTAGGAAGCTCAGTACTATTTTTCAATCTTTCTTCTGTGATTTGGAAACATATCTGCGAATCGTAGTGAATATCCAAGACATCTGTTGGAACATTTTTAATTATGAAGATGGATTTTTCTATCTTGGTTAGTACTTGGTTGTTGCTTTGAATAACTCAAATAGCCCTGTTTCGAAGATTAACAAGCTTTCGATGATTACTCGACTTTTGCGCTCATGATGGTTTGGCTTGTTGAGAGTAAATGTCTGTCCGTTTTCTTTAGCACGTCGCTGAGATCGACTAATCGTGAACAATTCCAGCTGCACGTTCTTTCGGATACCATTTGCCACAAACATAACTTTCTTTCACATTATTTTTTGCTTGTTGATACATACTGAGATATCGTATACTGTATATTGTGGTACAACATTTATCTTCTTGCGAATTGGTTCATGTTTTAGATTGATTAATTTAGCTGCATGTTGAAATTTTTTAGTTGGTCTTGAATTCTAACATTTGTGTCGTTGAGGTCGCTTTGAGCATGATTTTTCCTTGATTTGACACCGTCTTTACCAGGGTTTGCTGATAATACGTTCAACTCTCGATATCATTTTTTGTCGTTGGCCCTGAATAATGACGTTAAATGCGTTCCTTATATATCCCTTCGTGTTCTTGTCCGAAAGAATTCTATTGACTTCTTGTACTTACTTCTTAAAAATGGTGGTTCAGTACGTCAGATTTGATTTCTTGACTGATGATTTTTCCTGTGTAACAGAGCTTTGTCATGCTCATTCTATTCGACATTCCATTGCTTGCTGATTGTCTTGTGAGAAGTCAACCTCATGTTCCCTTTCTCAACAGTAAATGTCTCAATTTCTATATGTAAAGTCCTCCTTCCATTTTCGTGTTGTTGATCAATGATTGTGCATTTGGGACGATTTGATAAACAAATGATCATTACGCCTAGTATTATTGCGACGCCGAAATTATTTGTGACGATTTTGCGGGATTTTGTTTCTCTTAGAAAGGAAGGCATTCTAATGGTTGATTTTTTTCTTTTGTGGGTTCCATATGTCGATTTTCTTCTATGGGCAGGGGGCATATCTTTACCACGAGTTGTTTCATGACATATCCGGTCACTGCAGCCATTGCGAGCTTCGGTATGTTTCAAAATCCATGTAACTTATAAATATCGTTTGAGCTTATCCCTAACTATTTGTTTAATATCCTTGATGTCTTTTACACAGTCGATCCACTCACATTTTATCTCCATTGGAACTTTCTTGTGCAAGTCAAATTTCTCAAGCCACACCCGTTGCAATAATATTTTACTGCAACAATATAAGTTCCAGCCAATGTGAATCGATGCGGTGGATCGAAAAGTCTTTCCATGAACAAAGTTATACTGCGCTGTCACTTTTTGCTCGTCGTGAAACGAAAGACGAATTGACCTTCTCAGAACTTCTGCATGGTTGCTGTCCGATTTGTGAAGATTGAAAGTTGTGAAACTTTTAAATATAACGTTTTGGTGCCTCCTATCGTGTGTACTACTCTCAGCAGGTCGTCCACATAGAGATCATTGGTGAGTTGATTTGCTGCGGAAGGAAATACCTTGCTGCCATCTATCGCAAATTGTCTTAGTAAACGGATAGCTTGGATGGAAGCGTTTACTGTTCCAAAATTCAGTGGCTTGAGTCAATACTTTCGAATGACGTCAGCTTTATTTGGATGTCACAGAATAAGATTTTCATCTGTGTCCTCCCTCTTCCACTATTACCTGACGATATATTTTTTCGTAGAAACAAGGTGTTCGTGAATCCTACATTGCCGGTGCAGGATGTTCATGAGTGTTTTCATGAAGGTGTTTTAACTGAGGCTACTTGTAGTCCTGTCTTCTTTAATCACCCCTTGACAAGACATGTAAGTAGTATGGTATATTTATGTCATTGCCTGGAATATCTTCCATATTTACAAGGCGTAGATGTTAAAAAATATCTGTCTACGTATTCAATGAAAAGGTATAGGCTTTTAAGTAGTAAATTTTCATTCGAGATACATTAAGCAATAGCTGCTTTTAAGATTGACCTATTCCATTACTAAGGTCTTCTTTTCATCACATTTTGACTTCGTCTTGACTTTCTTCAGCCTTCTTTCGCTCTTGAGAAAGGAACTTCCCCTTTCTTAACTCTTCTTGTTCCAAGAATTTGCAAAGTTGTTGATTCAGATCATGCTGGTTGATGTGGTTGTTATCTGGTTCAATATAGGACCTGACTAAATCCATTCAATTTTGGTTTTCGGAGCTGTTGGAGAGCTTTGTTTCAATTCGTCCATTAAGATTTACTCATAGACGTTTGCTCCTAATACTTCGATCTTTGCTCGAGAAACTCTGGATCGCTTAGCTCAGAAGTCTTGATTGTTACCCTTAATACGAAGTTAGTGGTCGTTGATGTGAATGAGAGCTTTGATGTTTATTTCTGCTTTAGACCATTTTTTGATTAATTGGGTCCAACCTCTGTTGCGTTTGGTGGTATTTTATATACCATTGTGACTTTTGTTGGTTCGCGCTTAAGCAGCAATAGCCGGGCGCACTTCTCTGTGATGAAGGAATTCTATGATCCTTGTTCTATTAATGACCGTAGGTATTGTATTGTCCATAGATATTTTTCACGTTGATGATGGCTATTGCTAAAAAAATTTCCCATTTTGTGTTGGTAACTTGAGTATAAAGGCTCTTTGTGTTGTTGTTTATTTCAGTTTGGCTTCCATTCGTAGCATCGTGAAGCATAGGGAAAGAATGCAGAGTCGCTACGAATAGACGCAGATTTGGAGACGTTCGTGGTCGGCTTTCTTTTGCTAAAGTTCGTGAATTTAACTTGCCATAGTAAATATGATAAAAGGCTAGAATCTTAGTCAATTCGGTAATTAGTGATCTTAATTTTTAAATTTTTGTTCATCGAGTCGGTTTCGCATCTCTATATCATGCATACAATGTCATCGAAGTTCAATTTTCCTGAACCGGACAAGATAGAGAATAAATGCAGTAGAGGCGATGACTCCTATTTGACACTTGAGAGAACGGCTGAGTTCTCCAAAATTAGCGGTGCGTTGTTAGGTAAATTAGAGCAACATGAGCTAGTTTGGTCAGAGAAACTAAGAAAAGTTAACACCACTATAGCGGAAGTTGGGCATCTAATTAAATGTATTGAAGATAAATCAGTCGATGCAATAGCACTTGAGAAGAAGTGTGCCTCTGTAAACGCCGACACTGTGCGAAGATCCAATATCTTCGAAAGAAATTCAGCTGAAACGCCTGAACTAAACCCCAAGATGATCTTATTGCAACAACAGGTCGACGCAACGGAAAAAAAAGAAATCGCCGCAGATGCTGTTTTGTTTGGTGTTCCTTGCCTGCCTGAAGAAAATCCAACATCGCTCTTTGATCGCTTATGTTTAGCTGCTAAGTGCTATCCTCCAACACCTAAGCATACTTTTCGCTCTCGTTCTCGAAACACTAAGAGCCCAGTTTGTCCACCTATAATAATTAAATTTAACAATGTTCAGGAGAGGAATGCTCTGTTAAAGTACATTTCGGAGTTCAGGAAACAGCAAAAGAGTCATCAATTCTCACTGTATGACTTGGGTATTGAGTCTGACAATGCTTGTTTTCTGAATGAAAGTCTTACCAGGAATACGCGCATTCTTCTTCCGGCTAAAAACAATCACCAACTGTAGGTACAGTGCGTACACAATGCATGGATTTGTTTTCATAAAACTAACAGCTGATGGAGAAAGTATTGCTATAAACAACGCTGAGTGTCTGGAAGCTGCCGTGACGTCAAATACTCGTAATTCTGATGTCTGCGTTTTTACTTTTGAATTTTTATACTTTTGAATCTTTAAACACATTCTATATTAATAAATAATAATTATATTCACTTCCCTCCTTCTTCACTCGTGAATGGGTTGAGGCAAACGTTGGGACGTTATTCAAGATTCTATCTAATGCACGTGAAGGATCAAGATAGTTCACTTTAATGCACGTAGTCTTAATTTGTCGAAATTAGATTATGTCAGACATATTTTTACGTATTCTGGAGTTGATGTTATAACATATGCGTGAGTGAAATTTGGTTTAAGGCACTGGATAAAAAAAAAGATTACGAAAAAGTATATGGCATTCCTGGCTATGGAATGTTTGCGCATAGTAGAATTACTCTTACCACTGGCGGTGGTATTGCAATTTACGATTAGCCTGCCTTTAGTTGTAAGGTTTTGGGAAATTCGGTGGGAAATGACACTGAATTTATTTTAACTGAAATCTCAAATAGTAATGTTAAATGTCTAGTTGACGTCATCTATAGTCCCAACCGTAATTGTTCATTTGACTTGTTCTTTCATAACCTTAAACATTTTCCAGATCTTGTCAATTGTTAGATGATTTTGCTTCTACTGGGCTTGTGGTTATTAACACATATGCTACTCGTTTCGGGCTTGACTCTCGTCCAAGCCTTCTTGACCTGGTTGTTGTGTCTGACCACTCTAATATGCTACTGCAAGACCAATCATCGCTTGAGGGAATATCTGATCATGACATGCTCTTTTGCACTAATGACATTGATTTTTCCAGTATTTCCTCACAGGATTAGTTTCGGATATTAACGAAAAGGTTGACTTTGTCCAAACCTCAATCAATAATTTTTTAATACACATGTTCCTCGTAAAAAGTTGTTGTTCGCAATAAAAATTGTCCATGGTTTACTGCTGAGGTGATTGATGCAATAAAAAAAAAGGAGAAAACTATACGCTAAATGGAAACTAGAGCCAACCACCTCTTATGAGCAGGTTTTCTACAGAGCAAGAAACTGCTCTTCATACGTCACCGGTAGAGCAATAAGACGAGATTTCTTTCTAAGCTGAGTAATGACCAACCATCAAAAAAACTTTGGAGTAATTTGCGCTCAATCATCAACGAATATACCTAATGTCGACGACTTAAACAACGCATTTGTATCAAGCCATAGCTGCGAATCCTCTTTCCGACCAGAAAATAGTCTTGATTGAATCATTACGTCGTTTACAGTTTGAAGTAGTCTCTGTGTCCAAGATTACCCTTATCTTTCAAGGCCTAAAATCAAATGCAATGCAAATCAATGAAAATGTTGCTTCCTTATATTATTAACTACCTCACACATCTGTTCAATTTTTGCATAACGTATTCTACTTTCCCCAATTCATGGAAAATAGCAAAGATCATCCCTACAACGATGACCGACTTTCGCCCTTTAAGCATTCTATCTTGCTTATCTAAGATATTTGAAAAAAAAAATTTGCTTTACAAATATCTAGTTATCTCGTCCGCTGTAAGTTACTATCATCAGTGCAATCTGGGTTTCGTGCTAACCATAGCTGCTCTACAGCTATGATCAAAGTGCTCAATGATATTAGATTAGTTTTTTGATAACGAATATCTTACGCTGTTGTACCTCCTTGATGTTTCAAAAGCATTTGATAGTGTTAATCATCAAATTCTTTGCATGAAATTGAAGATGTATTTTGGTTTTCATGAATCGTCAGTGAACTTAATAAGCAATTATCTAACGACCCGTTGTCGATAAACAACGCTCAAAACCAATTGAAATACTCGTTGGTGTGCCTCAGGGTTCAATCCTTAGTCCAATTCTGTTTGGTCTTTTTATAAATGATCTCCCACAAGTTTGCCAAAGCGCATCTGATAATCTATATGTTGACGACGTACATAATTACTTGTACCGCCCCATTAGTCTAACTGAAAATCTCGTAGAATGATTTAATTTAGACTTATCTGCAATAATTAATTGGTCTAGAAATAATGGTCTTATTTAAAATCCTGGGAGATGTCAATGAATTCTTATTTCGATAAAAGCATACTAGGCAGATACTGCCAATTTTCCTAAATTCAACAAGGCTTACATTTTCCGATACAGTTACTAATCTTGGTTACAAATTAAACCGATCCCTCTTAGCTTCTGATCATATTAATTATACTGTGTCACGCATTTATTCAGGTTTGCGAAAACTGTGACTATTTTTCAGTTTCACTCCACCTGATACCAAATTGAGATCGATCAAAACAGAAAAGAAAAGAGATCGTTAATTAAAAGTGTTTCGGAGATAGAACGAATTCCTGGGACACTTTATAATTTGTTTTGCAAAATAATGTAAATACGAGTAGATAGATTATTCATTGATATAAAATGAAGGTATTTTCATCGAGTCGGTTTCGCATCTCTATATCATGCATACAATGTCATCGAAGTTCAATTTTCCTGAACCGGACAAGATAGAGAATAAATGCAGTAGAGGCGATGACTCCTATTTGACACTTGAGAGAACGGCTGAGTTCTCCAAAATTAGCGGTGCGTTGTTAGGTAAATTAGAGCAACATGAGCTAGTTTGGTCAGAGAAACTAAGAAAAGTTAACACCACTATAGCGGAAGTTGGGCATCTAATTAAATGTATTGAAGATAAATCAGTCGATGCAATAGCACTTGAGAAGAAGTGTGCCTCTGTAAACGCCGACACTGTGCGAAGATCCAATATCTTCGAAAGAAATTCAGCTGAAACGCCTGAACTAAACCCCAAGATGATCTTATTGCAACAACAGGTCGACGCAACGGAAAAAAAAGAAATCGCCGCAGATGCTGTTTTGTTTGGTGTTCCTTGCCTGCCTGAAGAAAATCCAACATCGCTCTTTGATCGCTTATGTTTAGCTGCTAAGTGCTATCCTCCAACACCTAAGCATACTTTTCGCTCTCGTTCTCGAAACACTAAGAGCCCAGTTTGTCCACCTATAATAATTAAATTTAACAATGTTCAGGAGAGGAATGCTCTGTTAAAGTACATTTCGGAGTTCAGGAAACAGCAAAAGAGTCATCAATTCTCACTGTATGACTTGGGTATTGAGTCTGACAATGCTTGTTTTCTGAATGAAAGTCTTACCAGGAATACGCGCATTCTTCTTCCGGCTAAAAACAATCACCAACTGTAGGTACAGTGCGTACACAATGCATGGATTTGTTTTCATAAAACTAACAGCTGATGGAGAAAGTATTGCTATAAACAACGCTGAGTGTCTGGAAGCTGCCGTGACGTCAAATACTCGTAATTCTGATGTCTGCGTTTTTACTTTTGAATTTTTATACTTTTGAATCTTTAAACACATTCTATATTAATAAATAATAATTATATTCACTTCCCTCCTTCTTCACTCGTGAATGGGTTGAGGCAAACGTTGGGACGTTATTCAAGATTCTATCTAATGCACGTGAAGGATCAAGATAGTTCACTTTAATGCACGTAGTCTTAATTTGTCGAAATTAGATTATGTCAGACATATTTTTACGTATTCTGGAGTTGATGTTATAACATATGCGTGAGTGAAATTTGGTTTAAGGCACTGGATAAAAAAAAAGATTACGAAAAAGTATATGGCATTCCTGGCTATGGAATGTTTGCGCATAGTAGAATTACTCTTACCACTGGCGGTGGTATTGCAATTTACGATTAGCCTGCCTTTAGTTGTAAGGTTTTGGGAAATTCGGTGGGAAATGACACTGAATTTATTTTAACTGAAATCTCAAATAGTAATGTTAAATGTCTAGTTGACGTCATCTATAGTCCCAACCGTAATTGTTCATTTGACTTGTTCTTTCATAACCTTAAACATTTTCCAGATCTTGTCAATTGTTAGATGATTTTGCTTCTACTGGGCTTGTGGTTATTAACACATATGCTACTCGTTTCGGGCTTGACTCTCGTCCAAGCCTTCTTGACCTGGTTGTTGTGTCTGACCACTCTAATATGCTACTGCAAGACCAATCATCGCTTGAGGGAATATCTGATCATGACATGCTCTTTTGCACTAATGACATTGATTTTTCCAGTATTTCCTCACAGGATTAGTTTCGGATATTAACGAAAAGGTTGACTTTGTCCAAACCTCAATCAATAATTTTTTAATACACATGTTCCTCGTAAAAAGTTGTTGTTCGCAATAAAAATTGTCCATGGTTTACTGCTGAGGTGATTGATGCAATAAAAAAAAAGGAGAAAACTATACGCTAAATGGAAACTAGAGCCAACCACCTCTTATGAGCAGGTTTTCTACAGAGCAAGAAACTGCTCTTCATACGTCACCGGTAGAGCAATAAGACGAGATTTCTTTCTAAGCTGAGTAATGACCAACCATCAAAAAAACTTTGGAGTAATTTGCGCTCAATCATCAACGAATATACCTAATGTCGACGACTTAAACAACGCATTTGTATCAAGCCATAGCTGCGAATCCTCTTTCCGACCAGAAAATAGTCTTGATTGAATCATTACGTCGTTTACAGTTTGAAGTAGTCTCTGTGTCCAAGATTACCCTTATCTTTCAAGGCCTAAAATCAAATGCAATGCAAATCAATGAAAATGTTGCTTCCTTATATTATTAACTACCTCACACATCTGTTCAATTTTTGCATAACGTATTCTACTTTCCCCAATTCATGGAAAATAGCAAAGATCATCCCTACAACGATGACCGACTTTCGCCCTTTAAGCATTCTATCTTGCTTATCTAAGATATTTGAAAAAAAAAATTTGCTTTACAAATATCTAGTTATCTCGTCCGCTGTAAGTTACTATCATCAGTGCAATCTGGGTTTCGTGCTAACCATAGCTGCTCTACAGCTATGATCAAAGTGCTCAATGATATTAGATTAGTTTTTTGATAACGAATATCTTACGCTGTTGTACCTCCTTGATGTTTCAAAAGCATTTGATAGTGTTAATCATCAAATTCTTTGCATGAAATTGAAGATGTATTTTGGTTTTCATGAATCGTCAGTGAACTTAATAAGCAATTATCTAACGACCCGTTGTCGATAAACAACGCTCAAAACCAATTGAAATACTCGTTGGTGTGCCTCAGGGTTCAATCCTTAGTCCAATTCTGTTTGGTCTTTTTATAAATGATCTCCCACAAGTTTGCCAAAGCGCATCTGATAATCTATATGTTGACGACGTACATAATTACTTGTACCGCCCCATTAGTCTAACTGAAAATCTCGTAGAATGATTTAATTTAGACTTATCTGCAATAATTAATTGGTCTAGAAATAATGGTCTTATTTAAAATCCTGGGAGATGTCAATGAATTCTTATTTCGATAAAAGCATACTAGGCAGATACTGCCAATTTTCCTAAATTCAACAAGGCTTACATTTTCCGATACAGTTACTAATCTTGGTTACAAATTAAACCGATCCCTCTTAGCTTCTGATCATATTAATTATACTGTGTCACGCATTTATTCAGGTTTGCGAAAACTGTGACTATTTTTCAGTTTCACTCCACCTGATACCAAATTGAGATCGATCAAAACAGAAAAGAAAAGAGATCGTTAATTAAAAGTGTTTCGGAGATAGAACGAATTCCTGGGACACTTTATAATTTGTTTTGCAAAATAATGTAAATACGAGTAGATAGATTATTCATTGATATAAAATGAAGGTATTTTCAATAAAAGATGTCGAATTCTGCCAGAATTTTTTCAAAGTGCTAATGCAGTTGTAAATACGTTGGCTCCACTTTTCGATCAAATCGAAATCAGGTTTTCAGTAGGAACTCATACTCAAGTATGTCTTTTTGTAATTTTAAAAATAAGGGAGATATAATAAAATTTGGGCAGTGGTTTTTTCAGGTTCGGAAAACTCTTTTTTAGAAAAAGTACCTCTTACATCCATTTAGTGTACCATAATTATGTATTTTGAAATTTCTAGGCTCTCTACCGCTATAACCCCGGTGTTAAAATGAATATTAAATTTCTCTCATAGATAATAAGGATATCATCAGTTAATTTTACCTGTAGTTTTACTTGATGTATAATATCCAGTTATTGTGATAGTTAACTGAACCTGAAATGCCATATGCTCAATCTATGAATCAAGCTCAAATGTCTGCCTTTAAACTCTAAGCTATTTCTCTCTTTGACAGCGTTACGTCAAACTTCCTTAAACATTATGTCGTTCGAATTATTCAAATATCTTAAAATAGTTGGATTATAATGTCTTTTATAAGGATATTTCCATTTTGTAAACTCATTATGTCTTTCCAGTTACTAAATGGTCTTTTTCTTGTCTTTTTCAGGTTAACAATGTACATACCGTAAAAACCTAAGCAAATAAAAGGAGAAGTACTCTTATAACTTTAAACCCCAAGAACAGGGATGCAAATTAAAATTTGAATAAGTAAAACAAAATCCTTCTGTAAAATGACTTTAGATATAAATTTAAATTTCTAAATATATATATAATCCATCAAAATTCAAATAAGATACAATCAAGACGAATGCCATATCTAAAAGAACCAATAAAATGTAATCGCAATGCAAACGAGGCAAAGATACCAACGGAGCTCATTTGAATTGATGAAAACTGACTATAACGAGTGAGGCTAAGCACAAAAAATCGGGCAGATATTCTTTCAAGATGAGTGATGATCAATCGCCCAACGATGACAAAGGTAAATTCAATTATTACAGCTTACAGATACACCAATAAGTATTTATATTGCAATTTTATTTAAATATCAATCTGGTGGACACATGTCAAAAAAAATTAAAGGAAATTCTTTTGAGTTCCTTTACATTATACATATCAAGTTTTGTTGATACATATGCAAGAGTTATTAAGTGCATATCTGAGCTAGAATCTCAGCTAAAATCTCGAAAAGCAGGTACAAATAATCCTGAAGATTTATTTTAGTTTATGCTTTCTACATTCAACTGTATATACACCCACATACGTGTATACTTTCAGGTTACATCCATCGATGCATCCTTTAATAAAAATGCAATTTGTTGGTTCCATGGGCACTATTTACTCTGTCTCAAAAGAGATGCAGTTGCCATTGTTCGCCCTATTCCGCTAAACGAGGATTAGCAGAAAAGCTGAAATAAATTCTGATGAATTCTTTGCTTTCTTTCAATCGTCCTTTGCTTTTAAAGGTGGCTATGGCCTTTCTGACTAGATGCTAAATATAATGTTTATCCGGTTCAGCATGTGCACAGTGCTCTATTAATGATGAAAGACGGAAGCTGTGTATTTGTAAAGCGGATATGATTCTGTTTTTATGCGAAAGAGTATACATCAAATATCTGTTCACATGCTGCTGAGCGAATGTTTATTGTAGTTCACAACTGCATGGAATATTTCATTCGAAATCATGTGGTTGAATTAATGAAATTCACGTTCATTGGCTCGGGATAATTCAGATACATAACAGGAGCGCATAATAAACAACCGTAAATATGATTTTAGCCACAGACATTTGTACATACACGAGTAGATTTGTGTAATGTACCTATCATCGGGTTTCATAATATATGAACAAAATCTCTTCATACTTATTCATCTATCACTCATGAACTTCTTCATGAGAACAAAGAAATAAAACATACGTATTTTTTTCTATATATATGTACACCCTGACTGACTCGAACTGCAACCAATTTTAGACAGCTATAATTTCCAAACCGTTCATGACAACCGTTTTGACACATGACAGATAATTTTGTTATTTACAAGCCTTTTAAACGATTTGTGTCTCAGTTGTGTTGAAAATTTTTTATCAACGATGGATATCAAACGTGATAGTGTGATTGCTTTATATTTGGCTGGAAAACCACAAGTAGCTATAGTTAGAGCCCTCCAGCACCTCAACGTGAATAAATCATTTATGTCTCGAACCATAGTTCGTTACCGTGATAGTGGCAGCGTTGAAAAACGCCATGGAGATGGTCATAAAAAAACAGCAACATCGGCAGAAATGGTTCGGAAAGTGAAGGCTCAAATTGAGCGAAATCCGCGTCAAAGTGGAAGAAAAATGGCTCGTGAGCTCAACATATCATCGGAACGTATGCAACACATACTTAAAAACGAGCTTGGGTCAAGCTATTGAAGTTCCAAAAAACACACGATCTTACACCGCAACAGAAAAAAGTTAGAGTCGAAAGAGCGAAGGAGTTGCTACGCTTGCACGAAAGTGGTGAGTTGCCGAATTTGGTTTTTTCCGATGAGTCGCTATTTGTTATCGAGTTTACTTAAAAGTTTATTAAAAAACAATGTTCCACACTTAATTTCTTGGACACAACCATGGCCATAACCGCCAAAAGTCGCTCTCTGCTCGTATTTTTGGACCGTGGCATCAAAATTAATGCGATCGTATACCGTGAAACTGTCTTGAAGACAGTATTGAAGCCTTGGGCAAACAATCATTTCGGTCGGAGACCGTGGACAATTCAACAAGACTCGGCACCATCTCGCAAAGCGCGAGTCAACCAAGATTAAAAAACAATGTTCCACACTTAATTTCTTGGACACAATAGATTGCAAATTCTCCGGATGCAAATCCGTTGGATTTCTCTGTCTGAAGTATTTTAAAGGCGAAGGTTGGCACTAGAAAATTCCAAAGTTTGGACCAACTCATACAAGCACTTCGCCGGGAATGGGCCAAAATACCGCAGAGCCATTTGCGTGCAGCGTGCGATGCTTTCTTCGGCCGTCTCAATGCCATTATTCACGCCAAAGTTGGACATATTGAAAACTATTGATACAATTTGAAAATTCCAACATTTTTTGCTTTGGCACAATAAAATTTATCAAAAAATAAAAAATTATAGCATTTTAAAAAGTTGCAGTTCGAGTCAGTAACACTGTATATTCAATATAATAATAATATAATTAAGGATATGAGCAAAATAGGGAGTGTTGCCTATTTGATGGATGAAAGTTTCTGAAGCAATTCTTAGTTCTGTGTAGTATAATGCTACCCCACATTTTTCAAAGACATTATGAGTAAATCCTTCACATTTCGGAAACGTGCCTCAGGTTTTTTTTATCAGTCCATTGTTGTCCAATCTGTTCTTGAGTCTAACTTTCAAGCGACTGTTGACTATCTATATAAACTAGATTTTATACCCATTTTACAGAAGTTCACCACAACCTCTAGGCGGAAGTCTGCACATGGTAAGCGGTTTGATTGAATTCTTTAGTATTTAGCGACTCCTTTGTACAGAATCCATGACCATTGATCATTGTGAGATCTAAGTAATGGTAAAACAAACGCATGGGCTATCGTTTGGTTTGCAAACGTATTTTGTAAATGCCCAAGATGCTTTCAAGAAGGTCAACGATGCCCATATGACGATTGTACTCTCCTACCACATAAGTTCACTTTATATTCACGTACTTTGATTTCTGTTTGTCCCATCTACGAACATCAGTTTCAGGCTTGTGCTCGGCAAAGGTTTAATCCAGGTTCACAATTTTATTATCCTTCCATACCACAATTGAGACATCGATCCCCTTGACGTCGGCTATGTATTCTTTCGAGTAACTACTTGCCTTTTACGTCATTATCCTTTCAGTTGGCAGCTTGCAACCCGGGATTCTATTTCTTCTAACAGTACCCTGAGAATGAGAATGTTTCCTTTTGCTAGATATTCCTACAATCGAAGAGAAGTAAAATAGTTATCAAAGTAAGGCCTAAAGTTCTGGTGCATTGGAATCATACTAGCTATTCTCATGACAACGTTAGATGAAGCACCTAAATCTAGCTCTGCATCTAAGACGACATTTTCCTTGCCAGTTTCGATCTCTGTCTTATAGGCAAAACCAATTACAAAACTCAACAGGTAGAACTTATATCCCAATTCGTGGGGTTTGTTGGGTTGTACCTCTTCAACATTTTCCGTGCTTGAGTAGAGCACATTTGCTCGTCCATACAAAGGTGTTCTTCCTTCGGAACGTTCCTCATTCCTCATTCAAAGAGTTTACAAGTGGACGTATTTTGTATATACGATGTTTTCTAGGACGGTTATTACTGTTGCTATTGAAGTGCAAAATTTGCAGAATTTTCTCAAATTTGTGCAATGTTATGGTTTCCTGTATTAGGGGTGTTCTGAGTATGGGACTTCAGTGTTTCGTTACTATAGGTAATTGCACTAGAAACATTACATACACCACGCCAATGAATTGCCTAACATCCTCATCTGATACCCGAGAACTGCATTTAGGATCTTTCTCCACTTGATACAAGTTGGTCTCTTCAGAAATTATCTTGATCAGTTCAAGCGAAAATAAGTGAAGAAAGAACTGTGGGAGTGTCCAGCTCAAGAAGATAAGGGTCTTGGGTCTTGTTTCCTGTAAATATGAGCTGCTGTTCAATTAACTGAAGATTCTTTTTTTCCATAACAAATTTGATGTAGCTGACTTCTCCTGAGGAGTTATTATTGGTTGGGGGAGCTTGGTCACTATTTTCGCGTGGCGGTGCATTTTCTGTACTAAAAGATGATCTTTTATGGTCGTCGTCAAGAGTATTTATTACAGAATCCACATCAGTATCCATCTCTGAAACATTATTCCCTAAATTTTCAAATTCTGGTACAAAGTCAGAATCTAAAAGGCTATCCTCTTTGAAATCCAAACTATCCTCACAATCTGTACCCTCAAGCAGTGCAGAAGCAATGTCCTCGTCACGAACGAAATGCTTACAACATATCCTGAAACTAATAAAAACAGCTGTACATATTACCGGTATCAAGAAGGCTATCCAATAAAAACTACACTATTCACCTGATGTAGCCTACGGACAACAAACACTTATCGTGAAAAAAGTGTTTTGAAAAAAATGTAAAAAGTTCGTAAAAAATAACAATAAACTATAAAGTTCAAAGACTTGCCTTTCTAATAATTCACTAAAATACACAAAATCACACATAAAACAATATTTTATTATTTTCTGTAATCGCAGCGGAAGCGCACTTTTCATAAAAACCGTCAACTGTAAAACAAACTAATTTTTGAGCATCGTCATCCAGTCATAATTTTTTATACTAGTTCAGTAACTATGACACGGGCTACATTGATTGATTACGCTATAAAATAGTTTCTATGAATTTGGAAGAATTTTAAAAGGTGTGAAAACTTAAAGTCTACACTATTGTACGATTACTTTGTTTAGGATGAAGATGTTTGTTAAGGTGGTTGGGTTTGTCTATGATGTATCCACGTAGCTGTTTAATGGCCTTAAATACCGACTGACTATAAAAGATTATAGTTATTATGACTTTTCATGTCGTTTCCTCTTACTTAGTAGAATGCATAAGGCAATTAGTACCGTCTGAAAGATGGTTACATCCTTAAAATTGCAAATGAGAAATGCGTTTCAGCTACCCCCTACACGTTTTCACCCCATCAGTACACCAGTTTGGTTAATTACTGTTAAGGAAGTTAACCCTATACTTCTTTGAAAAGCTAAGGGTGGGATCCAGAAGGCTTGTTTAAAGTGGTTTGCGTGAGTGCTTCTATAGTAGCTTCCCTATAAATTGGTACATGAAGCTAAGGTAGGTCTAATAATGCCTCCATATTCGCAGTGGAAGTCGTTCGCAAAAACCTGCACAGTTTCAGTATTATTGTAGTTTGTATTATGACATATCATGTTGACCTGTAATCATATATCATGTTGGCTGTAATATTTGTTTCAGAAGTTTTAAAAAGAATGCTTTCAGAAAAAAAAAAAGGCGCAACATAAGCAACAAATGCTTGATATTCGCCTACAAAATACGTAACCTAATACTCACAAGCCTATGCTAACGATAAATAATTGTGATAAAAACAACAACGGTCTCGAATAAGAACTGTTGACGACCCATGCAAATGTGACAAGTAAAAAGACGTTCCGGTTTGTACCTGGAACAGGATGACTTTAAACAGACAATACGCTCCCGAACACCTATTGGAGACATTGTAAGCCTACAAATAAGGCTGATATAACCGCCTTCCAAGAAATGCGAAGGGATGGATCGAACAACAACACAAACAAAAGGCGATTTTAATCGGACGCCGCGAATATTTAGGTGTGGGTTTGTTATTGATTAACCGGACTTAAGGAGCTGAATTTACTTACATCATCAGCCCAAACTAAAGAGGAACTCGGTGCCACCGAGGAAAACTTTAACGAGCTCCTATAGAGAACCTCACAAGTACTACGTAAACATTATAACAGGTGACCAGATAGCAATGACAGTTTTTCTTTTTCTATATTTCGGCAACTGTCATAGTTACCAATAACATATAGCTTTTAAAATATTCAGTAAGATTTGCTTTTTCATCATGTATCGTTTTACGCTTGCCAAACCTATCGTCGCCTATCATGGCCAGTATCGAAGAAGACCCAAAAATATCGATTCGGCGCCGATTAGCTGAATTCGTCATAGCCAAATTCGGGCCTACATCCCTATAAGATTGTTTTGACGCAAGAATTGCAGCTAAACGATCATAGACAATGCCGTGAGTTTGCTATTTGTGATCGCAGGAAATTTTGGGCCGAAATTCGGATTTTGGACAAAAAATCATCTTCTGGTACGAGGCCTAGTTTTGGCTTAGCGGCTTTGTCAACAAGCAAAATTACCATTATTGCAGTGAACACAATCCACAGGTGTTCGGCCAAGCATCAATGCATCCAAAAAGATTGACTGTTTCGTTCAGTTTATGGCATGGCGGCATCATTGGAAATTATTTCTTTCGAAATGAGGAAGAACGCTTTCTTAACCGTCTTTCCGTTGTTAGAACTCGACAACATTGATATATTCAATCTGTGGTTCCAACAATATACCGCTTCATGCCATACAAACGAAGCAACGCTCGAAGTTGTGAAAGAGAAATTTGGCGACTGAATCATCTAACGATGAGCGTTCATAATTTGAGCGCCGCGATCATGCGATTTTACACCACTCGATTACTTTTTCCAATACCACACATGAACATGAACGTAGCTTTAAAATTAAGTAAGTATCAATTTTATATCTCACACCGTGGCTGTTTTATTTACATTTTTATTTCTCATTATTCTTATTTGCGGTTACCTTTTACTTGGTACACCAAATGCCAAAATAGGAAAGCACCTTTAGTGGCATCGTGCGCATTCACAGCCCTCATGAAGACGGATTAAGACTGATCGATTTTGAAAGTGGAAGAAACATCGTCATAGCAAGCACACGCTTCTTTCATCCTTTGATTAATAAAGGCATATAGCGGTTTCCTGATAAAAAAAATACTATAAATAATCGCATTACTATAGACCGGTCCATATACATCTTTCTAGAGGTCTGCACTTTCCGAGGTGCAAACATTGACTCAAACCACTACGGAGTAACAGCCAAAGTATGAATGCAGATATCAAAATCCATACAGCGGCAGGAAAATTCTGTTAAAAGTTCGGACCTCGGGCAGCTACAATCGAAAAATATCGCCAGATGCTTCATCGATTGTGTCTCCTTCAAACGCTTCAATAATATCAAAGGAAAGAGAAGCAAGGAAAATGATGCAGAAATGCTGTCTCTTGTGTGCCTGGTTTCACTAGGAAAAAAGAAACTCATGCTACAATAGTGCACTCGACATTGCATGCCAAGACGCGAGCCGAATTACCAACATGTACCATGTTAAACTCGTTCGACTATGTAAGATGTGAATGGCGAACTATCGCTGCTCTGTGAAAGTCGGTAGAAACATCACCGAATCTTGTAATGTTTAAAAAGGTCTCAGACAAGGCGACGTGAAAATAAAAGGAACATTGTGCGCAATTCAGAAGCCAACATCCCATTCACAACAATTAAAAAATTTGTCTAACTTCTCACACATACAGATGACATTGATATGATCGAGAGAAAGCAGCGGGATACTGCCGTACTATGTGAACGTCTTAAGCTGATTATAAACAATTTAGTAGATCCATATCAGCGCTGTCCTAGACCTGTCCAGATCTTGTAAAATACTAGACACCCTCATCATCCCTGTCCTGTTCTATGGGCCAGAGATATGGACACTCTACAAATACCTTACAATTTACCTCTTAAGAGGTATCCAGAGTAGTTAAGTCACCTTCCCTATAGAATATGAAGCCTTGTACATATCGTCTTAGAATATTAATGTTTTCTTATACGTAAATTTAGCTTTAGACTAACAAATTAAGTCAACTTACTCAAGTGATTACTAACGAAGCTGTAAGTGAGATGAATAACACAACACACCGTAGCCACTATATCTCATCAGTTACTGTTGCTTCCTTTAATGGTTTCAAATTGCCTGGCACCGATGGCATATACGCAATTATATTACAAAAATGTATTGTATACATTAGCTATAGGTCACTACTAGCCTGGCACTGACAAACATACCGAAACCCTTGTGCCTGTATACCGAAAATCGAAAAAGAGAACTACCATTCGCCAAAAGCATCAGATCTATAAGTCTGACTTTACTCATGTTGAAGTATGAAGGCCATGGAGATAATGGTCCAGATGCGTGTGAGCAAAACTGCCTCACGAACGCATCCTTTGCATGAGATGCAACATGCTCACCAGCACGGAAGATCTTCCGAGAGTTCGCTTCAAAATATGGTAGGCAGAAGAGAAGGCTCACTCGAGAAGAAGGTATACCACCTTGATCAAAAAAAAAACCACCGTGTGGCGCTTCCATTGTTCTGATTTGAGTTCTGTTTTTTTTTATTTTTTTTTTTTTTTTAGTTGGTACATCTGTTGCTGACATTCCCTCTTAATCTTAGCGTTAAAGCTTGACATTTGCAAAAGTTACGTAGCCAAGAGTACATATATTTCTGTGTGTGTTGGCGATTTTTACAATTTTAGAAATGGATCTAAATTTGCAACAACGTACTTGTATTAAATTTTGCGTAAAAAACGGATTTAATGATGCGCGAACGTTGGAAATGTTGGAAAAGTGTTTCGGCAACTATTCTCTAAAGAAAACGGTCGTTTACCAGTGGCACGAGCGGTTCAAAAGTGGTTGTGAGTGAACCGAAAATGATAAACGCAGTGGCAGACCATCGACATCGAAAACCGACGAAAACATTGATGAAGTAAAAGAAATGTTGATCAATAACTGTAAATTAACCATCAAACAGATAGCGGAGAACTTGAACATTGCCTATGGATCCGTCCAAGACATTTTGGTTAATGATTTGGGTTTCCGTCGTGTAGCAGCAAAGTTGGTGGCAAAAGACCTCAATTTCATGCAAAAAAGAGACCGTGTTGACGTCGCAAAAAAGATGATTTACGAGGCTGAATCCGATCCTACATTCATCAAAAGGATCATTACTGAAGACGAGACGTAGGCTTATGAGTACGACACGCAATCCATACAATACATCAGGCAAGTAATGGCGCTCACCAAATGGGCCGACACCAAAAAAACCACGTCGTTTTCAGTCAAAAAGGCAATGCTAACGGTGGCTCATGGATTACAACGGTGTAGTGCATCATAAATTTTTGCAAGAAGGCCAGACAGTAAACAAAGAGTATTATGAGACGTTTGCGTGACGTTATTCGCCGAAAGAGCCCAGAACTGCGGGCATAAACCACGTGCATTTTGCACCATGATAACGCACCGTCATCATCATTATTCGTAATTTTTTGACGAAAAATGAAACAAATACCATCCAACAGCCACCCAGTTTACCTGATTTGGCTCCCTGTGACTTCTTTCTGTTCAGCAGCCGAAAGGAAGTAATGGAAAAATCGCAGGAAGCACTGATGGACATACCGAAAACCGAATATAAAAAATGTTTCAAGGATTGGATCAAGCGCTGGCATAAGTGTGTTGCAGAAGATGAGAATTACTTTGAAGGGGACAATATAGATTTACATGAATAATCTTGTATTTTTAATTTTCTGAAAAAATTCCGAAATTTTTTTGATCAAGGTGGTATACGTGCTTGGTATTCTCATCGATATTGAAGGTGCTTTCAACAACGAAACTTTCGATGGAGTTACACATGCCAGATAACACGGAGTTGACGAACCACTAGTTTTGTGGAGAAAAGTGTTGGTTGCTACAGATATAAATAAAGGTAAACAGAATTTACCCGCAAGAGGGCAATGGTGCATGTTTGCTGACTTACTGCTCAACGCACTTTCACTCAAACCTCTTAAATCTGATCTCTTTATGAGAAGAATTAAGCTGACTGGTCTGACGCATCTAATACTTATATAATAATTCTCCAAATAAGCTTAGTATTTGGGTGTCTTCCTAAATAACGAACTTCTTTGAACTACACATAGAAGTGCAAGGCAGCTTTCAGCAAGACAGGCTTGTCATCGAAAACGGTCCTTTGGATCTACACCGCTATGATAAGGCCAATTATATCCTTTGCGTCGGTAGTTAGGTGAAATATGTAATATCTCGCAAAAATACATCATTGCTTCTCTTACCAGTCTCCAAAGAACGGTCTATCTCTAGCAAGCCTGGTACTGCTCTAGATGCATTGCTGAATCTTTCTCCCTTTGATATTTATATCATGATCTGCACTCTCAAGCATTGAACGCACTGGACCGTTCATGAACTTGCGCGCGAACTGTATTTTGACTCTGGCCTTATGGACATGTCATCTGAGACAATAACACCAGAACTCCTTCTGCAAAAAAAAAATAAAAAATCGCCTTTACCCGTGTCTATGACTGGTTTCGGCCAGAATCAGAGCTAGAGAAGCAATGTAGTCGTGTATTTACGGATGACTCTAAAACCGATATAGGATGCAGCGCTTATGTCTTTCTGAACGACGATAGCGTAAAAATTTACTCTTCGTTAGGAAGACTTGCGTCTGTCTTCTAAGCGGAGATATACGCAATCCTGAAGGCAACGAACTATATTGCGAAGAACCGGTGGAGGGGTCGAAGCATTTGTATCTGTAGCGACAGCCAATCTACGCTCGAAGCCTTCGTGAGCCTTCTTAGGGCCTCCAAGCCAATTTGAGAATACAAGATATCATAGCAGTCGGAAGGCTAAATTCATTGAGTCTTGTCTAGACCGCGACAAAATAATGTTATCAAGGGAAATAAAATCAGCGATGAACTTTCTAGGCGAAGCTCAGAGGATAGATTTCCTGGAACCGAAAATACGTTAGGTCTGCCTGCGTCCTCGGTTAATGCTTCTATTGACAGTTTGGTTTCATACGACCACAACTGCAAATGGTATGACTCTCGAGGTTGCAGACAAACCAAACAACGTCTGTAAGAAGTCAGTGACCTTCCTGCTATCCTTCATATAATATACTCGACATTTACGCTTAGGACACTTTATCACTAAAGCGCTTAATCATCTTTTTTCGAAACACTGAACGATTTTATTAAAAGCAACTTACAAGGAGTATAATGGATGAGTTCTTTTTCTGAGTGCTGTGTTTCTAGAGAAACAAAAATTCAAATACATAAAATACATAAGTAAGTTGCTGACGCCATTGAACTGGCGTTTCTACATTTTGTTGCGTGTTACATTATTTTTTTTTTTTTTTTGTTTAAACACTGGTGATTACATTTTAAATGTTTTAATTTTTATTAATTCTGAGCACCTTTACCACGAGGTAAGCGTAAAGTACTTCCTTGTTTAATCTTGTACATTTTGTATATAAACAAAGCTTAGATTCAAATAAACGGTAGGACCTACCGATTATGTAGTGTGAAGTACTTATCAAAAACAAACAGCAAAATGACTTGCTTTGAGTTTATGTACATACCCCCAAAGAAGGTATAATTATTTATGCAAATAACGGAAAGATTTTTCATTGATTTAAGACCGCTCAACTTGTGCGTTTGTCAGTCTGCTATTATTCCCATAAAGAAGAAAACTTTCATTGGAAAAGTTCGCAAACGCACTAAGTTCCCATTACCGCAAGGTAACCCCATTTCACTCCTTGACGGTAACGAAACAATAATTAATTATGTTACAATGCCACCCTGCTACGCTAGTTGGTGCGTTGGTATGTGTATTCACAATTCTAGCTATTTCACAAACAAATACTACATAGTGCATACATACGACTCTTATATCGAGCTGAATGTTTGATGACCTAATAACACATTACTTTGCCAAGCTCACTGCGCTGGGGTATTCGTATTTGTTCTGCAAATGCAAAATCCTTTTTGTAAACAGAACAGAACAGTCCCTTCACTCATGTGAGTAACGTGTACAACTCAAGTAAATTCCAAGGACGAACACAGTCACTCGCAACGATCCCTTATTTTTGTGTTTGCCTTTTATTTAATTTTGTACCATGATTTTCGAATTTTGTTACTGTTGTTACTTGTAACATACATACATACATATGTACGTACATATAACAGTTGATGGTGCTTTTCATGGTGCACAAGTATACGAGTATTTACAATATACAGTCATGATTCACTCAGATATTAAGCTGATAAAAATTGTATAATTATGTGAAAGCAAAGGATATGGGAATCGTTAACTTGGCAGCATTGGTGGCGACCAAGTCGTATACTAGTTGGCGGAAGAAAAATTAGGATTTTTATTTGCACCATTGTCAATGTTATCGATACTTTACTTATGTTGCGATACTTTTAAGGGCATTAAATCTGTTCTTACTTCTATCAGAAAGCGAACAGTTTCAAAGCGATTCGTTATTTCTTTGGCATAGAAAAGCAATTAAGGAATAAGGCATTGTTTATGAAATAGGGCCCTAATAGCCTTAGTCCTTCTGTATGGCATAGACGCTTGTATGTTAGCGAGAGCAGATGAACATGCTCTTGTATGATTCTCCATGCAATTTTTCATTCATTCAGAAGAAGTTTAGAAGACAGCAAACTGTAGAATGTGCACAATGGCGTTGTCTTCGTCAGAAAAGAATGTATCCGTCGTATGAGATAGACATGTTGACTGAATGAGTATTAACTCTCCGTCCGGAAGTGTCTTCAATTTCTGCGCGGATGGACAAAGTTCAATTGTAAGACATCGCCTTGAGTGCCACGCTCAAGTAGAAAAGGACCTTCATCGTCTTAGACTGCGCTATTTAAGGTAGTTGACTACGATAACAAAAGAGGTGTATTGTGTGAGACCCAGACCCAGAGACACAGTCAGTGTGTTAAAAAAAAACTTGTAGCTGTCATTTCTATGAACGCAGATACTAATCTTCATAGCATTTACAGCTTGAGTAAAATGTGTTTTCATTAATTGCAATCAATATGAGAGCCATCTTCTGAACAGAGAGTTATAAGATTATTAGCTTATTGTTTCACTTATCCTGTACATGTAGGACAAAATCAACTACCGAAACCTTGCATTTACGAAATTTCGTACACCTCTACCAATCTTTTTATTGAAATTTCTTAATAATGTTTAAATTTATATTTTATATAATAACGTAACACAAATTATATACAATTTTCTTATTATTTATATTTATTACTGCTAATAAATTCAAGAAGGTACATCTACTGAACACATGAGTCAAAATCATCAAATGTATCTTAATAACTAAGTTTTGGATAACACTGCTTTATATCTTTTATTCACAAATCGTAAATAACGTTTAGCATCGAAAGTAATAGGTATTGACACAGACGATACAATTAAGCGCAAGGGAGGCAATATTTCACTCAACAAGAGTTTTGATATCATTTTTTACCAGATTAAATTGGAAGCATGTTGGCAATACAATACTACTTCTCCTCCTTCCTTCCTTCCTGGAAGTTTGATTATATTAAAACACAACCGAAAGTATTAGCTAATCGCTTTGCTGAGCAGATAGTATAACATTACCACCATATATAGACCGACTAAAACTTATAAGTTTAAAGTCTTAAATGGAACACCTTGAATTCATCGCGGGCGAACAAAATTAAAGAGGAAGGAAAGAGTTATACCGATTGTCGTTATTAGGGATCAGAAATTGCTGAACAATGCTTTCCATAATCGACTTATGGTTTAGCTAGGAATTACGATAGTTCAGTGTTTGTCAGCAGGTGGGTAAATTGATGAGTATTTAAAGCGAGACAGTTGTTACCGTTGAAAGTTTTAGGAGGTATCATGCTACTGATAGTTGATGGTTTCCCATTAGTTATGCTATTTAATAAGCTCAATCTGTATAGGCACACCCGATGTAAGTGAATAAGCAATGACGCTGATGTCATCAGCAAAATAATATACTGGATTTTTTTAAATTTTTATTACCTCAAAAGAGAATACAATTCTTAACATACAGGGTGAGTTTTTTAACTTGAGACATTCAAATTACTCGAAAAATACGCGATATCGCGAAAAATGTTTCAGAAAAAAGTCACAGGGTTCTGAAGGGAACATAAGATGGTGACCACGAGTTAGACCTTGAGACCCATTTTCAAGGTCAAACGAAGGTCACTTTTGATTTTTCAAATGATAATTCCTGATTTTCATTGCTCAGTCGTATTCCTCAATGGGGCACACGACTTTGTCTCAAAGGTCTTATTCATTCAGTGCTAGATACCACTGAATTGGCACGCCTAAATCATCAATCGGTTTCCAACGTTGTTAGGGTGTTAGAAGCTCGAGATTTGTTTTGAGGAAGTCATTATTGTAAAGTTAAAACTAAAAGAAATTTCAGATAGAGACAAATTGTCCTAAACTTATCTGAGAGTGTATGATGTGCACTCTGCCCTTTTTTTCTACTTAAACGGAACTGAACTTCATTTAGAAGTTCGATATTTGTCTTGAGGAACTGATTATTATAAGTAACGTTTTCCAGATTAATAATGCAGGCTATTTCAATTCAAGAGAAAATTGAAATGATATTGATTTATGGAGAAAGTGGAAGGAACATCGATGGTGCTGTTTCTCTTTACGCCCAACGTTTCCCAGACCAGATACGATTGCGCGCTTCCTTTTATCGGGTCATCCAACAATTCACTGGTAAAGGAGTCGTGTAACCAAAGAAAAGGAATCGGTCAGATAGGGTGGCTGTTGAGGACAATGAAATAGCAGTGTTAGCTGCAGTTGTACACGATCCTCACATTAGCACTCGCCAAATAAGTCGTGAATCAGGAATTTCTCAAACGACTGTCTGTAAGATATTACATCGGCGTAAATACCATCCTTATCATTTTTCAATGCATCAAGAACTTTCTAGTGAGGATTTTCGCAATCGGGTTTCCTTTTGTCAATGGGCACTTCAGCAAATTCAACAAGACCCCCCTTTTCTTCGCCAAGGTGTTATTATCTGATGAGTCGACTTTCACCAATCGGTACGGTTAATCGACATAATATGCATTACTGGGCTACCGAAAACCCTTTTCGGTTTCGACAAGTTGAACGCCAGCACCCTTGGAATGTTAATGTTTGGGCGGGAATTATTGGAGATAAGTTAATAGGTCCATATTTTATTGAAGGCAACTTGAATGGCGAAAAGTATGCAGACTTCTTGTGGGACCATTTCCCAGTATTACTAAAAGAACTGCCATTGGAGTTGCGACAAACAATGTGGTTTCAAGTAGCCCGGGGGGTATTAAACAATGTTTACCATCAACGATGGATCGGACGAGGGGGTCCGAGGCAATGGTCTGCTAGATCACCTGATCTTACTTCGCTTGATTTCTTCTTGGGTTTTTAAAAAAGTGAGGTTTATAGAAAAAACCCAACAACAGGTGAGGACATGAAAAGACAAAAAACTGAAGCTTGCCGGAAGATTACTTCAGAAATACTTCTCAGTTTGACCTTGAAAATGGGTCACCATCTTATGTTCCCTTCAGAACCTTGTGACTTTTGTCATTTTTCGCGATATTTCGAGTAATTTTGATGTCTTAAGTTTTATTGCGCTCTCTGACGGAAAAGAACATTTGAAAAAAGTGTTTCATGTAACAGAATTGTAATTTTTCACGCAGATTACGAATCTGTCAAAAAAAATAAGGGTTCCCATAAAAAAATCAAAAGTGGCCTTCGTTTGACCTTGAAAATGGGGCTCAAGGTCTAACTCGTGGTCACCATCTTTTGTTCCCTTCAGAACCTTCGCGTATTTTTCGAGTAATTTGGATGTCTCAAGTAAAAAACTCACCCTGTATAGTAAATTATTTATAGAAAACGTTATTTAACTATGCTTAAGGCGAAGCTAGAAGCGAATGCACTATTATAACAAATTTAAATTAATTGAAAAATTATGTGATAGTGGAGAATGCCATATAACATACGCGTACCTATATAGTATTATAAAGTGTGTGCTATTTTGTGCCAATTTTGAGCCATTTTTTGATTCGTTGTTGTTTAACAGCTATTATGTGTGAACATTAAGGTTTAATCATGTAGAACTATACTGTCGGTCACCATAATGAACCTTCTCGTCCAACAGCGGTCCCCTTAACTGGGTTATTTCAGGCGATTGAGCCAGTACAAACATAAAAGAGACCTGTCTGTGTCATGCATGTCCTGCATCTCGGTCTAAAGTAAAATTTCCTGCAGTTAGTGAGCGTGTTGACCAGAAACCTTCCACTTCGATTCGCCATCGTTCTCAGCATTTGAGACTTTTGCGAAGTAGTCAACATTAAGTTTTTACTAAAATTTGAAGCCAGTAGGCCATGCGCAGGTCCAAACTTTTGCAGAATTGATTTTACAGCAATAACTAGTGTAAACTCTGAACTTTTTAGCTTCGTCAACAAACAGAACTGCCGCATTTACGGGGCTGAGAATTCATCGTATCCATCACGAGCTGTTGGGGCGAATTTTGGGCTGGCGGAGTGATTGGACCGTTCTTTTCCGAAATTGAAGCTCGCAATGAGGAAACTGTCAACGGCGTTCGTTACCGTGAGATGATAAACAATTTCTTCTAGCCTCAAATTGCTAAAATGAATCTCGAATATATTTGGTTTCAACAGGATTGTGCAGGTTGTCAACAACGATCAAAGCAATGCAATTGACGTGAATTGAAGATTTGGTGCAATTGGATTTCTTTCTTTGAGGTTTTTTGAAAGGAAAGGTGTACGAGACGAGGTAAGCTGAAAGACAAAATTCGAGGCGCAATTGATGAAATTAGATCGACACTAAGCCAAAACTTCGTTGAATAGACTAACGTATTCCATCAGTCACGAGGTGGTCATTTATCAGATATTGTGTTCTATACATAGCCTCCAGCTCTACATTGCTTATCAAAATAAAAACATCAGAACTTTTTTTTAATAGGTTTGTTTGGTTTGGTTTTAATAGGTTTGTTTGATCTATAAACTTTTAAAATGTATTTTGTTATAGGAGGGGATATTGACAAAGACAGCACAGTTTATATGTAAGCCATTGTGAGCATTCTTTCTTGTAGAAATGGTCAAACTATCATGGAAACGATTTTTTCTGCGTTTAATACGTACAATTTGTTATTGTGATACAAGCAATGGTCTAATTTTTTTAAGAAAGTTACGAGTATACTATACAATACTGAATTGAGTTAAATATCCTATAACATGTATATGTTTGTACCACACAAAACAAAATTTTTGTGAAGAACATTAACTTAGAATATAAATTTGTGTGGCACAAGATACTAAATATTTCTTTACACTATTCATGTGGCCGAAAAAGTTCAGGTTATTATCTATTATAAATCCAAGATACAATATTTAAAAGATTGCACAAAATCAATGTAATGCAATTATCAGCGCAACTAATAGATGCGTTTTTATTAACTCCGAATTTTATTAAATATTTCACAGTCAGGCAGAGTAAAAGAATCCGTAAGGCTGAAATACATCGACTTCGTTTTTCTGCTGAGCAAGAAACCAGCTTTTGAAAACGTTTAAATCGAAAGTGATGTCAGCAGTCATTTTAGTCTGGAGTTTTCCCCTAAATTTCCGATTAAAGATAGATTTAATGAACATCAAGGACCTAGCCTTGAGGTACTCCAGCAGTTAAGCTACACACTTTGCTTAGCGTTAATTTTCACATTTTGTTTTCTGTTAGACAAGTTAGAAGTCAACCATTTATACTATAAATAATGCCACACATTCCTGTATAGTACAGTTTATGTAAGATAATTTTTTGATTCACTGAATCAAATGCCTTGGTTAAATAAATGAAAAGGCCAGCAGTTCATAGACTTCACTGTAGAACTCCAAAAGTACATCTTTTGTGGATTTACCGGCACGGAAGACATATTGACTGACACTAAAAAAGTTTTATTTGTTAAAAAAACTCAGAAATTGAGTTTTCATCATTATAGTTGCCTAGATTGCAATGGTTTGAAATTTTGAAGAGCAGAATAACTTCTGCAACTTTAAGTGAAAAAGAAAATGCTCCACCGTAGATGTTTTCATTGAAAATATGAGCAAACACATCAACAATGAAAAATGATACGAGTATGTTTTTAAAGACAACGTTCGAACATTTATCATCTGTTGAAGAGTTGGAATTTTTAAGTGAGTTGATGATGGCAAGTAACCCTAGAGAAGATATCATAGCAAAGACAAAACTGTTATTTGAAGAAACCTCATTTATAACATCTTCATCAGAAAATGTAAGCCATACACCATCACCGAAGAATTCTGCGGATGAATAATTGGCTACAGGAACCAAAAAGTCGTTCGGAAATACTTATATTGATTATTTTAATTTTTATCTGCTTTATGACGGGTGGATAACAATTCAAGACTTATTCAGTTATATGTATTCCATTTTTTCTTAAAGAATTATATTCCGTTCTCCTTGCGAATTGTTATTTCCTTAGAAATGTCCTTTCACAGCTTGTGGAGTGAAGATTTAAGTGCTTATTTATGGGGTTTTTTTTTTTTTTTAATTGTTTTCTCAATTATTTTTCCCATTTTCTTTGCTCAAAAGATGCTGTCATCCATTCCTTTAATCCTTTAGATAAACTATTAGTTTTGAATGAGGTAAAGGAACACAAAAACCTCAGAGGGGTCGATTTCGTCATGAACATGAGACGAAAAATCGAACCGTGGAGTTAAATTCACTTTTCTAACATTTGAAATACAAGTATCTAAATAATTTATATTAGTCATACAGTAATCCATAATACAAAATTCTGGTAGTAAGCTCACTAAATGAAAGCGTCCTTTACTTTTTGCCAAAAAATTCAATCCAATTTAATTTTATTTTTCTTATACAATATTAAGGTACATTAAGATAAATATCTTTTATAGTACAAAGAGTTAGGACAATAAGAAAATAATTTCAATAGTACAATATGTTAATCTTAAAATTAAGTTTACAATATATAAAGGTGAAGGATGAGAAGAAGAGGAAAGGAGAAAATAGAAAGGCTAAATATAAACAAAAAGTATAAGTAGAGGACAGTTGAAGGAAGAAGAGAAATTAGAATGAAAACATTAGGATAAGTTTGAGAAATGAAGAAAACTGCATTTTTAGAGCGATTGATATTGGAGATGTTTCTAATATTTACTGGTAGTGAGTTCCATAATTTTATAGCATAAATAAAAAATAAAAGGGACGAGTAAGATAGCTATAACAAAGAGTTCTAACGGAACGAGCAAAATTAAGTTTTTCTTATAGATACATAGGAGACTAAGTTGTCGGTCAGTGTAACTCTTGGAATTATCACAAACATGAATAGGCGTATTAGTTCTGCAATACAAAACATTAATAACCCATTTTTCTCTAAGTTTAGTAGCGTAAGAATGTCAATATTAATGCCACTTAGGAACATTCCTTGATGGGGTGAAAAGTAACCTTTTTAAGTAAAATAAAAGTAATTTTTTTTAAATGTTCTTTTATTTTATTCAATATAGTCCCCTTTTAGTTTGATACACTTATTCTAGCGATTTTCCAACTTCTTGATCCCGTCTGGAAAATTATTTCGGTCTGCAAAACACTCCTTCGTGGCGTCGATCATTTCCTAGCGTGAGCTGAATTTTTTATTGATGAGCCATCTTTCTATTATCGAGAGATAATAGTCCGAGGGAGCCAAATCAGGTGAATACGGTGAAAACGACAGCAATTGGAGCCGTTAGACATTGATTTTAGCCATGGTTGCGATGCTCTTGTGCGCCGGTGCATTGTCTTGCAAAAATAAAATTTTTTTTCGCTTCATGTGAGGCCGTTTTGCAGCTATTTTGGCCTTCAATCGCTCCAATAATGTACAGTTATACTCGCTGTTGATGGTTTTTCCTTTTTCGAGGTAGTCCACGAAGAGTATGCCATGACAATCCCAGAAAACCGACGCCATAACCTTTCCGACCCATCGAGCCTCCCTCGACCGCTTCGGAGCACTCGTTCCGGCATCATTCCATTGCCGGAAAATAATTCTGTTCTCTGGTGTTGAAAAGTTACCACTCGACGCCAAAAGTCCGCCCGATTTCGCATCAGCAAGTCCAAACACTCTTTCGAAGTGCTCTCGCGCTCGTGTTTTTGGTCAGGAGTGCGTATGCGCGGCACCCAGCGGCAGGATAGCTTTTTCATATGCAGAATATTTCCCAAAATATGGTGTGTGGGCTCAGAACTAATCTTTGTGGTATCTGCTAGCTCGCGCATCTTCACTTTCCGGTCAGCCAACACCATTTCATGTATTTTTTGACATTGCCCTCTGTAACCGCATCGGAGAGCCTGCCGCTGCATACTTGATCGGTAGTGGAGTTGCGGCCACCACGAAACCCTCGAAACCAATATTTGACGGTGTACTCTGACGGTGTAATCTGACGGTGTAATCTGACGGTGTAATCTGACGGAGCATTACCAAAGCCCCCCAGACGGAGCCTCATGATATTTATCCAACCTTTCTTTTCTTTCCTCTAAAAAAATAATGTTTTATGAGAGAACGAAAATCATTTTTGTCCATACTAAACATGATGCCACACACGTCAACAACAATCAGCTGTCAAAACAAAACTAAAGACAGTTTCGCACTGAAATTTGGCATGTCTGCCTAAATATGAAAGGACTTCAAGACACCATAACCTTCTTTGCAGTAGCAGCGTATTCTGGCGGTCAAAGAGGTTACTTTTCACTCCACCTAGTAGGTGTTTACCTTTTTTGTTTTGTAATAGATTTAGTAATTCTTTTAAATGTTGAGTTTTATAGGGCTTAAACTTTGTGTTAACTTTGTAGGGTAAAAAACGGGTAGAAAAATGCGGTTTAAAGAAAAACACGTCTTTTTTGCATGGTTTAACAGGACAGAGCACGAACATTTATCAAAATATATGCCATCTGTAAAGGTTGGTATATTCTTTGGCGGTTTGTCCATCCAAAAAGACGATGACAACTTAAAGAATGTTAATCTTACATTGCCGTAGGGACACCGGGCAGAATCCTCGCTCTTATTCGCAAC